>CM055956.1:106055553-106748309 GCA_029490685.1 Schizonepeta tenuifolia
TTTAAAAAGTCGAGAAATACTTTTTTAGGTAGTTTCGAATTCGACGAAATCTAATTCGTCCGTTAGATTAGAAATAAATCACGTACTCGGAAAACCTAATTCGTTTTTCAAAATCCGAGAAAAAGTCGGGATTAGACAGTCTAAAATTCGCCCGGAAAATCATAAAAACTAACTTTCTCTGGTGAACTCGTATCGAAGAAAAAAGTGGATGTAAATTCTGACGGTTTTTAATTCTGAGTTTTCGGACAAAAAAATCTACCGAATGCGAAAACCCTAATACAGTAGTCGTTCGACCGACTACTGGAATTTATTTTCTGAAACGAATTTCATTGTCAGTCTTAGAATCGAAAATCCTTAACTTAGGCGTGCAAAGCCTTAATTATTAATTAACTTTTTATTTTAATGACGGATTAAACATCCGGGGTATTACATCACCAGCCCAAATTCATCACAAAAAACCAAAAAAGTAGGCAGCAGTGTGTAGCATCTTGATCTATCAGATTTGGAAGCCAACAAAAACCCAACATAAATACACAACAGAGTCATCACTAGCCCAAATTCATCACAAATGCATAAATTCAGCACCAAGTGTATTATCAGTGAATAACCAATTCATCGAATGTAGAAATGAGAACAACATCACCTTATCAAAGAAGAGAGTTAACACTAGGGCAGAAAAAGCCCTGATGTCTCCCACTCGTCGGAATACAACCGCCAAAGAATTTGGGGTTCTTCATTGTGAAGTTGGCCAACCATGCTTCGTAGTCACAGATGGAAGTTGAAGACTCTAACTTCATCACCTCATAGACTACATCAAAGTAGTCCTCAGAAATTGCAGCAGATCGAAGCTTTGAATCATCACCAAGAGCATGAAATTCTGTCTCATGCACCATGCTTTCAAATTCGAGAGGAGATTTAGAGAATCAACCCGATTGAACCTCTGAATCATCACCGAGCTTCATTTTTTCTGTCTCCGGCATCATGCTCTCAGATTCGAGAGGAGATTTATAGAATCTGCTCGTTTGAACCTCTGAATCATCACCGAGCTTTGTTATTTCTGTCTTTAGAACCATGCTCTCAAATTCGAGAGGAGATTTAGAGAATCGACCCGATTGAACCCTAAAATCATCGACGGCTATGAATTCTGACTCCGGCACCACCGTATCAGGCCTCACGCTCTCCAACTCCAACGAATAAGTAAGGATCGGTGAGAAGTGGGTAGCAATCGAGGCCGGGGAACCCTCTGGACTGTGTGGCGTATCAAGGATGCAATCGTTGAAGGTAGCCATGACAACGATACAACAGAGGGGGGATGAAGATGAAATTTTAAGCGTAGATATGGGCGATACAGATCGGAGATGGAGGCGAATTTTAGGGTTTCATAGAGAGAGTGAAACCTAAATGAGAGAGACAGTGGGTAGGCCGATGAGAGAGTAAAATTGGGCCATTTCAGATTTTGTGATGTGATAAATGGGCTATTAAGGATTAAATTAATTGGGTTAAATAGATTGGGTTAAGTATGTGCGGTGGGTCCATTAATATTAAGGGTAGTAAATAAAGGGAAGTAAAGAGGGTAGTAGTCTTGTATAAAAAACAGAGTAGGACTTGTTTTGATGAACAAAAAAAGAGGGCAAGTAGGACTTGTTTTCACGAACGGAGGGAGTAATATCTTTCGTTAAGTCTATTTGGTCGAGCACACATGTTAAGAAATGAATTGTTTATAATAAAGTTGAAAAAATAAAGTAACTTTTAAAGGCATTTTTGTCACATCAAGTAAAAGAGAGAATGAAGTTTGTAGTTTTTAGTGGTATATATAGTAATTTATGAGTTATAGTGGGGTATTTAGTGCATTTTTTTTAGGAAATAATCTTAATGTAGTTATACGCCCACAATAAGGTAAAATGAGTTTAATGAAAAGATACAGATGGAGTAGTATTTTTTAAAAGGATCAAATAGTATTTAATTATGAATATAAATTAGCCAAACAACTACAAGCAATGCAGTCTCAAATTCTGATTCGATAAAAATTCGATTACATTCATTAATAAACTAGTCAAGTTTGAAGTCGGCAGTAATACTAGTATTTGATTAGTTCGTGAGTTAATTTGAAATATAAAGTTATTACTTTGATTTAACTAACACTTTGCTTAGTAATATTACTCTCTCTATCTCACTTATTATGTTTATATGGTGTTGAACATGGAGATTAAGTCCTAATAAAATGAGTGAAACGTCTGTTTAAAAAAAGGTAGACATAATGAGCGAATATATATGTATAATACGACTCAATTAATTTACTTGTTATAAGAAAATAGTGTATTATAAATATATTTTTTTTAAATTTTATTTTTAATATATATTTAAATTTAAAAATTTCGTTTATCTACCAAATCAAATAAGCTTGTGATCCTCGGGTCGGGGTCTTCAATAATAAAATTTTAATTCAACTCAATAATTAAAAAAAAAGTTTGAATTCAAAAGCTACCAAACTGATTCGGCTCAAGTACATCCTCAGACAGGAGGATTATCACTTATACTTTAAAGTTCATGTACATGTTACATCACATGATCATAAAACGATTCTACCACTTGTCACAGACAAGATTAGATCTACTTGCTAGTACTCTCTTTTACAATATCGTTGAAAACCAGGTAAACAGTTAGTCGCAATTTTGGACTTTTTTCTAATTGATCAAAATTGTACTACTATATGATTTATGTAATGTCCACAACTAGGGGTGAGCATTCGGATTACGGATCGGATTTTTGCTCGATCCGAATCCGAATCCGATATCCGAATTTTCGAAAAAAATGGATTCGATCCAATTCGAAATCCGAACAATAATATCGGGATCCAATCCTAAATTCTCCAAAAAAACTAGAAAATCCAAAAATTCGAAATAAATGTAACTATTCATCTATTTAATTACTTTCTCAAAATAAAATGAAAAAAAAGATAAAACTAGAATATAATGGGGAAAACTTCTTCATTATTGTAGCAAAAATAAACAAACAAAAATAATTACAAAATTTAAGCAAAAAATGTAAAAATTGAGAATACATAATTAACGCAGGCGATGAGGAGCGAAAACTACGACTTAAATGAAAATAAATTTTAGTTTTTAGGGTTTAGCAATGAGTAGATATATTAAATTATAAAATTATTAATAACTAATAATAAAATATAATAATATATTATATATAATTCAGATTTCAAATTTGTTCGGTTTTTAAAGTCCCGATCCGATCCGAATCCGAAATCCGAAATTATAAAGAATTTGGATCCGATCCAATCCGAAATCCGAACAAATGCGAACCGAATTTCATATTTCGGTTTGGTTCGGTTTGAATTTTCGAATCTCGGTTTTTTTGCTCACTTCTATCCACGACCACTAATATTGAATTTACCCTCAAACTAATTAGATCCACATCACACAATTATAACTAGATTTCATTTATACCAAACAAAGAGAACCCCTTAACATCATTTATTTTTATCAAATTAATTATAAATTAGCCAAATGCTATGATTCATGACTAACTAAAGCAATTTTTAAGAGGTAGTCTAAGACAACAAGTTTATGCAATATTTTATTTAATTTTATATTTAAACGCTAGTATTATTTATACCTATAAAAGAGGTATATTCATTTGATGCTCGACCATTATTCACATCAAAACTAACATTTTGTATTTTTGTTGGGTCACACTTCCGTGCACCCGGATTATTAAATTTTAATATATGAATAACTAAGGTGTAATTATAACTTCTTAACTTCTAATAAAAAAATGGATAGTGCTATTTGGACACACTATGTTCGGACATACGATGATAAAAATATGAATTTGACGGAATCTTTTAACAAATAATTTAATTTCATAGTTTCGACAATTTGGTTATTCATAAACATACACTTTTTAAATTTTAATTATAAAGTTTCATCCCTATATAAATTCACAAGTTTAGTTTTGGGCGTGGATGAGAGTAAAATTTGGGAGCGGGTGTGCATCAGATCGATATTTCGGAAGGAGGGTTTGAGTAGGAAAGAAATTTTGAAGACAATCGGACATTTTTTTTCATATTTCAAGCACGTATGTCCAGATATAGTATGTCCGAATAGAATTATTGTAAAAGAATTTAAGGACCGAGTACCTAAGTTATAAATACTAATTTATTTCATGTTTCATAATGGTAACAAGTAAAAGGTCTCGCAAAATAAGTTTGTATTAAGAAACGTTGGATTAGGTAGCATAAGAGCACCCACACCTTGGTCTCAATTTTCCGTAGGGTCCGGATAGAGATAACTACATCTGTAATAGGGTTGTTTCTATCATGTCTCAATAAATTTAGTTTTTAAAATTAATCTTCTATTAATTTAAATTGAAATTAAAAAATACAAAAATTTAAATAAAAAAAATACATTAATGAAATAAAAATAAAAATTACATAATTAAAAAAATACGCACATCCCTAACGTTCTTTGACCTCCGTAATGGTGTAGTTCAATGTAGGTGCAATAGAAGTAATTTTGGCAAAATTCATTTTCTTGATTAATTAAATAAAAATTTGTATTAATTAAAAAAGAAATTACATAATTAAACATAAGAAAATTAAAAAAAATATGAATACCAAAAAAATACAGAAATATAGAATTAAAAAACAAGAAATATTACTCCTAAATAAAAATAAATACTAATAACTTTTAAGATGGAGTATATTAACTAAATTTAAAAAAAATTAAGATCACTAGTCCATTATTGACCAATTAATATATTTAATACTATTATTTAACCTAGAAACAATACAACATACCTCTCCTTCTTCTTCCTTCTTCTTCCATGCGCGGTTTTCTGGTAAGTTTTCTCTCCTCCTTAATATTTTTTGTTTAATAATTGCACATGCCAGAACGAGACAATTCGGTCGGGAGGTATGGGCTTTAGACAGCGCCACCTACAATGGGGGTGTCTCGCCATCGAGCCGGCTCGAGACGGCAACGAGATATCCCGTTGCGGGTGTTCTAAGACTATCTGCATCCCTTGGAGACCATTAGGGTGCTCCAAGGGGTGCTCCAGCACTAGAGCACCCTTAGAGACCTCTACCCCTGCATCCCAACGGTCTCTAAGGGGTGCTCTAGCATAATATTAAACAATTCCCCATTTTTATTTATTAAATTAATTCATCTATTTGTAAATAAATTAAAATACACAACGAATAAATAATACGAATTTTCCATTAATATTTGAAAATTGAAAAATTACATGCCGCACACAATAAAAAAAATTGGGATAAATTTGTTGAAGAAATGAAGGAGATGAAAAAATTTTGAGGGATGAAAGGAATGAGAGATGTGAAAATGAGGGAGATGAAAATGGGTATTTATAGGTAAAATAAATGAAATAAAAAAAAAAGAAAATTGCATTCTTACCGTTTCTGCCAATTTTTTAGCCGTTGCTGCCAATTTTTTTTTCCCGTTGGCGCGTGGCGCCACGCGCCCGCAATTTATTTATTTATTTTTTTTTCTGGCCCGTGCGTGTCGAGCACGCGCTGCTCGAGCTCCGCCGCTCCGCCACGCAGGTGCCTCGAGCCACCCCTGCTCGAGCACCATTCGAGCACCCCTCTTGCAGATAGTCTAAGGTTAATAAGAGGGAATCGTAATACTGACTCAAAAACTTTAAAACAAAAAATAAACAGTTACACTTACCAGTCAAACTATTTCATTTTCTAATCTACTCACAACTCCTTTAATAAAAATAAATAAATTGCGGGGCAATACTTTATTTAATAAATGAATTAATACATATTCAGTTGACAATTTGTTGTTTGCATATCACATGCAACGTTCTTTAAGACTTTCAACTAAACTGTTTAGCAGTAGTATACTCCATAATTTGGGTCATGAATGACGTGGGTCCCACATAAACATGTGTTTTTATCATTAAATGAACAGTCAAATAAATAAATAAAACAGACTTTTCTTGTTATTTTAGTCTGTGTTCACAGTATTTGTCCCAAACTAATTTACAGCCTGCGGGAAAGGTGGTAATTTTAGTTTCATTGTCAAATAAATTTTATTCGTATTTGAGTTTTGCATGTTGGATGTGCTTTCTTCTACTCATATAATAATATGTATAATTAATTTTTCATTAATAATATTTAAAAATCATTAACCATTTAAAATCTAATATTTTGATACTCCACACTCGAAATAGTGTCACAAAAATATCTTGAATTATATTTTTGATTTCATACAATCGACGCACATGCTTAATGTTGTGAATATATACCCTCGATCCGGCATGACATGATCAAATTTTCAAGACAAAAAAAATGTGACATGATATATATTTTTATTACATCAACTAAACGTTGTGTACCTATAATGTATTATGTTTAAATGTTGATAAATTTTTGCATAACTTGTCAAAATTGGACATTATCATGTATTTTTCCAAGAAATTATGATACTTGAACGGTATAGCTCCTTTGTTTTGTTTCCCGTTATGAAGTGATGAAAGATAGGTAAAATGTTGTTATCTCTGGAATTGGTGGAAATTGATTTAAAATTTGAAAATACGTACGTACATTGTATGAAAGTTTTACTGTGTGGATGAATGTATGACAAGGAGAAATGGAACCTTCCAAACGATATGAACATATATATATATATATATATATATATATATATATATATATATATCATGATTTTAACAAGATGCTACTGTGGCTGAACCTACGCCGTATATCTATGTACATATTGGTGATCACTGATTCCCAGCTCATAATATTGGTTTGTGGGTTAATTTGATGGTACTCATTTGAAATATTGTGTTGTTGTTTATAGCGAGTAAATTATGGACAAATATGATAATAAGGAGCAACTTGAATAGGTGAATATTAATAACATACTTCAACCTACGAGTAATGTCATTTTATAACACTCATTAATTGTATAGCCTTAGTATTATTATTTTGTCTGGACATATTTACCTATAACTAATTTAAATAAAAGAATTCTGTTCCACCAGTTCCACCATTAGCGTCAAATTACTGTGTTATTTTTTTTTTTCTTTCTTGCGAATGATATTGGTCTCAATTTCCAGTTTCCCAAAATAAAAACAAATAACTGCATTGAATTTTGAATCAGAACTTGATCATTTGGCACTTGGCAGGTGAATTTGTTTCAAATTCATCAAAAGAACACTCCATTAATTCTTCCATAATAAGTGTCCGAACAACTATTAATTTGTACCCGAATAAGTGTTCTATCTTAGAAATCATATGTTCCCACAAAATAAAAAACAGAGAAATCATATATAAAATTAA
This sequence comes from Schizonepeta tenuifolia, assembly GCA_029490685.1. NCBI lineage: Eukaryota > Viridiplantae > Streptophyta > Magnoliopsida > Lamiales > Lamiaceae > Schizonepeta > Schizonepeta tenuifolia. Next base: position 106,062,878 of record CM055956.1, read on the forward strand.
GCTAAAAATAAACTACGACAAGATTTACGTTTAAATTAAAGACAAATTCTTTATTTATTTATTTTTCAATTTTATTTGGAATAGTTATAATAAATACAGTCAATTTACTCACTATATATGTTGGTATATACATGCATTTGATTGTTGGTTATTGTTGAGATGAAGTGAGTTGTAGATTAGTTCAAAATTATTCAAGTACAAATTTGAAATGACAATGTAATTTAGTGGCATTCATCTCACTTATAAAGAGAACACGAACACAAGATTAATTGTGATGTCTTCCAATATTCATTGTTCAGAATTCCATGTCTACCGTCGAGTATTTCGATATTTCCGTCTAGAGATGAAGTAGTATTTTTCGTTATATAATCAAATTCACATTCAATTCACAACATCACCACTGTTCTATAACTTACAAAGGAGTAGGACGAGGTTAGTGACGTCAGGTCAAGATTATGCGAATTAGGAGTAAGATAACGCGTAAAAATTCTATAACTGCATAACGTACTAACCAAAATAAATACTCCACTATTACTACTATTCAATCCATCCAAAATACTAATAAAGTAATCAAAAAGAATTGAGTACACACTGAAAAATTAAGTACGTATACTATATTCAACTTAATTAAAGACCTTCTATACGTTACTATAATTTTATATTTTATTTATTATTGAATTGAACTTCACACTATAATAATTAAAGAATTTCCTACACGATTTTTTTTAGAGGCGATCTCCTGTGCAGCAAGTCGCTGGGCCCATGCGATCGGATCCGGGCCGGGTTGGCCCGGTATTTTTTTTTTCTTTCCGGCTCCGATTTTATGGCTCCGCCTTCGGTTCCGATTTTATGGCTCCGCCTTCGTTCCGATTACTAATATTAGGATAATCAGCTGGCAACAATTTAGACTTTTTCGGCTGGCTCCGAGGCCTTCGGCTCCCCTCGCTCAAATATTGATCAAAGAAGAAGCGGCAAACAAAAAAATAAAGAGGCAAATATAAAGAAAAAGGTGGAAAAAAAGTAGAATTTAAAAAAAAAAATTGAAATGTGAAAATATGAAGACAGAAAACAGGAATAAAAAAAAATCGAAATATATATATATATATCTGGCGCGTGCACCCTACGCGCTGCGTGTGGGTGAGGCGCATGCACCTCAGGCTCGATCACATAGGTGCGACCTGCCGCTTTCAAGTTCTTGTATTTTTTTATATTTTTGAACGTAAATTTCCTAGACGAATTTGAATGAAGTTTAACCCTAGATGGTATGATAGCTTATGTTGGAATCATTGAACATTTTTGAAGAGCGGTCGGAATCATTTTACTTAGATATCTATCTATCTATCTACAGACATTGTATGATCAAAATCGATATGCATGGGCACAGTTTTTGTTTTGCTAATTTAGGTTTGATTGAGTTGTCGATTTCAGAAAAGGAAATATGTATATATATGTCCATAATAATTCTTTTATGGAAAATTTGTAGAAACAAGTTGGTAAGACATGAGTGGGGTCCACCAAGTCCTGCGTCTTCACACACGACAGCCTGGATAGCACTACGTGTTTTTTTTTAATCTGTACGATCGCTTGTACACCCATAAATACCCCACACATATCTCCTTCCACCTCCACCATCTCTCTCTGCATTTCTCCTTCTCCATTTTCATTTTCTTTCAGTTTCTCCGCCAAAACACCATTACCCCATTCCTCTGATTTTGTATGGCTGTCGGTTTGTCTGCGTACCAGGTGGCTGATCTTTGCCTAGGCAAGCCGCCTCTCCGCTCCCTCTCCTCCTCCGCCTCCGTCTCCGCCGCCCTCTCCGCCCTCAAGTCCTCCGACGACACCTTCATCAGCGTCTGGAGCTGCGACCACCACTCCCTCAACCACTCCCACTGCCTCTGCATCGCCAAAATTTGCATGGTCGACATCATTTGCTTCCTCTCCAAAAAGGAAAACCTCTCTTCTCCCGCTCTCGCTCTCAAATCCCCAATCTCTCTCCTACTCTCCGATGTTAATGGCCTCGTCAGACACGTCGATCCCTCCGCCAGGTACACACACACACTCTCTCTCTCTCTCTCTCTCATAATTAAACTACCATCCTCTGTTACTGGTTGAGCTGAGTTGAGTGTTGATTCAACCCTAATTTGGCAAATTTTGGGGCTTAATTTCGATTTTTTTGTGTTTTGCAGCATAGTAGAAGCCATTGATATGATGATTGAAGGAGCACAGAATCTGGTGGTGCCGATAAAGGGCAGCATTTCGAGGAGAAAGCAGCTCCTCAGATCATCAACCACCACCCACAACGGCCAGGAATTCTGCTGGCTAACGCAGGAAGACGTGCTGAGGTTTCTCCTCAGCTCCATCGGCCTATTCTCCACCATCGCGCCGCTCCCAATCGAAACCCTAGGCATCATCACCGCCGAATTCCTCGCCGTCGAGTACAATCGCCCCGCCTCATCAGCAATCACGGCGATCTCCTGCTCCCTCGCTGACCAAACATCCGTCGCAGTGATCGACGGCGAGGGGACTTTGATCGGCGAGATATCCCCCTTGACGCTCGCCTGCTGCGACGAGACGGTGGCCGCCGCCGTCCTAACGCTGTCCGCCGGAGAACTCATGGCCTACATCGACTGCGGTGGCCCCACCGAGGACCTCGTGAGGGTCGTGGAGGAGAGGTTGAAGGAGAAGAGACTCGAGGGGATGCTCGAGGAAATCATGGCCACAATCAGTCCGTACAATGTTGATGCGTTGAGTTCCTCGGACGAGGAAGCGGCGTCCCCGACTTCGACAATTAGATCGTTGTCGAGGTCGGGGCGGATGGTGCGGCGGGCGGGAGCGGAGGCGATCGTGTGCCACCGCGGGAGCTCGCTGGTGGCGGTGATGATCCAAGCCATCACGCGGCGCGTGAATTATGTGTGGGTGATGGAAGATGATTGCAGCCTGGCTGGGATTGTCACATTTGCTAAAATTTTGGAAGTTTTTCGAGAATATTTAGGCTTGTGATCTTTATTTTTTTCTTCATCTTTCTTTTTGAGTCTTGTTGAGTCATAAGATCAGTAAACTGAAGAGCTTATTGTGAATATGCGGCTCTACCGCTTTTTCTTTTTTTAAATAAATATAGTAGTACTACTAGTATTTTGTATGAAGATGAGTGTTGAAGTTTTGATGTGATAAAGTTAGGCGTGTTGATAGCTTCCTATAATATAAAAAAGTGTTGCTTTTAAACTTCTGTTAATGGGGAAACTCATCTTTCTCTTTCGTGTAAGGCTATTGTTCTAAATCTAGATCTAGAAGAGCCAGAAGATCGAAAAAGAAAAATAGAAATTTCATTTTTTTCATCGTTTTGGCATTTAATTATCATGCAATCCACAAAAGTTGTACTTTTTGACGCTTTTTTCACTTGGTCTTGCATCTTTTATTCTTTTATTTTTGTTTAAAGAGGATTAACCAGCTAATAAGGTTTCGTGTACAATACAGTCTAAACTTTCAACATTAAGCTGGAATTAATCGAAAATGTACTTATATTGGTCCAACATTAATTTATAGAAATATTTGTGATGTAGACATATTATGATTTATTAACTGCTGTTGCAAACGGGATAGTGAGTGCATATTATATAACACTCAATCTAATTTATTTGCATTATTATGAATGATAGGTATGGAACTTCGACGACGATTGATACGATAATAGCCAAAATGCACCATCAGTCCCTCCATGGGTTTTTTGTCTGATGAGTATTGAGGTTTTTGTACATTTTTTTTCGTTTTAATGAATCATTTTGTTTATTTTTCTTATTTTATTGGATCATTATTTAATGGATATTATTTTTTCCGTTAGCTAAATTACACGCTATCATTTTTTTATTTAGACAAAAACTCCCGTCCGTGCATACACCCAGCCCGACCCGGCCCATTTTTTCAATTTTTTCCCTCTTATTTTTTTGTTTGTGGCTTCTTCTTTTGTCAAGATTCGAGCGAGGAGAGCCGAAGGTCTCAGAGCGAGCCGAAAAAATCTAAATTATTGTCCGACGATTATCTTTATATTAGTAATCGGAGCAAAGACGGAACCGTAAAATCGGAATCTTTCTACCCGCCGTAAAAAAAATCTGAAAAAAAAAAGAAAAAGGTCAAAGGGCGGGTTGACCCAGTCGGGTCGGTAGTTGCTCTACGGTGCAGATATCACCAGAGACTCACTCTTTTATTTAATCATTTCTACGTCACATAGGAGTATATGTTAATGCTCGCTCTCCTTTTCCAGCTTTGGTACGATGAGTTGGAGCACACTCCCCACAACAGATCATACAGGGCAACAATCAAACATATGGACTGCATCAACGACACGAATATGATGGATTCTCTCACCATGCGCAAACTCCAGTCTCGCCAATATATATAATATCATTACGCTCAATAACTATATGCTGCTCTAGATTTTTATTAGTCATTTATGATTCACGTGTCCATGTCATTAGATTCATAATTTCACGATGTGCCTAAACTAATTTAATGTAAGTTATGCTACAAAATTTACTTGCAACTCTCATTTTTAAACCAATGAAAACAATCTTAACAATCAACATATGATGCAATTTTAGAAAGACAAAAATTAGCTGGCGACTTGTGACAACAAAAAGTTATAGCCACGTTTGGCTTTGCTTAAGATTTTATTTATTTCGTTAGAAAGTACAAAAAATTAAGTGTTAAATTATTTTTCTAAAGTAACAAACCAACATAATATAATTAATAGTACAGAAGCAGCTCCAATGTTGTATATTTTCCAGCCATCGAATCATACTTGGCCAGTAAGAAAGTGTAATAATTGGACATGTTAATAATAATTTAATGCATCACAATAACAATTTTAGAGATGGAAAGCGTAAGGTAACACAATGGTCCATAACCGATGCAATAATGAGTTTGATGAAATTCAAAAGCTTAATGAAATGCTTTCATACAACAGAAAACGAATTCATACATTGCACAACAACAAATATAAATAATTGAAACAGGACAAAGGAGGTTAAGAGCATATGCGCAACTTACACCCCATGCAATGGGTTGTTTCATTTTTACTGCTCAACGATTCTATCCTTTAAATAATTCAAGATTGCTTTCGTTCCTCGGTCCAAAATTGGCCTTCGAATACTGCATGAGCAGTTGAAATCAGACATTGTTAAAATGATCATTCTACACGGTCCAATTTCATCAACTCTAACAAGAGAGATGTTTAGTAATATTACAATATAGAGAGATCGTCATGTAAGTGTCACGTTACAAAACATCTCACATAGTTCAATCCAATTGTTTCTTGAAAATTTTCTTTTATTTTAGCAATTGTCCCATATTTTATTTCATATTCGAGTTATATAACTTACTGAAAACATTTACTCCATAAGTTCATAATAAAAATTGCCGTACCTTCTCAATGAGTTTCCATCAACTTTTAAGACCTGCAGATTTGGTTCCAACAAACCCTGCATAATCAAAATTTCCAAAAAATAATTAGCCCTAAAAGGGGAACGAAAACGCTAAATTGTACATGAAAGACGAAAAGTAGAAAACAAGTTTAATCCAATAGCAGAGTTTTCAAATAAATTTTAACGCCCTCCATGTTTTATAACCTTTACAGTATCACAAATATAAAAAACCACTAACCTAATACTAATAATTTTAAGATATATTCAGTTTTTCGTCAAGATATAGAGGTTAACTCACCAACCTATGTTGGAATAGAACTTATGAACACATTGACAGTTATTTATCAATTGATGAGAAACATAGAACAGTAAAAATGAAGCAGAAAAAATTTCTGGACTTACCAGATTTGGTGGAAGAGAAGAAATATTGTTGTCTGATAGGTTAAGCTCTATAAGAGACGAAAGATCCTTGATGCTCTGCAACAAATAAAGATGTAAACATGTAGTCTGTATGACTAATGGATCCAATAACTGTAGAACAACATGATATATTTATTTATAGTTATGATTTGATTAGCTTATTTTAGGAATAGGTCTTAATCCTATATAAGTACTGTAAATCATAGTGGTATGGATCATGGAGTGAGTAATGCCACTTCATGCTGCCTTACGGCGAAATCCCGGGGGCAAGGCAAAGATCTCGATGTCATGTTATTTTCTCGTTGTTAGATTTTAGTTTTGTTTTGTTCATTAATGAAATATCAAGATGATCCCCAAAATAATCACTTCATTACCCTTTGAAAGATTCTCATTTATTAAAACTTAACCACAATGAGCTCACAGTCTGCATCTGTATGCACAATTATTGCATGTATACAACAGGTGTTAAAAGTTTACAAGATCATTGAACATCTAAAATATGTCAAAAACTACCATCATCATTCAGTTGATAAAGGAGAGATCTAATGCATCAAAAATAATATTTAAGCAGAAATAGAGAACTTATTTGCGGCATATCTATGAATTTCAAGACTAAATATGTATCTTTTGTTGGAGAGAGAGAGAGAGAGAGAGAGAGAGAGAGAGAGACACACACACACACACACACACAAACACACACAGAGAACCTCTGGAACTGATTGAAGGGAATTTTGGCTCAAGTCCAGTATATGTAATTGCTGTAAACTCATTATTTCCATAGGAAAAGCTGATATCTGCATCCGCCTGCCCAATCATGTGGTAAGTGCCAACAATTTTTACATTCACGAGAAGGGATTTGTGGAACTATCTTTAAAACAAACCTCAGGTAAAGTTCCTCCAGCTCCAGCAAGCTCGAAAATGCTGGGTTTTCTGGAAGTGAACCTGCAGCACCACTTAGATCCAGAATTCGGAGCTTGGGAACTGCTCGAAAGCCATCTGAAGGGATCTGTCAAACAATGAGTGAAGGATCATAAATTAGTGGATCTAATGAGGCAAGCAGATACATAACATAATTGGTTAGACAAGAAAACAGTTGCTCCCCCCCAGCTTCGTTACATTTTAGTAAACCTACGCCTAAAATGCTAGAAAAAAATGATGGACCTAATATAAGCTACTGAGCTTCTCTGAAGACCGCTATGTTAATTAGTAGAAAATCTCAAAGATCATTAATCATGGATTGTTCCTGATTAACAAAACTCATTGGCGAACAAAACCAAGGAATAAGAATCATGAATAGCATAATAATACTGATAGAAGTTGGCCATCAATGATTTAGCATAAAAATTTGAGGTACAAGTATGTTATAGGCTAAAGCATATTAACATGGGTGATGCTGCATCTGCACAGCTTCACGCTTCAGGCTATTCTCAGGACACAGGCTTTCCATTGGCGAGTTGTGTTGGTGGGGAAGGACAAACTGATTAGCAAAACTGATTAAAGAACTTTCAAATTTGACCAAAGATATTGCACATTTAAAAGGAGTGTCATCTTTGACATAACACCCCCCCCCCCCCCCCCCTTCCTTCCCAACACATACACACTCAGCAAACAATAAAGGTGAGTTGATGCATAATAAACAAAATAAACAAAGAAGTATGGAACAGCAAAGGATCTGCATAGATTATATTCACCTTTCTGAGTGGATTAGAATCCAGTTTCAAGCACAAAAGTTTGGGAAGAGAAGCCAAAACTGTAGTAGGCCACTCTTTTATCTTATTCTTGGTCAGAATCAGAGTCTGCAAGTAAAATGTGTTTGGTCAATGATATTCCAATATATTAGCACATACCACCTGTTTGGACATTACATTTCCAAACTGATATGCAACACGGAATAAGATTTAATGAAAATAATACAATCCTTTCACAACATTCAGATTAAGTTAACTCCTGAAGAAGCAGCTTTGCATATCATGGAAATAGATCAAGTTTAGGGACAACATAAAAAAGTTCCATACAGAGATAATAATAGTAATTATACCAAGACAATAATGGTAACCGCCAGATTACAGCATGGAGGCATCAGCAAAATAACATATTGCCTCGCACGGAAAGATGGCTTAGAGACATAAAACCTAATGGCAGACATTCAATCGTAAACTCCCACCCTTTTAACTTTTAAGCTAATCCTTAAAAAGAAGTAAAAGCAATATAGGAATGGGTTGCCACAACTTTAAGAAGATGCAGTTATTTTTGGTTTCCCTCCATTCAGGCTTCTATTTTTGTATGCAATATATCTAATGATTACCTCAATGGAAACACAAGATCCAAGCTCAACAGGTAACTCTTCTATTGAATTTCCAGTCAGATTGACTTTTGTAATATCACTTGATTTCAAAATATCTGATGGGACAGCACTCAAACTAAGCCCAGCTAAAGAGAGTTCCTGAAAAGTAATAATGATGCATATCCATGATTCCACTTATTACCAGAATCACAATTTTAGAAGGATGGGCGCATCAACTATATCAACTTGCTGTTGATAGAATGACAGAACTAGATACAACTTGGATAGCAATACATATCCTTCATGGAGATTACCTTTGAAGTCAGAGATGACCGAGCAGCCATTGCAAAAGGATCCTCTTTCACAGCTGAGGTTGCTGCTGACTCTACATGCAAAAATGATGTGAATATTCAAACATAAAAAGGCCAGGTTCAAGAATGATACGACGTCTCAATTTGGAAATCATTCAAAATATCTGTGCATCCATATTCAGCTACAAAAATTTATTATGTACATGGCCAAGGGTTCTGTTTTTGCGGATATCAATTTACACAGTTCTACTGATGCGAAACAACATCATGGACTCAGCAACAATCAAGAACCAACTCACCTTCATCTTTTGGGAGTCTACTTCTAAGATACTTCAACAGAGTAGTCGTAGGTCCATTTACGAGTGAGCTGAATGAGAACAAGTTCTTTAATCAAAACCTAAATCAATAGGACTAAATAAGAATAGAAGCGGTTCTGACCTCCGTAGTGTTCGCAGTGGATTACCAGCAAGTAAAAGTTTCCGCAGTGTTGTCATCAAGCCTAGTTTTGATATCATAGCTCAAGTCAGCTTATTAATGCATATAAGCTGTCTAAATGGATCTGAAGCCATGAAATACATTTACACGGTTCACAACAACACACACTTGTAAAAATGGATCTGAAAAACAGTACCAAACTCCAGAACTCCTCCTCGGACATATCCACTGATAAGATAAAACCAACATTTTCATGTACGCAACTTAGGAGTTGGATGCTAAAAAACAACCTAACCTTACCAATCTCAAGAGGCAAACCAGACAGTGAATTATTAGACAGGTCAAGAACTGAGAGGAGCAAACTGCAAGCTGCCACAGGATATTCTTTCAACTGCATCCAAAGATAGAGACAATTGACAACAACAGGACCAGTAAGTATATGAGATTTTAATGATGCACGAACTTAAAATTTTGATTAAACCCAATCAAGCTTATACGTGGAGGGTCACGTCCCTAATTTTATAGAAACTTATGGTTCAGAAATTTTAATTGTAATTTTGGGAAACCACCTGATTTGACTGCAGATCAAATGTCCCTAGCTGGGTCAATGATCCAATTTCTTCAGGTAACGAAGACAATGCATTGTTCCTATTAAAAGACACAGACCCAAGACAAAAAGGGTAATTAGTATTCAGATACAAATAGCAAATCATACGTGTGACAAGCAATTAAACCAACCCTAAATATAACTCTATAAGGGATGAGCAGCCCTTTATTGATGATGGGATTGAGGAAATTCCTGCACAATATAGAAGCATAAATACGCATTAACATGGAAAAAACAGCGTAGATAATCAGATAAAGCAAAGATAAAAGAAACAGACAATATTGAAAATAAAATTGCTCACTGTTTTGGTGAAGGTCCAACCTAATTAAACGTGCAAGGCACCCAATACTCTCTGGCAGGCTGGTAAGTAAATTTTTCGCTTTAACAAATAAAAGTAGAAAAACTTCAGAACATTATTGAACAGAAATAAACTAGATAACAGCTGAGTTTGAGCACAAGATATTACATGCGTTGAGTTCCATAAGCATAGGACTTGATGCAATTAATTTGTCTGACAACATTACTAGCTTATTTCCCTGCCAAAGAGATTATTAACATTCCATCCAAAGGAGAAAATAACAGATCCATGACCATGACATAGTTTGGGTGTGCTCTCAGTACCTCCACATCCAACTTCGTTAATTTTGAACAGTTTGTTAGCTCTTCTGGCAAGCTGGAAATAATATTGTTTGATGCCTTTAAGACAATAATCAATATTAGGAAAGCATATGATGTAAGGAAATGAACCAAGATTTGAAGCAAAACCAAATTTCTTGATGTTGATAGCAATGTGTTAAAGGGAGGCTAGTGAAGGTTTTGAAAATGGGAAGATCCTCATTAACTAATAAAAAGCTGAAAACATAATAGCAAGTTCAATACGTCAGACCGATGATAAAGCTAAGCATACAAGTCCAGATTTCAAGTTCAAGACCTCACATAAATATTCGGTAATAAAATCATAGACTCACAGAAATTTTCTAATGGTTTTTTTCCTATTAAAATATAAGGGGAAAGGAGAGAGGAGTGAAATTTTCAGGTTTATATACATTTATGAGGTGGAATAAGACCTCGATGAACCTCTTAACAAGTTGGTCACCAAAAATGTAATAGCACGCGATGCTTATGGTAACTTAAGAAAGCACAAACTCTCCTACCAACTTAGAGCTATTTGAAATTAAGGGCATCAGTGACAGTGGCAACAACAAAATGCAGCTGGTGGGCTTAACATGTTACACTATTACCCCCATCTCACTGTTGGATATATATAAGGAAATAGTCATCAAAGGGACAAGTTTGTTTCATGTCTAGCCACAATCGTGAAGTTAGAACTAGTAAGTTGCTAATTAGTGATCAGCTCATCAAAGATTAGTGGCAGTACCAAAAGAATGTAAAAAAATCAGATTGACCCACAAGCATTATTCGTTCATATATTGAATAATTTTTATAGCTTAGTTTTCTCTTATTAAAGCATGCTAGTATAACAGTCTTTAAAACATTCATTATCCAATGTCCAAAAGAAGAAACATCAGAATACTGAGTACATATTGACAAGAATAATATGCATAAGAAATCACCTTCAATTCTGACAAATTTGTGCAATGCCCAAGGGAACTAGGAAGAGAGTTTAGTCGGTTATTCGAACAATCAAACCTGCATATGAAGTATGCACCAAGCTTGAGCAGGCAACTTTATCACTCTATTTGGATGTATAGTCACCAGCACAAACATAATCCAGTAATGCATATTTGACAAAGGAGGGAAGGAGGGAAAATGCTAGGGAATGTATATGGTAGTTCAATTGGTGGGAAGATACTAATTTGGCTTTCTTACAAAAGGTAAGGGCACGAGGAAAAACTTAGAACACATACTTCACCAGAGAAGCTGCTGATCCAATTTCTTCAGGTATTTCTGTTATCGAATTAGAAGTCACATCTAATGACTTTAGCATCTGAAGTCTGCCAATCAATATATACAGAAAGAAGTTTTTAGCTAAAGCATAGATCGATCCCGTACACGTGCATAGATAAAGAGGGGGAAAAATCATACTCTCCAATAGCTGCGGGGAGGTGCGTAAGCTTATTATGACTTAAATTCAGAACTACTAACGAAATCAGATTTCTCAAATCTTCCTTCAACAATTCAATATCATTATGAGCTAGAATAAGCTTCTGCAGCTCCACAGCCTGCGAGAACACCATAAGACCATTAAATCGCATCGCGACAAAAATGTAACATACGATATGGTATCGATAATGGAAAATGCGAAAATCCAACGAGCCATTACCTCCCACCACTTCTCATCTCCACCAACTGCATCCAAAATTTTGTATACCTCATCCGGTACTTCTCTGCAAACACACAAAATGTGAGATAAATCGATTGCATTCATTAACCAAACACAGTGAGATCGAGACTGAAAACCAAAGAGAGTACTCTTAAAATTGGAAATTTGCAAATTGGGGACTGACTTGAGAGAGCGGTTTGAGAGGTTGAGCGAACCGGAAGAGCGCGCAGCTTTGAGAACTCGGTCCATGGAAGCTCGATCCATTGCGGCTTGATCCACGGCGAATTTGCGATTTCTTCGGAGTTCAGACATCGCATCAATTGACAGGAGAAATGCGAAGAAAGAATTTGGTCGTGGAGGTTAGTTCGGGAAAGCAAATCTATTTTACTTTGTTGGAAGTGGAGCTTGAAGATTCAGGTGGGCTCGATCACCTTCGGTTCTTTTACATGCGGTTACATGCAGTGGTAACAGGTCTCGTAGCGCGCTTTACACTATTATTAATGGGCGGGTGCTTTCTGCATTTTGTAGTATTGAGTGATACTCGCAAATATTTTAAGTAGTCTCTTTACTGCATAAAGAAGATAAAAACTAACTTGTCCCCTTGTCGATGATCTAGTGGTAGAGTGGACTTTGGAATTAAAAGGTTTCAGATTTAATCTTCACGCCTTTAATGCCAAGCTGAAAAAGCTTCTCCATATAATTTTAATACAAATTTCGAAGCATTTTGAGTACAACCAATTCGCAACCAAATATTTGTAACACACCCTTTCAAATTAAATTAAATATATATCGAAAATATTAAAATTAAAATAAAATTTATAACAAGTAAAAGACAGGATTAATGCATGATGTATGTTATAAATTTTGTAATTTATAATTTATAATTATTCCAATTATAAATTTGTAAAGCATGATGTAACATTTTATGTTGTAGTTTTGAGACATTTAATTTGCAATAATTCATCTATCTATCCATATATTATTAAAATCATTGTTGATTCAAGCTCTCTCCTTAATTTTAGGTCCTACGTGCCACTCTTTCTATTCGGTATTTTTAATTATCTTAAATCTTCATTTTATATTTTTCTAATTCGTAAATTCATATATTATTATATATATTTAAAAAAATAAGGTAAACAATCTCATCCTATATCTATTATTCTAGTATATCGATGGATCCAATTATTGGTTACTACTATTATATTTGTTGGTATCTCTCATGTTTTGATATGTTTGTTAATTTGAATATATATTTAATGCAGTTTTTAATATATATATATATATATATGCTATTTTAAAAATGTAATTATGGATATAAGCATATTAGAGAAGCGATGGAATCTAAGCACAATATTATTTTGTCTCATACCGCTAAATAATAAAAGTTCACTCTTTGTGAACCTATATAAATATTCAAGATTAATGTATATATTTTCATCTTGCAAGCATTTTGCACCAACAATTGAATTAATTTAGCTAATTAATTAGTTGGCCAAATAAATAGTTCTATTTTAAATAGAAATATAATTTGGAAATTTATCAAGTTGTCAATATTAATTTATTTCATTTGACAAATTTGAAAGTTGGTGTAAATAAAAAAAAATAACACTAAAGATCTTTATTCTAATCTTGACCATTTTAACGTGGTTACATAATATTTAAATTTTTAAATCACAATTTTCATTAAATTGTTAATTAAAAGTATCCCTATCCAAGCTCAAACAGAACCAATGGAGAAATTTGAACGGGACAAGCATCATACTGTGGGAATTAAATATGGATGAGAATCAAGATATTTTTCCTTTTAAGAAAAAAGATTAAATATATAATATGTACGTATGTACATATGTTGTTTATATTATATTATTAATATTATTATGGATTAAAGCTCTCTTCTTAATTTTAGGTTCCAACCTCCATTCAGTATTTTTATTTATCTTAAATCATAATTTTAATTAATTTTTATTATTATAAATTTTATATTTTTCGAAAGTCTATATAAATAATCAAAATCAATGTATATTTTCTTATTCCGCAATTGTTTTGCTCAACTAATTTAACTTAGTCAATTAATTTAGTTGGCCTAATAAATAGTTTTATTTTTGGTGAAAATTTGAATTTGACTAATTACTAAGTTGTCAATTTTAATTTCACAATTTAATTGGCTAGATCATATAGTTTAATTTTATTAAAAAAATTAATATGATCATTATTAAGTTGGTCAAATTCCACGTCACTTTTCAATAAGAATCCACTAATTATTAAAACCATTGCAGATTCATAATCTCCCTTTAGGTCCTACGTGACGCTCTCTCCATTCGATATTTCTATTTATCTTAAACTCATTTTATACTTTTAATTCATAGATTAATAACCAAAAAAATAATGGTATTATTATATAATTTATTGAGAATATCATGTGATATAGCCATAATCAACATTAAAATATAAATTTTGGTCCACCTTCTTCATAAATATAAATTACGGCTATTTTTTTGAACTTAGAACCTAAATACCTCTTTTTCCTCTTCTATTTTTGATCCATCACTCCTTTACCCATTTTATTGACACTTGTTTACCTTTCCAAGTTTCTTTTCTTTTTTTTTCTGTTTTTTTTTTATTTTCCAAATTTCTTTTTTCTTATTCTTTCAGTTTTTTTTTCCATATTTTTTTTCTTTTTTTATTTTCCAATTTTTTCCTTTTTCTGTTTTTTTTATTTTCCAGATTTTTTTTTCTTTTTTTATTTTCCAATTTTTTCCTTTTTCTACTTTTTTTTCCAGATTTTTTTTTCTTTTTTTCTGTTTTTTTTTTATTTTCCAGATTTTTTTTAATTTTCAAATTTTTGTTTGCCTCTTCGACTCGGTGGAGTCTTGCTTCACCCGAGCACGCGCCATCATTGCCTCGGTCATGTTTTGCTTTGCCGCGGCGATGCTGCTTAGTCGAGCATTTGTCGAGTCGAACAATGACCCGAACTCCGTATTCTTGCTCGCCTTTATTTTTTCTTTTCTTTGGCCGCCCTCGCCTCCATACCGTGTTTTCCCCTTCCGTCGCTGCGCTCGAGTTGTGGGCCGTTCCAGATGAGGTGTAAGTGTCGTCCGAGGTATTCTTCGTCCGCATCATAGACTGAACGTCGGGAAATTCTTGGTGGAGAAATTAGGATAGTTCTGCAAGATTTCTGATGAACCCATAATTGTGTTCATTTTTTGTGTCTTTTTGTTGTGTCTTGTCTTGTGTGTCGTTTTCGAGTCTTTATCTATCTGAGAGGTCACAAGTTGGAGGAACTGGGTGCAGGGCAGAACAGGTGCGATTGTGGGCATAATCTGGCGGAAAACTGCTTTTAAGGCGTTGGGAACTATACGATGCAAATGAGCATAGGGCTGAAGTCTGTAGCTGGGAATGAAAAGGCGTATCTTGAGCAAGCTACGGGTGAAGGAGTACCTCTTCATATCATTTTGACCAAAGCAGTAGAGTACCCAGAATTGCGCGCGTCAAGGGCAAGACTGACACATGCGTTACCAAGGCAGAAGGAATGTGACCGTGGGCAGCGGACGTTACTTCATCTCCAAGGAATAAGATGAGGAAGGAAACTTCCATTCTTATCTTGAAGAGTCCGGTCAAAATCTAATCCATATAGGAGAAGGAAAGTTGTCATATGTTGTGCCAAAGAATGAAATAAGCCCGATGAAAGGAAGGAGTCCAGCCCATGAATGGAACCGCCTTACCTCTACTCGTCGTCTATATATATGACTGCATGTTCTTCTGTAATTTACCACTGATTTTCTTGAGAATTTGGAGAGGAGAAAAACAAGTCTTACGGGCAAAGCTTTAAATTATGTTTTTAGTTTTGAGTTTTATGTTGGCGCTGTGGCCAAACGTTTACTGTTTTTTGTTGAATACTTTAATTCTTCATATTTCAATTCCAAGTATGTTTTCCTTTACTTCTATTGTTTTGCTTTCATTTAATTTATTGTCTAGCTAATTTCTTAAACTTGGATTGGATTAGATGATGTGAATATTAGTACTTTGATTACTCGTGAGGCCTAAGTGTGATAATTAGATTGTGTACTTTTATTCCCGAAATACTTAGGGCTTAATATTATATTTGGGCAAGATAACTAATTGCTTGATCACCAATAAGTTAAGGCGTCTAGATCGCTAATAGAGTCGGGGTCAACCCGAGAGTATCTCTTGTGCCCGAATAGATATTAAGTATTCAGAGCAGTCGGTGTCTTGAGCACCTCTTGGCTGATTTGGGTCTAAAAGAAATTAATGCTTCTTGGGCAAAACAACTGTTGAAGGGTCTTCGTGATTGTATTGATCAAGAAAGAGGTTTTGATTAGAGTGTCTCTGGCATAATCTAATTTAAAGGGATAGATATAAGAGTAAAATATTCTTAGCCGTGACTTCGTGACCATAGTGCATGAATTAATTTACTCTTTAAACTGAATAGTAAAAGTATGCAATTGAATATCATTGAGCCTATGATCGAGTGTAGTATAATGTTCACTGATTCGAAATCCAGTCCAAGTCTTTTTTGTTATTGATCAATTCGTTGTTTAGTTTCAGTTATAGTTTTCAGTGCTTGTTAACCAAGACAAGTGGAGTGTAGAGCAAAATCCTATTTTGTGACATCGGTTACGTGGAAGAGAGACTGCACCAATTCCCTTGGGTACGACTCTTCTTCCCACTGGCTATCGCCTACTGTCGGCATAGGAATTATAAATATTATTGCATGAAGTAAAAATGACAGCTTTGTCAATTTCCCAAGCACCAAAATGCTTGAACCGGTTACCATTTTGATGGGCCGCGTATATCTGCTGGCCATTCTCGAGCACCATGTCGTCGGAGGCGCTGCTGGGCCTTTTCTTTGTCACCTTTCCGTAAGCGATCATCCATTCCTTAACCCAGCCGGAGACGCGCCCAAAAAAGATCTTCACTTGCTTTGGGTTGAGGTCTTCTTGGAACATGGCGTTGAACCTCACGGTCACTTTCCCCCAATATTTCTCAGCGTGTTGATCTTTGCCGAGAATGAAATTGCACGTCTTCTCTACCCAACTCTGGGCGACAACGGTGGACTGTTCGACCATGTAATTGTGCCGCTTCGTCTTTGGTTTGGCGGTAGCTTCAACTGGCGTAGACAGAGGATGAGCAACGGCAGCGAGGGTGGTGAGATTGGCTCATGCCTTACCTTTGCCTTTGGTCGCCCTCTTGCGACTCGCGGTGGACGGCACCAGCTCGGACGAGGGACTCTCCTCGTCGCCGATGACAGTGTGGAAGGACTCACTCATGGACAAGTTGATGTTGATAGAATCAAGTCCCATCGGCGTGTATGCTTCGTCCGCCATTTCGGAGGGACACCACAACGACGACCAAAGATTATTTGGATCCATTTTTGAGGGAGTATGAGAGGTGATTGAGGGAGAATTTGTGGAAGAATAGAGGTGATTGTGGGAGAAATAGTGTGAGAAGTGAAAAAATGAGGTAATATTTATAGGTAAAAAATGAAAAAAAAAATCGAGACAAAATCAGCATGTAGTCGTTGCCTTCTAAAAATTAGTCGTTACCTTCAATTGGTTTTTCCGTTAGGCGCCTGCAATTTTATTAAAAACTTTTCGAACTGGTGCGTGCAGTGCACACGCTATATCAAGAGTGTCTCAGGTGGGCGAAATGGGCTCGAGCTATCCGGAGCTGCAATAGGGTGTCTCCATGGTTGAGTTGTCTCGATACGCCGATGAAGACACCCCATTGTGGAGAATCTTATCCCATACTTCTATACATTCAAAGGACACACTTTCACGATATGCTTTTAACAACTTTTTTTCATCTGACTTCTACTTTCTATGTAAAATAGAATTTTGTTTTTTTATCGTACAGATACAACTAGACTCAACTTAATTGTACTATATATCAAATTATGTGTTCATTTTAGAGCCAAAACTTGATTTCAAAATTCAAAAAACACCCCAATAAAGTTCTATAACTACTACTACACTTCTGTAACACTACTAGCTCATTTATTCATTTATAAACACTGCAAACAATTTCAAAGCAATTTTTTTAAGTTTAGTTCTTATATGCTTTTTTTTCACCTCCTCTTATGTATTTAGTTGAGTATGTTGAGTTTATTTAGAGATTATTTTTCGTTTGTTTATATTTCTGTATAGTTGTCTTTTGCTTTGTAGTTATTTCCTAGTTCTCTATTGTAATGTTGTGCCCACAATAATCTATTACGTATCTCAACCTTAGCAGATCCGAACAAGTTGGATACCCCACTTTATTGGTTCCAGAATGAAAATTCATGAAGCAAACATAACAGGCAAATACTTGAATGCGGCAGGTCGTACCCCATGCAACTGCGCATGGGGTGCATGCACCTTTTTTTTAAAACTTATTAGAACGCTTTTCGAAGTGTCCTAATAAGAGTTTTCCAGTGTATTTCTTTGTGTCACACTATCTAATCATTTATTAATTTTCCCTCGCAGTGAGCTGAAAAAATCTAAATTATTGTTCGACTATTATCCTTATATTAGTAATCGGAGCGAAGGCGGAGCCGGAAAAAAAACAAAAAAAAGCTGAAATTAAAAAAAAATTCACCGATAAACGGGTCGACCCGACCCGGATCTGGTCTCTTGGGATGCAGCAGGTCGCACCTTCTCAACATAACCAGCCTTGTGTTGTGCACCTCAGCCTCTCAACGCCTTCACCTCCGCTCAATCTCCATTCCGCCATTGTAAAAACAATATATTTAGGATTCCAATTTGTTCGCTTCTTTATTAACACTGCAAGTGCTCAGTTAAATTGTAGTAAACAAGGTCGAATCCACAGAGATTGAACTTAAGATTCATAAGTACTGTTTTCAATTAACATTCACTATTTTTTTCTCGGGAACTTATAATTTTTTTCTTTTTCTTTTTTTTTTAGTTTTTTCGCTCCTCTTATTTCTTTCATTCTTTCTTAGTTGAGACATAACCCAACTATCAACACAAAACTTCCTGCCCAAGATACACCCCCAATCATTTCATCCCTGCTCCTATCCTCTTTATACTGTCCAGGTTCTCCCAACCAAAAAAACATCTTTTTAAGGCAATATCTAGGTAATAGAAAGAATCAATTCGGCTCAAAAAGGGTAATCAAATGATCATGATTCAAGGTGGTCAATTCAAGCTCAATGGCCTAATGAAAGAATGGCCTAAATCATCTAAGTTCAGAGATAATAAATCAAAGTACAGGCAAGTTCTAGTTCCTCCTAATCAAGATGTCTTTAATCTCACACAAGAATGAATTCAGTTAAACTCAAAATCCTCACAGGGTATGTTCACAACTCAATCCATCATACAGGTCATCTTTTAGCATGCAAAAATTTAGCACTGTTTAACAAGCATCAATTAAGCTCACAAATTATCATACTATCTTGCCCAACAACTCCATGCTGATCAACACAATTTTGTAAACAAACATACACGGCACAGACATTCCACGCACACACTTTGCTTAAAGCAAAGTCTATCCATGGAGGCCTCAACCTCGGACTCAACAAACTCATTGACATACACACACATGGCCTTCCCACGCACACACTTTGCTTATAGCAAAGTAATGGACGTAAGAAGGTCAAAATACTAACAAACATGAGTTATTCGCCTACCTCACCGCACATTTTGCAAAGCAAAATGTGGGTGAGGTATTCGAATAACTCCACAGACACTGACAAATAAAACACTAAGACACTAACACAAAGCAAAAAAAAAAAAACAACAAAAAACTAAAACACAAAAAACACAGAAGGACATAATTAAGCAAAGGGATCAGAGGCTGACCCTAATTTCAGGTAGCGGGCAAGGCTGTTGAGAGTAGTCTGCATGGTCAATTGCCCCTTCCATAGCTCCTTGAGCAACTCCTCTGTCTTGCTCAACCTCTCCAGTACTTCCTTCAGCTGGGCAGAAGAAGATTCAATCTCCTCCTCATCTTCTTCTTCATCCTCCTCGATCACGGACTTCTTGGCCAATCTTGCTGACTTCTTGGGCGGTAAACGGGCTGAAGATGGTTGATCCTTCTCATGCGCCTCCAATAGGCGCCACCCCTTCCCGTGCTTCACCACTTCCTTCATCCTGCTCAATCTCTCCATGTTGAGCACGTCAGCTGGTGTCACATCAAACTCCTTCACCTCGTCATGGAGTTCCAGTCCCTCGATGTAGGCTGTCACAAAGTCCCCACATGAATACTTCTGACTCGCCTTGGTCACTACTGCCCTCAGCTACTCCATCAAGAAGGCTGCAAAGTTCAGCCTCTTCCTGGTCAACATACAGAATAGTATGTATACCTCCTTGTTGGCCATCGAATTCCTGCTATCTCTCTTGCCAAACATGTTGTAGGCAAGGATCCTATGGGCAATGCGTAGGGCTGGCATCTTCAGATCAGAGGCCTTGTTGTCTCCCGACTTGAATTCCGTTTCCACACTGACTTGCTTCCACATCCGGATCCACTCCTCCTTGGGCAAGTCCACTGGCACCTTCTTGACTGTCCTTCTGAACTCCGGCCTTTGCAGCTCCATCATTGTGGCGAACCCCAGAATCTGGTTCACGTCATTCAGCCTAGCCACATATGGTTGCCCATTTAGTGCAAACTCGATCGAGGCCGAGTTTCCTTCTCCATCCAGTACGAACTCCAATGAGCCGCACATCTCTCTTACCAAATCCTCATAGATGTGGCAGGGTAGCGTTAGGAATCTTCCCCAGCCACATCCCTCGTACAGGTTCCTCACTTCACATGCTATGCCCAAGATGTCCAGGTCGCTAAAGTCGACCTCCCTGGGCACAAAGATCTTCCTGGCGGATGAGTCTTCCGCTTTCTTGGGCTTCTTCTTCCCTCTCGACTCGGAGTCCTCCTTCTTGACCTTTCGAGCGGCTGACCTTGTGATCCTCTCCCCTGTTATCTGGACATCGTCATCGTCTTCCGACTTCACCACCCTTTGCCTTTTTCCTGGGTTCTTGGACGAAGGCGTGGTGGCCTTCTTTTCTTCCGTGGATGATTCTCTTCCCAACGACGAGGCGGCTTCAGACGCAACAGCCTTCGTCGTTTTCTTCCTCTTGGTCTCCTTCCCTTTCTCCTTCTTCTTCTTGGCATCCCGCTCTACTTCCGCACAGAGCTTGTCGAAGGAATCATCGGATTCCTTCTTTTCCCGTCCTTTCTCTTCTTCCAGCGCCTCCATCTCTACGTCGTCGTCCGGCTGCGCTTCTTCCTTCTCAGGCTCCTACTGCGTGTTCTCCGGCGTAGCCTCCTCCGCAGCTTCCTCAGCAGTTTTCTCCAGCGTGACGAAAATTTTCTCCACCGGTGCAGTTTCTTCCTCTTGCGCTTTCTCTGGTATCCCCATGGCTTCAGCAAGGGCTGCGCTGATAACCTCCTCTGTTTCGGATGTAAGAGGGTATGGAACTACCCAAAGCGATGGGTCTGGCTCGGCAAAAGAGTACTCTGATGGCGGCATTTCTGGTTCTTCTAGGTCGATATGGGAGCCGTGAGGGATTTTATTTAGTTTGTTCTTGGGGCGGGTTGATACCATTGTGATTTAGGGTTTGAATTTAGGAAGGAAATCTGCAGAATCCAAAATTGGGGGGTTGAGGATGGAAAGTGGTGTATGGCAGTTTGAACTGATGGTTTATGTGGGGAAGTGGAAGAGTTGGAGGGATAGCCGTGGTAGGGTGGCAGACGGTTATAGGGCTAGGGATAAGTATCGAGTGCGGCTGTCCCATCGCACGTGACGTGGCAGTTACTCTCTCGTCATCTGTGTTGCTCAAGTTCGTCGCTTAGCTCAGAGCGCCGCTCTTGCCCTCCTGCGCACACACTTTGCTCAAAGAAAAGTGTTCAATCCTCCTTCATTCTCTCGCCCAATACCTGCTTCCTACTCAACACACTTCCATGCACAAGGCAAAAATACTATATCCTATGGTTAGACATTTCTACCCATAATGGAATTAAAATACGCTGAAGTTTGATGAAAAACATTAAAATTGTGGCTATTTTAATCCCTATCTCCCTTTTTTTTCAAGGAAAGGAAACAATGCAAAATTAAAGAAAACTGAAAAGAAAACATACCAGGTTGCCTCCTAGCCAGCGCCCCAGTTACCGTCGTGGGCACGACGTCCTTCTTGGCCAAATTAGGAGTCTGTGTCAAAGAGGAATTTCAAGTATTCCTCTGGTTTCTCCAAGGCCTGGCCATAGAAGGCCTTCAGTCTTTCTCCATTGACTTTGAAAATTTTTCCCCGTGCTTACATTCCTTACTTCCACAGCCCCATTCGGATACGTGGCTTGTACTTCGAACGGACCAACCCACTTGGTCGATAGCTTCCCTGATATGAGCTTAAACTTGGACTGGTATAGAAACACTTGTTTCCCAGGTTCAAACTTCTTGACTTTGATCAACGCATCGTGAGCCCTCTTCATCTTTTCTTTATACAACACGGCATTATCATATGAGTTGAGCCTGATCTCTTCAAGCTCCTGTAGTTGAAGCTTCCTGGCTTGGCCAACCTTATCCCAATTGTAATTCATCTTCTGAACTGCCCAATACGCTCGATGTTCTATTTCCACAGGCAAGTGGCACATCTTGCCAAAGACCATTCTGTAGGGTGATATGCCAAATGGGATTTTGAACGATGTCCTATATGCCTACAATGCATCCTCAAGACGCAAACTCCAATCCTTTCCTGTTGGACTAACTGTCTTTCTCAAGACAGCCTTCACAATGCGATTAGACGATTCGGCTTGACCATTTGCTTGAGGGTGATAAGCGTTTCAGATTCTATGGTGCACTCCATACCTACTCATCAATCTTTTTACTGCTCCATTGCAGAAATGCGTTCCTTGATCACTTATGATTGTCCTTGGTACACCAAATCGACTAAAGATATTGCTCTTGAGAAATTCCACAACTACTTTCGAGTCATTAGTTGATGTTGCCTTAGCCTATACCCATTTAGACACATAGTCTATGGCCAACAAAATGTAGAGGTTCTCTCTTGAGTTGGGCAATGGCCCCATGAAATCCATGCCCCATATATCAAATACTTCCACGGGCATGACCGGAGTCATGGGCATCTCGTTCCTCTTGCCAATGTTGCCCTCCTTCTGGCATTGGGCGCATCTTTTACACCACTCGAAGTTATCCTTGAATATGTTGGGCCAATAAAACCCACAATCCAATATCTTTCTTGCAGTCCTTTTTGGTCCGAAATGTCCCCCACATACCTTGGAATGGCAATGTGCGAGAATGCTAGTTTGTTCCTTCTCATCAACACATCTATGGATAACTTGGTCGGTACACATTTTCCACTAGTATGGTTCATCCCATATGTAGTATCGACTCTCCGCCTTCAACTTGTTCCTCTGATACAGGCTAAGATCCCCTGGAAGTCTCCCCAAAATAATATAGTTGCATAAGTCAGCGTACCATGGTTCTGAAGTGTCTTGGGCAAGAGCCAGGTGCTCGTCTGGAAATGTCTCCTTAATTAGTTCGATCTCTTCCTGTTGAATGATGCGACTTAGATGATCCGCCACTAAGTTTTAGGTTCCAGCCTTGTCTTTGATTTCCAAATCAAATTCCTGAAGCAACATGATCCACCTTATTAATCTGGGCTTTGTTTCCTTCTTAGCCATGAGAAACTTCGGGGCCGAATGATCGGTGCAGACTATGGTCTTGCCCCCGAGTAGGTATGATCGAAACTTCTCGACAGCAAACACCGCAGCTAATAATTCCTTCTCCGTCGTGGAGTAATTGCATTGGGCAGGATAGAGGGTTCTAGATTCATAATATATGACATGATTTACTCTTCCTTTCTTTTGCCCAAGAACCGCTCCCACTGCATAGTCACTTGCATCACACATCACTTCAAATGGCATTTTCCAATTCGGAGGTTGGATGATAGGTGCTGACACTAAGATTTCCTTAAGTGTGTGGAACGCCTTCTTGCAATCTTCATCAAAATTCCATTCCACTTCTCCTTGTAATAGCCTGGTCATGGGCTGTGCGATCTTAGCAAAGTCCTTGATGAACCTCCTATAAAATCCTGCATGTCCAAGGAAACCTCTTAACTGCTTTACATTGCTCGGATAAGGCAACTTGGCGATGATGTCTATCTTGGCCATGTTGACCTCTATCCCTCTTTCCGATATGATATGTCCAAGGACTATTCCCTCCTTAACCATGAAGTGACACTTCTCATAGTTCAAAACTAAACTCTTTTCCACACACTTTTTCAGCGCCATCTCCAAATTGTGTAGACACTTATCGAAATCCGATCCATAGACAGTAATGTCGTCCATGAACACCTCTATACATGTCTCGAGAAAATTTGAGAATATGCTCATCATACATCTTTGGAATGTTCCAGGGGCGTTGCATAGACCGAAAGGCATCCTCCTATACGCAAATGTACCAAATGGGCAAGTGAAAGTAGTCTTGCCCTGGTCTTCATCCGCGACCCAGATCTGCATATAGCTCAAGTACCCGTCAAGAAAACAGAAGTACTTGTTGCCCACCAACCTTTAGAGCATCTCATCAATGAAAGGTAACAGAAAGTGATCTTTCTTGGTCTTCTGATTCAGCTTCCTGTAGTCAATACATACTCGTCATCCTAATAGCAACTTGGTTGCGACCATTTCTCTTTAGTCGTTCTCCACCACTTGAATTCCAGACTTCTTGGCCACGACGTGCACTGGACTAACCCATCTACTATCAGAGACCGGGTAGATGATTCCCAGGTCTAACAGCTTCAAGATTTCTTTCATTACTACCTCCTTCATTGTTGGATTCAGCCTTCTTTGAGGATCCCTATGGGCACGGTGTCTTCCTCGAGCAAGATGTGATGTTTGCACACAGTGGGGTTTATGGCCCTTATATCGGTCAACGTCCAGCCAATGGCCAGCTTGTACTCATCAGAACTCCTTTAACTCGCTCCTCTTCCTCAATAGACAATTCTGCACTTATGATTACCGGTAGTGTCTCTTCTTCTCCCAAGTAGATGTATTTCAAGTGGCTGGACAATGCCTTCAATTCCAACTTAGATGTTTTTTCTATTGATGGCATCAACCTACCTTCTTGATTCAATGTGGGAATCACTAATGGTTCCACTCTTCTTCCTGGTTCTGCATTCTGTCTTAAATAGTGTACTGCTTCAACTAGCTCAACAGACCCATCTTGGGCAACAACCTCTGTTAGGCCAATTTGTAGGACTACATCCAACCTATCTTCAATTGCTATTTCTGGCCAATACTCTTCCACCATCTGGTCAATGTGGTCAATGTTGTGCACCATCTCTGCATCGCTAGGCTGTTTCATGGTGTTGTAGATGTCGAATGACACTACTTCCGCTCCGAACTCACACGTTAACTTTCCCGTATCGCAGTTGATCCTGGTGCGAGCGGTCTTCAAGAACGGTCTCCCTAGCAACATCACTAGTGCCTTTTGTGATGATCTCCCCATATCCAAAATGTAGAAGTCAGTTGGGAAAATTAAATCTCTTACCCTGACCAAGACGTCTTCTAGAATTCCTTCAGGCCATACGGTCGATTTGTCCGCTAGTTGAATCGCTACCCTTGTAGGTTTGAGTGGTCCCATCCTTAAATCACCATACATTGACTTGGGCATAACATTAATTGATGCCCCAAGATCCAACATAGCTTTTTCTATCTTCATATCTCTAATGATGCACGGAATGTAGAACATCCCAGGGTCAGTGCACTTGGTCAGCATGGGAGTGTCTTGCAGCATTGCAGACACATTCTTGCTTACTTGGAACCTTGCATCATCTGTATACTTGATCTTCATTGTGCATAATTCTTTAAGAAACTTAGCACACTTGGGCATCGATTGTAAGGCGGTCAAGAGGGGTATGTTAACCTCGACCTTTTAAAACATCTTGGTTAGCTTCTTCATCTCCTGTGCTTCTTTATCCTTTGCAAATCGTCCTGGGTAAGGGGCTTTTGGCTCATAGGGTTTGAACTTGGCCACATTATCAGCCTCCTTCATTACTTTGGCTCTGATTTCGGCTGCATTGAGTTCAGCTCTTCTTCTTATGCCCGCTGATTCTCTTTCAACCTGTGCCCTTTTCTCAACTGACAATTCTTGCCATAGCTCCTCAACATCACCTGATCCCATGGGTGTCTCTTCGTACGTCTCTAGTTCAGCCCTTCTTCTTGTTCCAGACCAACATCTTGCCCAAGAGATTGTTGTTGCCCAGATGCAGCTTTCTGAGGTTCATAGTGGTCAGGCACTCTTACTTCTGGCAACTTAGCTCTACTACACAATGTGATAGCATTAACTTCAGCCTTCTTTATCTCCACTTGAGATGGAAGTTCTCATTTCCCTCCATTCAACATTGACTTGATCTGGGAGATTGATTCTACCAAATGGCTCAACGTGCCATTGATATCTCTCATGCCTCCTCTTGTCTCCATGCGAAAACTGTCTAATTCCTGATACCTCTTCCTTTGTTCCGCTGCAAGTCTCTCCACTTCACTTCTTAGGATATCCCTTGGCTGATCTCGATTGTGTGGAGGTACGTATGGTTGCTGTGGTGGTTGCCCTTGTTGAGGTGCATTCAAGTAGTTGTTGTTCCCATACCTCAAATTATCATTGGGCCTCCAAGGTCCATTGTTGAAGTTCCTTCGCTGCCCAACATCTCCTTGCTGGTATGGATGCCTTACTGCATTGACTTCCTCATCTTCATACAATGACGGGCATCGGTCAGTGGGGTGAGTATTGGCAGCACAAAGTTCACACTTCATAACCCTCTTTCTGAGAATCTGTCCAGGGTTCTCAGTAGCATTGTTCTTGTTCTGGTTCATCATCTCCTTCATCATAGATACTAGGATATCGAATTTAGGATCACTGCTGGTTGGTTTATGCGTCCTGGGCATGATGGTCTCATCTTGGTTTCTCTTTCTGTCTGCCATCTCAGCAAACAATTTAAAGATTTCACTGGATGGTTTGTTGATCACGTTGCCTCCACAGGCTACATCGATCCAGTCCCGCTCAGATTGCCTCAGCCCATTCATGAAAGCATTAATCAAATCCTTGTCACCCAAACCATGTTGCAATTAGCTTCTTGTACCTTGAATGATAGTCATAAATAGATTCTCCATTGCCCATCTTTATGTTCTGAATTGCAGCTCTAGCGTTTTGGATAGAGGCAAAGAGGTAGTATTGCTCAAGAAACTTCTGCTGCATTTGTTGCCAAGACGTTACACTGTCTTGGGGTAATTGGTAAAGCCACTCCCTTGCCCCATCTTGAAGTGAGAATGGGAACGTCAGGAGTCGAATGTATTCCTTCAGTGTGTTTTCTGCAGTAGCAGTGTGCACGGTATGCATTGCCATCTCAAAGTCCTGTAAGTGGCGCTGTGGATCCTCTCCGGGCAAGTCACTGAACTTGGGCAAAATCTGTATCAAAGAGTGTTTCAGCTACCAACTGTTAGGGATAGCAGGCAAAATGATGCCTGCTGAGTTCAGATTGATATCCATTGGAAACATGATTTCCTTCAGAGTCTTCTCAGGATCAGGTTGTTGTCGCGCCATCTCCTCTTCTTCAGATTGCTCGCGATCTGAATTTGGTGGTGATCTCTCCTCGTCACTGGCCAGTTCCTCCTCTCGTGCTTATTTCTCAACTTCCCTTTTTAGTTTCTTCTGTTCCTTGAGGTACTACTCCGATTCAGGATAGTACTTCAATTCACCGTCGATCCAAACAGGGTTGGAGCCAAACATGCACAGGGTCTCTTCCTTAAGAGACAGTTACAAAATCAGCTCCTCGGTAACGGCACCAATTTTGACGAGGCTGTAATTCGCACTCTCAAAATGAATTTGTAGCATATCCTCACAGCTATATAGTTAGCAAGTAAGTACAGGGTCAATCTACAAGGAGTTGAATGTCACTATCTCTTGGAACCTCCTCCACCTGTTCAGAAAAGTTTGTTTTGCTATCTTGGTCACTAGGGCTCTCTTGCCCAATTCGAGAACTCAATAAAACACTGAAAAGTAAACAGAGAACTTGATCAATAATAAAAGAGACTTGGTCTGGACCTAGACATTCTTAAGTGAAAACCCTAGCTTGGTCATTGGTGCAAATATATTCATCACATGCATGTATCGTTAGTTATGGGACTTGAATGCCGAGATCCCGTTTTACTCGTCACGCTCTCAACAAACCCTTCCCTTACATATCCTTACTTAGTTGGCAACGCACCGCCGGCTCCCTACCTTGTACAATACCTCTGTCGGAGTCATCGTTCAGTTTCTTGCCCAAGGAGCATTTTTCTCTAGAAATGCCCAATAAGGAATCATCATGTCTAGCCCAATAGGGTAGACACCTTCCTCTAATGCTAATCGATCTTAACTAAGAAGATGTGGAAAGCATTCCTACTTCTCAATTGATTGGTGATCTAATATGTCCTAAGTGATTAACGGCCTATTAACCTCTTATTCGTATTATCTCATATTTGAACAAGCTTATTAACATTATGGGAACACATGCATGCAATTATCTAGCACAATTTAGACCTCTCAAGCATAGGTTAACACTTAACTGTCTTGCCCAGACCAAGTATAAAATCTTAGCTAGACATAATCATAAAGTGACAAACATTCAAATTGAAGAAAATCATAAACACTATATAAAACTTACGAAGTACGTGCAGAAACTAAACATGGCCAAAAGTGCCGAATAACAAAGTACGAATAAAAGTATGCCCGTAGGACTTGTTTTTCTCCTCACAAACTCTCGATGAAATTACAGAGAAAATAAGTATAAAAGACGGCGTATGATTGCAGCAGCATGGCTTCGATATATATAGGTGAGTGCTTAGGGTTTGGACCCCCTAGTCCTTAACATGGAAGGAATCCACGAGCTACCTTGGGATGCAAGTAACACTTGATAAGCTCGACCCTCAACAAGGTAAGTCACGTCTATCTGCAAGAGATCCCTTACGGATCCTAAATCTAGTCGGATAAGGAAAGATACTTAAGTTAGATCATCTTATCCTTATCCTTCTAGACATAGGAGAGAAACTCGCATGTTGACCAAAGTACTCCTCCTATCTGTCTTGACCAATATGGCTCTGCCTGACCTGCTTCCAGAAATGTTGCTTTCTTCCACTGTATTGCCCAGTTTCCACCTGCAGGGCAGCAAACACCCTCCTGCCCAAAATATATCCTCCCAGACATAGAAACTAGACTAAACACACAAAAAGACTCGATCTAAACTACCTAAGACCAACACTAAAAAGACACAAAATATGGACTCATCACGTACCAACATTTTTCACATTATTTAATTAGTTCTTTCGCTACAAATAGAGTGTGCTCCGTTAGTAGCCATATTCAATTTGGAGAGTTTTACGGTTAAGTCACAAGTTAGAATTTGAGCATGAATTAAGTGTCTTTTTGTGAAAGGCCTACTTTTTCCAAGTAACATTCTATGGATAATCCAAATAGTAACTAATATTTTACCGTGCAATTTTTTCCAAGTAACTAAATATTTTCCGTGTTTTTTCTATAATTTCACGATCACAATATTGGTTTTCATAAATGAAAAAAATCTTTCACATGTACACAAAATGTTCTTTCACCCCAAAATAATCTTTCACATGTAAAAACAATGTTCTTTCACCAATAAAAAAAATCACTTTTCACAGAAATATTTTTTCACAAAAAACAACAAAACAAAAAAAAAATTCACATCTCAAACAAACGTGCTTTCACAAAATAAAGTTCTTTCGAAAAACACTTTCCGTAATTTTCTTATAATTTCACGATCTACATTATGTTATTTCACAAAAAATAAAAAAATGAAATTCAATGGTGCCAAAATTTGTTCTTTCACAAAAAATCAAGAAAAATTCACATTTCAAACAAACGTTCTTTCACTAAACCTTTTCCGTGATTTTCTTACAATTTCACGATCTATATTATGTTATCTCACAAAAAAAAAATATCTTTCACATGGCAAAAAAATCTTTCTTTCACAAAAAATCCAAAAACATTCACATCTCAAATAAACGTTCTTTCACAAAATAAAGTGCTTTCACTAAACCTTTTTCGTGATTTTCTTATAATTTCATGATCTCTATTATGTTACTTCAAAAAAATAAAATATTTCACATGTTCTCATAGTCTTCCACATGTTCTTCACTAGGGATGTGGTAGTCATTTTCTAGATTTGCGTTAGTGACAATACCATTGTTGTTCTCATCCATCATTTTACTTCGCTGCAGATTTAACAAAAAAAAAATAAGTAAACATTTAACCAAAAAAATTAGCAGCAAAACTGAAACTTCGTAAAGAAGAACAGGTTTAAAACTTAAAACATGAACACAGCGGCAATAATGGTGGAATTTACATGAAAACTGTTATTTCACAAAGAAAACTACACTTTCACATGTGAAAAAAACGTTCTTTCACTGAAAAAAAAAACCCCATTTTCACAAGTGTAAAAATTGTTCTTTCACAAAAAACAAACCACTTTCACATGTGAAAAAAAACTTTCTTTTAGAAAATAAAAAACGTTCTTTCGCAAAAAGAAAACCCTTTTACATGTGAAAAAAAATGTTCTTTCACTGAAAAAACCCACTTTCGCAAGTGTAAAAATTGTTCTTTCATAAAAAACAACTCACTTTCACATGTGAAAAAAATGTTCTTTCACAAAATAAAAAAGTTCTTTCACAAAATAAAAACCAAGGAGAAAACCACTTCACACGTGCAAAAACTGTTCTTTCACAATTAAAAAAAAAAAACTTTCTTTTGTGAAAGAAATTTTCTTTCACAGAACAATAATCAGTTTTACAAGTGTAACAATTGTTCTTTCACAAAAGAAAACCACTTTCACCTGTGAAAAAATGTTCGTGATTGTTTGGATCAGTAAATTAATCCTTCTTAATTTCTTTATTTCACAAAGACCATTGTGTGAAAATGTACAAAAGAATTACAAAAATAATTCCGTGAACTCTCTAAAAGATGTATTGTTCATCCACATAATGAACAAGTGTTCATATATTTAATCTTGTGAATTAAAAAACACAAATGTTGTCAGGTTTGAAAAACAGACCCACTTCCAAACTTTCATTTTGTAAATTTTACTTTTTAACCTCATGGATTAAATGTTGTGAGGTTATGAAAAGTGTTGGAACAAATGTTCCTTCACAAAAAAAAAATTGTTCTTTCACAACAAAAAATTATGATTAGTAACAAAGACATGTGATTCATCACTGTCTACTCCATAAGCATTATTCACACTCACGGCTTCGACTTTCACGGAAAAAAATGCTGAAAAATCTAGTTCACATACATGTACAATGTACAATGCACAAATAATATTTTGTTCATTCACACATATACCCTTTTGTTCGTTCACTAATTTAAAATAATGAATCATTATTCACCAAAAAATATTTTGACAACTCACTAAGAACAGTACATATAATTCAGCCTATTGTTTTTCACCAACAATTCTATGCATATTGCTTTCTTCCAAAAAAATTGTTTTATCAATAAAATTTTTCACAAAAAAATATACGATATTCACCAAAACCTAAATGTGAAAAAATAGTCCAATTCATAAGATTACCAACCATTCATCTTCTTCAATGATATCTTCTACCGGAAAATTCAGACCTTCTTCTTTTGAATCTGGTATGCTTGTAACACCATTCAAATTCTCATCGGCCATTTTATGTAGATCTATTTCTCAAAATCCTTGTAGTCGAATTAATGAAGATGTCCGTAAAATGGAGCCACATGACCAAAGTAATGGATACAGTGGACGGAGAAATGTAAGAAGGTAACAGAGAAATGGAGAAAACCTATCGGAGAATCGATGACGAATTCAAGGAAGAAAATCAGATAACTCGAGGAAAACTGTCAGAAAAATCGAGAAAGAGTATTTAGAGATCCTCATCAACTAATCGGTAGGCACTGCCGGAGAGGATGTCCAGATTAATTTGTTGCAGTTTCTGGCGGCGCCGAAGAAATCAAGAAAAATTGGAATTTTTCGGTGGCAGCGGGATGGAGAGATCATGGTTTGACCGAGATGGAGAAGATTTGAAAACTAAATTATGTTTGTTAAAAACATCATTCACAAGAAAGGTTTAGTTATTTGTCTTAAATGGTAATTTACAAAACCAGGAAGGGTATAAAAGTTAAAAAGTACTAAAATTTTGAAAAATTATATGAGGTGCTAGATTTTAAAATTGCAATGTGTTAAGTCCTACTATCACTATCCTCTCTTTTTAAGGAATGTAGAGATTTGGATCGTAGAATGAACATGTGATTCATATAATATGAACAATTGCATAGTGTTACGCAATTGTAAAAAAGGAAACAAAAACGTATTAGTAAGAAAACTAAACTAAATAACGAAGGTACTAGTATGATGCATGTGCAAAATATGTCCATATTTCTAATTCATCCACACATAGATACATTTAATCAAGCAATTATAATTATTAATAAAATATTATACTATATTTTATAGATACTATTTTTATATTATCCTCAAATTAATTAATAATATAAAAATATGCTAACATTTATTTAAAAATTTCTACTTGAATTAGTACAAGTATATAATGAATGTACGAATATTAGAAACAATTTTGAAAGCATTTTGGTATAGACACAATATATCCGTGCTTCTTCATTCGCAATTGTTTAGTAATTATTTAATGTAGATTATTAATCTCTATTTAAAAAAAATATATATATTAATATACTATCCCTCAATATACATCGTAGGAAAAATTAGTAAAGGTTTTGATTTATACCAAAATTCAACTGACCCCAACCGAGTAGATGAAAGTCATCAGTCTGAACTTAGCTAGAGCTCACTGTTTGAGCGTAGAGATTTTATCTTTACAGGTTTCAAGCAGAAGAAGTCAGTCGCACTGAAGAAGAAAGTTCGTGAAGAACTCAATTGAGACCCAAGCTCAGCTGACCCTCAAATTCAATTGAGACCCAAGCTCAGCTGTACCATTGACTCAGTTGGATAGCAACTCAGTCGACTCCTCAACTGACCCATGCAGCTCAAAGCGTAAAGAGAAATTGTGTCGTAGTCAGACGTCGCAAAGCTGAACAAAGAAGACTTTGAAGACGTTGAAGCAAAATAGTTGAAGTCCAAATTCAAATCTACTCAGAAGCACAAGTCACCTGGAAAACTTACTATAAATGGACCGACAACAACAACGTGCAAAAAACGAAGGTCGCAGTTACCATTCTAGGAAAGTTTTCAGTAAAACAGGTGGAGTGTCATGCTTTTAGCAGAGATCAAACGGCTCTTTCTAACGGCTAATTAGATCTCCCTCTATAAATAGAAGACTCCACATCCGAGCTCAGTGCGAGAGAGCCAAGAGAGAGAAGAGAGAAAAGAAGATTAAGTCGCAAATAGATTCGCACACGGTGAAGTAGCAGCAGCAGGAGACCACCACTTTCTCCAGCAAGAAGACCTCAGTTGAAGTCCAGATGAAGTCGAGTGTCCACACCTCCTCCTGTTCTTCCATCTAGCCTCTCAGAAAGCCCTTTCTTTGATCGAATCTAGAATATAGGTTCTTGCATAAATTTGTGTCCAAGCAGACTCTCTCCCAAAAGATCGAGTCTCTGAGCCTTAGGACGAAGCCTCCACTTCTCTCTGTGTAAAAGGCTTCATAATTGGAAAACCCTCCAATCACCAAACCTTATGTCCGCTTTGAACCCGCAATCAAAGTCACTAGGTCCCTTTGAACCAGCAATCAAAGACCAGGTCCCTTTGAACCCGTAATCAAAGACTAGGTCCCTTAGAACCCGCAATCTAAGACTAGGTCCCCTTAGAACCCGTAATCTAAGCACAGACTGTACACTTGCTCGGAAAAATGTTATAAGGTCTTGTTCGAACCCGTAATCTAACTGGTTAGGTTGCTTGGTATCCGCAAATCAAGTGGAACATTTGATAAGCACGCCTAAGCTTATCTAGTGAATTACTTCCCCGAAAAGGAAGTCGTGGACGTATGAGGTCAATCTCTGAACCACATTAAAATATTGTGTCATTTACTTTCTGTATTTACATTCAGTATTTTAGATTCAATTTCCTAACCAACTGACCCAGCATACAAACCGCATGCAAATTGCATTTTCATAAACTCCACTAAATTTTGGGAACTTGACATTCCCTGTTTTCATTAAGGTTTCAGTTTTAGTAAAGAACTTTAAATTCCACCAACTTCCGCAAACGCTAAATTCGTTGTAACCTCAGTTGGACTATACAACTGACCCTCAGTCCAAGAGGTCAGTTGTGCACCCAACTATGTGAATCGCTCTAACTAACCATCTCAGTTGTAGAGCAGCTCCAACTGACTTTTACAGTTATTGAGAAAACTGACCTGAACAGTTAATTCAATGAAAAATTTTTATAAAGCAAAAATTGCTACTGATGTATTCCTCTTATACACAAGATAGTCGTTACAGGACCACCATATATATATATATATTATGAATTTAGTGATTATGGCATGCAATTGATTATATTACTCTTGCAATTTATTAGTTATCCCAATTGGGCTTCAGAACAAAAAAGTTATCCCTATTGGGCTTCAGGTGAAATTGTCTGAATTGGGCTTTGGATCTAATCGGGATTTTTTGTCCCAGCTTTATGAGATGTAAAATATTTTAGAGGTAGAAAATGGTAGAGAACATTGAACATGCAAATGCAGATTGCATTGCAGGTACCCACCCTATTTATTGGTTGACAATTAATTAATGAAGAGGAATAATGCTTTAATTCACTAATGCCATGTGAACGTAATAAATGTTGCCATAGCCAACTAATTTGACCACTTTTAGCAAATTATTATAAACAACCCATATATTAGCAAAATCCAGATGGCCATTTAATCATTTAAGTTTTGTTTACTTTCATAATTATGATTGTTGGGACATACTATAAAATAGACGTAGGATATATAGCTTACGATCACGATGCCTGGTGAAATGAATTGATCCGGATTAATAAGGCCATTTTGGGAATTTTAATAAAAGTAACAATTTACTACACTATCTCGAATTGAAATTTATTAATAAATAAAAAATAATACAAAAAAACAAAAAAAGAGAAGAAGAAGCCAAACGTCACCAGAGAAAAATTCTATACATATCTAGTGAAAGCAATACAAAAGTGTCAGTAAAAATAGCATCCTTAATCTTATCATGAGGAAAAGGTCACCATCCCGATTCAACATCACTTTTTGCACTGATTAACATTTACCATAATTTTGGCAGGATACCAAAATTTGAAATTTCTCTTTATTCACTAAAATACGTATCGGTCAATCTCTTTATTTTAACAAATTTGATGCATGATAAGTATATACAAAGGTCCAAACACTTTTTAATTCATGGAAGTAAGATTGTGCTTTTATGTACCAAAATACCCTTACTTTTCATTTTTTCTCCTTTTCTCCTCATTTCTTTTCCTCTTTCTCTTTCTTCTCTTTTTTCTTCTCTCTCTTGTGTTTCTTCTGCTACTACTTTTCTTCTTTATTTTTTTTTCTTCTCTTCTTCTTCTCGTCGCTGCCGCCCCTCCCGTCGCCACCGCCATGGAGCTGAACTCGTCGTCGCCACCTCCCTGTACCTGAACTCATCGTCGTCTCCGCCCTAGATCTGCTATCGTCGCCGCCTTGCCGTTGCGCCACCGCCTCCTCCATTTCTTCCACAAATTCCCTCCATCGTCGCGCCACCGCCTCCACTCTACGACTTTCTCTCCCCGCCTCGTATCCTCTGCCTCGTCTCCTCCGATTCCGGCGACTACAGAGAAGAAGAAGAAGATGGAAGAAAAGAGAAAAAGGAAGAAAAAAGAAGAAGAAGAAGATTTGCAGATCTGGTTTCGAAACTGAAATTTTTAAGTGTATGTTGTTGCGAATTTTGAAATTCGCAACATAATATACGAATTTCGTATATAGTGTTACGAATTGTGAAATTCGTAACAAACTGTGCATTTTGATTCGTTTACTTGAAGTTACGAAAGTAGAATTTCGTAACATGTTTGTGACAATTGGAACTTTTCGAAATGAAGCATTTTATGTTACTAAATTAGCATTCGTATTGAATAATCTGTTGCTAATTCATATTTTCGTATAACATTTTTGAAATTTCTTGAAGGTTTCAAAACTGAAATTGTTAAGCATTTGATGTTGCGAATTTTGAAATTCGCAACATAATATACGAATTTCGTATTGAATAATCTGTTGTTTCAAATAGTCCCAAACGTGTTGCGAAATCGTAATTTCGTAACGTCAAATAGACGAATGAAAATGCACAGGTAGTTACGAATTTCATAATTCGCAACACTATATACGAATTGTGTTACGAATTGTGAAATTCGCAACATTATATACCTAAAAATTTTAGATTCGAAACATTCAAAAAGCCTCAAACATGTTGCGAAATTGTAATTTCGTAACTTCAAATTAATGAACCAAAATGCACAGTTAGTTACGCTATATACGAAATTCGTATATTTTGTTGCCAATTGTGAAATTCGCAATATTATATACCTAAAAATTTCAGATTCGAAACCTTAAAAAATCCTCAAACATGTTGCAAAATTGTAATTTCACAATATTTTATGACCGAAATTCCAAAAACGTGTTACGAAAATATGAATTAGCAATAGATTATTCAATACGAAATTCGTATATTTTGTTGCGAATTGTGAAATTCACAACATTTTATGCTTAAAAATTTTAGTTTCGGAACCTTCAAATAGTCCCAAGCGTGTTGCGAAATCGTAATTTCGTAGCGTCAAATAAACGAATGAAAATGCACAGGTAGTTACGAATTTCACAATTCGCAACACTATATACGAAATTCGTAAATTATGTTGCGAATTTCAAAATTCGCAACAACATATCTGCACATCTTCAAAATAAAAAAACAGATCCGTAAAAGCAGATTTTATATTTTCAGAATTAAAAAAAAAAACAGATCTGAGAAAAAAAAAACAGATCTCCACACTATGCAAACAAAAAAGCAGATCTGCAGATCTTCTTCTTCTTCTTCTTCTTCTACCTTTTTCTCTTTTCTTCCATCTTCTTCTTCTCTGTGTAGTTGGACGGCTGAGGGTGGCGGTGGCGCGATGACTAAAGGTGGCGCTGGTGTAGATGGGAGGTGGCTGGACGACGGAGGGTGGAGGAGGAAAATGGGGGCTGGTGGCACGACGGGCTGAGGCGGTGGCGCGACGGCTGAGACGGGGGAAGTGGGCGGCGGAGAAATGGAGGAATGGAGGTGGCGGGATGGAGGAATGGAGGTGGAGAGGTTTTTTAGAGAGAGAAAATGAAAATATGGGAAATGAGGGAAATGAGGTTTGGAATGGGGTGGGCACGTTTTTTTTTTTTTTTGGTTAAAACTGAAAATAACCCCTCCAATGTAGTAAGGGTATAATTGTCCCAAAAACACATTTTTGGCTATATTTTTACCATATTATGTTCCTTGACAACCATTGTAATGTAAGGAGTGTTTTTGCTAGATAGGTGCTTCACTCTACATATATATACATTTGATATGTAGTCTCAGAATGAAAATTTCAAGTGAGAGAATTAATGCAGTAGACAAAAAAATCCAAAATAATTGAGCCTTTTAAATTTTTTTTATTCGTTCAATTGAAATATTTTTGAGCTATTTAAAAACGCCTACAAGGTAATAAGTACTAATTATGAAATTAAAATCAGTTGGTAGAAATAACTTCTAGCATAATTCCTGCCTTATTGAGCTTTTATCTCTCCTCTGACCTCTCATTTAAACTATGTGCTACTATTTTTTTTTAAAGGTAAAAGAAATTTTATTCCACGTACGAGTACAAGGGGTACTCAAACCCGAACACAAGAAGAAATAGCACAAAAATTATATTGAGATCCAAGATAAGAAAAGATTCAGAGAAGATTGGAAGGAAAACAACTAATTGGATCCAAAAATCAATCATGAGACGAATAACAAAAACTCCTTTCAAACATGGACTTTATCCATCTCCATGAGCTAATAATGATAACATCCACCGTTTTAGCTATGTCGAAACTCCAATCTCTGAAAATTTTCTCATTTCTACCTTTCCATATCTTACAACAAGCACCTTGCCAAATGATGTTAAACAAAATATTTGCAACCTTATTATTCCCTAATCCCACAAACTCAACAAAGTGATCCTGGATGCTACCATCCCCTACGCTGCATCCATGCCCCAGTCTTCGTGCGCATGTCATTTCTTTTTCTTTTCCTTTAATTTTATTTGTAATTTATTTTGTAGCTATTTTATAATTTAAAATCCAACCATAGTATAGTTAAAAATCTTCAGTTTCCTTTCCTTCTTCCTTTACTTTTCTCCTCTCTGTCTCGTCAGATTTTCATATTTATAATAGATCTTTATCTTCATTAACTCTGTTATTTCAACCATTTTCGCTCATCCCAAAACCAGTCAGCAGGAACGCCGCCAATGAGGAAGAAATCCAAAACCCATCTCATCGAAACCATTCTGAAATTTAAATCGAGGCAAAAAAATCTCATTTGATTCTCTTAAATTTTAGTCCAAAGTAGTAATATACATGGTGGAAAGCTTGAAGCTAAAGCTAATTGGGCGATTATAAGACGAAAATTTGAGAAATTTGGAAACCCCTTTCCACCTTGGCAAGATATTTTTTCTTTAACTATTGTTAAATTCGTCAAAACCGTCGAATAGAACTTCAGCCCCTATCACTGTGATGTCATTAAGAGAAAATCATCAAAAAATGGAGATGATGAGGGGCTGAAAATTGAAATTACCAGAAAGGAGGAAGAAGGTTAAAGCTATCCATGGATAAGAGAGAAATGCAAGAAGAAGAAAAATAAATTGAAAAAAAGGGATACTCGGACCACACGTCTTAATAAGAGGGTATAGGTGTTTTTTTTTTTTAATGGATATAGGTTAGTACAAATTATATTTTCATATTAAATATTATTAACAATTCTATATACACTCTCCCAAGTACTATTCTATTATAAAATTTGATTTGTTTCCTAATAAATGTTTAATTTCATAAATTTTGAAAAAAAATAATGTAAAATTTTTCATTTACTTTAATAATAACTAATAATTATATATTTTTTTAATTTTCTAGGCAAATTATAGATAAAGATAGTAATATACCAATTTCTTTGGTATGATAGTTTTAACGGTTGGGGACAGTTATTTAAAAATAGGACATAAACCCCTAAAAGTGAGAAGAAATCCACACAATAATGAAATTAAAATCCTATACCTTTGCTCAAGGAGACACTTATGAATCTCAACCGCAAATCAAGAGAGACATATGAGAAACAACAAAACTTGAATACGACCGCGTAGCGCGTGCACGCCACGCGTCGGCTTCCCACGCAAGGCGCATGTTGTGCATCAGCCCATTTTTTTTTATCTTCCGATTTTTTTTTCTCATTCCGATTTTTAAATTTCAGTTTTTTTTTTTAATTTCAGTTTTTTCTTTTAATTTTTTTAAAACAAAATTCCACATATTTTTTCCACTTTTTTTTTTGTTTGCCTCTTCGTTTTATTGTTTGCCGTTTTTTTTTTATTCAGATTCGAGCGGGGGGAGCTGAAGGCTTCAGAGAGAGCAGAAAAAATTCAAATTGTTGCCTGACGATTATTCTTATATTAGTAATCGGAGTGAAGGCGGAGCCATAAAATCGGAGCCGAAGGCGGAGTTGAAAAAAAATCTGAAAGTTGAAAAAAAAAGAAAAAAAATAATTTTAACCGGGTCAACCCGATCCGGACCCGGTCGCATGTCAACTGCAAAAGGTCGAGCACAAGACCTCTGTTGGGAAATTTATTAGTATGAGTTTTGATGAATTCCAAAACCGACTGACCCCAACCGTGTAGATGTTGCCAGAACCTAATGTTAGAAGATTAGGCTCCCTGTTTGAGTAAAGTTAAGATTTTATCTTTACAGGTCTCCAGCTGAAGATGGCAACAAAGCATCACTCAGACAGAACATCAGTTGTCAAGAAATACAACTGAGAGCTCATATGATCAGATGCAAAAAGGGGGAAGTCACGTTCAAAAGATAGAACATCAGTTGTAAAGAAAACAACTGAGCGTTCATCAGATGAGAAGCAGTAAAGGGGGAAGAGAACATCAGATGAAAGAAAGCCATATGAGCGTTCGAAACCAACTGACTAGATACAAGGAAGACAACTGAGTGTTCAGTTTCAGAACATCAGTTGTAGAACTCAACCAAGAAGATCAACAGCTTGAAGGCGAAGTCAGCTGAGAGTTCAACTGTTAGTTGTCAGATAGAACATCGGCTGAAGAACAAGCTAGCTGAAGATCGAAAGTCTTAACCGACCACTCCTTGTTGGAAGTCTGTTGTTAAAATTTAAATTTCAAAAAGGAAGTCACGTGAGGGTTTGACTGTTCAGTCATTACCCCATTTGGCCCAACACAAGACTGTCTCAGATGAAAAGCAGAAGAGCACAGATGCCATATCAGGAAAGTCTGCAGAGATGAGAGACAAGCCATCGCTTTCAACGATCAGAGATCAACAGCTCCTCCAACGGCTAGTTGATACTCTCCGCCTATAAATAGAGGACTTCATTCATTCGAAGAAAAAAAAAACAAGACACACACGCGAGAAGAAATCTGAGAGCGAAAAGAAACGAGCAATACTCTTCCCGAACTG
Organism: Schizonepeta tenuifolia; assembly: GCA_029490685.1. Classification (NCBI taxonomy): domain Eukaryota; kingdom Viridiplantae; phylum Streptophyta; class Magnoliopsida; order Lamiales; family Lamiaceae; genus Schizonepeta; species Schizonepeta tenuifolia. The sequence goes on from CM055956.1 coordinate 106,103,337, forward strand.
AACTGAATCTCTTAGAACATCACTTGTTGAGAGTTCTAGAGTTAGATAGTTTTGTGTCTTTAGATCGAACCTTGAGAACATCACTTAGTGAGAGTTCGTAGAGAGTTAGATCCTTTTAGTTGGAAACCCATTTTTTCCTTTCACCTGAAAAGGTTTAGGATTCTACTCTTCCTGCAATTGAGTAGCTTGGTTTGTTAAGTACCCGTAAACTTAACTGTAAAGGTTGATAAGTACTCGCAAACTTATCCTTAAAGGTTACTCAGCCCGCGTAAGTTGAGTGGTTTGTCCAGAAGAACTTGGACAAAGTTGTGTGGACTCACAACTCCCCGTGGACGTAGGAGGGTTATCTCCGAACCACGTTAAATCTCTGTGTGCCAGTGTTCGTCTTTATTTCTTGCATTCTTATCTGTCTGACTAACTAGCATACAAACTGCATCTGCACTTTCTCAACTGTTTTGGTTCTTGACCAACCGAGCTTAAAAGCGTGAGTTATTTTTACGAGTTTTATTTCCACCACATTCCGCACAGCACCACTCTCACAGCTGAGTTCTCTTACTCAGTTGTGATTTCAGCTGAGCCTTTCTTTACTCAGTTGAAGTAATTTTCGAGTGTTGAGTTTCAAAGTTGAAAAATCCTAACTGGTGTATCCCCCCCCCATACACCAGTAACTCGTTTCGGGACCATCAAGTGGTATCAGAGCAGTGGTTCAAAAGACTGCTGACTCTGTTTCACAAGGTGTGAATTCGAGAAAGTTTCTTCAGTGGTCAACTGAACAGATCTTTTCACGCTAGTGCATATCTGCTTGCATTTTTGCTTTGTTGTTGTGTGTAGATGGACGTCAAGGACAAGATAGTAGTCATGTTCTCAGTAGTCAATTATACATCATGGAGAACACGGATGAAGAAGATCCTTCTGTCAAAGCATCACATGATGCAACAAGTTCTCTCTTCCGGACCGATCGTCATTAAAGAAAGAATAGCTCGCACTCCCACAAATCCCAACGATGGGGATACTGTTATGGAGTTTGTGGAAAAGTAGCCGGAAGATTATACTCCAGAAGAAGCCAAGGTGAGCCAGTTAGACATCTGGGCTCAGAGCACAATAATGTCCACAGTTGGACAAGATTATCTGCCTTGGATAGAGGAGTGTGAGACTGCAAAAGAGATGTGGGACATCTTGGCATCGTTGAGTGAAGGAAGCGACGAGACGAAAGAGAACAAATTCTCACATGCATGTCAAGACTTCGACAACTTTAGTCTGAGACCTGATGAGACCATCGATCAGCTAGAGCTCCGGTTTATGGACATCATCAGAAGAATTCAGTCCATCCGAAGAGGAAAATACACACTAAGAGAAATCAATCTCAAAGTGTTGCAAGCTCTACCGGCTGAGTGGGATACTTTCACCAATATCCACGAGAGCCGAGCTGACCTTGGCGAAATGGGAACTGAAAGATTGTTCTCAATCTTAAAGGGAAATGAGTATAAGGTGAACAGAAGGAGATCTCAGTCCTCAGTTCAGACGAGTAGACTTGAGGATGTTGGTTCAGCCTCAAAGTCAGTTGCTCTCCGAGCTAACTACTCAAAATCGAGATCATCTCAGCCAACCAGATCGGCTGACACGACTGCAAAGGAGCCAAGCAGAGAAGAACTGCAACAGAACATTGCAGCCTTGTCAAAGAAACTAGCCGACATGGACACTCGGTTCGGGAAATACAAACGATTCTACAAATCAAACCGAACTCGAGACAGTTCAAAGCCTATTTCCAACGGTTGCTTTGAATGCGGAAAGGAAGGTCATTTCAAGGCTGACTGCCCAGATCTATCGAAGAAAGAGAGAGATGCATTAAGGGCCAAACAAGCTGGAAAGAACAAGGCCATGGTTGCAGAAGAAGCAGCTGACGATATGGATATCTTCACTGACACCGAAGATGAGGATGAGTTGACTTCTACCAACAACGTCATCAGTCAGGATCAATGCCTCATGGCACTTGGAACCGACCAAGATGATATTGAGGTACAATCTAATCCTGCTCAGTTAAATTCTTCCAATACTTCTAACATGCAGGAATCTCTGGACGAAGAGTTGGAACCCTCCTGGAGTGATTTTCAAGAACTCAATGAGGAACTACATCAGCAATCGGTTGAGTTTAAGAGTCTTCAAGCTCAGTTCGTCAAACTTGAAGATTCCTTAACCGAAAAGGATGATCTGATCAAGAGCCAAACCGAGGAGATTGAGAATCTCAAGAGTCAACTGAACGAGGCTAAGGCTCCAACTGATGAGGAGTTGACAAAGCAGATCAAGGAACAGCAAGATCTGTTGAAAAATCAAGAGGCTCAGATCGAGCAGTTGATAAAGAAGTCAGATGGACAAACCGAGCAGATAATTGTCCTCCTCAAGGAGTTGCAAACTGAGAAGGACAACCTAATCAAGCTGTATCAGTCATCCAAGATCATCGAGAACCTTATCAGTTATAGTAGACAGATGGATGACGTGTCAGGACTCGGTTATGATGTTGTCAAGGATACTGGAATTCCACCAGCAACCTTCATCAAAGCTGTAGAAGTCACAGCTGTCGAGTCAAATACAACTGAGTCTTCAGAAGCTAATCCAACCTCCACCTCTCAGCAAGTTCAACCGTCCAATAGAATTACAACTGAGAAGGGAAAAGGAGTAGTAGATGGAGGACAGAATATTCCATCGGTTGGGACATCAACCGAGGGGGAATGTTCCAAAAGTCAGAAGAGGAATCAGAGGCATCGAATACATAATCACAACTGAACTCAGAATCAAAACCGACCTCTGCATCAACCTCAGAGTCAAGAACCGAAAGAATGGAACCGACCTCAGAACCGAAAAGGGTTCAATCATCTGAATCAACAGCGGTTCCATCCCCAGTTCAACCATAGGTTCCAACCGAATCAACCGATAAGGAACAGGTCGAACAGTTTGAGATACTCATGCCACAACATGAATCATCAACATGGCATGAACACCTATCAACAACACTCAAGAAGTTGGAATCAGAATCAGCCACAAAGATTCCAACATGGCGTCCGACCTCACAGACAAATTCAACAGGATAAGAATCGCCATCAAAACAGGGGGAAAGCCTCACCTCCTAAAGCTCAACATGGGAGAAATCCAACTCCTCCCAAGAAACAGAACATCACTACTAACAACAAGCCTAAGGATAACCGAGGTGTTGTTATAGTTGATGATCAAGGAAAAGTAATCTGGAATGATAAATCCATCCGAGTTTACAGGGAAAAGCGACGCACAGTTCTAGGGGGAACTGGTTCTAACCCTCCAGGACCCAACTGAAATTGGGGACCTAAGCGAGTTTCTCTTTGCAGGTACAGGAGAAACAGCTGAGGAAGAAGAAAGCGTCTGCAACAATGTGGGTGATGGACAGTGGATGCTCGAAACACATGACAAATCTGAAGGATTTGCTTGGAAGTTTCGTGGAGAAAGAAGGACCCTCAGTTACTTTTGGTGATAACTCAAAAGGTTACACCAGAGGTTACGGTACACTTGAAACCAATCATGTTTCAATTTCTAATGTCTCTTATGTTGATGGATTGAAGCATAACTTGCTCTCCATCAGCCAATTCTGTGATAATGGTTTCTCTGTCAAGTTTGATGCACAGGGTTGCAGGGTTAAAGATGTCGGATCAAAGCAGGTGATATTGTTGGGAAATCGATCACCAACAGGGAATGTCTACTACGCTGACTGGAACAGCAGCCTCCCTGACACCTGCCTGTTATCAAAGAGCAGTTCTGATGTGAGCTGGCTGTGGCACAAAAGGCTCAACCATCTGAATTTCAAGACGATGAACCGACTCGCCAGACAAGAACATGCAAGAGGCATACCTAACCGAGTGTTTTCAACAACACACATCTGCAGCTGGGAAAGCTCGTTAGATCCTCCTTCTGGTTAAAGTCAACTCCCTCAACTGACCGAGTGTTACAGCTGATCCATATGGATCTCTTCGGGCCAGTTACACCAAAGAGCATAAATGGCAACGAATATACACTGGCTGTAACTGATGATTACTCGAGGTACACGTGGACTATCTTCATGCGCCACAAGAGTGAAACCCGAGATGAGCTGCCCAAGCTGATGGATCGGATATCGAACCAACAAGAGATGAAGATCATGTCTATCCGATCAGATCGTGGAACCGAGTTCCTCAATGAAACCATCATCCAGTATTGCGAGAAGAATGGAATTACACATCAGACATCAGCCGCGCGTACTCCACAACAGAATGGAGTAGCTGAGCGAAGGAACAGAACGCTGAAGGATGCAGCCACATCCATGTTAGCCAGCTCAGCTCTGCCAAAGAGATTTTGGGCTGAAGCGATCAATACTGCATGCTACACTCAGAACCGGTCTCTTCTAACCAAGCGGTTGGGAAAGACACCATATGAGCTATGGAGACGCAGAAAGCCAGATATTTCTTATTTTCGCGTTTTTGGTTCTAAGTGTTATATTCACAACAATGGGAAGACTCAGTTGAAAACTTTTGATGCCAAAGCTTCGAAGGGCATATTTCTTGGATATGCTGCTCGGATCAAGGCATATAGAGTGTTCAACAACAGCTCTCGTGTTGTGGAAATAACACCTCATGTTAGTTTTGATGAATCTACCTTTGAGTGCAGGGAACAGGCTAAAGGACAGCAAGCAGATCCAGCTGCTCCACCTGTTCTCACCAGATCGCAAGCTCTAAGGGAAAAGAACCTAGCTGAACTACTGGTTTGGGCAACTGAGGATGAGGATCCATACTCCTCTGAAGATGAATGCGAAGACCCCAGCTCATCCCAAGGGGGAACTTCAACTGATGCTCCTCCAACTGCATCAGCATCCGAAGCCCAACCGAGTCCAATTCAGACTAATGTCAATGTTGAGGATCCAGACTCAACAACTGATCAATCACCAGCTCTGAAAACTCCAACTCAGATTACGGAACAGCCACAGTTGGAAGAAGAAGGAAGACGCAACCGGAGATGGTATGAAGTTCATTCCACTGACAACATCATCGGCGATCCAACCGACGGTGTGCGTACAAGAAGCCGAGTTGCAAATCCAGAATCGACCGACGAAATTTCCAACACTTATGCCCAATATGCTGAGGAGTTGGCAGTTCTAGAGGAATTTGAGCAAGCTGGAGATGTTGCCATGATTTCTTGCTTTGTAGCTGATGTACCAGAACCGAAGAATGTTGGGGAAGCTCTCAACTGTGTCCACTGGACAACAGCCATGTAAGAAGAACTGAATGAGTTTCTACGCAACTGTGTATGAGAGTTGGTAGAAAGACCAAATGGTGTCAAGGTGATTGGATTGAAGTGGATTTTCAAAAACAAGAGAGACGCCATTGGATTCATTGTGAGGAATAAAGCAAGGTTGGTAGCTCAAGGATACTGCCAACAAGAAGGAATGGACTTTGAAGATTCTTTTGTGCCAGTTGCAAGGCTGGAAGCCATCCGATTCTTTCTAGCTTATGCCGCACATCACAAGTTCAAAGTGTATCAGATGGATGTGAAGTGTGCATTCCTCAACGGAGAAATCAAGGAAGATGTATATATCTTGAACAGCCTCCTGGTTTTGAGACTGGAGATGGAAGAGTGTACAAATTGAAGAAAGCTATCTATGGTCTAAAGCAAGCACCAAGGGCCTGGTATGACACTCTTTGTGGTTTTCTACTGAACTCGGGGTTTAAACGAGGATCAGTTGACAAAACCCTGTTCACCATCAAGGTTGGAGAAGATATACTTGTTGTGCAAATCTATGTTGATGACATCATATTCGGTTCCAAGTCAGAGGAGCTGTGCAAAAAGTTTTCAGATCTCATGAAGGAGAAGTTCGAGATGTTAATGATGGGCGAGATGAATTACTTCCTTGGGTTACAAGTGAAGCAGTCACCAGAAGAGATTTTCATCAATCAGTCTAAGTATACAAAGGAGCTCATCACCAAGTTGGGATTGCAGACAAGTAAGACAACAAGGATCCCAATGAATACTAACTGGAAGATTGAATCCGGAGCTGAGGGAAAGCCAGTGAATGCCAGCAAGTATAGAGGGATCATCGGTTCGCTGCTATATCTAACCGCCAGTCGACCCGACATATCATACGCAGTTGGAGTATGTGCTCGATTCCAAGTTCAACCAAGAGAAGCACACATGTTGGCAGCAAAGAACATCATCAAGTATCTGAAGGGAACTGTTAATGTTGGATTGTGGTATCCAACTGACGACAATATCCAACTGACCGGATACTCAGATGCGGACCTAGCCGGAGATCGGTTGGACAGGAAGTCTACTTCTGGACACTGTCAGTTCATGGGAAGCAAACTAGTTTCATGGTTCTTCAAGAAACAAGCATGTGTTGCTACTTCTACAACCGAGTTAGAATATATGGCTGCCGGAAGCTGTTGCATGCAAGTGTTGTGGCTGAAGCAACAACTGAGAGATTATGAAGTTGCAACTGGACAGGTTCCTATTCATTGCGATAGCTCGAGTGCCATAACTATCTCTTTGAATCCTGTTCACCACTCTTGGACAAAGCATATCGACATTCGTCATCATTTCATCCAAGATCATATTGAGAAGAAGGATGTATCCATGGAGAAGATTCCAACTGAGATTCAGAGAGCTGATATCTTCACCAAACCTCTGCCTGAAGCCCGGTTCAAGATGTTATGTGATCTTCTTGGACTGTTGGATCCATCAGATGAGGAGTCAGCCAAGCTGAAGAGTCAGATATCCATCTGAGGGGGAAGCTCAGATGAAGGGGGAATCTCAGATACGGAGTGTCAACTGAAGACATCAGACGTCAGCTGAACAGACGAACTCAAGTCAGCTGATGGTATGCTGCAACAATGGATCAGACGTCAGCTGAACAGACGAACTCGAGTCAGCTGATGGTATGCGGCAACTGAAGAACTCAACTGAGGTATACAACTGATCTCGACATCAGCTGGCAGGTATCATTTATGACTGAAGATGTTATGATATTAAATGAGAATGTTTGAAATAAATTCAAACATTCCTGAACCTGTCAGCTAAACTAAACAAGCCATCATGTCACATTCAATGTAAAGTCTGGCTGAACTCCTATAGCCTTACTTTATAGTGCGACTGGGCTGACACATTAACCTATTCACCTTCTCACTCGCGCGCGTGGAGCGTCAGTCAAAATTACCCAACAGTCGCGTAATCTCAGCCGTTGATGGATTAGCACCACTTAACCCCAGCCGTTGATCTCATCCAAGTCAAAGATCTATATAAGGCGGCAAATCAGGAAGTGATCCTTACCTTCTCTTTTCGTGCATATCTTTACTAACTATTCATCATCTTCTCCGAATTTGTCTCACCATTTTCAGTAACATATTTCTTCCTTCTTTGCATATATATATACATTTCTCTGAGATGGTGCCTAAATCTAAAGTTTCAAAGAAGATGGTTTCTGCAGAACCAGCTACATCCAGGAATCCTTCGACATGATGATGTCAAAGATTCACTTCGAACAGATTCTTTCCAGAGCAGCTCTGACCTCGCCAGAACTCGCTCCCGTCACCACCATTCTTTCCGACCACGGCTTGCTAAACTGGGCAACCCTCTCTCCTTCCAAGCTGCTCAGAAAGCAGGTCGCCCACTTCTATAGGAATCTGCAACGCGATGCAGACCTGGGCCTTGTCACGACCATCCCGTGCAAGCAACGAAACAGCACTTCCCGTTCGATGGAAGACACCGCCGTCGAAATCAAGGTGTCCAAAGAACTGGAGAAGATCATCCCAGAAATCGGGAGGCAATAGACGTGATGGGGAACTTCACAGACAAGGAAGCTGATACATTCCTGCAAACGATCCTTCTTGTCCCTGAACCTTTGAAGGGGAGTATGCAGAGGACAAAACTGAAGCCGGAGCACCGACTTCTTTTTGACGTAATATCAAAGTGCGCCTTCGCGTACAGAGGAGCTTTCGGTGATATTAGCAGACCGAAGCTCAAGCAGTAGAAGGCCCTGGAAGAACAGTACAAGATTGACTGGTTGGGCTACATTGAAAGCCAGCTGTGGGCAGAGAAGCTGAAGATCTCCGAATCAGTAGCTGAGTCCGGAGAGCAGCTGTTGAGTGTCAAGGGCACACTCAACTTCGGCACAAAAATTTCAGCCCTGATCCTCCAAGCTACCAAGGGTCAGAAGCTGACCTGGGAAGAGAGTGAGGACCCTCCATTCAGCAAGTTGATGTTGTTCCCTACAGCCAAAAAGGCCAGGGATGTTGTGGAGGCGGTATACACTCCCAAGGGAGCCACCAAGCCAGCTGTGGAGGCGGCCCCAGCAGCTCGCCGCCTTTCCAGGTCCAAGCCTGCCAAACGCCAGCTGGAAGAAGTGGCTGAAGAAGAGGAAGAAGACGAAGAAGAGGTGGAACCCCTCCTGAAAAGGCCCAGAATCAGAATCATCCAGCCAGCAGCTCAACCGGCAGCATCTGGCCCCGTGGTGGAGACACCAGCTGAGAAATCAACCGAATCTAGCCAGTCGGTTGATGCAGCTGCGTTCGTGATTCAACCTCGCCAATAAGAAGAGACGGCTGAATGGGTGGAGATCAACGTGGAGGAATCCAGCTCCTCCTCAGATGACTCTTCTTCATCTGAGGAGTCCCACGACAGTCCAACAACTGGAGCTGATGTCAACCAGGAAATCCCACCTGCGTCTGAGAAAACAACTAAGCCAACCTAGTCTCTCCCCAAAGAGGATTTAGTTCTCTCAACTGATCCTCAGTTAGAAATTCCGAGCCTCTCGCTCGATGCCAACGTTGAGACCGCTCCTTTGGCCAACGTTGATGACACCCTCGAACCCATTGCCTTCGATATAGACCCTTCACAAATTGATGAGGAAGCCAACCGCCAGGCGATCTTGGCTGAATATGAAGGCAGGCTGGACTACTGCTTCCACAAACTGATTGGCATGTTCCCCGAGGCAAGCTCAATGCCCATCTTTGCCATGTTCGGGACGGAACTGCTCTATCAGTTCAGCGTCATTTTCAGCTATTGGTACATCAATGAGGAAACCCTCAGGATCCATGATTGGGACAGGTTGAAGGTTGAAGAATCCAACCTGAGGGTGTACTTCGACTACCAGAACCTGGAGGTTGCCTACAACCAGAAGGTGGCTGTGCTCCGTCGACGCCTGGATAAGAGTCAACAAGAAGGGACTGACACCAGGGAGCTGTGCGACAATCCTGGAGCTGTACAATTTCTGGATCATATGTTGGCCAAGAATGCCAACCATATGGAGGATGTCGATACAGCTGAAGAGGCGGCCAAGAGGGAAGAAGATAAGCTGAAACAATACCTGGCCAGCCGAACAGCCCTGGTTGTTGTGGACCTAACAGCTCAGACACAACAACAACAGCTGCCTATACCCTCCGATCAGCCAGCACACTCAACCGATGATATCTGTGAGCTGATCACTGAGAGGGTCAACCAGCTGAGGCAAGAGCGGTTGTCCAAACTTGAGCGCAACAAGGAAGAGGAAGCTGACAAGATGCATCAGCTGATGGAAGAAAACGCTTCCTTGAAGAATTAGCTCGAACAACTCTCCTCCTCCCTTCAGCAAAAGCTCGAAGACCTCTCCTCTTCTACCAGCTCGGAGGTCAAGGATCTGAAGAAGGCAGTTCAGGGACTCAGCTCGGACTTCAACGTCTTCAAGTCCGTTGCTTAATCTGATCTGGCAAAGTCCCAGCAGACACAGGACCAGGAGTGGATATCTCAGTTTGCCAATTTTCGAGCTGAGTTCGTCACCCTTCACAAAGATGTCTCTGCGACCTTTGCAGCCTTGAAGAGAGCCGAGCAGGAACGCCAGGACCTGGAGCTGGCAAAGAAGGTGGAAGAGAAGGATGCTGTGGACGAACTCTTCTCCCGAGTTCAACAAGCTGAGGCCAAGCTGACATCCCTGGATGGCACTGTTGCCACCCTTTTGGATGATGCCAAAAAGGGGGAAGGTAAGGAGCCAGCAGCTGTTGCTAGAAAAGGTGTTCACCAACAGCAGGGGGAACAGGGGGAAGGAGTGCCAGCTGAAACTGAAGAAGAAAGAGCTGAAGCTTCGCAGCTGAAGGAATCGGAAGAGCAGGAACTTGACATCTCCCACGACCTCGTAGCCGAGCCGAACTCGATGCCGATCTTAACGGAATCTCTGTTGAAGATTGCATCGAAGCTGCCAAAGCTATGAGGGAGTCCAAGGAGAAGTACTTGAATCCCTCTTGAATTAAAAAGTTCGCTGCTGATCAAGCCAAGAAGGTGGCTAAGTTCGAGAAGGAACTGGCCAAGATTGAGAAGAACGTTGATAGAAATAAAGCCAGCCGGAGCGTACGAAGAATAAACAAACATCAGATGAAGGCTGAGGCTAGGAAGAAGATGCAGCAGCTGCAGAGGAACGCCCCGCTCCCGTCTCGGTTCCCACATACTGACAAGTGGATGAACGCTGAGTGGAACGATGACTGGGAGCAGTTCAAGCATGAATTTATCAATGACTTTTACTATAGGAAGGTCTACTCAACTGAAGACCCAAGGCAAGCCTTCAAGGAAGCCCTGTGGGAACTCAGATCTGGAGACCCTGAAATGTTCAGTCAGTTCCAGCGAGCCATGGTAAAGGCTCAGCTCGATCCCAACACCGTTCCAGTTCCTCAGAAGCTCAGATATCGCCCTCAGATGATCAAAGGCACAAGTACTCCGAACAGAAATGCGATCATGGCTGAGGCGAGACAAGTATGCAAGGAACATGGTGTCAACACCGGGATTGAGTCAGCTGCGAAGAAAGAGATCTTTGACCGTATCTTCAGCAAGTACGGTCAACAGTATTTTTGAGCTGATGTAGTTTTTGAACAACTGATGTATCTTTAACTGTTTTGTACTTAACCTTGTAATCATCAGTTGTAATGAAAACTTCAAGTATATATACGATTCAACTTGACGTACAATATCTCATTGTCCAAGCTATGAATCGCAGTCTTTTAAATACCATGTTATAACTGTGCTAACCCTTTGATGTTTTATCTTATAGACTGTCTAGAATTTCAGCTGAGATTTTAGATAAGTTAGTGAGGTTTAGATCATTAGTGGTTTAAAGTTGTAATTGGTTTTGGCATCATCAAAAAGGGGGAAATTGTTGGGAAATTTATTAGTATGAGTTTTGATGAATTCCAAAACCGACTGACCCCAACCGAGTAGATGTTGCCAGAACCTAATGTTAGAAGATTAGGTTCTGAGCAAAGTTAAGATTTTATCTTTACAGGTCTCCAGCTGAAGATGGCAACAAAGCATCACTCAGACAGAACATCAGTTGTCAAGAAATACAACTAAGAGCTCATATGATCAGATGAAAAAAGGGGGAAGTCACGTTCAAAAGATAGAACATCAATTGTAAAGAAAACAAGTGAGCGTTCATCAGATGAGAAGCAGTAAAGGGGGAAGAGAACATCAGATGAAAGAAAGCCATCTGAGCGTTCGAAACCAACTGACTAGATACAAGGAAGACAACTGAGTGTTCAGTTTCAGAACATCAGTTGTAGAACTCAACCAAGAAGATCAACAGCTTGAAGACGAAGTCAGCTGAGAGTTCAACTGTTAGTTGTCAGATAGAACATCGGCTAAAGAACAAGCTAGCTAAAGATTGAAAGTCTTAACCGACCACTCCTTGTTGGAAGTCTATTGTTAAGATTTAAATTTCAAAAAGTAAGTCACGTGAGGGTTTGACCGTTCAGTCATTACCCGATTTGGCCCAACACAAGGCTGTCTCAAATGAAAAGCAGAAGAGCACAGATGCCATATCGGGAAAGTCTGCAGAGATGAGAGACAAGCCATCGCTTTCAACGATCAGAGATCAACAGCTCCTCCAACGGCTAGTTGATACTCTCCGCCTATAAATAGAGGACTTCATTCATTCGAAGAAAAAAAAAACAAGACACACACGCGAGAAGAAATCTGAGAGCGAAAAGAAACGAGCAATACTCTTCCCGAACTGAACTGAATCTCTTAGAACATCACTTGTTGAGAGTTCTAGAGTTAGATAGTTTTGTGTCTTTAGATCAAACCTTGAGAACAACACTTAGTGATAGTTCGTAGAGAGTTAGATCCTTTTAGTTGGAAACCCATTTTTTTCTTTCACCTGAAAAGGTTTAGGATTCTATTCTTCCTGCAATTGAGTAGCTTGGTTTGTTAAGTACCCGTAAACTTAACTGTAAAGGTTGATAAGTACCCTCAAACTTATCCTTAAAGGTTACTCAGCCCGCGTAAGCTGAGTGGTTTGTCCAGAAGAACTTGGACAGAGTTGTGTGGACTCACAACTCTCCGTGGACGTAGGAGGGTTATCTTCGAACCACGTTAAATCTCTGTGTGCCAGTGTTCGTCTTTATTTCTTGCATTCTTATCTGTCTGACTAACCAGCATACAAACTGCATCTGCACTTTCTCAACTGTTTTGGTTCTTGACCAACTTAGCTAAAAAGCGTGAGTTGTTTTTACGAGTTTTATTTCCACCACATTCCGCACAGCACCACTCTCACAGCTGAGTTCTCTTACTCAATTGTGATTTCAGCTGAGCCTTTCTTTACTCAGTTGAAGTGATTTTCGAGTGTTGAGTTTTCAAAGTTGAAAAATCCTAACTGGTGTATTCTCCCCCCCCCCCCATACACCAGTAACTCGTTTCGGGACCAAGGTCGCCAAAAGAACTGAAACCATCACAACCTAACTAACCAAACCAATGATTTTAGTTCCAGAATAGAAAATTGCTGATTTCGGTTCCGAACTGTCGGTTCCTCCTATTTTTATTTTATATTTTACATTGTTATCCATATTTATGTAAAAATTCATATTTATTTCACCTAAATATTACATTAGAATGCATAATTTACAATTAAACAAGAAAAAAAAATGCATAATTGGAACCCCCAAAAAATGTGGTTCTGATTTGGAATCGTCGAAATTATGGAGGTGTAGATACGAAACCAAAGTAGTTGGCTGTTCAATTTCATTTCCCTCGAGATGGAATCGCCGCCGGTTATGGTTCCGGTTCGAAACAGTCAGTCGGGACTGTATATACAAGGAAATAATCAAGCAGGACCATGGAAAAGAAATAACCAGCAAGGTCAGCCACAAGGGCAACAAAGGAGCAACCAAGGAGGGAATAACCAAGGAAGAGTTACCGTTCCTGCCTGTCCTAAGTGTAATAGGGTACACTACGGGATCTGTCAAGCAAACTCTGGAGGTTGCTTCAACTGTGGGCAGAAGGGGCACATTAAGAAGGATTGCCCGAAACTGTTGCAAACGACATGACAAAATCAGTATGGACAGCCCCAGCCTTTGAGGGCAATTCAGGCACAGCCGCAGCAATAGATGACACAGCAGCAGTTCCAGTAGCACGCTCAACAGCAACAAAATGCCAGGGCATGTGCGATCAAACAGAGTGCGCAGAATAAGGGTAAGGGAAACCTAGCAGGTATGGATAAACTTCATAATACCCCTATTAAGATACTGTTTGATACTGGCGCATCCCATTTTTTTATTGTTGGTTCATGTGCTGATAACTTAGATATCAGACCTGTACGAGCTGAGCACGCTATGAGAGTAGCTACACCTTCAGGAGAGATCACTACTTCCACGCATGTTTGCTCTAACCTAGAATTAGAAATTGGAACTCTTAAGGTTAAAGCGAACAACTTGAACGTTATGATAATGTAGGATGTAGATATAATCCTAGGAATAGACTGGTTGTCTGAGAATTATGCCACGATTCTCTGCAACGAGAGAAAAATCTCTTTCCAACCCCTGGGAAAAGAGCCGACAGAATTTCATGGGATTTCGATGGGCAAAAGAATACCGATAATATCTGCGCTATAAGCCAAGAAGTTGATGAAGAAGAAGAATTGCAAAGCTTATCTTGTATACCTAAGTGAAGAACCGAGAACCGAAAAAGCCATACAAGACGTGAAAGTTGTTAACGAATATGAAGACGTCTTTCCAGAAATATTACCTGGTTTACCACCCAACTGTCACGTAGATTTCACAATCGACTTAGAACCAGGATCGATCCCCAAATCAAAAGCCCCATATAGAATGGCACCAAAAGAGTTAGAAGAGCTTAAAATCTAACTGCAAGAGTTGTTAAATCTTGGTTTCATTAGACCGAGTGTTTCACCTTGGGGAGCACCTGTTTTGTTCGTCAGAAAGAAGGATGGTTCTATGAGGATGTGCATAGACTATCGAGAGCTAAATAAGATCACCCTTAAGAATAAATATCCCTTGCCAAGGATAGAAGACCTCTTTGATCAGCTTAAGAGCACAGGTGTCTTTTCGAAAATAGACTTAAGATATGGGTATCATCAATTGAAAATCAAACCCGAGGATATACCTAAAACTGCATTCCGAACCAGATATGACCATTACGAATTTCTAGTTATGCCATTTGGTTTGACTAACGCTCCCGCAGTATTCATGGATCCCATGAATCGAGTTTTTCACCCGTACTTAGACAAATTCGTCTTAGTTTCATCGACGACATTCTCATTTACTCTAAGAATGAGAAGGAGCACGAAGAACACTTGAGAATAGTGTTAGAAATGCTTAGAACTGAGAAACTTTACACCAAATTCAGTAAGTACGAGTTTTGGCTGAAAGAAGTGATGTTCCTTGGACACATCGTATCAGCAGAAGGCATCAAGGTAGACCCTGCCAAGATAGAGGCAGTGCGCAATTGGAAATCACCAATAAATCCGAACGAAATTAGGAGTTTCTTAGGTTTAGCCGGCTATTATAAAAGATTCATCGAGGGATTTTCTACAATTGCTAGACCTACGACGCAACTACTACGGAAGGAAAACAAGTATAAATGGACTGACGAGTACGAGAAGAGTTTTCAGACACTCAAGGAGAAGTTAACCACAACACCAGTGTTAGCTCTTCCAGAAGCAAATAAGGAATACGTGGTCTATACAGATGCTTCAAAGAACAGATTAGAGTGTGTATTGATGCAAAACGGAAAGGTGATAGCTTATGCTTTACTACAACTCATGAAGTTGAGTATCCAACCCACGATTTAGAACTAGCAACCGTTGTGCATGCGTTGAAAACTTGGAGACATCACCTCTATGGTGTTAGGGTTGAGATTTTTACGGATCACAAGAGTTTGAAGTACTTTTTCGAGCAAAAGGAATTGAATATGAGACAAAGATGATGGCTCGAATTAGTCAAGAATTATGATTGTGGTATCAACTACCATCCAGGAAAAGCAAACATGGTAGCAGACGCGCTGAGTCGCAAGACTCCAACCAAGTTAGAGCGTCTCTTTATCGAGGAAGAAACACTTATGCAAGAATTTGAGAAGATGGATTTAGAAGTACTCGATACACCTGAAACGATAATGACCCAAATAGCGGCACTAGTAGCTACACCGGACTTACGAGAAAGAATCATAAGTGCTCAGAGAAAGGACGAGTCGATTGAGAAGCTTCGACTAAGGATAAGAACGGATAAACCAGACGGTTATTCCGAAGCACCAGATAATGCGATTTTATTTGAAGGCAGACTTTGTATCCCTGAAGACGACGAATTGAAGAACGATATCATGAGTGAGGCTTACGATACGCCATATACAGCACACCCAGGGAGTACGAAGATGTATCAAGATTTAAGAAGGAATTTCTAGTGGAACGGTTTGAAACGAGATGTTGCCTCGTTTGTTGAAAGATGTTTGGCTTCTCAACAGGTGAAAGCTCTACACTGACGACCATACGGGTTGTTACAACCATTAAGTATTCCAACATGGAAGTGGGAAGATATAGCTATGGATTTTGTGACAGGTTTGCCCAAGACTAAGAAAGGAAATACTGCCATCTGGGTAGTTATCGATAGGCTCACAAAATCAACTCACTTTTTACCAATCCCAATTACCTATGGATCAAAGAAGTTGGCACAGTTGTATGTCCGTGAGATTGTACATCTGCACGGAATACCGAAGTCAATAACGTCTGATAGAGATGCCAAATTCACTTCAAGATTTTGGATCACTATGCAGAAGGAGTTAGGTACCGAACTTAAATTTAGTACCGCTTTTCACCCCCAAACAGATGGACAATCCGAGAGAACAATTCAGATACTCGTTGATATGTTAAGAACGGTAGTATTGGATAGAAGTGAGAATTGGGAAACGATCTTGCCATTAGTCGAATTTGCTTACAACAATAGTTATCAAGCGACGATAGGAATGACGCCTTACGAGGCATTGTATGGAAGGAAATGTAGGTCACCACTTTATTGGGATGAAGTAGGTGAAAGGAAAAATCTAGGACCGGATTCAGTCGATGAAATGATCGAGATCATTTGACAGATTTGAGTTAGAATGAAAGAGGCCCAGAGTTGACAGAAGTCTTACGCCGATGATCGTCGAACCGATCTTAACTTTGAAATTGGGGATAAGGTTTTCCTCAAGATTTCACCATCCAAGGGAATCATTAGATTTGGTGTTAAGGGTAAACTCAAACCAAGGTTTATAGGACCTTATGAGATTTTGGGAAAAATAGGACATTTTGCTTATAGATTGGCCTTACCGCCAAGTCTAGGAAGTGTGCATAACGTGTTTCACGTATCTCAATTAAGAAAGTATGTCTTTGACCTTAAGCACGTAATTAATCAGCAAGACGTTGTTCTTGAGTCTGACTTAAGTTATGAAAAAAAAACCATTATCGATCTTGGATCGAAAAGAGCAAGAATTAAGAAATAAGTTGATACCTTTGGTTAAAGTGCTATGGAATCACCACGGGTAAGAAGAAGCCATGTGGGAACTCGAAGAAAAGATGAAAGAGAAGTACCCTTATCTTTTTGAAGAAGGTATGCAAATTTTGGGACGAAATTTTTTGTTAGAGGGGTAGGATGTAATACCTCAGATATTTTCTTCCGTCGCTAAAATAAAAAGTTATTAATTTATTAAGGCTTTGCACGCCTAAGTTAAGGAAATTCAATTCTAAGACTAACGGTGAAATCCGTTTCCGAAAATAAATTCCAGAAGTCGTTCAACCGACTACTGTATTAGGGTTTTCGCGTCGATAGAATTTTCGTTCGAAAACTCAGATCAAAAAACCACCTGACTTTACATTCACTTATTTTACGATACGAGTCTACTGGAGAAAGTCAGCTTTTATAATTTTTTCGGGCGAAATTTGGACTGTCATGTCCCGACTTTTCTTCGAATTTCGGAAATCGAATTATGCTTTCCGACTAAGTAAATTATTTCCAATCTAATGGTCGAATTAGATTTCGTAAAAAACGTAACCGTCTAAGAAATTAATTTCTCGATTTATATACGCAGTGTTAGACCCGTAAAATGCGATATTTTGGTTAAAAATCCATCCTCAAAACCGCCATATATGTGTGAGTCATCCATTCTTAGATCTTTATCCTACTTTACATAATATCCAACATAACACCTCACCATTTTCTCTCTTATCTCTCCCTCATTGCCGCCCCTCTCTCCCTCTCTCTCTTCTCTCTCTTGTTCTTCACCATTGATGTGTTCTTTCTCAAGATCTTCAGGCATTCAAGTTCCATAACTCGATCATCTTCCGATCAATCTTAATTTCAATTACATATTTGTTAAGGTGAGACCTTCCTCTTCATTTCCATCCAAACAAAATTCATTTCCTTCAATTCTTGTAATTTTTGAAATATTCAAGAGATGTAGGATTGATGTTTAAGTTTAATTCATGTTATTTAATGCTTAGGAATGAATTTCTATGGTTGGAATCAAGTGGAAATCATCCTCCTTTATTATTGAATAAGGACCGAAAACTATGGAATTTATGTAGGTGAAGTTTAAGTTTGAATTTAGATGTTTGGTTTGTAGTTTATCACTCTATGTATTAATAGATTGATGTATGAATTAATTGGAAATTTTCTAAAAATAGAAACAAAGTTGTAAGAGAGGAAGAAGTATGAATTTAAGTGAGAAAGGGTTATGATTTGGATGATGTGATGATATAATTGAGATGTAGTAAGCTTGTAGTTCAACATATAATTTAATTAGATTTTTCTAAAAATAAAAATGAAATCGTAAGAGGCGAAGAATCATCGATAAGTTAAGATTTGATATTGATATAAGTATATGGTTTTCATATTGATTAATCTTAGTAGTTGTTGTTCATAATTGGAAAGTTTGAACGAATTCTAAGAAAATCGAATATTTGGTAAGAAACGAGTAGTCGAGCTTAATCGTTGATAAGAAAGTCGAACGAGGAAACTAATCGGATATTAGTGTTTGTTGTCGATTAATGAACAATAATATAGTTGATTATAATTTCATATAGATTATGAATATAGAAGTTAGAAGATTAAAGTTGGATTTGAAATGAAAATGGTTTAGTAAGTTAGTTGAAAAAGATGAGAAAGTGCTCGTCGTATTATTAATCGAGGAAAGAAAGTATTCATAATAAATGATCGTGTGTCTTAATTGTAATATGATAGTAATTTCGTGAGCATAAAGGTTGTATAGCATTGGTCGAACCTAGGGAATTGTGTGTCAAAATTTATCGAGCATTAGGGTTAATCGCGGACTGTTTTGCGACCCTTTACGGAAACTGTCATAAATCTCTACTTGCTTAACGAAATCGAGATCCGTAAATTGGAAAGTAAACTAGACATCCGTAGCTTTCTTTTGGTACTGAGAACATTCCCTTTTACGCAGAATTCTGTTCTGTAGATGCTCCAGAGTTGCTGCCTTGTGCAGAAACTTTTGGAAACTCTTTTTCTCAAGTTGAATTCTTTTTAACTTCGTTCTTTGAGAACTTCTAAGTCGTTATGAGTTATCGACTTCCGTTATTAACTAATCTAAGTGTCGAGTAAGGAATCGAGCAACTAGGGTTAGCCGCGGCAGTTTTACGACCCTTCCCGGAAACTGTAATATCTCTTAGCTCGTTTATCGGATTTGAGATCCGTTAATTGAGGAGTAAACTAGACATCCCAAGCTTTCTATCGGAACAAGGCATATCCCCTGTTTCCAATTCCTCTGTTCTGGGCAGTCCCCAAAACTACTGCATTGCTCAGTGAATTTTTCAGAACTTGAATTCCTAAGTTGTTTCTTCGCAACTTAGTTTCTTTCGATCAATTAAGTCGTAACGAGTTAACGACTATCCTCTCTACTGACCTAAGAGTCGAGTAAGAAACTTTTCGAGTTCTAAACGAGATTTGTTCAAGTCTCATTCCCGTTTAAATTAAAAAGAAACTAGTAGCGTGCAAATGCCTAAAGAAACAAAACGACTAAAACCTAATTCGAATTTCCATGTTCGATTATCTTTTAAGACCGAATTTAAAGTGTGATTATTTTACGATGAAGGAGAAAGCCAGCACTAAGAAAGGACGGAAGAACAAAAGAACGAAAACCTGTTTAGTAGTTCTGTATCATCGAGGTGGGCTTTTATATATGAAATAAAACGAGCAATGCTCGAAAACCTTTCTTTATCGCTTTGATATCCGTGTTTTCAAAGTGATAATTATGGCATGAACTGTTTTATGTTTTATGTGAGTTCTCGTACCTATGTGAGTTAACATTCGTGTTTTCCAGAATTTATGAGTTAACGGCTAGGATGTTAACTAACGATCGACTTGAGTTAGCTATATGCTTTCCATGGTTTGTGCACTTTGTAGCCTGTGGTGTATGTGGTATCCTATTGAGGGATAACTAGCCACGGTGAATGAAAATTGGTCAAGATCTGAACGTAACATCTATGAAAAGGGCTTGATTAAGCCAAATTATGAAAATAAGGCAGAAAATGTTTTAGTAGACACGGGCTATTTTTAATAAAACCCCGATGTGCTACAAATTATGAAATGCCAGATTATCTCTACTTATGATTATGTTTTTGGCATCGTGCCCACTAAGTACTATTGTACTTAGCCCTGCATATGTTTCTAAATGTGCAGGTTGAAGCGACGAGAGCGGCGGTGGTTGAAGTTGAGTTAAGTTGTTAGGAAGGCTTTAGCATTTGACCTACTTTTCCGCTGCAAAACTCTAGACCTTTTTGATGTTATGTACATTTGGTAAATCACTGTACTTTAAGTCTGTAATCTATAACTTAGATACTTTAGTGTACTTTCTTCGAGCGATCCTTCGAGATCAACTCTTCCTTTTATTTAAGATGTCATGTTCATAGAATTGTGTTGTCTTTTATGTATGTTTATTTCAGTTAGTCCCCTTCTTCCCCGCTCTTTCAATCCAATCCCAGTCGCACCCCGGCTTCTGCCGTCCCTCGGGATTTGGGGCTGTGACAGAGTGGTATCAGAGCGCTGGTTCCTGCTCTGATCATGAGTCATTTCCCTAGTATGAGTCATTCCTTCTAGTAATGCCACAGAGTGGTATTTGTATACAAGTCTTCCTTCGAGTAGTAATATAGGGTATTCGTTCGTACTCTATATCGAGTCTTCTTTCGAGTCATAGGATAGAGTATTTGTATATACTCTAGATCAGAGTCTTCCTTCAAGTAAAAGATAAGAGTTAGGCTATGACACTAAGATTGAGAATGTAGATGTCAATTCAACCTCCCGCTACGTCGACTCAACGAGGAAAAGGAAAGAATTTCAATAATGTGATTTCTTTTAAACAAGAAATTTATGAATAAGTATTCAATGAGTAGAAAGAGAGAATGGTGCCAAAAATACTTTTCAATGATAAAGAAAGTATAATTTGTATACTTTATGTGATTATGTTATAATACAAGTACTATCTTCTGTGAAATTATTTGCGCGATAATTTTTTTCCTTATGAAAAATTTTTGGACACAAGAATATAGTTGGATTTTAGGGATTTTCCCGGTTCAATAAGAACATAGACTTGAAACTTAAGGTCTTTCCGGTTCTTCGAGAACTTAGACGTTTTAAGAAACATTATTTTGAAATGATTTCGAAAGGAGATCCCCAACACGAGAAGGATTTCTACTGATGAATGTCACGTGCGTAAGGTGACATGAATAAAGATTCGGCAAAGTCGATCTTTGTTTTAAAAATCCAAACAAGAATTTTCTGCGAGGAAAATGAAATAAAAATGATACGGTAAATCATGTTAGTAAACGAAGGGAACGATTGGATGTTTGAGAAGCATCGGCTTCGAATTAAGAAAGATATGAACGAGACGAAGAAGATAGAATAAAGGGAATCAAAGCCAAATGAAATAAGTGAACGTTACTTACGTATGAGTAACGTAAATGACGTCATTTCGTGTCACGTCATTCCGTTTTCTTTTCGTTTCGTGTTTCAGTAGAGTTCGCCTTGATCGAACTCTACGAAGAAAATCGTATAGATTATTAGGAGTCAAGCACGAAGCCTGATTAAATTTTCCATCGATCGCTCGATTCTAGCGACGACAACTGGAACTTAGTTTCCAGAAGGTTATTCTTTAAGTTATATTCCATTTCTTTTGGAATTTATTACATATTTCGTCTTTGAACAAAGATTACGACTAGTACGAGTATCGAGAGTCGTAAACGACAAAATTCTTTTATAAATAGATGTTACTTTTGAATAAGTAACATGAACAAAGTAGACGTACTTTGTTTTAATAAGTAAGAATCGATAAGAAATGTTATTGAGAAAATAATAAAGAATTAAAGTAAGTAAGAACATAGTAAGATAAGGAATGGAAATAAAATCTTGAAATTTTAATTATCTATATATATATTGTTTGAGTGCAATTTCTTGAATTGCTAGAAGTCATGATAAGTGGTTGTTTTAAGTGGTGATATTACAATTGAATAAGGAATGTTCATTTTGTAATTTAAGTATTTCGTTGAGATAAGTTATTTCCCTACTGTTACTGATCCGTATTTTCTTAAAACTTTTGTAGGATGGCTAGGACTCGCGTTACTGCTCGGAAGAGCCAACCCTTGGCCATGTGCGAGCGTACCATAATAGATATGATACAGGATGAGTATTATGATTTCGAGGCAGACCCTGATGAGGAAGACATAGGGCAGATAGTGAGCAACTTCTCGTCGGTTTATTTTGCAGTACGACACTTGATTCTGAAGAGTTAGGCGATATCCGACCTGATTGTGCACTTACCGGACGAGTGGCGCGGGTGGGCGCACCGTGTGGCGTGGTACTTTCTTGGGGTTTTCGGCGACGACACCGAGCCGACTGGCAACTACACGGGATTCGCCCTATATACACAGGCGATTCTTTGACAACAGATTCATGCTTCCAGTTCCTTTTGAGCCGCATCTCCCCTACAGTCACTTCCCAGCAGAGACCGAGCAAGAGCACCTAGACTTGGACCCAGAGTTTTCCGCCTTGTTGGAGATACCACCAGACTTTGTACCGAGTGAGGAGTCTGACGCGGAGTCAGAGCAGTTAGAGGTAGACGAGGAGCCCGCTGTTACACCAGAGTTACCGCCAGTTAGTACACAGATCGAGGAGTTGATCCCAGGACCGGAATTCGTAGAGATCGACACCGAGACAGCCGCGTTGTTAGGATTATCTTCACCGTTTATACCTGACGTTTGTGTTAGAGTCAGAGGACCTTTAGAGACAGGACTGTTTCGGGCAGGGTCAGAGTACCGAGGGATTGACGCAGAGCTTGCCGCCATGTTAGAGCTACCATCTCCACTGACACCGCTTGAGGAGATCTGTGCAAAGTGGGAGGTAGTCAGAGGTCAGATGGAGGGAGGACCGTCCAGGGTCTGTTCCAGAGAGGTTTTTGAGTCGGGTTCTGTTCCAGAGCACCTCCTTCCCCTGAAGAAGCATGCAGTAGAGATCAGTGAGGACTACCTTGTTTCAGACCTATAGAAGACAGTTTCAGAAGTACCGTCACCACCTCAGCTTACACTTTCTGACGGCTCTGCTCTGAGGGAGGACGAGGCACTCCAGCTCGTCTTTGGTTCAGAGTCTGAGGAGAAGGACCAGGACGAGGATCCTGAGGAGGACTCGGACGAGGATCCGGAGGAGGACCCAGAGGAGGACTCTTAGGGTTTTTAGGCCGTAGAGGGCAGTTCCGACTCGACTATAGTGTGTTGAGTAGAGCGTCGTAGACACATGTTAGTAGTAGTAGTTCTTTTGTCCTGTACATAGTCGGATCAGTAACTAGTTTTTGTAGTACTCTAACGGATACGAAATTTTATGAATCGTTTCCGTTCTAGTACTTTTAGTAGGTACGGAGATGTAGCTTGTTAGTGCACCCGGTAAATAGTAGGCAGTCGTTTAGACTAGTAGTAGTCTAACTTTTTGTATAAATCCTCGTTGGAGGCAGAATTAATATTCTTTTTGATGTATATATATATACATGACCCACGAGAGGGTTTTAAATCACAAGAAAAATTTCCTATGAATCGTGTAATTAAATCAGAATGTCAATAAATTCGTGTGACGAGAAACTTAAGTCTAACTTGAAAGTTAAAAGATTTCGAAGTAATATCGAAACTATGTTCGATATGTCGTCCCGTGAACTTGATTAAGTTGGAAACGAGCTAGTAAGCACTAAGAGTGATTAACAAGAAGAACTAATGAGAATTTCAATTTTCCTTAGATCAAAGAAAATGCCGCCAAGAAACGTTAACAATAGGAGAGGTCGAGGACCTGGAAGGCCTCGAGGACGTGGGAGACGTCAACCAGAGAACGACAGAGAACAAGAGCACGAACAGAATGATACCCCATCACCATCCCCATCACCATCCCCATCACCACAACCTCCACCACCACCCCGTAGGGATATTGAGGATTTATTTCTCAAGAGAAACCCCCCGATGTTTAATGGAACGGGCAGCCCTAGCGATGCTGAGCTATGGGTGAGATCTACAGAGAAGATATTCAAACTCCTCAGATGTACTGATGAGGAGAGAATGCTATGTGTCGCATTCCAACTAACTGGATCGGCAGATTATTGGTGGGAAGCAAGGCAGAAGGTGATACCCGCAGAGCAGCTGGCTCATTTCACGTGGAAAGAATTCAAGAAAATACTATTTGATAAGTATGTACCCAAGACGTATAGAGCTCAGAAGGGAGCCGAGTTCTATAGCTTGAAGCAAGGGAAATTGACTGTAACAGAGTATGACGCCAAGTTTTACGAACTGTCTAGGTATGCGCCGACTCAGGTTGATACCGAGGAGAAATTATCAAAGAAATTCCAAGGGGGACTACGACATGAACTGGGGATTGCATTAGCTAGTCATGGGGGACTAAGCTACACTGACATTTTGGGAAGAGCATTGGAAATGGAGGCCGTAATGCCTGACGAGAAGAAAGTCGTACCAACTGCACCAGCTCCAGCACAGAACCAGAACCGAGGCTATTATAACAACAATAATAGCAACTATCAGGGAAAGAGGAAATGGAATGGAGGAGGTAGCGGAGGCTACAATCAGAGTTATAACAACCAGGGTAATCAGAAAAGGGGTATTCAGCAGAGCTATCAGCAGCTTGGTCAGAACAATAACCACAACAACAACAACAACAAAAGACCGTGGCAAGGAAACATCCAGTCGGGGTTGTTTATTTAGGGAAATAAGCAGAACGCACCATGGAAGGGCAATGGTCAACAGAACCAGCCGCAAGGGCAGCAACGAAACTTCAACCAGGGAGGAACTAACCCAGGGAATGTTACTATTCCTGTCTGCCCTAAGTGCAACAGAGCCCATCCCGGAGTTTGTCAGATAGGCACCCCCAACTGTTTCAACTGCGGACAGAAGGGGCATATGAAGAAAGATTGCCCGAAACCGCTGCAAGCCATACCTCTCAGGGCCATACAAGCACAGCCGCAGCAGCAAATGAACCAACAGCAGTTCCAGCAGCATGCACAACAGCAACAGAATGCGAGGGCATGCACTATCAAACAGGGTGGCCAACACAAGGGAAAAGGCAACCTAGCAGGTATGGAAAAACTTCACAACATCCCTATTAAGATACTGTTTGATATTGGCGCATCGCATTCTTTCATTGCTGGCTCGTGTGCCGATAACTTAGACATCAGACCTGTAAGAGCTGCACATTCTATGAGAGTAGCTACACCTTCAGGAGAGATCACTACTTCCACGCATGTTTGCTCTAATCTAGAACTAGAAATCGGAACTCTTAAGGTTAAAGCGAACAACTTAAATATTATGATAATGTGGGACGTAGATATAATCCTAGGAATGGATTGGTTGTCAGAGAATTATGCCACGATTCTCTGCAACGAGAGAAAAATCTCTTTTCAACCACCGGGTAAAGAACCAACCGAATTCCACGGAATTTCCATGGGTAGAGGCGTACCAATTATATCAGCCCTTCAAGCCACGAAACTCATGAAGAAGAAAGGTACCACAGCTTATCTCGTGTACCTAGTCGGGGAGCCAGGAGCCAAGAAGACCATCCAAGACGTAAAAGTTGTGAATGAATATGAAGACGTTATTCCAGAAGTGTTACCAGGATTGCCATCAGATCGTCATCTAGATTTCACGATCGATTTAGAACCTGGAGCAGCACCTAAATCTAAAGCCCCATATAGGATGGCACTGAAAGAACTAGAAGAGCTCAAAATCCAGTTACAAGAATTGCTAGACCTTGGTTTCATCAGGCCAAGCGTCTCACCTTGGGGAGCACTCGTGTTGTTTGCTAGAAAAAAAGACGGATCGATGAGAATGTGTATAGATTATCGAGAGCTGAACAAGGTCACACTCAAGAACAAATATCCTTTGCCAAGGATCGAGGATCTGTTCGATCAGCTTAAAGGTGCAGGAGTCTTCTCCAAGATAGATTTAAGGTCAGGGTACCATCAGTTGAAGATCAAACCTGAAGACGTACCAAAGACCGCCTTTAGAACCCGATATGGCCATTACGAATTTCTAGTAATGCCATTTGGTTTGACCAACGCTCCAGCTGTATTCATGGACCTTATGAATAGAGTTTTCCACCCTTACTTGGACAAATTCGTTTTAGTGTTCATCGACGACATCCTCGTTTACTCTAAGGATGAAAAGGAGCACGAGGAACATCTACGGATAGTGTTGGAAACACTAAGAACCGAGGAACTATTCGCCAAATTCAGTAAATGCGAATTTTGGCTGAAGGAAGTAATGTTCCTTGGACACATAGTATCGGCGGAAGGAATCAAAGTGGATCCAGCCAAGGTAGAGGCAGTGCACAACTGGAAGTCACCAACGAGTCCGAACGAGATCAGAAGTTTCTTAGGTTTGGTAGGCTACTACATAAGGTTTATTGAGGGATTTTCTACGATCGCTCGCCCGATGACGCAGTTACTTCGAAAGAATACCAAATTTAAATGGACGGACGAGTGTGAAAAGAGTTTCCAAACGCTTAAGGAAAAACTAACCACAACGCTAGTATTAGCTCTTCCAGACGCAAACAGGGAGTATGTGGTTTACACTGACACCTCGAAAAATGGATTAGGTTGTGTCTTAATGCAAGATGGACGAGTGATAGCTTATGCTTCACGACAACTTCGACCTCACGAAGTTGAGTACCCAACCACCCACGACTTAGAACTCGCAGCCGTGGTGCATGCGTTAAAGATTTGGAGACACCATCTCTATGGTGTAAGGGTTGAGATATTCACTGATCATAAGAGTCTGAAGTACTTTTTCGAGCAGAAAGAACTGAATATGAGACAAAGGAGATGGCTCGAACTAGTTAAGGATTACAACTGCGGAATCAACTACCATCCCGGAAAGGCTAACGTGGTAGCAGATGCATTGAGTCGTAAGGCTCCAACGAAGTTAGGATGCCTTTTTGTAGAGGAAGAAACTTTAGCGCGAGAATTCGAGAAGATGGATATCAAAGTGCTCGACACGCCAGCTACGATAACAAGTCAGATAGCAGCATTAGAAGCTACGCCAGATTTAAGAGAAAGAATCATCAGTGCTCAGAGGAAGGACGAGTCAATGGAAAAGCTTCGATTAAAGATAAGAACAGAGAAACCAGACGGGTATTCCGAAGCACCAGACAATGCAATCCTTTATGAAGGCAGAATTTGTATTCCTGATGACGACAGCGAACTGAAGAATGAAATCTTGAGTGAGGCTCACGATACGCCTTATACAGCACACCCAGGAAGTACGAAAATGTATCAAGATTTGAGAAGGAATTTCTGGTGGAATGGAATGAAACGAGACGTTGCCTCGTTTGTAGAAAGATGTTTGGCATGTCAGCAAGTTAAGGCTTTACACAAACGACCGTATGGATTGCTGCAACATTTGGATGTCCCAGAATGGAAATGGGAGAGCATAGCTATGGACTTTTTCACAGGCTTGCCTAGGTCAAGAAGAGAAAACACAGCTATTTGGGTGATTATCGATAGACTTACGAAGTCAGCACATTTCTTGCCGATTAAGACTACCTACGGATCAGAGAAACTAGCTCAGTTGTACGTCAGAGAGATTGTACGTCTGCATGGAGTACCAAAGGTCATAATATCTGATAGAGACGCCAAATTTACCTCGAGATTTTGGATTACGATGCAGAAAGAATTGGGAACAGAGCTTAAATTCAGTACATCGTTTCACCCACAGACAAATGGACAGTCAGAGAGGACGATTCAAATTTTAGTTGATATGTTAAGGACAGTGGTATTAGACTGAGGAGCGAATTGGGAGGAAATCCTACACTTAGTCGAATTCGCTTACAACAACAGCTATCAGGCCACGATAGGAATGGCACCGTATGAGGCTTTGTATGGAAGGAAATGTAGATCACCACTTTATTGGGACGAAGTAGGTGAGAGAAAGAACCTAGGACCTGATGCGATTAACGAAATGATTGAGATAGTTCGGCAGATACGTGATAGAATGAAAGAAGCCCAGAGCCAACAGAAGTCTTATGCCGATGATCGTCGAACCAATCTTGAGTTTGAAATAGGAGATAAAGTTTTCCTTAAGATATCACCGACCAGAGGAATCCTTAGATTCGGAGTTAAGGGTAAACTAAGACCCAGGTTCATAGGACCTTATGAAATCCTCGAGAAAATAGGACTTGTCGCTTATAGATTGGCCTTACCGCCAAGTCTAGGAAGTGTCCACAACGTATTTCACGTTTCTCAATTGAGAAAATACGTCTATGACCCTAAGCACGTCATTAGTCAACAAGACGTAGTTCTTGAATCTGACTTAAGCTACGAAGAGAAGCCGATATCGATTTTGGATAGGAAAGTCCAAGAATTAAGAACCAAATCGATACCAATCGTTAAAGAGCTATGGAACCACCACGGGCAAGAAGAAGCCACGTGGGAGCTCGAGAAGAAGATGAAGGAGAGATATCCTCATCTTTTTGCAGAAGGTATGCAAATTTCGGGACGAAATTTTTCGCAAGGGGGGTAGGATGTAATACCCCAGAAATTCCGTACAGTCTTAAAAATTTAAAGTTAAATGGTTTTGCACGCCTAAGTTCATAAAATTTAATTCTAAAACCAATGGTGAAATCCGTTTCCGAAAATAAATTACGGAAGTCAGTTAGATGACTACTGTATTTAGGGTTATCGCGTACGAAAACTTTTTAGTTCTAGAACTCAGAACGGAAAACCGTCTGATTTTTACATTCTCGAAATCGCGATACGAACTCGCCCGAGAAAGTTTGTTTTTTTTATTTTCCGGACGAAACTTGGACTGTGACGTCCCGAGTTTTTGTCGGAAATTAGTTTTTAAATATTATTTTCCGAATAAGTTAAATATGTCAGAATTTATGGTAGAATCGGAATTTGACGATAATGTGCCGAGATATGTTTTTCGTCTTTCGATTTCCGTAACGTCGTATCGCGCCGGAAAAATGCGTATTTTCTCCTTTTTCCTCCCCTCATTGCCGACTTCCTCTCCCTCACAAGCTTGATATTTCATTTCTTATAAAGTATAAACTTATGACTCACCAATAGATATTTAATTTAACTTTACACCTAAGTCTTCTTGTTAGATATTTCCTACATTAAGTTAGTCATCTTCTTCACTTCTCTCTCTCAACACACACGGCTACACACATACATATATTTCTCTTCCATCTCTCTCAAATTCTCTCATCACCATTGTTGAAGCTCCCAAGTTCTAGCAAGGATTTTCTTCACAAAGTCACTCATCTTCCATCATTTTCATCTCTTTCCTTCATTAAACTTCAAGGTATTCATCTCCTCTACACTTCTATCCAAATAGATTTCATTTCTTTTATTTTCCTTATTTTGATCGATTTTTAGATGTGTTAGTATTGATTTCTATGGTTAAAAGTTGAAGAAATTCAATAACCCTAAAGACTAGGTATTACCGAAAATTTGGGCATAGATATAGGATGTTTTGATTCTTCAAATTGATGGTATAATTAGAGTTAGGAGTAGTTTAATTGGTGAATTAAACAAAAAAGAATGGAAAGCCCTATGAAAATGATGATGATCGAATTATTTAGGTTAGGGTTTCACTTTTGATTTTCAAATTAATGATGAAATGGTATAGTAATTGGTTAGATTGATGTTGTAGTAGTTGGATAAATGGATTAATGATGTTAATTGATGAACAAAACCAACCCCCCTAATTTATGTTAATACCGAGTTTTGATGGAGAAATAGGGGTTTTAGGAGCTTTGATTTAATTGATGAAATGATGATGGATTATGGTTTCTAATGGTATTAGTTGATAATAGGAATTTTTTGGAATTAATCTAAAAATGTTAATGAAATCGTAAGAGACAAGAATTTTAGGAATGAATCGAGATTGGTTGATGATATAAGGTAATGATATTCATAGTAATGATCTACGATAGATAATGATTAACGTTGTAGAAAATGAATGAAATCCGATAACTTTGGAAAATTTGTAAGAGACGATCAAATGAATATAAGTAATAATCGAGAAGTTGAGTAAGGTTTCTAACTAAAATAATATTGCTTATTAAGAACTAAGGAACAACTTGGTAGTTGACGACATGAGCATTCGGATTATTATATGATGAGTTGTAGTTATAATCGAGAACTAGAAACGAGAAATGATAACTTGTTTTGGTATAGTACTTGATAATTTGAAAGCCGATGTTTAGAACGTCGTGCTAATAGACGAACGATGGAAAGGAGTCCTTCACGTACGGGAGTACGTGTTGACTGCCTTGAAGTGTTAAAATCGTGAAAACGTAGGTTCGATAACATAGAACGAACTTAGGAAGTTATACGACGAATTCTATCGAGCAACTAGGGTTAGCCGCGGTAGTTTTACGACCCTTCCCGGAAACTGTAATATCTCTTAGCTCGTTTATCGGATTTGAGATCCGTTAATTGGAGAGTAAACTAGACATCCCAAGCTTTCTAACGGAACAGGGCATATCCCCTGTTTCCAATTCCTCTGTTCTGGGCAGTCCCCAGAACTACTGCATTGCGCAGTGAATTTTTCAGAACTTGAATTCCTAAGTTGTTTCTTCGCAACTTAGTTTCTTTCGATCAATTAAGTCGTAACGAGTTAACGACTATCCTCTATACTGACCTAAGAGTCGAGTAAGAAATCTTTCGAGTTCTAAACGAGATTTGTTCAAGTCTCGTTCCCGTTTAAATTAAAAAGAAACTAGTAGCGTGCAAATGCCTAAAGAAACAAAACGACTAAAACCTAATTCGAATTTCCATGTTCGATTATCTTTTACGACCGAATTTAAAGTGTGATTATTTTACGATGAAGGAGGAAGCCAGCACTAAGGAAAGGACGGAAGAACAGAAGAACGGAAACCTATTTAGTAGTTCTGTATCATCGAGGTGGGCTTTTATATATGAAACAAAATGAGCAATGCTCGAAAACCTTTCTTTATCGCTTTGATTTCCGTGTTTTCAAAGTGATAATTATGGCATGAACTGTTTTATGTTTTATGTGAGTTCTTTTGTACCTATCTGAGTTAACATTCGTGTTTTCCAGAATTTATGAGTTAACGGTTAGGATGTTAAGTATCGATCGACTTTGAGTTAGCTATATGCTTTCCAAGGTTTGTGTACTTTGTAGCCTGTGGTGTATGTGGTATCCTGTTGAGGGATAACCAGCCACGGTGAATGAGAATTGGTCAAAATCTGAACGTAACATCTATGAAAAGTGCTTGATCAAGCCAAATTATGAAAATAAGGCAGAAAATATTTTAGTAGACACGGGCTATTTTTAATAAAACCCCGATGTGCTACAAATTATGAAATGCCAGATTATCTCTACTTATGATTATGTTTTCGGCATCGTGCCCACTAAGTACTATTGTACTTAGCCCCGCATATATTTCTAAATGTGCAGGTTGAAGCGACGAGAGCGGCGGTGGTTGAAGTTGAGTTGAGTTGTTAGGAAGGCTTTAGCATTTGACCTACTTTTCCGCTACAAAACTCTAGACCTTTTTGATGTTATGTACATTTGGTAAATCACTGTAGTTTAAGTCTGTAATCGATAACTTAGATACTTCAGTGTACTTTCTTCGAGCGATCCTTCGAGATCAACTCTTCCTTTTGTTTAAGATGTCATGTTCATAGAATTATGTTGTCTTTTATGTATGTTTATTTCAGTTAGTCCCCTTCTTCCCCGCTCCTTCAATCCAATCCCAGTCGCACCCCGGCTTCTGCCGTCCCTCGGAATTTGGGGTTGTGACAATATTAGTTATAATTGTTAACAAACATAACTATATGAGTTTGAGACATAAACATGTGGTAAAATTATTTTTTAATTGAATTTGAGATGTGTTCAAGGAATATAAATTCTAAGCGAGTTTAGTAGATTGCATAATCGAATTATTTAACGCTAAAATAATTAACAAATAATATTTTTTTAATCTATCACGTATTAGTACTATTTAATAATTTTATTAATTTTTATAATATCCTGTCGATTTTCGACGGGTTATACGCTAGTTAGATAATAAATGACAAAATTATTTTCTATGAAAGCTTGTAGAATGTAGCATATGGTTCAAAATTTTAAAATAATTACCTTTATAATACTTTTCTTTTAGTTTTCATATTTTAAACTCAACATAACAATATAATTAACAATTATGCACCAAAACACAAATATACTTCTACTGTCGTATCAAAATCAACTAGGACATAACTAAAACACTGGATCGAACTCTTTTTTGGTGTCAAGGTAATAGCTATGAATAGAGCATTATAGATGTATGATCATTAGGCTTCAATAGTGGTGTATCTAGAATTTTGAATTTGGGGTTGCAAAATGTTAAGAGTATGGGGGGTTGCTAGGGTAGCCCCCAAACCAATTTTTTGAGGTGTCATACTGCCCGTTTTTTAGGCGTAGACGTCTTTCCTAGTGTGGCTAAGACTAGAGCTTAATTAATTACTATATTCTTCTATTATAAATACACTTCAAAATAGAAAAAAAGTACATAATTATCTAATTTATTATTAGACGAATCTTCATTTCTTGAAAGCGATTGACAACCTCGTCATCGAAAACTTGGAGAAACATATCTCTCTCGATGAAAGTGACCTTCAAAAATTGATCCCCCATATTGTTTCGTAGCTTATTCTTGATATAAGTCATCCCAGAAAATATATTTGCAGTAGCAACCGGAAGAATCAACACCAATTTGATGAGCAAATTAAAAATACTGGAGGATGAGTGATATGTCTCTTTGTTTCAACAAGTTTCATCGATACGGAACCAATATTGTGCAAATTTTTAAACCGATCATCTCTTTTCATATCTTTCATGAATATATCAATTTTGAGTTTTGGAGTTGCTTCTCACTATTCCCGTTAGGCCGTTGCTATTCATCTCTATTTCATTTTTTGTTTTATTACTTGTTGTAGGCTTATTACGTGCTTGGGCTTTTAATTTTTTTTACTAACTTAAAGAAATTTGAGAATAAATTGTTTGTGTCATAGTTATGATGTTTGAGAAATGGGCCAATAGGGTACTAACATATTTTATATATATATATATATATATATATATATATATATATATATATATTACTAGTAATTTTTTTTTTATTTTTTTGGTTACATTTGTACCCCTTGTTCCAAGCTAAATCCGTCGGTGCGCTTCAACCGAATATTCTATAAATAATGTTATAAATTAACTATCATGATATTTTAATTATTTTATAATTAAATATCGATGTAATGTATAATTAAATGTGTCTTCTATATGCATTTACATATCAAATTCTAATAACTAGATAATCTTCAATAATATTATAACTATCAGGATAAAAAAATAAAAGAAGCAGCGGATTTGGAATTAAGAATTTATAGTGATAGAAAGGAAGGGGATTAATTCAATACATATCAATATATTTATAAAAAAAAAGAAAAACTCAAAACATCAAATATACCATATATACTAAGAGCATCTACAATGGTTGAGACACATTAGTTTCTCAATCTCCTGTGGGACCAAGTTAAAGACAACTATTTGCAGTGGCGCTGTTTCTATGTTGTTTCAATAAAATTAGTTTTTGAAATTCGATTTTTTCATTAATTTTAATCGAAATTGAAAATTATATTAATTCAAATATACTAAGAAAAATACACTAATGAAATAAAAATAAAAGTTTCATAATTAAAAAAACTAGGCTCATCCTAGACGTTCCTTGACCTCCGCAACCATTTTCATGTGGACTTGGAATTGCTCCGACGTCATGTTCATTATATCCTTCTGGATGATATTCATGTCGCAACCATATTTTCTGTTACCTCGGCTATGGAGGCGAGCTTGGCATTTGTCGAGTCTAGCATTGTCGACAAATCGGAGGTCTCACTCGTAGGAACCTTTCCTTTTCCCTTCGTCGCCCTCGCCGCCTCTTTCGCTATCGCCTTTTGACCTTGCGGCCGGAGAGCTACGCTTTCCGCCTCCGCATCGATCGAGGATGTCGTGTAGCTGTCTTCCGCCGAATTCTTCGTCCTCTTCATAAGTGAACGTCGGGAAATTTTTGCTTCATAGAATTTTGAATAGTTTCGCAAAATTTCCCAAACTTTGAAATGCTTGAAGCGAGTACCTTTGTTCCCTCTCGCATACACCTCTTGGGCATTCTCTCGAACCATATCGTCGGAAGCGCCGTTTCGCTTTGCCTTAAGCGATTATCCACATTTTCACCTTGTTGGAAATACGCCCAAAATAGCTCTTGATTTGCTTGGGGTTGAGGCCTTCATAAAAAAGGGCGCTGAAGCGCTCCGCCACTCATCATCAATATTTTTCACCGGTTTGGTCGTTGCCGATGATTGAATTGCACGTCTCCTCTTTCCATATTTGGGCAATGGCATTTGTTTGCTAGGATGTGTAAGTGTGCCGCTTCGTTTTGGGTTTGTTGTTGGTGGCAGCTAGGGATGACAATTAGGTACAGCGGACACGAATAGTGGATATCCATGCCCGTACCCGCGAGCGCCACCCGACCCGCCACCCGTGATGAATTCCTTTCTCCACCCATACCCGCCACCCGCGGATACCCGCCACCCGTCGGATATCCGCCAACCCGCCACTGGCGAGTATTCGCCAAAATTGTCTTCTGTAAAAACACGAATGTATTTTTAAGCTGAATAAATAATAAACCAACAAAATGAACCAACTAAATTACCGATATGATCTAACATCTATTTACCTCCACAATATCATTTCTGCTTTTAGATCAAAACTAAAATTATTTCTATCAACACATAAAAGACAGAAAAGATTATTTACAAATTTTACTAATCGAGCTCAAGTAAATATGACTATAAATGTAACTAAATCAACAAATATCATCGATCAAATCAAAGTAGAGAAACTACAACTCGAAAAAAAAGCAGAGAAATCAAATAGCTAATTCAAGCAAGCAACACAACTATACAAAGATCGAAGACTATTACGATAACAAAATGCTGCGAGATTTAGCCGTCAAAGCTATTGAGCATTGAGCAACTTCTCCAAGTCAAACAAAGAACTATGCCTCAGAAATTTAAGCTTTTATAGATCGAATTTGAAAAGGTTCTGTGCTACTAGTGGGCCCGAGGAGGAAGAAGATAGTGATTGCAGCAGAGGGCCAGATGAAATGATTTGTATCTTGAATGCTCCAAGGTAAATTTTGCTTGAATGCTACAATATTATAGCTAAACAGAGTTAAGCACGCATCAAAGATAATGACTAATTGAAAAAAGGGCTAAGAATAAAAACTTAAATCAAGATTAAGAATTACCTTGCTTAAGAATACTGAGAACTCGTAACGAAGTTTGGATAGTCGGATTTGATGGACTGCTCGCGATGCTGCGGCGAAAACGGCGGAGGATGGGCGGGTGGACGGTGGCGGAGGTTGGTAAAGTGAGTGAGTAAAGTTGAGAAGATTGGGAAAGATTGTGGATGAATTGAGAATTTAGAATGATGGCGCAGCGTTAGCAGACCTAGGTTTAGGTGATAGTAGGAAAGAGTATTGGGTTGGACTTTTCAGTAATAAGTTTTTAGGGGTATTGGGTTGGGCTTGGAGTTGGGCCAAATATATATTATACACTAAATAATATGTGGGCTTAGAAAGAAAAATAAAATAGTCGGATAATAGTTAAATATTTCGCGGGTATTTTTCGCAGTTATTTTTTTCGGGTAAAAGTGTTTTGCGGGTACGGATAGTAACTATTCATACCCGTATCCACAAACTAAATGGATAGTGAATTCTAACCACGAAACTATCTATGGATATCAAATATCCCTCAAATTCGCACCTATTAGGGTCGAGTACCCGCGAGTATCGGTTACTCGCGGGTAAATTGTCATCCCTAGCGGCAGCTGTGACTTTCCCTTTGCCCTTGGATGGCTGGAAAGGCTTGGTGGAGGGGCTCTACTCGGTAGTAAAGGAGGGGTAGGACTTGCTGGCATGCGACTAGTTGAGATCGATTGTATCAAAATATGTCGGCGTACAGTAGTCCCCGAACATATTAAAATACTAAGCCGACAAATAAGGATCGTTCGGATTCATTTACGGAAAAAAAATAATAAAAGAGAGTAAAAGTTGGAAATTGTGTGACATTGTAGAAAAAAGAGCACCTATAGCTTCAAATTTTCTTATTATCAACTTTAGCTTTTTGTCTTCTCATAAAAAAAAAAAAAAAGCAAAAGCTTTAGCTTTTTGCGCTATGATTGAAAAGACAATTGAATAATTCACCTTGCCTTTTGATACAAGAATTACAAGCTAAGTATGTCAATCCAGTAAAATGATTTAAAAATGAAGTCAAATCGAGCTTATTTATTTAAATTAAGCAAAAAGTTGATTCGTTTCGTAAAAATATTAATTAGTGCTAAACAAATAGAACACTTATACTATTTGTTAATATGAAAAAGTTAACCGTAAAGTTAACAGAGGGGCTCTTTTGTTATGCTCCAAAAAGTTTTGGGGTTTAATTGATTAAAAAGAAATTTGAATGCACACCTGATTTGGGTAAGTAGTCCAGACACCTGAGCCGACCTTTTTTCTTCCTCGTAATGATCGAATTTGGGCAATAGCGGTATAAATCTGCACTGAGATAATAAGTATTTAAATATAAGACGAAAATGATAACGAAGTAAATGATTAAATTATTAATATTTCAGAAATGAGAAACTTACTCAACCACTTTCAAAAAAAAAAAAAAAAAAAGGAAACTTACTCAACCCAGGTGTACCATTACAGATTTTCATTTAATATTACATGCATAGCGACGCAATCTTCAGCGCCACCTTCGCTATATATTCATTATACAATAGATTCAATATAACTAGCACATAACCGTCGAAAATCGACGGGAAATTATATTAATATTTAATAATAATAAAATTATTAGATAGTATTAATCGTGATATATTAAGAAAAATATTATTTTTAATTATTTAAGGTTAAATAATTCGATTATGCAATCTATTAAACTCGCTTAGAATTTATATGTCCTTACACATCTCAATTAAAAAGTAATTTTATTACATGTTTACGACTGCAACCATATAGTTATGTTTGTTAAATATTATAATCTAATATATTCTCATTTCTTTCGATTTCTAAAAAAATCCGTATATCAATAACCGTCGATTGGGAATTGCCCTATCTACTGCCACAGTTCCGCGTCGAAATCGGCCCGTGGACCACGACTCTGATTTATAAGTGTGTAATTTATAAAACTCATTAAGAATACATATAGACCCAAAATTTGATAAGAAAAATTGATTGTACTATTCGTTCACGTCCTTAGTCATACAATAATGTTTGCTAATCACAATTATAGATTATGCAAAGTTGGGAACTCAACTACAAATAACGTGAAAATTAATTCATGGATGACTATTTTAGATTTTAGAATGTACATGAAAAAAATGCATAAAATGGAGAAAAAATTTCGGAGTTCACGTACCCGTCGGTTGGGAATTGACCCGTTTACCGCTACGGTTCTGAGTCGGAATTGGCTCATTGACCACATTTTTGATTTATAAGTGCATAATTTATAAAACTCGTTTAAAATTTATGTAGACCCAAAAATTAATACAAATTCAATTGTACTATTTGTTCTCATTTTAATTGTATAGTAATATTT
The DNA here is from genome assembly GCA_029490685.1 of Schizonepeta tenuifolia. Taxonomy (NCBI): domain Eukaryota; kingdom Viridiplantae; phylum Streptophyta; class Magnoliopsida; order Lamiales; family Lamiaceae; genus Schizonepeta; species Schizonepeta tenuifolia. The sequence continues at coordinate 106,140,819 of CM055956.1, forward strand.
ACTAATTACGATTATAAATTATGTAAAGTTGGAAACTCCACTACAAATAACGTAAAAATCAATTCATAGATGATGTTTCTAAATTTTAGAAAAATACATGAAAAAAATGAATAAAATTTAAAATAAATATGAATAAAGAATAGAAATGTGCCACATGTGATTGCATCGGAACCGGCCCATTGACCACGACTCTGATCTATAAGTGCATAATTTATAAAACTTGTTTAGATTTTATATAGAGCCAAAATTTAATAAAAAAAATTGTATAGTAATATTCACTAATTACAATTATAAGTTATGCAAAATTGAAAACTCAACTACAAATCACGTAAAAATTAATTCATAGATGACGATTCTAGATTTTAGAAAAATATATGGAAAAAATGAATAAAATAATATTTGAAATAATTAATGAAAATGTGTCACGTGGGATCTCGAGTTGAGGTGCCTATCAGTTGGGAATTGACCCGTCTACCTAAATAATTGATAAATTAAAAAATAATTAATTTTTATTAAATTAAATAATAATTATTAGACTATTTCATAATTCGATCAACCAATACATTAGCCAATTATTTTAGAACCATTTATTCTGTCTACTAAAAAAAAATTGTACAGTAATATTCACTAATTACAATTATAAGTTATGCAAAGCTGGAAACTCAACTACAAATCACGTACAGATCAATTCATAGATGTCGATTCTAGATTTTAGAAAAATACATGGAAAAAAATGTATAAAATAAATTTTAAAATAAGTAAGAATAAAGAATGGAAATGTGTCACGTGAGACCTCGAGTTGAGGTGCCTGTCAGTTGAGAATTGACACGTCTACCTAAATAATTGATAAATTGTAAATTAAGTATTTTTTGTCAAATTAAATAAAAATTATTAGACTATTTCAAAATTTAATTCGACCAACCAATACATTAGCCACATTAGCCAATTATTTTGGAACCATTTATACTTTTAACTAATAAATTAGTTCCGTAAGAAAAATAATTTTCTATTGGCCAATTAATAAATTGACCAAATTAAATTAAATTAAACTAAACTATAAAAATATAGTTATTTATTCGGCCGATTAATAAATAAATCAGCCAAATAAAACTGGTTGAGCAAAAGATGAGAAAATACACATTAATTCTATATATTTATAGGCTTTTCAGTAGGTGAAATTTCATTGGATAACCGATGTGGGACACAAGATTTTAGTAGATATTTAAAATATATTATTTTACATTTAAAAATTCAGAAATTTGAGAATTTAGATAAATAAGAATGAAGAATTAAGAGGGGTGTCATGTAGGATTTTTTTAAAGCAAAAATCGTTTTCCTTTTAGTAATATAATGATATTGGAAAATTGCAAATTAAATTCTGAACTAAAAATCATTTTGTAATTTTAACCCCATCGTCAACTCTTGTGACAGTTAAATACCCAATTGTTTTAATTTTATCAATTTAAACTTGTCTAAATCTTTTGTCTATCTAAACTTTGAAATTCTTTTTGTTAGGGGCCTTAGGGCAATTATTGACTTGGAGCCAAGTATCTATACTTAATTAGAGACTGGCTTACATTTTTTTTTTCGATTTATTGCTCATGTAAACTTATCATTTTGCGTACATCTTGTGCAAATTACAATACAAATTTAATGTCATATCACAAAATCCAATAGTGGGAAAATTATCTTTTGAAAATATTAAAGTTAAAATTTAGAATATTCAAACTCATCGACTATTTCTTTCAAGCTCCACCTATGTGAGCCATTTGATTTGAAAATAAAGGTTTGGCTTCTGCGAGCTCGACACGAGTAACATTATGACATATAAGTCGATATCCCTCCATCCAATTGAAAATGTCCTTCATTTCTTTTTCGTACGTTTTATTTATAATCACTGCATTCCAAAATCGAAATATTAAATCCTTAAAAATTGATGAGCCTACCGTAATCTATTCTTTTACCTTTACTCTTTAATAGTCATGTCCAAAAAATAAGAAATATTATTAATTGAACGGAATGAGTATGTTGCGTTGCCATCATAAATTATTAGATGTCGACTTACACAATACTACCTCTCTTCAAGCCCATCAAAATGCAAATGAATGGTTCGAACAACGATGATCATAAAGTTTGGATCGTTGGAAAATTTGAGGCGAGTTTTAATTGGATTGTCGGAAAATTTAGTTGAAAGATTTGAGTATTTGATTGCACAGTATTTAAAATAAGGCAAAATTACAAAATGAGTCGTCATAGTAAGTGATTTTAATATACAACAAGTTCCCATAGAAATGATTAGGTGATAATTTCTACTGGTGAAGGTTGATTTGTATATGTAATTAATAATGCAGGTGATAGATTGGCCTAATCTTGCGGTCCCAGTACAATCAATTTTCACTCTCGACAATGCATATTGCATGTAGTATTCGAGACATACTTCTTTGCTCAACTGGATTCTAGATTCGACAGAGAGAGAGAGAGAGAGTAGAGAGAGAGAGAGAGGTTATATACCTTATTAATTAATGGCCGATAGCAGCAATTTTTGAAGCCAGCCAGCCTACCACACTCTGCTATCACTCTTGATTTACTGCGATTTAAGTATTCTAACTGCTTTCCTGTCAGAAAAATTTATTTTGCTTTCTCATGAAAAAGCAAAGCGGAAAAATAAATTCTAAAAAACTTTCTTGATTTATTACTGCGGAACCCCATTTCATCTCAAACTCTTTTCTTCTGTTTGAATCATCTCAAACTCTTTTCTTGATTACAAAAATTGTAAAATCTCGTTTTATTTTGCGTGTTGAAAAAGTGGAATCTCAGTCAATGTTTGATTCCTAATTTTCAATCCACCGTCTTTCGCGGCAAAAGATTAAAGAATTTGAACAACTTTGCATTTTCTCGATTTCGACCCGTCATTGATTCATGGAATCTAGACCGAGAGAAATCAATGCATTTACAGTTTCTCCACTACGCGTTTTTCTCAGAGTAGTGTGAGTTTTAACATAGTTCTAAAACAGAGTTTGAATTTTTTTTTCGTTAAATGGGTTCTGTCGAAGTCTAATTGAAGGGTTTTAGGTTTAGATTTTGAGGATTCAGTCGCGACAATGTCTGAATCCGAATCCTCAGAAAATACCAAGGATCTGAGGTCTCTGGCTCTGACCCCAACATGGTCTGTTGCTTCGGTTCTCACCATTTTTGTTGCTGTTTCACTGCTCGTGGAGCGATCGATTCACCGCTTGGGAATTGTGAGTGCCATTCTGTTTAAATGTTGAGATTATTGTATATGTTTCTTGTTCTGATAAATGCAGAAGACAAGTATTTTTTTCTGATCGATTTTAGAATTTGAGTAATGGATGATTTGAATTAGAAGGCATCGTAGCTTTTGTGTTGACGAAGTATGTGTTTACTATTTATTTTGAGTTGCCTCGCGATCCGGCTGTAAATTTTGGTGTTGTGAAGTGTGGAAATACGAGGTTTATTGTTTCTAGTAACTCGATGTTTTCTTGATTTATGGATATTGTGGCAATGTTGTTGCAAGGAATTATTCTTGTCTTGTTATGATCTTCTTTTGTCTGCATTGCACATGCTAGTTTTGACATTTTGTTGCAGTAATAGTTTTACTATAGTGATGGGGTGAAGATGGTAGTGAGAATACGAGGTTTAATGTATCTAGTTACTCTATTATTTGTTGATTTAGGTCGTTGGATGTTGTAGCAATGCTGTTGCTAGGAATTTTCTTGTCTTGTTTTTGTCTGCGCATGCTAGTTTTTCATATTTTGTTGCAGTAATAGTTTTACATATCAAAGCGTAGAAAATAAAAATGAATGGCTCTCACTTTGTGCATTGTTGAATGTCGTATAATTTCACTTTCAGTGGTTGAAGAAAACTGATCGAAAACCTTTGCTTGCTGCTGTTGAGAAGATGAAGGAAGGTAGTGTTATAATTCATGCAATTACCTTTTGAAAGTCTTATGGAATGATAGCAACGTCAATTTTTTTTCTCTCTCTTTGGCTTAATTTTGACATTGCTCTTCGTTGAAATCTGTTTACAGAATTGATGCTTCTTGGCTTCATATCACTTCTCCTTACAGCAACTTCAAGCATTATATCAAACATCTGCATACCTTCGAAGTTCTATGATAGTGCATTTGCCCCGTGCACTAGGAAGGAAGTCGATGAGGAAAAGGAAGACAATCATTTACAGGAGCGTGGACTTTTGATGGCCTTCTTTGATCCTCGCGTACACAGGAGAATGTTGATGGGTCTAAATCAGAATACCTGCCCAGAGGCAAGTATTTGGAATATAAAATCTCGAGCATACAGTTTTCGTGCCCTTTGGTTATTTTATGCAGAACGAATGTCTTTTTTATATTTTATTATGGCATGAGTTGTCTGATGATCACTCGCTCGTAGAGTATCTTCATATGTCAGTGGCTAGTATGTGCATTCTCGAATGAATTTAGACCTTTTGACTCAAAATATGCTCTTTCATGTGGTTTAAGTTTTCCACCATCTTCAAAAAAACTTACAAAGTTTCTCGATTTTCATGCAGAACTATGAACCATTTGTGTCATATGAAGGATTGGAGCAGCTCCACAGGTTCATTTTCGTTATGGCAATCACGCATGTATCTTACAGTTGCTTAACGATGTTGCTGGCAATTGTAAAGGTATTACTTTGATGTTTATCAGTATACTCACAGCATGCTATTATAACGTTTTAGATATGGGTATTTCTCTAGTTATGTGATTCTACAATGTCAATCTTTTTTAAAAAAAAGTTTCGCCTCAAGGGCTGTATGCGCATTCTCCTGCAGATTTTTCTCACAACACTAATTTTGCCTGATTTCTTTAACAAATGAGAGAAATGTCACCTTCATATTGTAGTCTTATTTTTTGTGTTCGTTTTGAGGGATGAAAATATCAGCTTATACTGCTCTTTGCTGCTAGATTATTTTTGCTAATGCTGCCCAACGGCTTACTAGAAAAATGTATACTGGCTTTACTATCTTACTGACCCATAAATTTATTTGAAAGAATGTTCTAAAGCAATTCAACAAGGAATAATCACCTGTTTTGAAATTTCAAATGTTGAAACAGATACCCCAAAGAATGCTAATAAGTCATGAAACTTTTATCACTTCTGAGTATATAAATGACTGCCCATGTGTTAGTTAAGTACTTCTTTTCTTAATATAATGACTTTAGTTGGCTTAACATTACTATTTCCTTACAAATTCTATAGCATCAGGCTCTAACTTTTGTTGCTCAACATCTTTGCTAGATTCACAGTTGGAGAGCCTGGGAGGATGAGGCTCACTTGGACAGGCATAATTCATTAAGTGGTAATACATAAGAGTTTGTTTATACTGAAGTTCGACCCTGTAACGTATTTAGATTAACATCCAACTTTCTCATTAAACGTGTTGAAATTATGCTTCATTTTAGTAACAGATATGAATTTTAAAGGGGCTGAAGTTCAACCCTTGATGAACATGGTTCTAATTCTAAATTGTACAATTTCATCTGTGCAGAAAAAACCAGAGCAATGACAATGCAAAGGCAATCGACTTTTGTCAGACTACATACATCAACTCCTATGCAGAGAAACGGCCTTCTTGTTTGGGTGGTAGGTTCGCTGCAATCTTACATTTAGAATTCAATATTTCTGTTGCCCAACTCAGACTACATGATACGATTTCTAATTGCACCAAATCGTAAATTTTCAGCATAGCCTTGAATGATTTATTGACTAACCTATTTGCACAAGTAAACTTTGCTTTTATAGCACTAGCTAACTTTTTATGTTGCATTCAATACCAAGCAGTACCTGTTAAAATCAATTCATGCTTTTTAGATAATGCTCTACAAAAAAAGCAAGACACAATTTCGATCTATCTGATTAGATACTTCCAATGTATATCCAGACTTGTTTCTTCCGCCAGTTTGGGCGTTCAGTAGTCCGCGCCGATTACCTCACCCTTCGACAGGGATTTATCTCGGTATGTGAACATTCAACTTCTTTTCATCATCCTCTCAAGTGGAAAAACATGTATGATTTATGTTTGAAAAATTATTCTTCTTGTAAAACTTCCATGACAATAATTTGCAAAACAATTTTGATTCTTTTGGCTGTAGATAGCTTCTCATTCTGACCTAATAGTTACTTGAATTCAATGCCTACCTATAGGATACAATTGATATTTATGCTGGCAAGAACTGTAAATGTAGTCATATGGTATCTCTTTTGTATGCATTTTCTTCAAAAAATGTTCTCTTACATTATTACTTTGTCAGCTTTCTATAGCAAATGCACCTCACAAGATCAACCACCAACAGATGAATTTGATAAATTATAAATTTATAATCTCTATTTTTGAAACTCTCTGTTTTGAACCTAAGTCACATTACACCATCATTTACCGTATAAGGAATTTCCTCATAACACTTTGCTCTAGCCTTTTATGTTGGTTGTGCATAAAATTTACTGCTTCTGTTTCTTATTTATGGCAGAACCACAACCTCACATCAACATATGATTTCCACAGCTATATGATTCGTTCTATGGAAGAAGAATTCCAAAGGATAGTTGGTGTCAGGTAAGGAAAATTATCATCTCAAATGCTTCTTGTTGTCGTATTATTGAACGGTTGATATTTTTAATATTGTTCGTCACTTGAACATTGAGCTTGTGCTTCTGAACAAAGGCCAAAACTTATTAGTTTAAAGCATTTTGGTTAAATATATGATTTGTTACTCTACGGTCATCTGGAAGCAATCTGACAACCCCTTCTTCTCGGATTTTACAGCGCTCCACTCTGGGGATTTGTTGTAGCTTTTATGTTGTTCAATGTAAAAGGTTAGTTAGTTAAAAGTTTCTATTGTTATTTTCTCTCTCTCTTTAGGAAATGATGAGATTGACCTTGGGTCATTTCTCCAGTGAACTAGATTATCATCATTATAAAAAAGCTCGGTCAATCTAGTTACTTTTTCATTATGACTCATATTCATGTGAAACATAATGCTTGCTTACGACCATATCCTTGTCCTTGGTTTCAGTTACTCTTGCTACCACTTACCACTAAATGCAATGTCTTCAGTTTGCTGATTTATGGTCGGTTAACTTTAATTGCAGGATCCAATCTCTATTTCTGGATTGCACTTATTCCTGTCACTGTAAGTTTCAAAACGGAAACATATGATGCTTTTAATCTCTGAAAGCATAGAACTCAAGATTTCTCATCTTAGCTTAGGACTAGGATTTGGTGCTCAACAATTTCCATAGTCCATACAGAAATGGGAAAAAATTTAAGTGTTGATAAACGAAATGCATGATCGTATCTTGTATTTCAATGCAGCTTGTTCTACTTGTTGGTACAAAACTGCAACATATCATTGCAACTTTGGCATTAGAGAGCGCGGGAATAACTGGGAGTTTTTCCGGAGCTAAGTTTAGACCAAGAGACGAACTGTTTTGGTTCAATAAGCCAGAACTGTTGTTGTCCTTGATTCATTTCGTCCTGTTCCAGGTTCGTTGTGTCTGTGATGTCTCATGTTTCCATTGTTTTCTCTAGTGGTGTGCGTTATGATCACCATTACCAAATAAATTTAACACTGATGACTTCTGTAATATCATTGGCAGAATGCATTCGAGCTTGCTTCATTCTTCTGGTTCTGGGTACGTGCTCGTTCCTTGCTGCGGTTTATTAGATGCAATTGGATATAGATGAGGCTATTCTAACAAATCATCGTCTTATATTGCAGTGGCAGTTTGGCTACAGCTCTTGTTTCATAAGGAACCACTTACTAGTCTATCTACGACTAATTGTCGGGTACGCCTTTCTCGTCCTTCTTTCAACTATTTTGACAAACCGAAAAACTAAGATTTTAGCTTTCCTCACCCAGATTTGCAGGGCAATTCTTGTGCAGCTACAGCACACTGCCACTCTATGCATTAGTTACTCAGGTGAAATACATTTGAATCATCAATCACGAAACTGTATCTTTCTATGCAACGTTTCTTCTAACGTTCTGTTGTTTAGATGGGAACGAACTACAAGGCTGCTCTGATTCCAAACACAATACGTGAGACAATCCACGGATGGAAAAAGTCGGCCCAGAGAAGGAGAAAATTAGGCAATTTCACAGATGATTCGACTATTCACACAGATACTAGCACGGTAATGTCAGTCGAGGAAGATGATCATCAGTTAATAGATAGTCCCCGTTTTGCCCCTAAAGAAATCGAGCTTCAACAAACCACGGTTGCCATCACTGATCAATCCCCATCATCTGCTAATGAAACTTCAACTCGGGTTGGTACTCCTCTGCTTCGGCCCTCTGCTTCTCTTTCTTCACCACTTTCTTTCAGAATGCTGCAAGAAATTGTACCGAGATCCTCCTCCATGCCGCGTTAGGGAAAAGTCAGGAACGCAAACTAAATTTTTAGTTTGCTGTTAATACTACTTCTACAGGCAGTAGCTGTAACATAATATACTTTGGTAGATGAAAACAGGTGTGAAGAAGAAAATGTTGTTGTATTAGAAATCAATCCTCAATTCTTACAGAGAATGAATGCATGCATAGATTAAAAGTGTTTGCTTCTTTTTTGATGAGTAAACTTGCCCAACTCTACACAAGGTCTCTTATTTCTGTTTAATTTGGTGCTTGGTAGAGTAATGTATTCATGATTCATGAAGAGTAAAAACAAAGGCTCGATTGATTCTTGGGTGGTCATCATCTGACTCGGATCGGAACTCATTTTGACCGGACTGCAAAAATCGAGTCCCGACTGTTTTTTGGACTGGCCCGTCCCACTTGGTTTTTGCCTCTGCTCATATAGGATCAGCGTGACAACCAACCCTTATTATTATGAATAAACAAATATATACTGTATACTAAAAATTAATTTTTGACGTCTAATGTGAATATGTGATTGTATTATCTTTTCTATACTTGAAATTTGGTTGTGCTCCCCATTTTCTGAACTCACCCATGGAACAAGATATTTGTGCATGTAACGAAAAAATACGATAATAAAATATCAAAATTATTTTTTTCTTTTTTTGATACTCCAATAGTAAGAGATTCTACTATCAACACTAACATGAGATAGGAAGAAAACTAAAGATCATCCACAAAATGTGGGATTTCATTCTAAACATGAAACATTTTTTGTTTTCTTTTTGAAAAGTCAAAGAGAGATTATTAACCCATCTAGCAGTTTTCGCAAATTTATAAGCAATGTCATTAAGTAATTGGCTCACGGTCACATACTTGATTTTTCAATTCTCATTGCAACATAATCTCTCTTCTATATAGTATAAGCAAGCAATCCACGATAAGATTTTTAGTAGGAAGTTAAGTGAGTATTTTAAATATCCGAATTTTATAAATATATTCGTACTTGAATTTACATACAACCGAACAACATTATTTAGAATCATAAATAAATAAATAAATGTGCCGTTATATAGTATGATCTAGATGACAAAATTTTGTTAAGTATATTAAGATTAAGCGAAACATTTTATATACCAACTCCAAAAAGGGTAATTCTAAATATAGCCCCCATTTTACTCTTTATAGCCTCCTATATAAAATAATAATAAAAATATTAATAATTTTTCTATAATACCCTTTAAGCCCTAACTAAATTCATAGCCCCCTAATAATAATTATCTCCTTAGCCCCACGCTGCTTTCATCAAACTAAGAAATTTGAAGAACCCAATCTTCTTCTCTCTATTCCTCCTCTTGGATATTCAAAACATAAGCCAAGAAAAAAAAAAGTCGAACCCATTGAAATTTTGTTGATATGGATCGATTTTAGCAAGTCGGAGAAGAGTGGTGTTTCAAGGGTGCCATGAAAATTTGTGAATACTGTAGCAACTTCAGTTGCCGTGCGTAAGGAGATAAGATATTAATGAGAATTTAATTTATGCCATGAAAATATAACTTTTGTCTTTTGATCCCGAGTTTATTCAAAATTTCGGTTCAAGATTTTGAGTTTGTGGTTTTCACAAAATTTAGGTAATAATCTTGATTGTATCATCTAATGGTCCTGTTGGGAAATTTATTAAAGTTTTGATTGATTCCAAAATCAACTGGCCCCAACCGAGTAGATGTTGCCAGATCCTATTGTTAATAGTTAGGCTCGCTGTTTGAGCATTGTTGAGATTTTATCTTTACAGGTCTCCAGCTGAAGACGACAACAAGGCATCACTCGGAGAGAACATCAGATGTAATTAAAGACAACTGAGTGTTTATAAAGGGGGAAGTTATGTTCACAAGATAGAACATTAGTTGAGCAATTCAAAAGGGAAGAAGAAAGTTATCTGAGCGTTCAAGTTTCAGAACATCAGCTAAGTTCAAAGGGAGAAGATACAAGAGAACATCAGTTGTAAGAAAGACGACTGAGAGTTCGAAGCCAACTGATCAGAGTCAGATACAAGAAGGACAACTGAGCGTTCAAGATGGAACATCAGTTGTAGGACTCAATCAGTTAGATCAACAGCTTGAAGTTCAAAGTCAGCTGAGAGTTCACATGTTCCTACTCAGACAGAAGCATTCAGATAGAACATCAACTGAAGACCAATCAGATGAAGATCAAACGACTCAACCGACTGTCAAATGTTGGAGGTCAAAGGTTAAGATTTGAATTTCAAACAAGGAAGTCACGTGAAGGTTTGACTCTCTGTCATTACCTCATTTGGCCCAACACAAGGCTGTCTCATATGGAAAGCAGAAGCATGCAGATGCCAAATCCGGAAAGTCTGCAGAGATGAGAGACAAGCCATCGCTTTCAAAGAACAGAGATCAACAGCTCTTCCAACGGCTAGTTGATTCTCTTCGCCTATATATAGAGGCCTTCATTCATTCAACAAATACAAGACAGACAAGAGCAAGAAGAGATCAAAGAGCGAAAGAAAGAACCAAATACTTCACACGAGCTGAGCTGCATTCAATCTCTTAGAACATCATTAGTTGAGAGTTCTAGAGTAATAGATTCTGTCTTAGTGTCTTTTGATCCAACCTTGAGAACATCACTTGTTGAGAGTTCGTAGAGTGTTAGATCATAGCTCACTTCTTGTTCAAGCAATTTAGTTGGAACCCCACCCTTTATTACACCTGAAAAGGTTTTTAGGACCCTACTCTTCCCGTAACTGAGTAGATTGGTTGATTAGTACCCGTAAACTAATCTGTAAGATTGATAAGTACCCGTAAACTTATCTCAACGGTTGCAAAGCCCGCGTAAGCTTTGTGGTTTGCCCAGAAGAACTTGGACTGAGTTATGTGGACTCACAACTCCCCGTGGACGTAGGAGTTATCTCCGAACCACGTAAATCTTTGTGTGTTGTGTTTATTTTTCAGTTATCTTATTGCATATTCAACTAACTTACTAACCTGCTTACAAACTGCATTATTCCATATCAACTGTTTTGGTTATTGACCAACCTTGCATAAAAGCGTGAGTTGATTTTATACGAGTTAATTTCCACCACATTCCGCACAGCACCACTCTTCCAATTGAGTACGTTTACTCAGTTGTGAATCCAGCTGAGTCTCTGTTTACTCGGTTGTGATTGTTTTTCTAGAGTTGTTTTTAAAAGTCTTATCTGGTGTATTCCCCCCTCCCCCATACACCAGAACTCGTATCGGGACCATCAAGTAGTATCAGAGCAGTGGTTCAAAAGACTGCTGACTCTGTTTCACAAGGTGTGAATTTGAGGTGTTTTCTTCAGTGGTCAACTGAACAGATCTCTTTATCACGCTAGTGCATATCTGCTTGCATTTTTCTTCTGTTGTTGTGTGCAGATGGATGTTAAAGACAAGATCGTGGTCATGTTCTCGGTTGTGAACTATACATCCTGGAGAACTCGGATGAAGAAGATCCTACTGTCAAAGCATCATCGAATGCAACAAGTACTCACATCCGGACCGATCATCATCAGAGAGAGAATCACTCGCACTCCTACAAATCCCAACGATGGGGATGCAACTGTGGAGTTAGTGGAGAAGAAGCCAGAAGACTTCACTCCAGAAGAAGCCAAAGTGAGCCAGTTGGACATCTCGGCTCAGAGCACGATCATGTCCACAGTTGGACAAGACTATCTGCCTTGGATAGAAGAGTGCGAAACCGCTAAAGAGATGTGGGATATCTTGGCATCTCTGAGTGAAGGAAGCGACGAAACAAAGAAGAACAAGTTCTCACATGCCTGCCAAGATTTCAACAACTTCTGCCCGAGAACTGATGAAACCATTGATCAGTTAGAGCTCCGGTTCATGGACATCATCAGAAGGATCCAGTCCATCCGAAGAGGAAAAAATACTTTGAGAGAAATCAACCTCAAAGTATTACAAGCTCTACCAGCTGAGTGGGATACCTTCACCAACATCCATGAGAGCCGAGCTGACCTTGGTGAGATGGGAACTGAAAGATTGTTCTCAATTCTGAAGGGAAATGAGTACAAGGTGAACTGACGAAGGTCAAACTCAGTCCTCGGTTCAGACGAGTCGACATGAGAATGTTGGTTCAGCCACCAAGTCAGTAGCACTCCGAGCTGACTATTCAAAGCCGCGAACATCAAGGCCAACAAGATCAGCGGACACAGCTACGAAGGAGCCAAGCAGAGAAGAGCTGCAACAGAACATAGCCGCCCTGTCAAAGAAGCTAGCTGACATGGACACTCGGTTCGAAAAATACAAGAGGTTCTACAAATCTAACCGAACTCGAGATAACTCAAAGCCTGTGAACAACGGTTGCTTTGAATGCAGCAAGGAGGGACATTTCAAAGCAGATTGTCCAGACCTCTCGAAGAAAGAGAGAGAAGCGTTGAGGACCAAGCAAACTGGAAAGAACAAGGCCATGGTTGCAGAAGAAGCAGCTGACGACATGGACATCTTCACTGACACTGAAGATGAGGATGAGCTGACTTCCACCAACAACACTATCGGTCAAGATCAATGCCTCATGGCACTTGGAACCGACCAGGATGATACTGAGGTACACTCTAGTCCTGCTAATTTAAATTCTTCCAATATTTCTAACATGCAGGAAACACTGGATGAAGAGTTGGAACCCTCCTGGAGTGACTTTCAAGAACTCAGTGAGGAACTGCATCAGCAATCGGTTGATTTTAAGAGTCTTCAAGAACAGTTCTCCAAACTTGAAGAATCCTTAACCGAAAAGGACGATCTGATCAAAAGTCAAACTGAAGAGATAGATAATCTCAAAAGTCAACTGAATACAGTCAACCGAACTAATGCTCCAACCGATGAGGAGTTGACGAAGCAGATCAAGGAGCAGCAAGATCAGTTGAAAAAGCAATAGGCTCAAATCGACCAGCTGATAAAGAAGTTAGACGGACAGACCGAGCATATAGTTGTTCTCCTCAAAGAGTTGCAAACTGAGAAGGACAACTTGATAAAGCTATATCAGTCATCCAAGATTATCGAGAATCTCATCAGTTACAGCCGACAGATGGATGACGTGTCAGGACTCGGTTATGATGTGATCAAGGATACTGGAATTCCTCCAGCAACCTTCATCAAAGCTGTGGAGGTCAAGGTTGTCGAACCTAACACAGTTGAGTTTGAATCTCCCCAAATTAATCCAACCTCCACCTCTCAGCAAGCTCAACCAACCAAGGGAACCACAACTGAGAAAGGAAAAAGAAGCAGTGGATGGAGAACAGAACATTCCATCGGTTGGGACATCAACCGATGGGGAATGTTCCAAGAGTCAGAAGAGGAACCAGAGGCGTCGGAGACACAATCGAAACCGAACTCAGAACCGACCTCTGAATCAACCTCAGAGTCAACATCAGAAAGAATGGAACCGACCGCAGAACCGACAAGGATCCAACCATCTGAATCAACAGCGGTTCCATCATTAGTTCAACCAGAGGTTCCAACCGAGTCAACCGATAAGGAACAGGTCGAACAGCTGGAGATATTCATGCCACAACATGAACCACCAACAGGGCATGAACAGCTATAGACAACATTCAGGGAGTTGGAATCCGAATCAACCACAAAGATTCCAACATGGCGTCCAACCTCATAGACAAATCCAACAGGATAAAAAGCGCCATCAAAACAGGGAGAAAGCCTCTCCTCCGAAAGCTCACAATGGGAGAAATCCATTTCCTCCTAAGAAACAGAATATCACTACTAACAACAAGCCTAAGGATAACCAAGGTGTTGTTATAGTTGATGATGAAGGAAAAGTGATCTGGAATGATAAATCTATTCGAGTATACAGGAAAAAACGAATCACAGTTCAAGGGGGAACTGGTTCTAACCCTCCAGGACCCAACTGAAATTGGGGACCTAAGCGAGTTTCTCCTTGCAGGTACAGGAGAAACAACTGAGGAAGAATAAAACATCACGAACCATGTGGGTGATGGATATTGGATGTTCGAAACACATGACAAATCTGAAGGATTTGCTTGGGAGTTTCGTGGAGAAAGAAGGACCTTCAGTTACCTTTGGTGACAACTCAAAAGGTCACACCAGAGGCTACGATACCCTTGAAACCAATCACGTGTCGATTTCTAATGTTTCATATGTTGATGGATTGAAGCATAACTTGCTCTCCATCAGTCAATTCTGTGATAATAGTTTCTCTGTCAAGTTTGATGCACAGGGTTGCAGGGTTAAAAATGTCGGATCAAAGCAGGTCATATTGTTAGGAAATCGACCCCCAACCGGGAATGTCTACTATGCTGACTGGAACAGTAGTCCTCATGACACCTGCCTGTTATCAAAGAGCAGTTCAGATGTGAGTTGGCTGTGGCACAAAAGGCTCAACCATCTGAACTTCAAGACTATGAACCGACTTGCCAGACAAGAACATGCAAAAGGCATACCAAACCGAGTGTTTTCAACAACACATATTTGCAGTGCATGCCAGTTGGGAAAGCTCGCTAGATCCTCCTTCCGGTTGAAGACAACTCCCTCAACCGACCGAGTGTTACAGCTGATCCACATGGACCTCTTCGGGCCAGTTACACCAAAAAGCATGAATGGTAACGAGTATACACTTGTTGTAACTGATGACTATTCCAGATACACGTGGACCATTTTCATGCGTCACAAGAGTAAAACCCGAGATGAGCTACTCAAGTTGATGGATCGGATATCAAACCAACAAGAGATGAAAATTATTTCCATCCGATCAGATCGTGGAACCGAGTTTCTAAATGAAACCATCATCGAGTACTGCAAGAAGCATAGAATTACTCATCAAACAGCAGCTGCGCGTACTCCGCAACAGAATGGAGTAGCCGAGCGAAGGAACCGAACGCTGAAGGATGCAGCTACATCCATGTTGACAAGCTCAGTTCTGCCAAAGAGATTTTGGGCTGAGGCCATCAACACAGCCTGCTACACCCAGAATCGGTCTCTTCTAACCAAGCGGTTGGGAAAGACTCCATACGAGCTATGGAGACGCAGGAAGCCTGATATTTCATATTTTCGCATTTTTGGTTCTAAGTGTTATATTCACAACAATGGGAAGACTCAGTTGAAAACTTTTGATGCCAAGGCTTCGAAAGGCATATTTCTCGGATATGCCGCTCGAATCAAGGCTTATAGAGTTTTCAACAATAACTCTCGTGTTGTGGAGATAACACCTCATGTTAGTTTTGATGAATCTACTTTTGAGTGCAGGGAACAAGCTAAAGGACAATAGGCTGATCCACAGGTTCCACCTGTTCTCACCAGATCGCAAGCACTAAGGGAAAAAAATCTAGCTGAACCATTGGTATGGGCAACCGAGGATGATGATCCATACTCCTCTGAAGATGAATGCGAGGATCCCAGCTCATCTCAAGGGGGAACTCCAGCTGATGTCACTCCAACTGCATCAGCATCCGAAGCCCAACCAAGCCCGGTTCAAAATATTGTCAATGTTGAGGATCTAGACTCAACAGCTGATCAATCACCAGTTCTGAAGATTCCAGCATCTCCTACGGGTCAGGATTCACCATCAGTTGAAATCCTGGAACAGCCACTGTTGGAAGAAGAAGGAAGATGCAACCGAAGATGGTATGAAGATCATTCCACTGACAACATCATCGGAGATCCAACCGAAGGTGTGCGTACAAGGAGCAAAGTTGTAAATCCAGATTCGACTGAGGAAGATTCCAACACTTACGCTCAATATGCTGAGGAGTTGGCAGTTCTTGAGGAGTTCGAGCAAGCTGGAGATGTTGCCATGATTTCTTGCTTCGTATCTGATGTACCAGAACCGAAGAATGTTGTGGAAGCTCTCAACTGTGTTCACTGGACAACAGCCATGCAAGAAGAACTGAATGAATTTCTACGCAACTGTGTATGGAAGTTGGTATAAAGACCAAATGGTGTCAAAGTCATTGGATTAAAATGGATTTTGAAGAACAAGAGAGATGCCATTGGATTCATCGTGAGGAATAAGGCAAGGTTGGTAGCTCAGGGATATTGCCAACAAGAAGGAATCGATTTTGAGGACTCCTTCGCACCAGTTGCAAGGCTGGAAGCCATCCGAATCTTTCTAGCCTATGCTGCATTTCACAAGTTCAAGGTCTATCAGATGGATGTGAAGTGTGCCTTCCTCAACGGTGATATTAAGGAAGATGTATATGTTGAACAGCCTCCCGGTTTTGAAACTGGAGATGGAAGAGTGTATAAGTTGAAGAAAGCAATCTATGGATTAAAACAAGCACCCAGGGCTTGGTATGACACTCTTTGTGGTTTTCTTCTGAACTCGGGTTTCAAACGAGGGTCAGTTGACAAAACACTGTTCACCATCAAAGTTGGAGAAGATATACTTGTTGTGCAAATCTACATCGACAACATCATATTCGGTTCTAAGTCGGAGGAGCTGTGTGAAAAATTCTCAAATCTCATGAAGGAGAAGTTCGAGATGTCGATGATGGGCGAGATGAATTATTTTCTTGGACTTCAGGTGAAGCAGTCATCAAAAGAAATTTTTATCAATCAGTCCAAGTATACAAAGGAGCTCATCACCAAGTTCGGATTGCAGACAAGTAAGACCACAAGGATCCCGATGAATACTAACTGGAAGATTGAACCTGGAACTGAGGGAAAGCTTGAGGATGCCAGTAAGTATAGAGGGATCATCGGTTCTTTACTATATCTAACCGCCAGTCGGCCAGACATATCTTACGCGGTTGGAGTGTGTGCTCAGTTCCAAGTTCAACCGAGGGAAGCTCACATGTTGGCAGCAAAGAACATCATCAAGTATCTGAAGGGAACTGTACTAAAACATCCAACTGACCGGATACTCAGATGCAGATCTAGCTGGAGATCGGTTGGACAGGAAGTCCACATCTGGACACTGTCAGTTCATGGGAAGCAAGCTAGTTTCATGGTTCTCCAAGAAACAAGCATGTGTTGCCACTTCTACAACCGAGTCAGAGTATATGGCTGCTGGTAGCTGCTGCATGCAAGTGTTGTGGCTCAAGCAACAACTGAGAGACTATGAAGTTGCAACTGGACAGGTTCCCATTCATTGTGATAGCTCAAGTGCCATTGCTATCTCTTTGAATCCTGTTCATCACTCTCGGACAAAGCACATTGACATCTGACATCATTTCATCCGAGACCATATTGAGAAGAAGGACGTATCCATGGAGAAGATTCCAACTGAGATTCAGAGAGCAGATATCTTCACCAAACCTCTAGCCGAAGTACGATTCAAGATGTTATGTGATTTACTTGGATTGTTGGATCCATCAGATGAGGAACCAGCTGAGGTGAAGAGATAGACATTCATCTGAGGGGGAAGCTCAGATAAAAGGGGAATCTCAGATGCAGATCACCAACCGAAGACATTAAATACGGATTGCCAACCGAAGACATCAAACGTCAGCTGAATAGACGAACTCGAGTCAACTGATGGTATGCTGCAATGTAGGATCAGACGTCAGCTGAACACACGAACTCAAGTCAGCTGATGGTATGCCGCAACATTGGAACACAGCTGATTCCAACATCAGCTGACAGGTGAACACAGCTGATTCCGATATCAGCTGGCAGGTAACATTTATGGCTGAAGGTGTTATGATCTTAAATGAGCATGTTTGAAATAAATTCAAACATTCCTGAACATGTCAGTTACATTAAAATAGCCATCATGCCGCATTTAATGTAAAGTACGGCTGAACATCAATAGCCTACTTTATAGTGCGACTGGGCTGACATGAAAAACTGTACACCTTCTCACGCGCTGGTTGGAACTCGGTTCATGACGTCAAGTCAAAGCTAGTCAACAGTCGCATGATCTCAGCCGTTGATGGATTCGCGCCATTTAACCCTAGCCGTCGATTTCAACAGAGTAAAAAACCTACAAAAGGCGGAAAATCAGGAAGTGATCTCTTACCTTCCTCATTCGTGTTTATCTGCAGTTACTATTCATCATCTTCTCATATTTTGTCTAACCTTTTTCTGCAAGATTTTCCTTCCTTCTTATATATATCTTCTCAGTGATATTAGATGGCACCCAAAGGAAAGAAAATGGCTTCTTCCGGACCCTCTCTTGTCCCCACCTCATATGAAGAATCGTTCGACCTGCTGGTTTCGAAGATTCACTTCGAGCAGATCCTATCCGACGATGAATTGGAGTCGCCGGTGTTGGCTCCCCTTGCAAATATACTCAGGGAGAATGGCCTACTAGAATGGGCAAAGCTATTCCCCTCCCACCTGCTCAGGCGCTAGGTCAGAGAATTCTATGTGAATCTACAGTCGTCCATCGACAGCAGAGATGGAGTCACAACAGAGGTCTCTTGTCGACAACGCGACGTTCCGGCCAGAACCACTCGCCGTGTTTCTGTCCCCATTGCAGTGTCCGACGTTCTTCGCCACGTCATACCTGTAAACCACACCGCCACGGACTTCGTTGAAAACATAACTGATGAGCAAGCCAATGAGTTTCTGGAAAATGCTCTGATCACTCCGGAGAGGTTGAAGAGCAATATGCAGAGGACAAAATTAAAGCCAGAACATCGACTCATGTTCGATGTTGTGTCCAAGGTCGTATTCGGCTACAGCGGAGCCTTCGGCGACATCAGCCGACCAAAGCTTAAGCAGTTGATGGCATTGGAGCACAAACACGAGATCAACTGGTTCCAATATTTTCTGAACCAGCTGACATTGGGGAAGCAGAAGATCTCCGAGACCACAACCGACTCAGGGAAGAGACTGTTGAGTGTCAAAGGGACGCTCAACTTCGGTTGCAAAATATCTGCTCTGATCCTGCTCGCAACCAAGGGTCAGAACATGGTATGGGAGGACTGCGAGGAGACCCCTATGAAGAAGTTGTTGTTGTTTCCAATAGCAAAGAAGACACAAGAGGTGATTAGGAGTGTGTATACTCCTAAGGAAAAGAAGGATGCTGGGAAGACTACTGAACCCAAGGACACAGCTGAGGAGGTACCAGCTGTCAATCGCCCCACAAAATCAAAAGCTGCACGCCGACGCAGAGCTGAGTCGGAGAAAGAGAATGAGGCGGAACCTGCCCAGAAGAAGCTGAGGGTGAGGTTCAAGAAGACGGTTGATGTGCCAGCTGAGGACATGCCGGCTGAGGAGCCAGCTGAAGAGCCAGCTGAGGAGCCAGCTAAGGTGCCAGCTGAGGAGCCAGCTAAGGTGCCAGCTGTTGATGCACCAACTGCGGAGGAGGCGCCAGTTGAGACGGCACCAGCTGAGGAGCCATCCGAGTCGAGCCACTCAGCTGAGGCAGCTGCCTTCAAGATCGTCCCTTGCATTGCTGGAACTGATGAGGCGGAAGGAATGGAGACGGACATGACATCGGATGCTTCTTCCTCCTCAGAGGAAATTGAAGACGTTCCAACCTCCCCCACGGTAGGAGTTGATGCCGTACCGCCCCAAGAGCCTCTTGCTCTCACAACCGAATCACAGCCAAATGTTCCGAGCCCATTGCTCGATGCCAACATTGAGACCGTTTCTTCGGCCAATGTTGAAGAACCTATTGATACCCCCCTCCCCATAGAATCTGATATTCCGAGCTCCCAGCTCGATGCCAATGTTGTGACCGACTCTTTGGCCAACATTGATGAAACATTTGAACCATTGCCATATGAGACTCTATCTCCCTCCTCCATAGATGACGAAGCTGACCTTCAGGCAGTCGCGCTAGAGCATGAAGGCAAGGTGGCCTACTGTTTCCAGAAGCTGATAGGGATGTTCCCAGAAGCTCGCGACATGCCAATCTTCGCTACTCTTGGAACCGAGCTGCTGTACCAGTTCAACCTGATCTTCAGTCACTGGTATGTGAAGGAAGACACAATCAGGGTACACAGCTGGGACCGACTAAAGGTGGACGAGTCTCGCATCCGGGACTACTTCAACTATGCCAACCTGGAAGTCGCCTACAACAACAAAGTGGCCCTGCTGACACGTCGTCTGGACCTCAGCAAGGCAGAAGGCACTGATACAAGGGAGAAAGCTGGACAAGACTGCATTGAATTCCTCGACAACATGCTCGTCAAGTCAGCTGAGTTCCTTAATGATCTGGACGCAGCCGCCGCCGCAGCAAAGAACGAAGAAGAAGAGCTGCAACTGTACCTGGCCAACCGTCAAGTCGTGGTTACAGTTGAGGAACCAACTATGATTGAACAAGCCGCTCCAGCTGATCAGCCAGCTCCATCATCTGAAGAAATCTGTGAGCTGATAGCTGAGAGGGTAAACTAGCTGAGAACCGAGATGCTTGCCAACTTCCAGCAACACAAAGACGATCAGCTGAGGATGTTGGAAGCACAGCAAGAAAAGACCAAGCAGTTGATGGAGGAGAATGTTTCACTGAAGATAAAGCTGGATGACTTCTCCTCCTCCACCAGCCAAGACGTGACGGATCTGAAGTCAACTGTTCTGGGGATTAAGTCTGAGCTGAACGTCTTCCAATCCTTGTCTGATTCCAACCTCGCGAAATCCCAACAGACTCAGGATGAAGAATGGGAGTCCCGTTTCGAGTCAAGATGGGCTGAGTTCGTCGCTTTCCAGACTGAGGTAACTGAAACATTCGATGGATTGAGGAAAGCCGAACAAGAGCTCCATGACTCCGAACTGGCGAAGAAGGTGGGAATCAAATGCGCGGTCGATGAACTCTTCAACCGCATTCAACTAGCCGAACAACAGCTCACCTCTCTGGATGGTTCAGTAGCAAGCCTTGTTGCTGATGCCAAAAAGGGGGAAGATAAAGAGGCGGATGTTGAGATGCAGGAGGAAGAAGAGACCCAGACCGAGGAAGAGATGCCAGCTGCTGCAAAATCCCAGCTGAAGAAAAAGACTCAAAAGAAGAAGTCCGCTCCCAAGTCAACCGAAGTCGGCGGAGCTGAAATGGAAAAAGACTTGGAGCAGGCGGAGCAATTTGGAGTTTCTTACAACTCCATAGCTGAGATCGCAGCTGAGCTTGATTCGGAACTCGACGGTATCACAACCGAAGAGTGTATTGCAGCTGCCAAGGCTATGGATGTTGCTAAGAAAGATTATATGAATCCGAGTTGGATCAAGAAGTTTGCTGCCAGCCAGGCTAGAAGAGTAAACCAATTCGAGGAGGAGCTGAACAAGATAAAAAAGAACTTGGACCAGAACATCGCCTCCTGCAGCCGTCGTCGAATTGACAAACATCAGGTTAAGGCTGAAGCTCGGCTGAGACAACAGAGGTTTCCAGTGAAGGTGAAGGTCCAAAGTCGGTTCAGGCATGTAGATAAGTGGATGCCAGCCGAATGGAACGAGGACTGGGAGTCGTTCAAGCAAGAGTTTGTGAACGACTTCTATTACAGAAAAGTCTTCTCAACCGACGATCCGAGGAGAGCTTTCAAGGAAGCGCTGACCGAGCTGCACACTGGGGACCCGGGGATGTTCAGCCAGTTCAGGCGTGCGATGATAGAAGCAAAACTGGATTTGAACACTGTCCCCGTCCCTCAGAAGATTACATATAAGCCTCTCTTCCTCCCAGACTCTCGCAACCCCAACAGAACAAAGATTGCAGCTGGCAAGGCAAGTCTGCAAAGAGCACGGGGTTGACATTTCGAAAGAGTCAGCTGAAAAGAGAGAGATTTTTGTTAGGATGTTTAGTAAGTATGGGCTCAAGTATTAGCTCAGTTAGTTTTTGAGCAACTGACGTAACTTTTGTCTTTTTGAGCTTACTTTTGTAATCATCAGTTATAATAAAAACTATTCAGTTATACGATTCAACTTGACGTACAATCTCTCATTGTCCAAGCTCTGAATTGCAAAGTTATTTCAATACCATGTTATAACTGTGATAACCCTTTAATGTTTTAATCTTATAGACTGTCTAGAATTTCAGCTGAGATTTTAGATAGGTCAGTAGGATTTAGATCAGTTTGCCTTGTAAGAATTTTTATAAGGGTTTTGGCATCATCAAAAAGGGGGAAATTGTTGGGAAATTTATTAAAGTTTTGATTATTCCAAAACCCACTGACCCCAACCGAGTAGATGTTGCCAGATCCTATTGTTAATAGTTAGGCTCGCTGTTTGAGCATTGTTAAGATTTTATCTTTACAGGTCTCCAGCTGAAGACGACAACAAGGCATCACTCGGAGAGAACATCAGATGTAATTAAAGACAACTGAGTGTTTATAAAGGGAGAAGTTATGTTCATAAGATAGAACATCAGTTGAGCAATTCAAAAGGGAATAAGAAAGTTATCTGAGCGTTCGAGCCAACTGAGCGTTCAAGTTTCAGAACATCAGCTAAGTTCAAAGGGAGAAGATACAAGAGAACATCAGTTGTAAGAAAGACGACTGAGAGTTCGAAGCCAACTGATCAGAGTCAGATACAAGAAGGACAACTGAGCGTTCAAGATGGAACATCAGTTGTAGGACTCAATCAGTTAGATCAACAGCTTGAAGTTCAAAGTCAGCTGAGAGTTCACATGTTCCTACTCAGACAGAAGCATTCAGATAGAACATCAGCTGAAGACCAATCAGATGAAGATCAAATGACTCAACTGACTGTCAAATGTTGGAGGTCAAAGGTTAAGATTTGAATTTCAAACAAGGAAGTCACGTGAAGGTTTGACTCTCTGTCATTACCTCATTTGGCCCAACACAAGGCTGTCTCAGATGGAAGTAGAAGCATGCAGATGCCAAATCCGAAAAGTCTGCAGAGATGAGAGACAAGCCATTGCTTTCAAAGAACAGAGATCAACAGCTCTTCCAACGGCTAGTTGATTCTCTCCACCTATATATAGAGGCCTTTATTCATTCAACAAATACAAGACAGACAAGAGCAAGAAGAGATCAAAGAGCGAAAGAAAGAACCAAATACTTCACACGAGCTGAGCTGCATTCAATCTCTTAGAACATCATTAGTTGAGAGTTCTAGAGTAATAAATTCTGTCTTAGTGTCTTTTGATCCAACCTTGAGAACATCACTTGTTGAGAGTTCGTAGAGTGTTAGATCATAGCTCACTTCTTGTTCGAGCTATTTAGTTGGAACCCCACCATTTATTACACCTGAGAAGGTTTTTAGGACCCTACTCTTCCCGTAACTGAGTAGATAGGTTGATTAGTACCCGTAAACTAATCTGTAAGGTTGATAAGTACATGTAAACTTATCTCAACGGTTGCAAAGCCCGCGTAAGCTTTGTGGTTTGTCCAGAAGAACTTGGACTGAGTTGTGTGGACTCACAACTCCCCGTGGACGTAGGAGTTATTTCCGAACCACGTAAATCTTTGTGTGTTGTGTTTATTTTTCAGTTATCTTATTGCATATTCAACTGACTTACTAACCTGCATACAAACTGCATTATTCCATATCAACTGTTTTGGTTATTGATCAACCTTGCATAAAAGCGTGAGTTGATTTTATACGAGTTAATTTCCACCACATTCCGTACAGCACCACTCTTCCAACTGAGTACGTTTACTCAGTTGTGAATCCAGCTGAGTCTCTGTTTACTCGGTTGTGATTGTTTTTCTAGAGTTGTTTTTAAAAGTCTTATCTGGTGTATTCTCCCCCCATACACCAGAACTCGTATCGGGACCATCAGGTCCCTCAAACAAGTCCGATTCACTTTGGTTTCTTGGATTAAAGATTATTTAGAAAAAAACGAATTTATTCACTTTCGTATTGCGGTATGCTTCCGGCGAATCTTTGGTCAAATTTTCCGGCAAAGAGCGTTGGCTTAATTCAATTTTATAAAGGGATGTAGTTCTGTGATTATGATTTTTCCCTAAATTTGGTGTTTGATTTATTATTCTACTTTCTCCCCAGTTTCGAAGAATTAAATGAGTATATATTGATGATGTTTCGCTTTCGCGTGAGAAGAGATGTCATCTTTACCGGCAATGGCATCAACTTGTTGATCGATGAACTTGGCAAAAAGTTTTGATGAATGGGGGCTGTAATATGGTATTTTGCCATATTGGATTTGAGGCTAAGTTAAAGAAGAATCGATAGGTCCAAGGGCAAGATAAGAAATTTAAATTATAATTTTATTTTATTTAAATGTAGTGGCTATAAAGAGTAAAATAGGGGCTATGTTTAGAATTACCCCTCCAAAAAATGCTTGAAGGCCCAATAAAGATATTAAGAAAATAAATGTTTACAATAAAGCACAAAAGATAAAAAGGGATTTTGATGGGTATTTTGTCAAATTAAGTAGGAGAAAGAAATAATTAGAGGGTAAATTTCTTGTGACATTGTATGTAATAATATACTCACTCTGTCCCAGGATTAGTGGTCATGTGTTCTCATGGGTTCTTGCAGAATAAGTGGTCATTTTCCTTATAAAGAGAGATGATTTTTCTCACAAAAAGTTATGGATTCTACCACTTTCTATATTTTTACACCTTTAAACAACCTTTTTTTAGTACTCGTGCCGAAAAGAATGTGGCCACTATTGCGAGACGGAGGGAGTATGAGTTATGATGATAATATTTATTACTCCCTCCGTCCCTGAATAATACTCCATCTGTCCACGATAAGTGTGTTCAAAATTTTATTTTTTGGTTGTCTACAATAAGTGTGGTCCAGTCATAAATGGAAATGGCCCTCTTAATATGTAATACCCCGAACTTTCATAAGCCCTTAAGTATGCCCTAAATGAGTTTATGAGCTTAATTAATGAGTTTGGAGTGATTAGAATTATTCAAGAAAAGATATTTTCTTAAAATGACTAAAATGCCCCTGTATGCTTTGACGTGAGTTTATTTGTTTGTATTGCTTGAGTTGAGAATGTAATGCATTTATTGAATTTATTTATATGAGTTTGAGCATGAGTATGATTTTCAGTAAAATCTGAGAACTTTTATTTTTCAGTGAATAGTAACGAGAACCGAGAAAATACTATTCACCGACGAACTCAGAATTAGACCTAATTAGTGTCTTTTGAACCTAGAATTAATTCTAAGGTCATTGAGATATGTTAGAAGCTCATCCGAGATCACTTGAGAGAGTTATAAGAATTTAATCCTTAACGGGTTAATTAGCCGACTAATTTTTAGGTTTTCTTCGTTATTTGGAATTTAGACCTAAAAATTTGATAATCGGAATCCTTGAGTTATTTAATGAGATGTGAGATAGGTTTGAGATATTTTTAGTGTCGGAAACGAGACGAGGAGAGATTAGATCCATTTTCAGCATAAATGGAATAATACGGACTTTTTATCCGGAAAGCCTTTACGATCGGGTAAATAATATCTGTAATAAAATAACGGAAAAATCCTTCTCATCTCTCTCCCTCTCCACCTACTTCTCTCCCTATTTTTCTCTAATTTTTCTCTCTCCCAAACCTATTTTCAACACCTACTAATTAGGTGTAATCATGATATTCCCTAAATGATAATATTTTAGTCATCTTAACAAGCAAGAGACAAGATGGCATGCAACCATCTTATCAACATCAAATCACTTACTTACTCTCTCTCACTCTCTCTCACCCTATTTTCAAAGCCTACTAACTAGGTTTAATGATGAGATTCTAAATGGAGATAATATCTAATAGTTATCTTGTATTGTCTCTTCACCATCAAATCATCATCTCTCTCTCTCTCTCTCGATCATTCTCTAAAATTCAAGAAGAAAAATCTTCTCATATCTTACCATCTACTCTCCCTCTCTCGTGACTCTCCACACAAGAAAGAAAAAAAAAATTCTCTCTCTCCCTCCCCCTCAATGCCGTGAGATACACCCCCAAAAACATAGTGAAGAATTTCTTCCATTGAAGCTCTAGATCAAGCTCTAGATCATGAAGATCAAGTGAGGATCATCCATTCTCAAGTCATTCCAAAACCCTAATTCCAAAAGGTATTAATCCTACCAATTATTGAGTATTAAAAATTCCATAATCATCCTTATTCTTCTGTAATTTTCGGCTCTCAAGCCCTAGATGGATGATTAATGGTTTCTTGTATTTTTCTTGAGGATTCAAGTGAGTTTTTCCATGATGAATCCAAGCTAGAGGAGTGAGCCTCAAACCCCCAAACTTTCGGCCAAGGAGGAGATCAAGGAGAAGAGATCAAGTTTAAAAATTTCAAAGTATGGTATTAATTTGATTAATTGTATATATGTATCCCTAAATCCATAAAGAAAAGAGAAACAATGCATGCATGATTTCATTTTATGTTTAGGCAAACCTAGGGTTTATCGATTTAGGAATCGAGTGAGAAATTTGTTAGGTAAATCGAACCCTAGAGATTAAAATATGAGTTAAGAGAGAAAAAGAAAATAAAAGCCCTAAAAATTTGATTAATACCGAAAATTTAGGCAAAATTAGGAGAAATTGAATTTCTTGAGTTATTGTTATTTTTATGATGGATTTGTGACTTTTAATGTGTTGTGAATGGAGTATTATGCGTGAAAAGTTGAAAAAATAATTGTCCTAAAATCTAGGTGAACACCGTTAGTTATGAGGTGAGGAAGAAAAATTATTTTGTTGAATTAATTGATGATTTAGTTGATGTTTGAGCTTGAGATTATATTAGATGTGATGATTTAATTTTTGATGTATTTAATGGTGTAAAAATCGAGTTATGTGAGAAATTGTGATGAAAAATGATTATGGATGATTATGAATGATTTTGGGTGTTTTTAGTGTTAGTGATGTTGAGTGAATTTGAGTATTAGGTTTAAATCCTTGTATGATAGGATTTGATGTGCAAAAAGAGTGAATTTTTTTTTAGTTAAAAGAAGGGAAAAATCGAAATTTATAAGGAAGGACATCAAGTAGGTGTTCTTGGTGTTCTAGGTATTCTTGAGTAAGAACTTGAAGATTTGAGTTTCAATAAAATTAAATCAAAAAGGAAATTGGTAATTAAATTAATAAAATAATCTAAATTTTTATTGAGATAGAGATTAAATAGAAAATGAAGGAGAAGATTCATTAATTAAGAAATGAGTCTTAAATTAGTAATTTCTTAGTTAAATAAATAGAGTCGAGATAATCGAGTTAAATTAATTGAGATTAAAAGTTTAATCAAGTTAAGAAAAAGTCTTAGACGAGTTAAGTTTAAATACTCGTGTAGTTAATCGAGAAATATAGAGAAGTAAATAATAATAGTTTCTTTACTAATCAAGAAGTGATTAATTATGAGGATATTAAGTGAGTCGAGTTTAAAGGATTAATTAAGAATAAGTAACTAAAATAGATAAGTTCTTGAGAAAATGCCTAATTGGATAAAAAAAATAGTAGAATAAAATATGAGTGAGACATCGAGAAATGAGATTGAGAATAATCGATTAAATTAATTAAGAAGGTTGTTCTTTTTCAAAACAGTTTGGATTAAAATTAAACCGAGAAGAGTTGTCGAGATAATGAACTAAAAATATAATAGTATGTACTTGTATACATATATGAAATTGAGAAAAGACGACGTATTTTGAAAACAATGTCGTAGATTGAGTCGAGAATACTAAATAATTATTTGAGTTTTAAATTCTTAGTTTTTGAACTTGTGTTCGTTTTATTAAAAAGACGAGGATCTATTCTATGAGATTGAAGTTTTAAAGTTAGAGTTGAGCAATTATTAAGTGATTGTTGATTAAGTATAAAATATGAAACGTGTCAAGATTTCATGATTGTTTGAATTTCTATGTGAATTTACTATGCTTAAGTGCTTGAATAAATGATTAAACCTAACTGAGCCTATGTTGAGTGAGACGATCATATTTTATTTATGATGCTATGATTTGCTCAAATTGTTGAGAATGCTATTATGTGCAACATTATTGAGTTAATATGACGTAGACCAGTAAGAATTCGAGTAATGGAGTTGAAATAAATGGTATTTTCTTAATTAGTGAGAAAAGCCTTAGCACTACTAATTAACGATAAGAATGATTTAGAACGAGAATGTGAGACGAGTAATTAGTAACCGAGTAGAGTTGGCGTATCGAGAACGAGAACGTCGAAAGAGAGATCGACTTAGAAAAGATAAACTCAGAATAAAGAGAGACGAGTCATGTAGAAGTCCTCCAACCGAGACACGCATCTACTTTACGTCTTTACGCGTCGAGTCCTAATTCTTTTATCGATGCCAAATATGAAGGGCCGAGCGGGACGGACAAGTAGCGAAGACAGTCAAGAGTAAGCTGCCTAGCTAGTCTTCGGATGTCAGGTGGGCTTTTCTAAAACAAAAACTATCGATGAATGCTATTATGATTATTGAATATTATTATGTGAATTTTTAAAGTTCAATTGACTTGCCGTTTTACTTGAGTTTTGGTATGTGTTATCATCTGCTTGTTTGAGATATTACTATCCTGTGAAAGGCAGGAAACCCACGTGTGGTATATGAATTGTTTGAGGTGATTGTGAGCCTTGCTTCGGTTGGGCCGGTCACAGTGTTCGAGAAGGAGGCCTACTTCTCAGTACAGAGGATGGATGTGGTAGATGATACATACTGTTTGAGTATATAATATGTTTGGCAGCGCTGTCTATTCAAAAAGAAAATGATTTTTGCATTCACAAGTAAAACTGTTTCGTTTTTAATTGCATAAATACTTGTGATGCTTCGGCAAGGCAAGTTCAATTAATATAGCTCTAAGAGCAAGTTTTCAAATGTTTTCGGTATGTGTTCACTGAGTACGAAGTACTCAGCCCTGCATGTATTTTCTAAACGTGCAGGTTAGCAGGATGTGGATGGCGAGGACAGCTTGTTGGTGTGTTTCTTTGAGTCGGAAATTGGACTTGCAATCACATGTCTTCATACATGTGGTTGTTGGGATTGAGTTGAGGTCTCCGCTGCTATGTTTGATAAACAATGTCTGTTGTTATTTGTTGAACCGAACCTGATATTCTGTTGATTAAGAGCATTATGCTCGTTTTATTAAGGGTTTTGTTGGTTCACGTTTTTGAGAATCGGGAATACTTATGTCATTTCGGTTTGTTGTGTAAATCATCCATACTCGGTTGATATTTTCGTTGGGACTTGGAAGCATGTTCTTACTTGTCATTCGTTTTCAATCGAATATTCTTTTGTTTCCCTAATATAATTCCCTTACTTGAGTTGAGTTGATGAATGTTTAGTAGTGTTAGTATTCGTAAGTCGCACCTCGGGAGTCGGGGTGTGACATAATATATTACCCTTTTATCCCTTCAACGTCTCTTTATTTACCAAAAAAATCACTAAAGTTAACATATTTACCTTCGACACTCCCATCCGCTCTCCTTCATTCCACTAAAGTTAACATATCTACCTTCCATACTCTCACTCACTCACTCTCATTTATTCTTAAAACATGTGCCACTCCTTCTAGACCACACTTATCATAGACGGAGGGAGTATGATTATCTTTCCTTTTTCGGTCGTCCTTCAATAGTATGAGTATCCCATTTTGGAACATGACTCCACCAATATTTTCTTTTACAATTAAGACATTTGGACACTAGGTGTGCGGACACCCGTGGCAATCTCGTAATTATAATGACTTTCTAGAAATATACTACGATTAATCCATAATTATCGTCATTTACGATTTCTCAAAAATACCCTTCCCGATTTTAAGTAGTTTATCTTCAAAATTATTTCAAATTTTGAATTTGAAATTTGAAGTAATTTTTGGACTTAATTTGTCATTATTTGTTTCCAAAATTGAATAGTTGATTTTTTTTCTTTGTTATACCTAATCAACATATATTCCAATCTTTTATTGGGAAAAGATGAGACTTAAACTGTGTAACAATGTTCGTAGATGAGAATCATCTAGTTCTCAACCAATAATAATTTGCATAGGCTGATGGCCTAATATGAACCGACGTTGTCACTTGTAATTATGCAAAGATACTCATTATTATCTTTTGTTATTGTCTTAATGTGATATCGATTACGATGTATATCCTTCTTACTAGAGTATTCTTACTAGAGTATGTAACATACTCTATAATTTTGTATCATAAATTGATACAAGCTCTTCTAGGACAATTTATCATTTATGCAATTATACACAAAATTAGGGATAATCATATACAGAGACGGAGCTATGCACCCCAGGGAGGGGGGGCACGTGCCCCCGTATTTTTTTTTTTTACTTTTTACCTAGTATATATATTTATATATTTTTATATGTATTTAATTAAACTATATAATAAAATAAATAAATTTAAAGTGTAAACCTCATAGACATTATTCCACTCGAATTACACTTATATATCTGAAATCTCAATACATACACGTCTTAGATTCATTTATCATCAAGTTTCAACTTGAAATTTTTATTTCATTCGAATTTTCAGGTTTGATTATATAGTTTATATATTGCAATATCAATTAGTTGGATTGCATTCTTTTAGGGTTTCTATTCACTCATAACTTCAAAGCAATTAAGCCACTCGGAATTCCATTCGAGTTTATTGGATTGTATGATTTTGATTTTAGGAATAAGAGATTGAACTGTGTATATTAGGATTTTAGGTTAATTTTTTTTCCCAAAAGATTGTATATTATTTTGTAGCTAGAACTTAGAAAGTATGACATTTTGATTTATTTTGTAGCTATAGAAAATTTTCTAAAAAAAGCATTATAACCACCAATTGTTATTGGAAAAAGAGATGATAATGCCAAATCAAGTATGGACGTTTTTGATTGCAAAAGACCTTGTAGGTTTCAATTATAATAGCTGCGTGAAAAAATTCTTAACATTATTTTGTGCCCCCCAATACAAAATTTCTGGATCCGTCACTGATCATATATGTTATCCATTTTCAATTGCTCATCAAGTGTGTAATATTCTTTGGGAATATTTAATTGTGCTACTTTAATAGCATCAAATATAATCTTGAAAGATTATATGTATATTCGTGTTTCTTCGGAAACAACGATAATTATAACATAAGAATAATATAATATAATATAGCACATATATATTTCACAATAAACGCATCTCAAAAATATATATATTAATTTGACGTTTAAGTATTCCAGCATGCATATATCACATATAACAATGTAATTAATTTGAATGTGTATACAAGTCAATCACAAAATATATTTTACTATAATCTTAAAAACATGCTTGTATTTCAAAAAGAAAACAATCGTACGGTACTATACAAATGAAAGCATATATCCAAATCCATATTGATAATACATAGAAATAAAACTATTCACACGAAGCAATTCGTATAAATCAAAACTATGATCCCTAACATAATAAACATGTAAGCATAATTTAATCAATTTGGTCCCCAAATCGAACATTTCTCCGACGAATAAAAATTCAAGAAATTAGCATAAACACGAATTTCAATATGCGTAAATTTGAATGGATCAACGAAACTAAATTGCTTTATATTGATGAAAAACTATGCAAAAATTGGTGGGCGGCTTGACAGCAATTCAACAACTTTTTAGATTCAAATTAAATCATACCTCTTCAGAAAGACACGAGTCTTTCTTAGGGCATATCTCTCATCTAATTTAGTTGATTGAAGATTCAGGGCTAGAGACTCGTGCTGATAACGTGTTATAAACTAGAGAGAAATGATAGAATAGAGAAGAGAATATGAATCAAGTGTATTCAATATGAGGACCAAAGAACTCTATTTATACAAGTACAGAACTAGGGTTTTAGGGTCAATAACTTGGTTAACGCTCATATAGTATATATCCATAAGATCTATAAGATATTTACAACTCAATTGATTTAAAATACAATTTGATAATCGAATATATTGAAATCAATTAAAATAATATCCCTAAGAAATAAATTAATATATAATTATTGTACAAAAAAAAAATTGATTGTTGTTGGGGGAGAAAAGCGGGATCAAGAAGAGGGATAGGAAAATTTTACCGCTAGAATGAATTTGATGGAGGGAATTTGTTAGAGGATATAATTGTCAAAACAATAAATTAAAAAAACCGGCTATAAACTGGGGAATGGTTCAACCGGTTTATAAGGGGGAAACCAGGAGGTGTCTCGTGTTTGGACACTCCAATTTATCACCTCTCTTTTGTTTTTCTCCCCTTACAAAAGTGGATCTTTTTCCCCACTAACTTTTTTTTTCCTTTGTAAAAGGATTTTATGACCAACTTGGCAAGGAAAAAACATAAACATACAAATCAAACTAAGAATCCAAACTCATCTACTGAAAACTAGACAAATATCTCTTGAGTTTTGGATGCTTAGAGCAACAAATACAAATTTGGAATCGACATACTTTCACTATCTGCTCGATGCTCCGAACTTGATCTTGAAACTTCCTATAATTCATCTCAATCCAAATATGATAAAGTACCACAATCAAAATGAGCCGAAACAGTTTTTGCTTTCCTGAAACAGTACCACAGTGTGAAATAAGAGCTCTCATGATAGCATTCCAATCTCCCGTTGCCCTGCTTATTCCACTCCATGTAGTCACAGTATCCCAAACCTCATGAGAATATTCACACTCAATGAAAAGATGGTTCAGAGATTCAGGAGCTTTAGTACATAAGTTGCATGTTGGATCAACCTCAACTCCAAATTTTTGTATATACTCACATGTAGGTAGTCTTCTTAACACAACAAGCCAAGTGATAAATATGCATTCAGGAGGGGCAACATTGCTACTCAAAACTCGGTGCCATGCAACTCTCATAACTAGCCCTTGAATTTTCTGATAATTTTTTCTAATGGAATAAAAAGGCTCTGACAACATACCTGGTATTCCATTAGTAGCTAGCACCAGCTTCCTTACATCAATAATCTTCCGTACCATCCAAGACGCTTGGATAGGTATGGACATGGTGAGAAGATCCTTATCTTTAACATAATATTCATGGACCCATTTGATCTAAAGCTTCTCATTTTTTTTGTGCTAAGTTCCACAATAACTTGCCAATTGCATCTTTGTTCCAGCTTTGTATATCGATGAAGTTCAAACCTCCTGCAAATTTGGGGAGACATAAATGTTCCCAGGCCACCAAAGCTTTACGAGATGCAGTGATCTCACCAGTCCAAAAAAAGTGCGGATTAAGGACTAGATACTCTTCAACACTTTCTTAAGGATAATGAATAATTGGCACCAATATGTTTGCAAGCTGAATAAGATAGATTTAATGAGCTGAGCTCTACCAGCATAAGAAAGAAAACGGGAAGACCAACAAGTGATCCGAGATATGATCTTCTGGACAAGTGGTTGACACTGAGAAACTGAAAGCTTCTTAGTAGAAATGGAACACCCAAGTATTTAAATGGGAGCTCACCCTTGACCATCCCAAACTCAAGGAGAATCTGATTTTGAATACTTTCATGCACACCTCCAAAATAAATGCAGCTTTTAGAGGAATTGGCCTTAAGTCCAGAGACAGTAGAGAATTTCTCAAAAACTACCATTAACTCTCTTACTAAAGTAACATTTCCTTTAGTGAAGAGCAAGATATCATCAGCAAAACACATGTGAACCAAGCCAAATCTCTTACATTTGGAGATATTCCATGCAAACTACAAATTAGTATGGGAAGATTGGGTCTCCTTGCCTCAGTCCTTTCTTAGCATGGAAAGCCTCTGTGATTCTCCATTGACACACAATGAATAAGAAACAGTGGTAAGGCATGTCATGACCCACTTCACAAATTGATATGGAAATCCTAATTCAAGCAGTAGAAACTTTAAAAATTGCCACTCCATCAAGTCATAAGTCTTTTGTATATCTATCTTGACCATGCATCTATGAGAGGTGTGCTTTCTAGTGTAACCTTTCATTAGTTCATGACCTAACAAGATATTGTCCAAAATCGATCTACCTTTGACAAAGGCAGATTGAGTATCACTGATGATATCTCCAAGCACTTGCTGCATTTTATTTGCCAGAATCTTATAAATTATCTTGTATAAGATGGTGCAACATGAAATGGGTCTAAACTCCTTCATTTTGCAAGCAAATTCAGTTTTAGGAAGGAGAGCAATGAGAGTACTATTAATAGTGTTGGGGAGATAACCTGTTCTAAAAAATCTTGAATAGCAAGGGTGATGTCCTCTCCAATCACAGGCCATGCTTTCTTGAAAAAATAAACATTATACCCATCAATGCACGGAGCTTTATGTGAGTTCATGTTAAATAAAGCAAGCTTGATTTCCTGAGCAAAGATTTCTTGACATAACCCTTGTTGATGTTGGTTAGATAGAATAACTCCTCTAGCTATAATAGATCTGTCCACCATTGGAAGCCGATCAGTTGCACTTCCCATCAAATTCAAATGGAACCTTCTGACTTCCTCCATAATTTGTTGTTGAGTAGAGCATCTTTTGCCTGAGTCAGTCAATAAGAGATTTATTGCTTTGGAGTTCTGCCTAGCTCTTGCAAAGGAATGGAAAAACTTTGTATTTGAATCCCCTAGTTTTAGCCATTTAACTCTAGATTTTTGCTTCCATGTGTTTTCCTCAATATTGCTCAATTTCTCTATTTATGTTAATTGACTTCTCTCAGCTGCAATAAGCCCAGTGTTAAGTTGATCATTGACAAGCATTTGTTGTGTATGAAGCAGCTCTTGTCTCACATGATTGATCTTCTCAGGGATGTTCCTCATATAGGTGGTGTTAACCTGCTTAAAATGGTTCTTCAACTGTTTCAGATTATACTATACATTGAGCAATTTATTTTGATGAAGATTTTTCCCCCAATCGGCCTGAAGAATACCCTGAAAGCTTTCATGATTAGCAATGGCATTAAAGAATTTAAAAGGAGATCTTCTGTGCAATGATTCAGTATCTATATTCAGGAGAAGGGGGCAGTGATCAGAGAATCTCTTCTCAAGAATTTCTACTTGCACATTTGTATAGGCACTATTCCATTGAATATTTCCAATACATCTATTAATTAATGACAAAATCCTTGCACTTCCTTCTTGGTTATTATACCAAGTATGAGAATTCCCAATCATTCTCAAAGGAACAAGATCATTCCTTTGCAAACAAGAAGCAAAATCTCTAGTGTCAGCCTCTGTGACTAAATTCCCTTAAAATCTATGTATTGCATATAAAATTGAGTTGAATTCTCCACCCATGACTATAGGGCCATTAGAAGACTGACAAACTCCATCAATAAATCTCCATAAATCCAGTCTAAGCTCAATAGCATTGAATCCATAAACAACTACCATCATGAAAACTTTCTCAGATTAGAGGTCAGCTACTTCACACTGAATAGCTTGTGCATGGGTAGCTAGTTTTTTTACCACTGCTCTCCTAGGGTTCCAACCTACCCAAATCCGACCATTGTCTGCATGAGAATAGTTATTTACAAAGCTCCATTGCTTATTCAGCTTCTCAATAATCCTTACAAACTTCCCTTCTTTAACCCTTGTCTCCAATAAAACTAAAATGTCACTTTTGTGTTGATTCAAAAAGAGCCTGAGCTCCTTTTGTTTGAAAGGCTTGTTACAGCCTCTCATGTTCCAAAATATCACCCTCATGGCATACTGAAGGGGAGAGGGTCCCGCCCTTTTCATCATGCTCTTCCACCAGATTTTTCTCTATACCATGAAGCACATGATATGAGTTTTCCAGATTCAAAGGTTCGGATCATTCCCCCATTAAAGCTTGACAAAATGTTTTCCTTGGTACTGACCAATCCGATTCTCTGTTGCTATTTTTCTTCAAGGGAGAGCCTGCACTTCTTACCTCATTAGATATAGCATGAACATGATCTGATCTAACTATTTCACCAGCTTCACTTTGAGTAGATTCAAGTGCATCAGTTGTTGTATCCTTTGGAATCCACACTGTTTCTTCCTAAGTTCTTTCACTATTGGATTGAGGCAATTATGACCAGCCATTTGACATTTCTTACAGAATGGTAGAACCCATTCATACAACACCTTTTGTTCCACAATCTCCCCATTCTCCCATTTAATCTGGATTTGGTATTTTAGTGGTTGTGTGACGTCTACTTCAACCAACATTCTTGCATAAGAGATCCTAGTTTGTTTGGTTGTGCGCACTCATCCGCATAAACCGGAGTTCCAAGTGTGCTACCAATGCGATTTAGAGAATTTAAACCCCAACAAGTGAGAGGAAGATTAGGAAATTTAACCCACAGAGGTACAATTTTCAGAGCTTCCTTCTCAAAGCTAAATCCGGAATCCCAAGCCTTAACAATTGCAGGTCTATTGGCTATAGTATGAGGACCTTTACTTAATATCAGATTCCTATCCTCCATTGAATGAAATTTGATTACAAAATAATCTTCAGAATGATAGAAAATTTTCAGGGGGGGTTTCAAATAGCTTCACAAAATATGTTTTCAAATAGTTCAAAGAAGGAGACTCTCCAATGATATACAAAATCACAGCGGTTTTCCATTTAGCAGCGTCAAGATCTAGATCAGATTTATCAAGTTTAGCAATATGAATACCTTGCTTGAGGGTGGGGGCAACATAATTGAGCTTCATTCCTCTATAGGATGGCCGTGGTAGAGTATCAGCATTGTAATTCTTCTTCTCTAGCTCAGGAGTATAGGTACACTACAAAAAAACAGCAAATTACTGACGGAAATTTCTGTCAGAAAAACACATTACTGACGGAAACGACTATCAGGAAAACGGGAGACGGTAAACTGACGAAATTTTTTCGTCAGTAATTTACTGACGGAAAATCCGTCAGAAACGTTGACAGGGCAAATTCCTCTGATTTTAGATGTGACAGATTACTGACGGAATTACTGACGGAAATTTTGTCAGTAATTACTGACGGAATTACTGGATTTATTCCCTCAGAATTTTTTTGTGGTTTTTGGATAATATTTACTTACGAAACTTTCTGTCACTAATTTACAGTATAATAATTTTATTTATTTTTGTTTTATTTATTTTTTTGTGTCCTGTCTCGACTCAAATATCAGTAACAATATACCAAATCGAAACTAAAACAAGTAAATACTACATTAAAACCTATACATAAAACATAAATATCACATCTCATTTAACAACATAAATATCAGTAACCTACATAGGAACCATATGTATTTCGCCTTCCTCTGATTTTTCTGAATCTTCACTATCGGAGTGAGCTATTGTTCCATTGAATATCTCTTTTCCTTTATCTTTCTTAGTTTCAGCTTGCACTTCATTCGAGCGAGTGCTATTTTTCGAGCCGCTTCCAGATGCCATAGATGTATTCAGTGGTGGTCTCAGAGTTATCTCCGGCAAGCTTCCTCGGCCGGCCATGTTTCTTCGTCTACATCGATGGGCGCACGATAGCCAGATCTTGCTATCTTGCGCTATCAGAGCTATCACTTTTCCCACTAACTTAACAATATTTTTATTTTTTATCAATTTTTCTACTCACAACTACCTAACTTTTATTAAAGCTTCTACCGTTTCAAATAATTATACTATTAAGAGACTGAGGGGTATATATGTCGGATGTTTGTTTTAGATTCGGATATGTTAATTGAGTAGTCAATATAAGAAGAACGAGTCTATTAATTTTGGATGAGAAAATATAACATAAACACACAGATATGGAAAATAATGAGGTCTATTAATTTTTGAGACAAGAAGACAGGGAGGTGATTGTCGTACGTTAATTCAAAAAATAGGTCTACTACTCATGTCCAGTCCAATTTTCCAAAAATTGTCCACAAACTCTTGCCGTAAAATTACCTAATTGCCCTTTCATATAAGAACGGACTCGCAAATCCCAACCCTCTTTAACTCGGTCTCAATTGCTCCTGCTGCGGCCCCACTCGTTTCGGACAGTGGCCACTCTGCCTCCTCAAAGTCAGCGGCGGCGACGCTAATCCCTCCCTACGCCGCCGCGCCTTCCGCCTCCCGTACGGTTCCTTTTTCTTCTCCTCCTCCTATTTGATTCTGTATCTGCTCGAATTGGCGCGGATCAGCAATGATCTTTCATTCCTATTTGTGAATCCTTCGGCTTTATTTTTGCTCCAATTCCTCGTTACTTTCTACTTATTTGTTTTTTGAGGTGGACAATTTTTATTTTTGACATTCTTGTAAAACTAATGAGTGTCGGAGATTGCAATCATGTGATTGTATGTTCCTCCTCTTTTTTTGGAATTTAATGCAACCAATCCGTATAAGATCAAGGGTTGAAGAAGAGAGAGTGATTGTTTTTTCTAAACATTTCTAAAATTCGATGATATATGATTGATTTTCATGATATATGATTTATTTTCTAAACATTTCAGTTTAAGCTGTTTCGAGGCGAGGATGTAGGAATTTTTGTTGAGAGAAAAAAGAATAAGAACAGAGAAAGAAATTTTCGAATTTTTTGTATGAAGTATAAGCTACATGTTTAGGGTTTCGATTTGTGTGGCTGAAACTGAGACTTTCTCTGAATTCGATGCCATTTTAATTGTAGCTGTCTTCTCAACCTACCTACAGGAGTAGATATTGTTCATGTAGTTTAAGGTCATATATAGACATGTATCTGTTTGCATACGCACATATGTATATATGTGAGGTAAATGTATATAATCGTATCTTACATATCCCAGGTGCTATTTGTTACGGTTACTTGTATTTAACTGTATAAAAGAAAACAAAAAACCTCTTAATGTTTATATGTCGAAAGGTGCATCAAACAAACTATGGATTGGAAGTATACAAATATGATCAGGTAGAATTTCTAGGTCGAATAGAGCTCAAAGTTTTGGATCTTGAAATGATTTTAGAAACTTGAGTGGTTGGTTAATTTCCTTCCAGCTGAAGGCTATCCTAATTTGCAGAGTTTCTTAATATCAGGGATCTTGACATAGGAGCTATATTGCTAAAATTATTTGATGGATTATGAGATAAATGATGGTGCAAATGGAGAGGTGGTAGGAAGTTCAACTAATTTTAAAGGAAGAACAGATGATGACGATACAATTGTCGGAAGTTCTGCTGACGGGATGCTCCAGCAAGGACTAGATATTAAAGTGGATGAAGATTCCTCGGATAGGGATTTATTTCAGCTGGATGACTTGCAAGATATTAATTGTGCAACTCCTTTGGACGAACCATATGTGGGCCAAGAGTTTGAGTCCGAAGCAGCAGCACATGCTTTTTATAACTCATATGCTACAAGAGTTGGTTTTGTCATCCGTGTCAGCAAGCTTTCTCGATCAAGGCGTGATGGATCTGCCATTGGTCGAGCACTAGTTTGCAACAAAGAGGGCTTCAGAATGCCTGACAAACGTGAAAAGATTGTAAGGCAGAGGGTTGAGACAAGGGTTGGTTGCAGAGCCATGGTTTTAGTTAGAAAAGTAAGCTCCGGTAAATGGACTGTTACAAAATTTGTAAAGGAGCATACTCATCCTCTATCTCCTGGTAAAGGCCGAAAAGATCTCATTTATGATCAATACCCCAACGAGCATGATAAAATACGGGAATTGTCGCAACAGCTGGCAATTGAGAAAAAGAAAGTTGCTGCATATAAAAGGCATTTGGAAATGATATTTGAACACATTGAGGAACACAATCAATCTCTTGGAAAGAAGATCCAAAACATTATGAACAGTGTCAGAGACATGGAATCGAAAGAACACCTGGATCCTAGAAACTGTTGACAAATCATGTTGTGCCAACAATAGAAGGGAAACCAGTATGAAGACTGGTGTTGGGTGGAGAAAGTTTCTAGAAACTATAATTGATTGCATTTTTTCAAACTTTTGTCCCCATCTTAGGTCCGGGTTCGTATGAACTAGTTTGTGTTGCCTTTCAGTCCCATGTACATTTGTTTTAGGAATAGTGGGATCGGAGTGGTGTATTTTGTGTGCTATCAATTGAATATGAATTGAGAGGGTTTACATGTGTCGTAAATTCAAATTTTTTATACGAATTATGAATTACTTTACAGTGGAAAATACTTCTTTTTCGGTACTGGCGTGTTTGGAATCTTTATTTGGGATCAATTTTGTTGATTAATAAACTTGGTTGCATCTGAGATGTTTTTTGGTCTGGTCGGTTCTTCACTCATGTTCGTGCTTTTTGACCGTGTGAGCTTTCTGTTCTGATGCTTTATTGTGCTATATATATGGATGTTGTCATTGTTATTTGTTCGACACCAACGTTTGGGATATTTTACTATATGATTATTATAGATGATAAGACAGATTTTATTAGGCAATATATAGATTATGTGTTGACCTGATTGTTATTGCATGGCTAGGTGAATTTTTGAATTTTAACAATTGTTACCATATAAGTTGAGTTCCTGCAGCAGAATTATAAGTCCCGTTGCTGAATCATCTAGAAGTGGCTCTGTCATCCGGCCATCAGCAAAGTTTATGGGAAAGCTACACTGGTGGGCTGATCAGCTCCTCACTTGTAAGTAACGAATTCAGATGGAATGAACTCTATTAGCTTTTCCACTGACCTTTAACTTCATTCCACGAGAAATTTAACGCGTTGGAGCAAGAGATTTTCACGGTAATGATTCCTGGAGAATGTTTCTTACTGAGAAGGCTTCAACTCGTGTGTTCAGTTTATGAAAATTGGCTGAAATAAATGTAAGCTTTGTTAAAGTTGGCTGTGTCATGTAGCAGGGTTCGTATATTTCCCGCCGTCGTTCTTGATGCTTCTTTGATATATGAAACCCTATTCAAAGTTCAAACTGTTACCATAGTAGCATCTTTTGTTTCGAGAATCTTGTTTGAATTATTTCTTGCATAATTTGATCCAGTTTTCCGCGGTTGTTCCTTCACATTCCTCATATTTTCTTTTTATTGGGTTTATTTAGCTCTGTTATGCTTACTACTCAGTTTCAGCATCTAATTTCGCTATTGACACACTAAACCAGATTGAATGTGTATATTTTGCATTTATTATTATGCCAATTTGTATTAAACACAGTTTAAATGTTACTCGAAATGAATTCTTTGGTACAATCCAATACTTGAATGAGTTGGTTCCGAATCAAGTTAAGTTAGGCCAACAACTGCAGTGCAATAAACTTCAAAAATTCGCCAAAATTGTGCTAAAATTAGTACAATTAAGTAGCATGTGCTTTTCTATCAATGAACCAAAGACATTCCTTCGGCATCCAAACAATTATCAAAATTGTCTCACACCATATAATATGTATAAAAATAAACTATTCATTAGTTCAAGTCACAAATTCTAAGGGAATCTACAAATTCTACAAATACTACATCCCAAAAATTGACACAGAAAAAAATGAAACGAGGCATCCCAGCATATTCCTCAATATATTCAGATCCTCTTTCCTTGAAGCCGCCGGCTATACTCCTAATTAGTCTAAATGCTAGTTAAAGGACATCCCAGAAGTATTGAGCATTTAGTAACCGGTCATTTTCCCAGGCACCGGTAGCTGATTGTTCCTCACATAGCAACATCAGGATCCAACCTTCTCTGGATAGCAGCTGCCGCCTGCAAATGTAAGAAAAAAAAAACCCGTTAGCAGACACGGTAGGGATGGATTGTATTTGCCACTTTAAAGGTCATTTTACCTCAAAGTTGCCAAGCTTGTATTGGTAAGCCATCTCTTCCCTGAGTTGAGCTTGCTCTTTCATTGCTTGAGCCTAAGAATTTCAAATGTCTTTCACTTTCTTGCTCTCAAAGTAGGCAAAACATAAAAACAGAAAGAAGAAAAAAAAAATAGTGAAGACAATTATTTATAAAATAACATACCATCCCAGACTGCATCGACTGCTTTAATGCTACCACCTGTTCTTCCTTATGTCTTTCGCGTTCTTGCTGCAGTTCTAGCCTGTAACAAAGGGCACATCAAAGAAGAACATTATTGACTTCATCCCAGAAGTGCGTCTAAGACTAAGATAAAGTAAATATACAGTTCAATCAAATAAAATTTCCAAGCATAAGTTCAATAACCATGGTTTTGAGCCATTCAGTGCTATAAGCTTATAACCAGAATTACAAGCATTTACAATAACCATGGAAAATTCGAGATTGTAAAAGTCATCTGAAATAACCACCAAATGCACTTTGAGAAAATCGAAACGTCACTAAATAGTACTCATAAGTCATAAGTTCATGACAGATAACTTATTATATAAACATACATATAACCACTAAATGAACCTCCATAGACATCAAATCCTTCTTTAATAGTGCAATTCTGTATTAAAGATTATCCAAATTTGAAGATGATGACAAACATTTCTAGAAAGAGATAACTTCTTACGTAGTGATGACGTAGTGATGCAAACACAATGTATGTGATGATGATTTTACATAAAGTGGCACAAATTGCTCAATCATATTTTAAAAATCAAACAAGTACATACGGTAGCTTTGAAACTAACTCTCACTCAGAGTTGGTGAACTTTGTCCTAACCAGACTCAAGATTATGAAAGTGAATTAATGAAAAGTTGTTGAATAAGTTTCTTAATTCAGTGCTAGAAACTAGTAGTTTGTAAATGCATCAATATTCAGTTATGACTAGAAAACGTATACTCAATGGAAAAAATCTTTCACCTTCGCTGTTCTTCATCATTGAATATAGTACGTTCAGACTCCTGCACTTTAGCAAATCCCTTTTTCATTTCCTTTTCCAGTTTATGTTTGAAATGAGCATCAAGGTTATAATACCTGCACATATGAGAACATGAGTCAGGCACGCACCAGAAATAAGTAATGAAGCTGAGGACAATCATACTCGCATGTGTGAGCAGATAACAACCATACTCGACAGAAAAATTCCCTTGAAGGTCACAACCAAAGAATACGTATTTAGAGTAACACATAGATGGAGAAGAAAACATCACAAGGAAAAAGGAAGAAAAAAAAATGTGGTCCAGCATGTAACTTCCAAGGCAGCATAATAAAGAAGGAAAGAGGACCAACTTTTTGGATGGGAAGGTTGCTGTATTATGATCTTCCATGAAGCTGCAGACAAGAAAAACATGGCGAAATTTCATCCCGTCAATTCATATTGACACTGAAGGTCGAGCTTATTTTCAGTATAACATTTCATAGTAGTCTAGATTCAATCAAGTACAAGAAATTACTCTTTGAAGAGCTGTTTCTCTTCCCAATTGGCTAGACTTTCCAAGTTGACCTGTTCACAGGAAAATCAGAATTATCATGGACAGAATCAAAGCCCCCACAGACTCTAAAGCAATCGATATTTCATATTTAGGTCTGTCAAAAAACATACTCCCTCCATCCATGATAATTATAGTTTATAGATTGTGGTGCGGATTTTAAGAATAATTAGCTAGCTGTGTGGAGTGGAGTGGACTATTATACCTCTCACCTTTTGTATTGAAAAGTAGGTAGATGTTTTGAGTGAATTAATAAAGTTGTGGGCCAGAGGTTGATTTTTATGTAAATATTGAAATAGAGTGAGGTTAGCACACTAAAGAGTGTGTAAAATCATTTCCTTGAATGAAAAAACTATAATTTCATGGATGGACCAAAATGGAAATCTGACCATAATTTTTGTGGACGGAGGGAATATAATACTTAATGTAGGTTGCTGCTACTATGCAGTGGCATAACCAGAAAAAAATTATTTTATTTAGTTTTTTTTATTTTTTTAACCGAGGCTAATTTTTCTATTTTTTCTAAATTTCGAATTTTTCATGCGATTCAAATCGTTGGGAGGTGCTTTTGCACAACAATTCAAAAAGAAAATTGATAATTTGAAATTTTCATAGAATAAAAAAAACATTTTTTTTTTGTTTGGCAGGGGCTTAATCCCCTCCATGGGCCTTAGTGACTCTGTTCCTATGGGTTAGGCACATTGCTAGCATGTCTGCATCAATATTACATGCAAAAACACTTTGCAGAGAACCATCAATCATATGTAGTGAAGAAAACAAAAGAACACTACTAAAATGTCATGGTTTCAATATAAGAATCAGAATCTCACAAGACTATAGTAAAGGAAGCTAATAAGTTCAGCCAATGCAATACCTTTTTCACTTCTTGTAACCATGCCGTAAACTCTGGTCGTTTATTCCTACAATAAAAGATATTATTGACAACCACATAGAACGCAACCCAGCAAAGCTACTGAAGAGATACAACACTAAGAAATGGAACCAAAAACAATGATCATCTCAACAAATCAGGGGAGCATATCATTACAAGATAAAAGGCAAATATTTGAGTAATAGAATACTCTCATCATGTC
Source organism: Schizonepeta tenuifolia (assembly GCA_029490685.1). NCBI lineage: Eukaryota > Viridiplantae > Streptophyta > Magnoliopsida > Lamiales > Lamiaceae > Schizonepeta > Schizonepeta tenuifolia. Next base: position 106,185,352 of record CM055956.1, read on the forward strand.
AAATATATAGGATATTCGCCCTTTTTTTCTTTTTTCTCTATATTTTTCCAGTTGAAACAAGCTGTTAATTTCTCATATGAAAAGAGGCAAGCCCTCAAGTTGATAAAGATCCCGATCAAGCGAAGCTAGACTAGCAGAAGGTTAACTCGACAAAACAAGGTAAGCAGCATTATTTTCGCAACTAACAACAGTATTATTTTCAAAAAAAAAAAGAAGAAGAAATAAACTCAAAGCTACTCTCAAGCCTCAACCAGAAAAGCAATAGCAATAATGAAAACAAACAAGATGAATTCATTAACTTTTAATCTATAATTTGCTGTAAAACTAAACAAACAATCAAAAGGTGAAATTAGGAGCAAATAAACATACCACATATCAGTCTCTCTAATAATCCCATACTTCCCCCACAAATTAGTCACGGCGCCTTTCTTCGCCTTCTCCTTCTCTCTCTTCTTATCCTCCTTCTTCTTTGATTTCCGTTTCTTCTCCTCCCTCTTCTTCCTTTTCCTCTCCTTCTCTTTCTCTCTCATCCGCCTTTCCTTCTTCTCCTCTCTCCTCCTCCTCTCTCTCCTCTCCCGCCTCCTTTCCTCTCCCTCAGAAGACTCCGACTCCGAATCTGAATCTTCATCGGAGTCAGACGACGACGTATAGGAGTCGGAGTCCCTCGACCGCCTTCTCTTGGAGCTCGAACTTCGGGATTTATTGTGCCGCTTGGACCGTTTCCTGCTTCTGGATTCGTGATCGGAGTCCGAATCCGGGTCGGGTTCCGATTCCGATTCGGATTTATGGTGACCGCGGCGTTTGGACGGAGGAGCGGCTTCGTTTTCGATTGCGGGGGATTTGTTTCTTTCCTTTCCCATTTTCGATTTAGAGAGAGAGAGAGATTCGCAACTCTCTCGCTGCTTTATACCTAATTGTGCTGAACACGACTCTGCTTTACTAAAACAAAACGCCATTCTTCCTTATGACGACTCTCTTTCTACTTCACTCTCATTGTCATGTCCATGCCCTCCCGTAAATTATTAGTAATTTAAAATAAAATATATCCCCGAAGTGTTTATTTTGAAATTTTGCAAAAAAAATTGATGTAAAGGTTTAGTTCGATTTCTCATGCAATAGCTTTTATTACCTTATCGCTCATGTAATGGTTAACGATGAAAGAACAAAATTTATCTATTTTTAGTACTATAATAAGTATACCCGATGAAAGTGGTTAATATATCAACCACTAAGAGCAGTTACAACAAGGGAAGGGGGGGGGGGGGGGGTGTCGAGTGGAGAGTCGAGTGGATCGACACACCCCCCCACTCGACTCACCCCTACGTCGAAGCAATGTGGGGGATCGACACACCCCTATGTCGAGGGGTGTGTCGATGGTGGTGTCAATCCCTCGACTCTCCACTCGACCTCAAGCACGGCGATATATGGGGACACTTGTCGTGTCCCCATTGGTCTCTTATTTTTTTTTTCGTTAAAAATTAAAAAAAAAAAAACGTTAATTACCAAATCCGCAACGTATACATTTTTTATCTCCAACGTCTATATCTCATTTTTTCCCCATATATACCCATTCATCTCATTCATTCTCCACACAACCTAATTTCTCCATCCATTCTTCTCCCAAAAAATTTTCATTCTTTCAATTTATTTTGTGCAAAAAAAGGCCGACGATCAGTTTAATTCGTGGTATTCGCAAACTTTTGGTTCAATCCCACCGAACCAATCTCCAAATCCGGCGAATCCACCTCCCAATCCGGCGAATCCAAGCTCCGGGTTCTCATCAATTCCAGGTTTCGGCCAATACTCGGCCCCTGCAGGGTTTGGTGCTTTTTCCCCGACGCCGGGTTTCTCTGCATTCCCTCCGGCCACTGGGTTCTCGCAGTTCTCACAGCCGCAGGGGTACGGCCAATTCCCCCCTTCGGCTGGATTTCCACAGTCGCCCGGCTTCTCCCAAGTCCCTCCGTCATATGGCTTTTCGCAGTCGCCGGGATTTTCACCTGCGTCGGGATTCTCGCCTGCGCCGGGCTTCTTGCTGTCGCCGAGCTTCTCTCAAGTACCCCCGACATCCCGAAGGAGCCAATTCTCGCAGCCCCCAGTGGGTACGGCTCGACTCAGACGTTTCAACCTCAACGACGACGACGACCATGTTGAGGTGGAGGACGAGGAAGAGGAAGAGGAAGCGGCGTACGCCTCCCACCACTCGGAATCGGACGAACACGAGCAAACACCACCGCCCCCGCCCCGCCGCAAGGGGAAAGCTGTCGCGACATCAAGCACGGTCACTTCTCCGGCCAAGGGGAAGGGCAAGGCACGCCGCAAGGGGAAAGCGACCGCGGCCTCATCCGACGAGCACAATAAGCCAGCACGAGGTCCTAACTACACGCCCGCTGAGATTGAATACCTCGCAAGGTGCTACGTTGACTTCGGGATGGACGCGATCACCAGCAATTACCAAACCTCAAGCGCATTTTGGGAGAAAAATAATGATCCGTTTCAACGAGTTCATAGCTCCCGCCCACCCAAGAGAGAAGAGTGCGATGAAAAGCGCATGGGGCCGCGCCAAGAAACAGATCCAGAACTTCGCCGCCATCTACATCCAAGAAGAAAACCAGCTCGGAAGCGGGGAGAACGACTTCGATCTGTACACGAGGGCCCAAGATTTGTACACCGAGAAGTTCAACAAACCGTTCCCGTATAGGGCTGCGTGGGAGCTCTTGAGGCATATCCCAACTTTCACCAACCCGGCGAAGCCAACAGCTCCAAAGCGGACGAAGATAAATGAATTCGGCGAGTACACTTCGTCTGCCAGCGGCAACGCATCCACCACATCCGCGAGCGATGCAAACACTCTGCAGGTTCGACCCGAAGGAGTGAAAGCGGCGAAAGCGGCGAAGAAGGGGAAGAAGGGCAAAAGTGCGCTACGGGAGCAGGCGGCAGAAGAGTTGGCATCCCTCAACAAGCAATCGAGGGAGGAGTGGGCGTTCAATATCTATATTGCCGACACGTCGCATATGAATCCCGAGCAAAAGGCGAGGTACGAAAATGTTCGCCGCAAACTTGCAAGGGAATTCAATTGGGAGGAGTAGTTGTCTTTTTTTTTTTTTTAATTATTGTAATGAAGTAGTTTTTTGTTATTGTATTTTTTTTCTTTAATTAGTGTATGTTGTAGTTTTTTTTAAAATTCAATAAAATTGTCATTTATTAATTTCTGAATTTAATTAAATTAATTTTTATAAAATTTATTACAAATAAAAAAAACAACAAAATAAAATCTATTCAATCATTAAAATCACGTTTCCCAGTGCTTAGACCTAGGTCTTACTCAACTCTATTGATGTGGAGAAATCAACCTATGTCTAACTCAACACCACCAATCATTAAAATCACGTTTCCCAGTGCTTAGACCTAGGTCTTACTATACACCCACTGTAAGTGCTCTAACACAAATTGTCGAGGCTATTCTTCTTCTCATATTTTATTGCCAAAAAAATAACGAAGTAATCAAGTAATATAATATAAGTATTTTGGTGGTAGTGTCTAAGACTATTCGCAGTGGTAATATTTCTATGAGGTATTTTTATGGGGTGTGATGAAAATAGAGACAGTGAGTTACAGTGGGACTGTCTATATGGGGTGTCTTTATCTAATTAATTTATTAATTTTGAATATTAATTTTGTCAATATATCACTGTCTCGAGACTGTCTGGTTGGAACGAGATAGTAGATGTTGCACTGGGCTGTCTTCATATATTGGGTGTTTCGAAACATCCATTGAAACAATCACTGCGCACAGTCTAAGAAACTAGTAATATTAATATATGAAAGTAACTAAGCTTGCATATATGATATCCAAAATGGTAAATTTTTATATATCAAGGGTTCTATATAATCGAAAGCATAAACAAACACAATGTGTACAATTTTTTTATTTTTTTTACCAAAACATGGTTTGCAATCAATTGAACGAAGAAATAATATATGGCTATTTCTATCATCTCTAACTCTCTGTCAGTACATTTTCCATTAGAAGCACATATAGATCATCCAGTAAAACTTAAAAACCTATCAAGATCAAGATAAAAAATAGTACAAAAAAATCATGTACTCCTCATTTTGAGCAAAGCAACTTCTGGGTTTCATCATCAGCAGAGATCTCATCATTTTGCATTTGATCCAAAATCCAACCAGTATCTTTACCAACTCTTACACTGGCTTTAATTAAGGCATGGTACATTTGTCTGTTTACTGGCATCACTGTCTTAAGTTGCCATATAAAAGCCTCGACTTCTTGAATCTCTCCTTCGTCACCAAGCCATTGCAGTAACCTCGAAACTTGATCAGGCTTCGGTATCCAATTGTCGCTCTGTTCTTTTGCAGCCAGAGCCCGTTTCATGCAATCCAAAGCCTTGTCTGGGTTCCCGTTACTCAAATATCCTGTAGCAATGATGGACCAGCTATTGGGAGTTGGTGTTTTTCCCTTTTCAATAATACCCCGAAGCATTGCTTCAGACTTTTCGGTTAGGCCCTTCTGACAATAGCCAATGAGGAGGATGTTCGGGACTCTGAAGTCGTACGTGTGGCAAGAAGAATCCCATTCATCTAGCACTTCCTTGGCTGTTTCGAGCTCTCCAAGCTTTACCAGACAGCCCAACATGGTGATATAGTCTCGATTGATTTGCTTTTTGCATACAAATTTCTGTAAAGCCCACAACCTCATCATTTCGTCTTTGTTCTCTAGATGGGCGTAGAGTGAGATCAAGTGATTATAGCCTAGGGCATCTTTATTGAGCTTCTCTTCTACCTTCTTCATATAAGCAAGCGCTTTCTCCTTCTCGTTCCCTTTTATGAACTGAAAGGCTGAAATAGCATATGTATTCCAATCAATGAGAATGCCAGTTCTTGATTCAGCTTCATCTAGAAGCTTCTCTATGCCACCAAGATCAGATCTCTCCCCGAAAGAGCTTATGCATATTCTGTAACTGAAATTGTCGGGAGCTACACCATTCTTCTTCATTTCTGAGAGAATCTCAGGGATTTTCTCGAGTTGACCAGCATTCTTGTAGAGGACCATGATATTGTTGTAAGTAATAGCCGATGAACCATATCCTATGTCTTTCATTGTCTGCAGATGGAGAAGGGCTTTCGTCATGAGGCTTTCTCGGACATAACAGTTCAACAGAGCACCATAAGTCTTTTCATTTTTGTCTTCAAAACTTAAGTTACTAAAGTAGCTCTCCGCAGCTTCACACCCACGGACAACACCGATCAGATCCAAATGGATAGCATGATCAGCTGGAGACATCGTGCATACACTATTACGACTAATCCACTCCGAGACCTGCAATGTCAGATATCAAATTGTCAAAGTTAATGCCACAGAAACTAGAATAGGGAAATATACTAGTATCAGATTTGTCCACAGAATCAGTCCATCAACTAATTGATTCCATAGATCACATTTCTTGTTATCTACAACTACAACCGAGTCGTACGAACATGAGTAGGACCACGCAAACAGAGGGCAAGCGACTAAAAACAACGACCAAGAAGTACGAACATGTCAGGATAGTTTCCTTGAATCTCATTTCAGCTAGAGCATGTCAAACATTCTTGAATGCATTTTTACATTAGACGAACCAAAGCTTCATTTGAGCTCGAGCTCGATCAAACAAAATAACACTGAATACATCAAATTAACCACTCAAGCTCACAGCTTGACACAATCAAACACATTTCTTAACTACATCATAGTAATTTTATTTATTTATTTATTTCTAATACACGTTAGTCATCATAATAACAAAAGCAAGTAAATGCAATCAATTACTGAAATTATAAACAGATAATACGAAAAAGAAAGAACCTGAAGAGCCTGGGAAAATCGTCTACGGCTCCGCAAATAGCGAATTATACGTTGGAGCTCCAAAGAGTGAACTTTTCTGCCCTCGGCAACCCACTGATCGAGCACCTTAACGACGTCGTGGTTCTTTTTAAGGGGGCTCATTCTGGAAAACAAATTTCTACTCCTTGACGCTGAAAATTTCGGTGAAACTTCGATGGGAATAGCAGCTGCGGAGATTTTGCAAGAGCATGATTTTCTAAATGCGACTGAAATTGTTGGTCGTGAATAAACTCGCACTAGATTTGATCTGCTTAACGCTGCAAACATTGTTGGAGGACCGTTGGCGATTGATTGTGAGCAGGTTTGTGACATTGATTAAATTCAGATTTTTGAGGATTTTTCTGAAGGGTTTAGGGTTTTAGTAGAGTGACTACACTTTGACACTTGGCAGTGAGAATTGTGGTGGAATTACAGTGAATCCTCTAAAAATCTAATACACGACCCAAAAAAAAATTACTACTATTAATTTATCGAGTTTGACTTAAAGGACCGTACAAAAATTGGCATGTATTTTAGCGATATTATTAATTTATCGAGTATTAATTTAAATAAGTTAAATTATATTACTAAATGCTCCAAAAAAGAAAAACTCTTATTTAAATGCAAGTTTTACCGGAGTAAATAGCATGATATACCTCTACTTTTTTTAAAACCGTATAAAATACTTTCTGCACACAAAATCCATCCCACGAAAGATAATGAATCTTCACTCCACTCGCGCTCTATGAAACTATGGGCACCTCCAAAGCCGCATTCACGACTTCGTTCTTGGCGGAGAAGACATCAAATGAGAAGAAGAGATTATAGTCCTTATATAGTTCATGAGCTCCCGTCGTGCTTCATTCTGTTCCGCCACTGCGCTGCCCCACAACACTACTACCACTCATTGTCTCTTAGGTTTTTTTCTTTTTTCTTTTTCGTTATTCTTTTAATGTTGGAGTTGAAGAAATGGAAAGAAGGAAAAGAGAATAAAGGAGGGAGACCGGGGGAGGGGGCTTGTGAATGTTGTTTTAGGGCTTTAGGGTTGTAATCACATAAAATATTATATAATGTTCATTTTTAGGGTTTAAGTCGGCACATGGGATACATATTTCGGCATGCATTCTCGGCAGGACTAAAAATATCCATAGAGCGCGAGTTAAATTCATCGTACGTTATTTTTTCCATAACGAGTTTTAGGTAGTAGTTTATCAAAACAAGAGGGTGTTTATGTTTTATACTACTATTCATAGGATATAAGGGTATTTATGCAGATTTCATCAAATTTATTAGCGAAATATATTTTTAATTGGACTTAGTGATTTTCTGTTTCGTTTTTTGTATTCGCTAGCTTATTCAAGTTGGGGAATTTGCTCTCTACCCTTCTTTTATCAGTCCCTCTAAACCCTTTTAATAACTAGACATTTGAATCATTTCGCAAAATGTAAGATATTGATATTTTAAAAGGAAAAACTCTTTCCCGTATGCTTGAATGAATAAGAAAATTGATAGTGTGTATAAATCTGTATGATATTATGCATCATAAACAAGAATTCTAAAATGAACTAAGATCCAGAGACATAATATCTAGGTTCCAACGTCGCGCAATGCTCATATCATAACATATTACTCATTCACGGGTATGGGGGGGGGGGGGGGGGGGGGGGGGGGGGGGCAACAAAACAGAAAAGGAAAACTCTCCACAAAATACAATTGTGAGCGTAATTCCTATCACCAAAAGAAAAATCATGAAGGATAACCTCAATCATTTCAGAATAAAGATCTGTAACATCACTCATATGTACTCTTCCAGCCGACTGCTCTCAAACAAGGCGTCGATCTATACACAGCTATACAACAATGGAGTCTAGATGTACAACTAAAACAAGATAAGGCACAGCACAATGCAGCAGAAAAGAAATATCGACAATCTGTTCAGCGACTTATCCAACTGAATCTCGTGCCTTCTCAACCTCGGGCTACCATTTCCAATTAGGGGGTAAGAATTCGTATACGGATATGCAAACATGTTCGTCTCAGAGCTCCCAAACATACCAGCAAACACTATTTCACTAACCATGTTGATAGTTGGACTGAAGAAACTGGTCGTTGTGGGGCTTCCCAATGTTGGAGGGATCGAAGAATAGTTACTGGATGGATTGGGGAAGTACTGCTGTTGATTGAATGTCTGGTTATCCGGATGAAACGGGTTTGGACTACTTTGCTGATTAGAATCTGAAGAAACTGATGCTGAAGTAGCAAGCAGGGTATTCAGCCCAAGTGCCGGTGGCCTTGGAGGTACAGATGAATCCAACTGCCGTTTCTTGGCTTCAGAATCAAATGGAGACCTTCCTCGACCATAGAGGGGAACCAAAGAGGAATCAGAGATGAATGCCTTGCAGACTGGACACCTAGGTCGCTCGTCTGACTCAATGGATGAGCTCTGAACATGGAGCCACTTATAAATGCATGGCCAACAGTAGAGGTGACCACAGAGTGTTACTACAGGTTCGTGACACGACTCTAAACAGATATTGCAATCAAAGCCTCCATTTGAATTTTCTGGCCCCGTTGCTGACTGTGAAACTGAATTTTGTTTTTGTTTGCGTGAGACATCCCCCTCAGATCCCAAATGCATGGTTGGAGCACCAAAGCTAACTACAAAGATATAAAAGACATATTAGGGAAGGCATGCTGGCTGCTTGCATCTCCAGGAAATACTAATATCTTAAGTTCAAAGAAATGACACAATCAAGAATAAGATATGGAACAAAACCCCAAAAAGTTGAAGCTGACTCTCATATTGGAGATTTCGTAATCAGATAAAATGGCCAAGGCCATAATATTTTAACAGAAAAAGACCAAAATAGGTTCATTTTCCAGGCTGGATCATCTCATAAAACATATCACAGGCCTTCATTCTCAGTTCATAAAAGAGAAACAATAGCTGATGGGGGTCGAAGAGTCCCGTCACTTCAACATCATACAAACTATAAGATGACAACTACACACACCCTCTATCTACCCCTCACCCTCCCTATTTCCAGCTCTGATATAGACTTAGTTAAGGCATTGAAATGGTTGCAACAACTCCAGCATCTATGCACACTTTCTGAGGGGCGAAAATGGTCACAATTACAAAATACACAAAATGAATTGTGACACGTAAACATCAATTACCAATTTATATTTTAATCAAAATGGATAAAGTAATTAAGATTCTTCAAAGCCCCAGAATCACCTATCCTTTGGATTCACTCACAACACTAAACAAAGGTTTAAGTGAGCTTTATTCCACATAAAAATTAGGCATGCAAGAGAATTTAGACCTTCTGGATACAGCCAAACAAACATATATACAACAAAAGTTCTCAAACAGATTGGATAAAAAACTGATCTTGTTCCTTCCATCCTTTGGGATTGTAAATATTCCGTAGTCGATGTTGTCAATTGAAAAGTTCTACTTAGATTGATAATTTCAATATATTTTGAAGAATAAAGACAATATATTTTGTAGAACAAAGACAAGAGTGTTCCGCATAGAATAGATTGCCCAAGATAGCAAATATAGAGTTTTATAGGGGAGAAGAAAAGAAAATGAGAAAGAACTTGGAATTTTGAGGTAACCCTCACTCATCAACCTTAATGATTAAGGATCCGATGTCATAAGAGGGTGTTCGGTTGGGAAACTTAAACACGATATTAAACTCTCAGCTGTTTCAAACTAATTCTCGCAATTCTCTCACTTCCAAGCATGTTTCACACTTACAATGGAAACAATCTTGCTAACACATTTTCTTGCATAAAAAAATATCGCCAACACCTTTTCTAGATTCTATCCCTAGAGTTCTAAAACAAACATTGTCCTCTTTATAGAGAGGAAAACAAACACAGTCTCTCCATTCGAAGACATCTCGGTTCTTCAGAGAGAGGCATAATTCGCTAGCTTGGAGCATAACAGAAACATAGCATTCAAAATTATCCGTAATCTTATTCAATGAAATTGCAAAACACCCTAAAAAATTCACCAGATTTTTATCGGCCAACAACCAACAACAATCAAATTCCATAACTTATCATCCAACCAATAGAAAGCGAAGGAACAATAGAATACCAATTCAGCTTTTTTTTAACAGCTGAAAACAATCAGATAAACAAATTCAGCCACCTTCAATTTAGAAAAGAAAAGAAAAGAAAAGAAAAAACTCAAAATAATAAAATGCTTGAGATCTAAAACAAGGTGATGAAAAACCACGATTAACACAAACAATTCACAAAATCCAGTACGATTTGAAGAAAACAATAAAAATAAAAATAAATAAAAACCCAAAAAAATGAGAAACAGCAACAAAACATACCAAAATTAACGACGAGCAGAATGTAGAGAGAGAATAGCAGGTACGGGAGTTTCTTGTGCAGAGAGGGAGAAGCGGAGAAACAATTGGCGGTTTGATGGAAACGAGAAATCGATGAATAAATAAGAAGGTGAATGGGGCTAAACGTTTGGCGATTTGAAATATATAGAGGTGGAGTGGAGTGTTGATTGGGGAAATGGCTCGGCCGCACCGCGTAGCAGAGGATAACAATTCGCCGGAGCATGTGCTTCGCGTCGCGTGCACGCGCCTTTTATCCACGCCCTCCGTCAATTGCTCCGCTCCAATCACATTATTTTTCTTTTTTTCTTTTTTCTTTTAATCATAAAAAGTTTTTTATTAGAAAAAAAAAATAAAAATTTACGTTATATTCTTAACCGTCACTAGTACGTTGATATTTTATTATTTATTTTGAAAAAATTTACTCTATTATTTTCAATGATGGTTATATAGTTTGATATTAGTAAATGAGAGGATAATGAAAATAGCACCAAACATATTGTGATTTTAAATTCTAGCACCCTATATAATTCTTTTAAAATATAATACTTTTGGACTCTTATACTCTTCTTATTTTCTAGAAATTATATCTAAGGTTAGTAACAAATTTTTTATTTGTAAATAGGGTAAGAATAAAAAAAAATTGTGATTGAACAAAAAAAAAAAGCATTCCACCACTACTTTTCCGCCGCCGCCGCCGCTGTCGCCGGCGTTCACAAAATAAATTTTCTGACTGAACAGAAAAAAAATCCACCACCAATTTTCTGCCTGCTCCGCCGCCACTGTTGTCGGAGGTCACCAAAAAAATTTTGTGACTTCACAAAAAAAATATTGTGACTTCACAAAATTTGTGAGGTCACAAAAAAATTTTTGTGAAAGAATATTTTTTTAACATGTGAAACTGGGTTTTTTGTGAAAGAACATTTTTTTAACATGTGAAAGTGGGGTTTTTTTTTGTGAAAGAACATTTTTTTAACATGTGAAAGTGAGGTTTTTTTGTGAAAGAACATTTTATACACTTGTGAAAGTGGGTTTTTTTGTTTTTTTTTTTTTGTGAAAGAACAATTTTTGCGTGTGTGAAAGTGGTTATATTTTGTGAAAGAACATTTTTTACACATGTGAAAGTGGTTATTTTTTGTGAAATAACATTTTTTACACTTGTGAAAGTGGGTTTTTTTATTTTTATTTTTTTGTGAAAGAACAATTTTTGCGTGTGTGAAAGTGGTTATTTTTTGTGAAAGAACATTTTTTACACATGTGAAAGTGGTTATTTTTTGTGAAAGAACATTTTTTTACACTTGTGAAAGTGGTTATTTTTTTGTGGAAGAACAATTTTTGCAGGTGTGAAAGTGGTTATTTTAGGTGAAAGAACATTTTTTACACTGGTGAAAGTGGTTATTTTTTTGTGAAAGAACATATCATCTGAATCGTCTTCCTCTCGTTATCCAGTTGTCTTCCTCCATATCTCCGATCATCTTCCTCCATTTCTCCGGTCAAAATCCAATGAAGCAGACGAACTGTCGATAATTTCACAAACCAAATCTACAATTTCACAATGCATTTTTGGCAAATCAGTCCTAATCAAAAGCAGAAAAAATATGAGAAAAGCAGAAAATACCGTAAATCAATTGAGAAAAGCTTTAAAAAAAAGCAGAAAACCGTATAAGAGAAAAGCGAAGGATCAACTTCAAATGAAGATAGGGAATAAAAATAGGAAAAACGCCCAATATAAAAGAACAAAATTTAACAACAAATTAAAGATTCTCACCGTAAATCAATTGATAAGAGCGGAAATTCGATGTAAGGTTCAACGATGACGACGACGGAAAGAAAATGTTGGGCGGCGTGGGAATAACATATACTTGAACGACAACTGAGAGAAAATGTTGGGCGGCGGCGCAATAGAAGAAAAGAAGAATGAGGAGAAAGAAGAAGGGCTAAATGAAATCGAAAGTGAGATGCGAGAAAGTGAGAGTAAAAATACGTAAGAAAATGTAAAAATATTTTGTGAAAAGGTGGATGTAGGGGTAAAAATGTCAAAAAGTGCTACATTTTAAAGGAATTATATAGGGTGCTATATTTTAAAAACACAATATGTTAAGTGCTAGAATCAACAATATTCTCTAAGTAAATTATATGCAATTAGGTCAACAACCAAATTGAAGCAGGTGTTTATTAACAGGACTAGGTACTTAGATAAATTGTGAAGTCAGTCAAAAACAATGGAATTAAATTAGAATATATATTGATTAATTTTGGTCACTTTCTTATTGTTATGGACTGATTAGGTCGTTCCATTTCAACGGAATTGATGAACACGCACAGATTAAATTATAGTTAAACTGGCAACGCGCGTTTTAAAACTTACGATTACTACTTTCCAAAAAAAAGATTGCTATTTTTAAAGTTAAATTTGCACGATGCATGTATTACTTATTGTAACGTAATATTGGATGCACAATATTCAGCAGGAATGTATTGAATATTCAACATCGTAAATATATAACATGAGAAAGTAACATATGAATCAAATTGACAATACAGCCACACTACATTGATTTATACATGCACAAATCCTGTTAATTACTTTGCAGTTAGCACCATCAAATGTATTATTATTATTACTATTTTATTTTATTTTGGTAAATAAAGTTATTTTATTTCATCATTGGACAAGAAAAGCAATTCTACATCAAACACCCAAACCTCAAGCTCTCAACCTCTCAGCCTTTACACATTTATGGCAATAAACGAGCTATTTTAGGATCTTTTCTACTACTTAATGCAATCTGCAAAATGCACTGTCTCTGAAGCTCTTGCGCATCCCTTTGCTTATGCTGAAATTTCCTCCAATTCCTTTCTTGCCACACATGATATACCACAATTGTTAGCATTAATCTATACAGCATTTGAGGCCCTCCTCTTGCATGACACTGCGTTTCCATAAAGACCTTCTCTCCGTCCCATTCTACTGCTACTCTTGACCTTCCACACCATCTGGTAACACCTTCCCAAACAGGAGCACCAAACTCACAACCAAAAAACAAGTGATCCACTGTTTCATTCTTCTTTTCACACAAACAACACAACTGCTCCACTTGGAGTCCAATTTTGGCCAGGTTATCGCATGTAGCCAATTTCCCCAACACCATCAACCACATTATAAAAACATTCTTTGGAGGAGCTATGTTATTGCAGACTAACTTCTTCCAGGTGACATTCTGAACCCTTCCTCTTAATTCTATGTACATCTTGCGAACAGAACAAGAAGAGTGTTGAAGAAAGGATGCACCTGAAGTCATTCGGCTTACCAAATCACGAGTACCTATGATTTTTCTTATCATCCATGCAGTCTACATGGGCATATTCATCTCCAACATATTTCTATTATTGATATAGCACCCATGCACCCACTTCACCCATAGCTTGTCTTTCTTATTAGTAAGATTCCACAAAAGTTTGCACATTGCCGCTTGATTCCATAGATGCAGATTAATGATATTCCACCCACCTGCCTCCTTAGGAAGACACATTTTCTCCCATGCAACAAGTGCTCGTCTTGACATTTCAGCTTTCCCGGTCCAAACAAAATTCTTGCAAGCCATTTGTATTGCCTTAATAACTTTCTGAGGTAATAAAAGCACTTGACTCCAGTAAGTTTGAATTCCAAACAAAACAGACTTCACAAGCTACACTCTACCCGCATAATATAGTAATTTTGAAGACCAACATTATATCATTTCCATGATTTTCTTGAGCAGCGGCTGATACTGAATAAGAGTCGGCTTCTTTGGTAATAAAGGAATGCCTAGATATCGAAATGGCATTTGGCCTTTCAACATTCCCATTTCTTGCAAAATCTGCCTTTGGTCAGTCTCATTGACCCCCCCCCCCCCCCCAAAAAAAAAAATAGATGCTACTCTTTTGTTGATTTGCTTTCAACCCCAAAGCATCAGAAAACTTTTGAAAAGCTTCTATAAGTCTCTTCACAGACCCCAAATCACCTCTAGCGAACAACATTAAATCATCCGCGAAGCAGACATGAACAAGTCCAAACTTTCTGCATTTTGGATGAAAATGAAATAGCTTACACTCATGCAATTCTTTAAGACATCGAGTCAGATACTCCATACTTATCACAAATAAGTATGGAGAGATTGGATCACCCTGTCTTAACCCCCTCTTTGCTGCAAACGGCTCAATTAGCTCTCTATTGATATTGATGGTATAAGAAACTGTATTGAGACATGCATAAATCCACATCACAAATTGATAAGGGAATCCCAAATCCAGCATAAGATGTTTCAGAAACAACCATTCAACGGAGTCATATGCCTTTTGGATATCTATTTTAACTATGCATCTTTGAGACAGATTTTTCCTTCCATAGCCTTTGATTATCTCTTGACTTAACAAAATGTTATCAAAAATCACCCTTTCTTTAATAAAAGCAGACTGACTTTCACCAATTATTCCTCCCAACACACTCTGTAATCTGTTAGCTAGCACTTTGGATATTATTTTATACAATACCGTGCAATAGGAGATAGGCCTATACTCTTTGACACTGCTTGGATTTGATACTTTTGGCAAAAGAGTGATAAGGGCCATATTCATAGCTTTTGGCATAAAGCCAATGGTAAAGAATTGCTTGATAGCAGCACTGACCTCTTCTCCTATTATCTCCCATGCCTTGATGAAAAACATCACATTAAAACCATCCACACCAGGTGCTTTGTGAGGATTCATCCCAAAAAGAGCATTCTTAATTTCCTGATTACTCACTGGTCTGCATAAGTGAATTTGTTGCTCTCTATCAAGCATAGGACCTCTGGCAATGATTTTCTTATCTACCATTGGTAGAGTAGAAGTTGTCGTACCCATCAAATTCCTGTAGAACCCCTTTATCTAATCTGCAATTTGCTGCTGAGTATTACAAACAGACCCGTCTTCTTTTCTTAGCATCTTAATAGCATTACAAGATTGCCTAGCTCTAGCATATGCATGAAAAAATTTGGTGTTAGCATCTCCTAACTTAATCCAATCTGCCCTCGACTTTTGTTACTAAATTTTCTCCTCAATATCACTCCACTTTTCCAATTCCATTAGCTTCTCTTTTTCTCTGTGTATTAATTCTGTATTAAGCTTATCAATGGCCAGCTGATGTTGGACTTCCTCAACAGCAGCTCTTGCTAATTGAACACTTTCATGAGTTCTTTGAAAATATATCCTATTCAGCTGTTTCAAAGGATGCTTGAGCCTTTTACATTTATACCAAATATTGAGCAAGGCATTGTCATAGCATTGCTCTTCCCAACCAGCTGCAACTATCTCTCTGAATTTAGGATGCTCAACTATCACATTTAAGAACTTAAAAGGAGGCTTCTTATTTACCACACATTCTTCAAAATTCAACATCAATGGGCAGTGATCAGACACTTCTTTCTCCATTATTTCCACTGCCATTGAAGGGAAAGATTGAAACCATTGTGTGTTAGCAATACATCTATCAATTAGAGAACACACCCTGTCATCTCCCTCTTGATTATTACACCAAGTATACTAACTTCCAACCATTCTAATTGTATGGAGATTTGCTTCTTCTAAGCAGTTTTTGAAGTTTTTAACTTCATTCTCTGATACTGGTTGACCTTGCCATCTATCCTCAATAGACAAAACCGAATTGAAATCACCCCCACATACACAGGTCCTTGAACAGCTTGTGAAATTTGATTTATAAAGCTCCATAAACATTTTCTTTGCTCAATAGTATTGTATGCATACACTGCCACCATGTCTTGTTTAACCCCTGAGCTCAGTTCCACCACTTCACCCCATATGCCTTGGGCTTGCTCTTCAACTACTGTAAACTGCACGGATCTTGGGTTCCAACCCACCTATATCCTGCCATTCGTAGCACAGTTATAGTTATTTACACTCTCCCAATTCCTAAAAATTTTCTCACTAATCTTTTTGTAGTTTTCCTTTTTTACTCTAGTTTCCAATAAAGCAACCATATCATATTTATTCTTCTGCAAAAAGAGTTTGATCTCTTTTTGCTTGAAGGGTTTGTTACAACCCCTCACATTCCAAAATAGAATTTTCATTTTCCCACAGAGGGGAGTAGGTCCCCACCCTTATCAATTTCCTCCATGTAGTCTTCTCTATCTCCAATCACTGCATATACATTTCCAATCCTTAAACCCTCTACTGCTTTTGTCAGCACCTTATTTGCAGTCGTCTTCCTTGGCTTAGACCAAACTTCGCCCCCCTTCACCTGCATTTTGCCTTTATCTCTCACATTCTCCATAGGGGGTTTTATTTCTACTTTCTCTTTGTCTTGTTCTGTAGGCTTCTTCACTTGCCATTGTTGTTTTTTCATATAGGGGCTTTGGTGCTCCATTGCCTTCCTTCTTCGTTCTCGGCTAGCTCGCTTATGAGTGACTTCAATCTCCAAGTCTAAAGGAATAATTTCACCTCCCTTTTTCCTTGTGATCATGCACCAATTCACCTACATAAACCAACCAAGAACACACAAAGATTAACAAGACAATTTAAAACAAATAATGCTTGAACTAGTACTCTCAATGCAAAGATCATTAACACTATAAATTCTTAATAGTCCCCAGCGACGGCGCCAAAAAGTGATCACCTAATTCTCTAAGCAATATAATCCGCACTTTAATCGGGTAATTGTAGCTTAAGGGATTGAGTATCGTATCCACAAGGACTATTAGTTCGAATTCTTTTTGAAAACAAAGTTAATGCATATTTCTACTATTCAAGCTCATCAAACAACATGGTTGGCAATTCATTCAAACATTTAAACATAAGATTGGAGTAAATAAGCAAACGATTGACAAAATCATGCAAATTCAATAAGATAAACGATTAACAAACAATTGAGAAACAAATTGGAACAAAGGTTGGTTCTAGGGATTCAATCCGATTCTAGATAGCTTGATCACAACTTCCTAATTCATGCAAACCAATTTAATCTTCTAATTAAGAAGCAATCACCAAAATCATTCACTAATCTCTCTCGACAATTAGCAAAAGGGGATTATTCTATCGACTCTCTCGGCTAAGACTCGAGACGATACAACAACTCCAAAAAGCACAAGGATCACAAGCTTCCATGCATTAGATCATCACCTACTAAGTCTCAAATCAATACAAGAAGTGCAATTTGAATTCCATGCAAGTAAAAACCTATCAAGAATTTCTACAAACACTTGGCATGCAAGAAAGGTGATCAACAATTCCCACATGAAAATAAGCACCAAATCCACAATTAATTAGAAGAAGGAGAGGAGAATCAACAAGCTAAGATCAATCTGTCATCAAACCATCATAAATCCCCAAAACCAACAAGTAAATTTAGCTAGACATGAATGAGATCAACACAAAACAAGGGAGAAATGGTTACATAATAGTAAAACTAGGAACCCAATGTTGAAATCTTCAAATACTCTTCAAATCCAACTTTAATCCACTAATACAATGATGAAAAGTGTTTAGAACCCTAATTGAAAACTATTTGAATGAGAATCTAAGCTAGGGATGGAAGAATACACGTTTTGGGGCTGTCCCCTAGTATTTATAGGAAGGAAAAATGCTAAATGAAGTTAAAAATGCGAAAAGGGCAAAATCGTCTATTTTTGGACGAAAACTACAAAATCGGCGGTCCATAGGGCATAAATCGGCGGTCCAGACCACCAAATCGGCGGTCCGACCGCCGATTTGGCATTTCTTCTTGGCTGCAACTCTAGAGAAAATCGGCGGTCCACTCCTGAACCGCCGGTTTTGAACCTAAATCGCCTATTTTGAACCTTCAAACGTCGGTTCTCCATTTGACTCCTTTTCGCTCGGTTTTCTACTTTTCGTCTCGTTTCTTCAACTTCGCTCTTCTACGGTCCTTTCATTACGGCTTAGCATCCCTTACACACATGCACAAATTCCACCAAACGTGAAACCAATCCAAAATATCGAAATCCATCCAAAACATATTACATTTAGAGGCAAAGCAAGTCAATTAGTGATATAAAAACACGTTTAGTTGCTACAAAATGAATGTTTATCAAAATCATCTTGAGTCGTCTTCTGGTTGGTGTTGATGTCCGGATTCCACCGTGGCCGGCCTCGCGCCATGGATTTTCCGGTGAGAGCGCACGTTAGTCAAACCCAACTAAAATGCGCCCAGAGTGTTTTTCTTACGTCCGTACACCCCACCCTAATTAAAATGATCAATTTATTATTATTATTATTATTATTATTATTATTATTATTATTTCGATATAAAAAGAATCTGAATATATAACTCAGATGAAGTCTGGAAACATGCATTGTTCCCATAAAAGTCAACTACAAATAAAACTTTTATAAATTAATACTCTATAAACTAATAAGGTCTTTAATATTATAAATTTCTCCAGTCCCGATTCGAGTCCTTGTAAAAAATAATTAATTTTAATAAGATAATAATATAATACTATCTTCGGTCCTAAAGTCTCTTTAGGAATTAATGACATGAGGAATATGGAAAAAGTTGTTGAATTTACTGTGAATGGTGAAAAGGTGATTGAGTTGTTGTGATAGAAGAAATTGTCTGATATAAAAGTAGTGATATATTAATTAATTTGAGATAGTGGTGGGTCAAAGATGATTTTGTAAGTAAATAGTTGGTAAAATGAGGGTAAGAAAGGATATGATAGTATCCATAGGAAGAAACTTGTGTATCGTCTCAAAAGTGATGAGAAGAAACTTGGGACCGGAGGTAGTAATTTTTTGAAGATCCTCTTTATAAGTATATATGTCCCATCAATAATATAAGTTAATAATGCTTAATTATTACAATTATATGTACTATAATAATTTGTTAAAATATAAATTTAGTTGTTTTTCTTTAAACTTAAGTTTAAGTGGATTTAATCTCTAAATTTCTAATTACATCTAAAATAAAGAGTGTAGAGTTCTCGACTTAAATTTAAATCTAAGTGCATTACATACATATCTAACTTTTCATATTATATTTGAAAATTTCAATGTCAAGTTCTTCATTTGAAATAAAAAAAATTTAAGCATGATTGTCGTATTCGATGTTTTCTTTCGCGTTGAAAATTTATCAATGCATGAATATATTCAATTAAAATACATAAATTTCTTTAATTTCATTATATTAGAGAATTATGTACAATTTATTTCTACTTGTGATCTTGAATATCAATTATATTTATTAAATATAAAAAATCACTCTTTTAATTAATAAATTATTGATTTATTGATATTTTAATATTTCTCTAAATTGATAAAATTTCGTAGCCCCAATATTATTAATTTTTAAATATTTTGTTGTAATAGCTAAGTAGAGTAGACATGAGTCACATCACATCACAATAATTTCTTAAGTTCAACAAATTTTGTCTCCATCAAGCATAATAAATTAGAATATAAAGTTTATTGGTTTTGGACTTAATTAGGAATAACCGGTTTAAGTATACATTACATTTACACAATATGTTCAGACCACTAATTAAGTGCGAATAAGTTTTATCAATAAAAAGAACAGATCTTAATGACGTTAATACCTAAAGTAAACTGAGATTGCCGGCACTGTTTTCAAACTTAATTAAAAGTTGGGTTCGAAACTTGGAGAAATCGAAAA
This sequence comes from Schizonepeta tenuifolia, assembly GCA_029490685.1. Classification (NCBI taxonomy): domain Eukaryota; kingdom Viridiplantae; phylum Streptophyta; class Magnoliopsida; order Lamiales; family Lamiaceae; genus Schizonepeta; species Schizonepeta tenuifolia. The sequence continues at coordinate 106,205,270 of CM055956.1, forward strand.
TAAGAATAATATAAAGTGTAATTATGAAAAATCAACTCTAACTTAGGGACTAAACTAAATACTATAACTTTAATTATGAATGAATTCTTTAATTAAATATGTATGAAATAACTGAATAGAAAAAAAAAAAAAAAAAAAAAAAGATGCCAACGTTTTGGTCCACTGCACTATATCTTGTGTGAATTGTGCCCTCAAATTTGGCATAGCATAGGGATGTTTTTTCCCTCGGGGACTCTTTTGCACGACGGATCATGTGTCTCACAAGGTTATAAGTGAAAATTAAAAAATGAATTATTATAATTTATTTTTTGTATATTGATGACATAACAGTATATGAAGCAATAAGTTGTTACTAGTATCTAATATTATTAAAAAAATATAGCGGCAACACACTAATAAATATTTCTACAACTCTAAGAGCCTTTTCTCATATCTAGCAAAGTAATTTTGTGTGTATTCTTTTATGAATTATTTATTTGGGCTATTTTTTGTAGTATAATATTAAAATCCATGGGCCCCCAAAATTTAAAATTTCAAATTCTAAGTACATGACTCTTGAGCGGCTGAGCCTACTATCAGATTCCATTGTGCTGGAGGTTTGCAGTCAATTTTAGCTTTATAGTAGTAATAATTAGTGAAAAACAATTTTACGTTATTAAAAAATGTTATCAATTGTTTTTTTTTTTTATATATATAATAAATTCGTGCTGGTGTGTGTTTTCAATATATGTCACCAAAATAGAAGTGCGCGTTACTCATAATATATTTCCCAGTGCGATTTGCTTTCAAGCAATCCAATTAACTAGAGTTTGCTTGTTTTAGGGGGGAAATTGGAGCTATCGTTTTAAATCAGCTTAAATTAGTCAAATGCTGCTTAATTTGATATGATTGTGTTTCTTTTAATGTCTGCCGCAACGCTGATAAAATTGGGTTAAAGCTTTATCAACGAAGAGAAAATCGTAAAAGTAATCAAAAGCTAAGAAAACGATCTTCCGCCAAAGGAAGCTAATCTACCTCTTTGAACGCCCATCATAAAATTGAGATGGATTTTCCTGCAAAAAAGAAAGTCCAACTCCAGGGGTTGAATCCGGTGAGGACCCTCCGACGCTCAAGTCAGTAAATTGGGCAAGAAGAAAAGGGGTAGAGAAACGCGAGTAAAGCGTGTGAAAAATGATAATCATTTAATTTAGGGAGAAATGAGTATTTATAGGCTTACCATAGTGAGGGGTTGAATAATACTAACTTTAGTATCTAAGCTCTGTCAAGTCCACAGTGTCAGCTTTGAACCGTCAAGGTTCAAACGTCAGGCCTGAGCGTTAAGGCTCAAAAGTCAGCTCTGATGTAGGGCTCAAATATCAGCTCGGAAGAGCCAAAGCCTAAGTGTCACCTCTGATACGAAATGTCAAGGCTGAGAGTGTTTGTGATGTTGTCCTCTGTATCTACTTTAGTCTACACATTATCCGACTTCTTTGGTAATGTGTTTTGAGCCGTGGGCCTATCTTCTTCTTGCTATTTGGGCCGATATCCGACCCATGCTTAATCATCCCATATCAACCACCCTCCCTTACTCTCAGTGACGTGGCACTATCAAGTCACTTAGAGTAGAGAAAGTCTAGAGTAGAGCCATCACGTCGTAACCTCTTGTTAACTTCTTCTTCGATATTTTGTCATCGGATGTTGGTTCCCTCTTTCAGCATGGTTTAGAGGTTTCGACTTTGAATTCTCTTTGCTGAGTTCTGATTTGAGGTTTAGGAAACTTCCGACAAACAAATCAAGACTGAAGGCTTCAATTTAGAAGATACAATCCTTATCCTTAGTTTAAAACAATGCTTCAAATAGAACTATAAAGTATAAAGTATATCACAAGTAATCTTTTCGCAACCTTAAGATTTTACTTTAATTGGCCAAGATTTAAATCTGGTTTTTGGGCTATGGAATATCTAAGTTTTCGGTTTCGATTTTCAGCTCAAGAACTCGAGCCTGAGTTTTGAATTCTATAGGACAAACCTTCAGTGATTGGATCATCGAAAATTATCCAGAAGGTATTTTTCATCCAACATATTGATGAGGTGGCAGTTATAAGGTGTGATGCTTCTGAGTCCTGAATTTGGGCCCTGAATTCTTGTCGGCCAACTATGACTTTCAACTCTGTAAATTCAGTCTGGACGACTCCATTTTGGCCTTTCAACATTGAGCTCCGACTCTTTAAGTTTTCGATTTCAAGTGTGTATATGCAGCTAGGCATTTAGGGGGTTAGATCTTAAGACGAAGTTGCTCTCAAGCTTTGATTTCTGAGCTTCAACGCGAGCTCTGAGTTTAGCTTTGAAACATCGATGTCTGCTTTTTGAGCCTTGGTTTTACAAATTATCACTTTCAAAATGGGCAAGAAAAAAGGCATGTTGAGATAAACCAGGACTAATAACCTTAATTCAAGGCATTAATGAGGAACATATCGCTGCAAAACAACGATCCAAAATCCATCTGTAAAACACAAAATATACCGTGTTAAGCTCTCGTTTAGTTTATCCAATCATGACCATTGTGAGAGGATCCACACGTTTTTCAGCTCTGGTGTCGAGCTCTGGAGCTTTTTACTCTTTAGCAGCAGCAGCAACTAGACTTTGGCTTTCGGCTCTGAAACATCATATAAAATTAAATGAGCCTTTCAAATGCATGAGAACCAAAAATAAGCAATATCTTCTTAAAATCACACGAGATTTAGTCAAAGAAAGAAACTTGATCTAACGCCTTTAGCCAAACAGCATCATTAACAACATTAATCAAGCACAACAGTATGATTATAAATTCTAATTGTTTGTTGTCAAATCATCCAATTTATGTAAAACAGCACAAACTCTCAATCAAATTTCAAGTTCACCAACCATTCATATTCATCATTCACACACCAAAATTATGATTAGTATAAATGAAATATATATTCAGGAAAAATGGTACTCTAGAATTGCCACAATCATCTAAATCTCCACTTAATTAATTCCAAATATCATCAATTCGATCAATGGCCAATCAAATCAATATAAAATCAAAATTCAGCTGCGATAGAAAATCTATCAACGGGCTTGGTACGATTCTCTCATTTGTTATTGGATCAAATTAGTGATTTGCCATCCTTGTTTGAAAAGCAGTCTTGCATTGCTAGCTAGATTCTTGGTTAGAAATAGCGTGATCTCAATTAACTAAATTTTATATGCTCACCAAACTCATAGATTTTATTACATATTTGTTTTAATACTCAAACTTTTAATGATCAACTTCAACTTTCAACGTTTTGTAGTTATTAGTGATGATCGCTGCAAATACTTCAAGTGCCCCAACTCCCCTTCTACTCTGGTTGAATTCAAATACTGAAATTTAGTCGAAGGAAAATAATACTCTTCATTTTATTTAGGCAAATTCCAAATGTGACTTTCGAGATCTGTGTCTTAAGCTAATATTGGAGCATCAGATCTTAGGGAAAAACTATTCTCAAGCTCTTAGTTTAGCGCTCTACATATATCTGCTTCTTCACTCCGATTCTGGACTATGATTTCTATTTCTTGTGACTTTAAGCTTTTACTTTCAGTTTAAACTTGTGATTCAAGACCTCTAAGCTTTCATTTATGAGCATTATTTTTTAGCTCTGCTTTGAGCTATGGTTTTAAGATCTGATTTTCGACTCTGAATTACAAACTTATTATTTTGCACATAAAAGTTCAGCAACTTTGATCGACAAAAGAATCAACTTAAACAACATAGGACATTAACGACGCACCTAGTGGAACATTTTATTTTTAAGATGTAAATATTGTGCTATGACTTCATATCTGGACTTTTGGAGTTCAGATGTCACATCCAGTTCTACAAACATTCAAGCTGAAAACTTCAAATTTTTACCTTGATGGCAGGCTTTATATTATTTCTCAATTTTAAGCTATGGGCTCTTGGTCCTTGATCTAAGCGATTCTCATTTCTACTTTGCTTCCCATTTTTGTTCTTTCTTTATCTCATCTGAGTTATGATTTCCAGTTCTAGCTTCGACTCTTGTTTTCTTAACTCTTGTGATTATAAATTCCTAAATTTGAGCTATTAGTTCAGGCTTCTATAGGTTTTATTTCATCAAATTCATTTTTGAAGTTCAACTAATACACACGAGAAATCATATATCGTCTTCTTCAAATTCACACAACTACTTGTGGAGTTATGCAAGATTAATAAATCTAAGCATGCTCAGCACCTAACACAAATTATCACAATTGTCATTTGCTCAATGCCTCCTTCAAGGTATTAGATTCTTGATAGTTAGTACTCATCGACCAATACTCCATGCTTCTCTGATTTTACTGAAACTTCCACCAAAATAAAATAGAATTTTCTTCTATTACTTCATCATTATTCAGTGCTCCTTTTGTGTACTTCACTTCGCTTTTTTAGACCTAAAAAAGAGGTTCTGGAGTTGATGAGGATATCAGGGCATGCACCCCGAATCCCCCCTACTCTGCTTGAATTTGGATATTGAAATTCAATCAGAGGAAAATAATATCCTTCATTCTGTTTAAGCAAATTTCACACCTGATTTTCGAACTTTTGATTCCACCTTTAATTTCGGCTTCCTAATATTGAACTATGACCAAGCTCTGATTTCCGAGATTCAAATATTTTGAGTTTCTAAAGTCTGCATTTGAGATCTTAACTTTCAAACTCTGATATCAATACTCAGATTTTCAACTCTGAACTTCGAGCTTATGATTTTGTAAATAAAATGTTGGGTTATTTTGGCCAATAAAAGAATCTATTTAAGCATAAAACAACACCTGGCATCCACAATATACTTAGTGAAATACCCTATTTTTGAGATCCAAATTCTGTGTTATAATTTTATACCTGAACTTTTGAATTTCAGGTCTGACATCCAATTCTACCAATCTTCGAGCTACAATTTCTCATCTAGTCCATTTTTCCAATTTTGAGCTCTGAACTTTTGACCCTCGATGTAGACTGTTCTCATTACCGCTTTCTTTCCCGCTTCTGTGCCTAGTTTACCTCCGTTCTAGACTATGATGTTCAGCCCTTGTGTCAGCTCTGAATTTTTGAGCTTTCGATCGTGAGTTTGAGGTGCCAATTATCCTGAATAATGATTTTCAGCACAAACAACAATAGATTTCCTCTCGGCAAATCTCACTCTTGCAATTCAACTAACACAAACAAATGAGAAATCATGTATTGTCATTTTCAAATTCGTATAAGTATACACGTAACTGTTCGTGACTAACAAAGCTAAGCATGCTTGGCCACAGATTGTCATATTTAATTCTCAATATTTGGCACTCAACATTCATTACCTCATGTTTACTGAAAATCCTATCAGACAATTTATGTCTTCTACTACTGCAGTAAAAATTTATTACTTCATCATTGTTCAGTACTTCCACCATTCGCGTAGCTCCCTAGCTTTCATTCTTAACTTTCATTTCCAAATTATAAACTCTTCCATATTCTGCTCTTAGGGCAAATTCTAAACCTTTCATACACACTGACTATAAGCAACATAAATAGTTCACCACATAAACATAATAAGTTTCTCAGATGTATTGAAGTATTCAGATCTGTTCATATTTTCTTCTCGTTCATTGCCAACGAACACACTACATGTATCGAGAAATTCTGAAGTGTAAAGATAAGCCCTTAAAAAGTAAAATGTGGCCTCTAAATCCCAAATAATCAGCTTAGTGAAGGTGAGTCGATCAATAACTTGCAAGACGCTTTGCCAATTTTTTAAAGTAATTAACCTCGACATAACTTACAAACAAATGCCTACAATTTTCAAATTGACAACTCTGTACTGGAATGCCATCAGGCTCTATCAAAGCGATCAACATTAATTGTTATCTTACAAACATTTTTTTTGTTAATCCTCTAAGTACTAGCCTCGCTTGAATAAAAACTCATATATACACACTCAGACATCATTATTAGGCTACTCAATGTGTTCACAAATGTTCCATCTTAACAAAAATACGAACGGCTATACCAGGAATGCGCAGGTATTTGAATAGGATCTGCTCTGATTTAATTTATTTATATATTTGTTTTTATTCTGCTCTGAATTTAGGCCTTGAGTTCCATAAGTTGCGGTTTTCAACTTTGTTGTTGAGGTCACAATCTTCATCTCATTTTATTCGAACATCGCTCTGAAGTTAATTGAACTCTGAGTCATGATTTTCAACGCAAATAATAATAGATTTCATCTCATCCAATCTCATGCTTATAGCTCCAAAAGATACATCAGAAATCATATATCATCATTGTCAATGAAATCATGTGTGACCAACAAATAGAAACATGCTCAGCTAAATTATCTCAATTTGTCACACTTTATGCTCCATATCCAGTTTTTAATATGCAATACTTAACGTTCAACTTCAATGTTTCATGCTTATTTACTTAACTGGAGATCTTATCAAAAGAAAATAATTTATCACCTTAATTATTGCAGCAACGTTTTATTACTTCATCAGTTTTCAGCGCTCCCCTCATTCTCTTTGCTTCTTAGCTTTTGTTCTTAGCTCTCATTTCACATGTATTTCTTACCATTTCTTAACTCTGGTTCCAGAACATGATTTTCAGCTTTGTTATTGAGCCCTGAAGCTTTTACTTCCTCGATCCTGGCATCTTATGTTCACTTTTCTGACTTATGTTCAATTTATCAGAAAATAATCACAAGGCATCAATCAACATGCTTGGCAAGTAACATGAAGCTCATACCAAAATGACAGGATTCAGAATGTATAAGTGTTGGTTTTAATTTTCACTTCTAAATTCCAATAAGGCCTGAATTTGGAAAGTGCTCTTCTTCCGCTGTGAAATTTAGGGCTGAATTCTTCAGCTCTCTTTTTCTCATAAGTTAAGCTCAATTGAGCTTGTTGGGTTTCATCTTCGACTCTTTCGGCTTCGGGCTCGTTCATAATTTGGGTCGAACTAATAAGGTTTGAGCTTCTAATTTCAGGCCATGTAAAAATGATCCCATATCCAGCACCCTCCCCTACTCCGAGTGATGGTCAGTTCTGAATAATCACTTGGGGTAAAGAAGACTTCGTACACAAACAGGTAATTATTCATTTCTCAAACTAACATGCATCCTTCAAATTAAAAGTGAGAATCTTTAACTATTAAATAAGCAGATCATCCAGGTTTGGATCAAATCTCAGGAGTGATTGGATTATGAAGCTTTGTCCAGACGGTATTCTTCAGTCATCATATTGCAGCAGGAAAATATGTATAAGGATAATGGACAAGATTGATAGTAACTCTCGTTCAGTTCATCCAATCGTAGCCCTCATGAGAGGATCCGCACGTAGCCGCACCAAGGGATTCCACACGATCTTCAATTAACTAAATTTTACAACTCTAAATCCTAAGTAAGTCATGCCCACTAAACAACTATCATTGATTTTATTACACATTTATTTCCACCTTTAATTTTAAGCTTTCAATTGAAGTTTGAGATATTAGTTACATACTTTGAGTCTTTGAATAACAATTTTCAGCACAAAGAATAATAGGTTTCACTCATCAAATCTCATACTTATAGCTCAAATAATGAAAGTATATCAGAAGTCATATATCATCATTATGGATATGGTAAAACTATCAATCAAATCATGATTAAGCTCCTAAAGAGTAACATAATAATTAATATGTACTTTTATTTCAATTCTGATTTTCAACTCTCCTTCTATTTGAAATAACCTTATTGTTTTATCAATGCTCAATACTCCCATCATTTTCTGAAATTTATGAGGATATCGAGGAATGCACCTCTACTTCCCTCTACTCTGTTTGAATTCAACTGCTGAAATTCAAACAAATGAAAATAACACTATTCTGTTTAAACAAATTTTGATTTTTCAATTCCGCATATTGAGTAAATACTGGGCACCGACTCCCAGGATCTAAAGATTTTGAGTTTTGACTGAGGTCTGACTTCAATTTTGAATTCTAATTACCATTTATCATTTCAACCCTTTACTTTCAATTCCTACTTCAAGCTCTCATTTTAGCTCTGCATATTTGTACAACTACTTATGGAATCATGTTAGACTAATAGATCTAAGCATGCTCTGCACAAATAAACATAATTGTCTCACTGCCAAATAAGCGATTCTCAATACTAAGTACTCAATGCTCAATTCTATCACAAGAAAGGATTTATCTCTTATATCATTAACTCATCATTCAGTGCTTCCATAATTATCTCTCCTTTGCTTTTGCAAACCCCAAAAAAGAGGTTCTGACAATGATGAGGGTATCAGGGTATGTACCCCGACTCCTCCCTACTCTGGTTGGATTTAGCTACTAAAATTCAATTAGAGGAACATAGGACTCGAGTTCTTCTTTGAGTAATTTCATTCCAATCATATTTGCATGTGTACACTGGCTCATTTACTTGCTATAATTAATAGGGTATCCGATGCGAGGCTCAACCGAACAGATCATATATCTTGTTTGGGCCAAAAAGGAGAGACATCCAAATCATGTATGATGTTGAGATAGCCGACAGAGCTATCAAGGCCATTTGTTGTGATTCGATATAACCAGATCTTCTAATCATTCATTCTATATCAAACTTTTGGATGTCATATACAAATTTTTGGACCTCGATATTCATAATCTCGGACTGCAATCAATCATTGTTGAATTTAGTTAAAATGTCGAATTTTAATTCTTAGGCTCTGACCTCAGTTCCGAACTAACTTATTTATTTCTACATCAATGGCTAAGAAGTCCTGACATGATCTAGTTCATTCAGAGTTTTAGGCTCTTGTCTAATCTTTTCACCTATTTGTTTATTTCGTCTTTAATTCTTATCCGGCCTTTGTCCTGAACTTTCGGAGCCACATCATTGGGTTTTGGTAACAAGCTTTGAGTCCTGAACTTCAGTTTTTAGTTCCATTTTTCGTTTTGCTACCAACTTTTATTTTAGCACTACTCAGTTCTTATTTATGATTTTTACTTGTCAGTCTTGCTTAAGCTCTGATTTTCGGCTCTTCTACCTTTTAGGTAATTTGAGATTCTACATATATTTGCATTGTTATGCACCTCTAAACACTAAAGCATTCTGATCCCGATATTGCTTATGGACAAGACCGAGTATTGAATTGTGACTTACGGATTTCATCAAACATTCAGGGCCCACAAACAAATATGGTTCTTATTCTACAAAGTCTCCTTTGAAATTGTTCAATAATCACTTATTCAGCTCGTACACAATTACTTTAATACACATTTCGAACATAGTTCATGCATGCAGTAATATACAGTTCGATACAATTCATGCATACAGTTTAAGTTCAGCTTAATACAATTCAATACTCAGTTCACACACAGTTCATGCATAGAGTTCAACATTGTTCATCAGTTATTTTTTTTTGCGTTTCTCCAAACGGGGTGCGGAGTTGTTCAGTTCTATCGGCAAAGCTCCGTCACCATTCCGTGGCCATTTCCATTCATTTCTGACCGGGGTGCAGAGTTGCTCGGTTCTACCGGCAAAGCTCCAACACCATTCCACGGCCATTTCCATTCATTTCTGACTGGGGTGCAGAGTTGCTCGGTTCTATCGGCAGAGCTCCGACACCATTCCACGGCCATTTCCATTCATTTCTGACTGGGGTACAGAGTTGCTCGGTTCTATCGGCAGAGCTCCGACACCATTTATATTGTGCGGCTTAGAGATAAGCGGTTTAGAGATGCACGGCTTATAGATGCGCTGTCACAGCCCCAAATCCCGAGGGACGGCAGAGACCGGGGTGCGACTGGGGTTGGATTAAAGAAGCGGGGAAGAAGGGGGCTAATTGACTAAACATACATGAAAAAACATCGACAAACTATGAATAAGACTTGAATATCAATAAGAAAGAGTTAATCCCTAAGGATTACTCTACAAGAGTACAAAAAGGAAACTAAGTTCACATTTTACAGACTTGGACTATTGAGTATAGTTCAAAAAGTACATCTCCAAAAATAAATACAGAGATTGGCAGCGGAAGGGTTCTAACTAAGCATCCTATCCTTTAACTCAACATCAACCGTCGCCGCTCACCGTCGCTTCAACCTGCACATTTAGAAAATAATGCAGGGCTAAGTACAAATGTACTTAGTGGGCATGATGCCAAAAACATAATCATAAATATAGATAAATATGGCATTTTATAAACATAGCACATCGGAGTTTTATTGAAAGAATCCGTGTCTACTAAACATTTTCTGACTTTTTCACATAAATCACTCGCGCGAGCATTTTCTGACTAATGTTACGTTCAATCTTGACCAATTCTAATTCACCGTGGCTGGTACCCCTCAACAGGATATCACATACACCACAGGTTACAAAGTGCACTAACTCTGGAAAGCACTTAGCAGCTAACTCAGAGCCGATCGTTAGTTAATCTAAAAGACTAACTCTAAATCTAGAAAACATGAATGTTAACTCAGATAGGTACAAGAGAACTCACATAAAAACATAAAACAGTTCATGCCATAATATCACTTTGAAAACACAGATATCAAAGTGATAAAGAAAGATTTTCCGAGCATTGCTCGTTTTATTTGTATATAAAAGCCCACCTTGTAAAATACAGAACTTATAAGCAAAAGCTTCCAACTTGGGATCTTCCGTCCTTTCTCTACAGTTGGCTTCCTCCTTCATCGTAAAATAAACATACTTAAAAACGGTTTGCAAAAAGAATAATCGAAGAAAGAGAATCGAAGAAAGATTTAGTTATTTTATTCTTTTGGCATTTGCACGCTTACTAGATTCGTTTTACTTAAACGGGAAACGAGACTCGTACTAACCTTGTTTAGAACTCGGAAGATTTCATACTCGACTCTCGGGTCAGTAGAGAAGATTGTCGATATCTTAATACGACTTTCAAGATTAAAAGAAACTAAGTTGGAAAGAATCAACTTAGGCGATTTACATTTTAGTTCTTTGAATGACTTATGAAATTTCTCGTTTATTACTTCTTTAATGAAAGGATAAAAGATAAGATCTCGACTGGTTTCCATCACTCAAGGTTCTATACTTGACTCTAAGGTCAGTAGGGAGATGTTCGTTAGATAAAATGGCTTAATCGATCAAAAGAGACTAAGTTGTGAACTAAACAACTTAGAAAACAAGAAACTGAAATTTTACTGCACAATCCAGTAACTCCGGAGGCTGTCCAGAACAGAGGATTTGGAAACAGGGGGTGAGCCCTGTACCATTAGAAAACTTAAGAAGTCTAATTCGTGCTCCAATTTACGGATCACAAATCCGATAAACGAGCTGAAAGATATTACAGTTTCCGGCAAGGGTCGCAAAACTGCCGAACAAAACCCTAATTGCTTGAAGGTTCGACGTATAATGTTTCAGGTTCGTTCTAAGCTCTCGTATTCATTTTTTTAGAAACTGAACTCTTAAGGAAGTCATCACATACCTCTGTACGTGACGAACTCCTTCTCAAAACGCTCAAAAGCACGACGTTCTAATGTCTTATTTCAACTACCAAGTACTAAACCAACAAAGAAAAATCCAAACGCGTTCTAGTTCCCGATTATCACTATAGCTCATATTAGATTAACTCGAAAGCTTATGACGTCAACTAGAAAGATGTTCTAAATTTCATTATAAACAGTAATATCAAGTTAGAATTCCTATCCGACTTCTCAATTATTAGTTACAACTAAATATTCGTCTCTTATGCGATTTTCAAAAGTTGTCGGTTTTTGTACAAATTTTACGACGTTAAACTACGTCTAACGTGAATCATTTTCATGCATGCAAACACATCTTAACATCATTATAACTCAGTTTATATGGTGATCTTTGCCTCTTATGTTTCACTAAACATTTTTAGAAAATTCTCATTTAATTTCTATTATCAACTAACATGATTTACATCATAATTCCATTAACAAATCATCACTTAATTACAACACATGGAAGCCCCTAATCACTTAATAAATTTCTGATTTCATACATATTTTAAGGGGATGATTTTCTCCTCCAATTAACAACATATATTCACTAATCAACCTATTATAACAACCATTAATCAATTGCAATTCCATTATCAACTAGCATATAAAAATTCCTAAATTCATACTTCAAAATCCTAATTGAAAACTTACAAACACATAGGGCTTTCAATCCCTTTTCATTCCATACACTAATTAAACATCTATTAAGCAAGAATCAACCATCAAAAGAAGAAAAACAAAAATCCTATCATTTTCCCAAAAAATTCTGCATTCACATAGGTTTTAGGATTCTTGGTTTTGATCATTTTTAATCCATAATTATCATATCTAACATATCCAATTTCATCATTCTAAGATCAAAACATCTAAATTAAACCTCTAAAATTTCGATCAAGATGGAAAAGAAAAGAAATCTAAATGGATGGAGTTGTGGAGGATATCATTACCTAGAGAATTAACAAAGGATGTATAGAGTTTTGTTGGATGAATTGTGACTTGTATGAACTCTTCTTGTTCTTGGAGGTGTTCTTCAATGGTGGATGGATGATGGAGAAGATGGAGAAGATGAATTGAGGAGTGGTGCAGCCGATAGTTGTGTGAGAGAGAGAGATGAAATTGTTTGTTCAAGTGTTGTCATGATGAAAATGGTTGAAGTGGTGTAAAGTGTAGTTTAGGTGTCATTAAGTTAAACAAGATTACTGCATGCTTACACCTAATGAGGGTGATGTGGCGGCTGCATGGAGAAAAAGTTAAAGGGTTACGGGTTTTTTCCGGCGCGATCCGACGTTACGGGAAAACGAACGACGAAATCGTTGTTCGGTACAAAAATCGTTGCGATTTGATTTGACTTACAAATTCTAACGTATGAACTTAATTTGAAAATAAATTTACAAAATTTATTTTGACAAAAACTCGGGACGACATAGTCCGAGTTTCGTCCGGAAAAACATAAAAACAAACTTTCCCTGCGTGTTCGTATCGCAATTTTGTAAACGAACGGTTTTCCGTTCTTAGTTTACGAACTAAGAATTTTTCGTACGCTCTAACCCTAAATACAGTAGCCGTCTAGCAGACTTCTGTAATTTATTTTTAATAACGGATTCGACCGTTAGCCTTAGAATTCAAAAATTGTAAACTTAGACGTGCAAAGCCATTATTTAATTAACTTTAAGATTTTTAGAACGTAAGGAATTTACGGGGCATTACATGCGTGGCTTAGAGATACGCGGTTTAGAGATGCGCGGCTTAGAGATGCGCTGCATAGAGATGTGCAACTTATAGATGCGCGGCTTAGAGATGCGCGGCTTATAGATGTGCTGCTTAGAGATGCGCGACTTATAGATGATATATTTATGATTAGTTCTACGAAGAAAATCAACCAACAAATGATATACTATGAAATTTCCTGATCAAAAGTAACAGCTAGAACTCGTTTTTCCAACTCTGAGAAATCATTGATGCTACACATACTTTTCAAACAAATGACAATCGAGATTAATATATGGGATTCAATGAAACCTAACCAACAGTAATTATTATCAGATGTATATACGATAGTAAGATTCAACCATCATCAGTTCTCTTTTTTTTTTAAGCAGAAAATAATGTAGTAGGTAGTAAAGGGAAGTTTTAGAAAAATCAAACCGAGAGCAACAAATGGGTTTGGAAGAACGAGCCTATGACATTTTGCGTGAGCTCCTTTACGAGTTTTCATTCACAACGAATTTTCTTTGCCACACATCTTTTAGCACGTGCGTTGCTTCAAATCATATCGCATCAATTCATCTTCATTTATGTTCCTTGGGGAGAGACTGTCCTTAACTACAAAAATTCTCAAGGAAAGGTTAGTAAAGGAAAAGAGCCCTTAGAGGCAGAGGTATAAATTAGCAGCATCACAAAATGAAGTGATTAGCGCAGCGGTAGCAACATCCGCCTATTATGAATTCACGCAGACATCCACAAACTTACTGCTAAATATATTGTGAAAGCTCATTCCATAAACATGTCATTCAATAGCCACAGCTCTAATTATGAATTCACCCTTTTTGACGAACATGTGAAGCCTTCACAAGTCTTTGTGTACTCATTTCTAAACAGACATTTCCATGCAATTTCAGGTTCATTCTTTCTCACTTAATTCTAAGATCAAGCATATATTGATGTAAATGAAAGATAACTCCAAAAAGGTTATACCAATGAAATTAACATTGATAATACTTATACATTTCATACAAGCTTTCATTTTCTGGAATGCATATCATCATTATTAACCCTTGGTAAACAGATCTTGCGTTTATGCAAGCTTATAGAAAGCACCAGCAAAAGTCATTAATACAGACAAAACTTGCAATCAACAATAAAAGAACACCTCCTTGCATAACAGAATGATCATTTTATCGTAGTTCAAATTAAACAACAAATGAGCCAGCAACAAGCATTCCTCAAGCTAATCGATCAAAATAACAAGAGCTACTAAATTTCAAAAGTTGCTAAGTGAGGTTTAGCATATGGAGCATACAAAAAGCACGGTAGAGTTTATCTAAGAGATTCTATACGACTGTACTACAAACAGCTAAGATTCAGTCCGATTCCAACTTAATTCAAAAGAAGAAACCAAATAAGCAGAAACTAGCAAAAATCAGACAATTCACTTGTAACAACCAGGTACTAATAATTCAAGCACATGTAGTGATCCATTACTAACTAATTCACTCAATCAACCAATACCAAATAACTCCATCAAATAATTGCTGGAGCGATAAGTAACAAATGAGAGATTTAGAGAAGTCAGACCAGGAGCTGCAATGAGGTTGAGAGAACGAACTTATGGAAGTTGATATGAGCTCCTTTGTGAGTTTCTCTGTCACCAGTTCACAACGAATTCCCTTTGTCATGAATCTTTTCACCCGTCTGATGCTTTCTTGGCAAATCATATCGTATTCTCCATTATTCTTCATTTTTTCTCCCTGAGAAGAGACTGCTCTCAAGAGAAAATGCGTTCAGTAATTAAACTAGAAGATCAGATTCTCAAATCACACAGAACTTTCAAGTCAACATGATGAGGCTTCGAAACTCCAAATCAGAGATCGATTCCGAAAGAAACAATCAATATTTAACAAGTCAGAGAGGCATAAATAAAAAATATGACGTTAAAGCTTCCAAAAACTTAAATATCAACGAATACTCAACTAAAATTCAGTAACAAGTATGCTACAACCAACTAGAGCAACCGTGAATCAGAATAACTCGACACTTCAGTTAAACTTCAAGTTCGCTAACTTATTCACAATCCTAGAGAGAACGCAATTAATTTAAGGATCAATCTCACACACAACGAACATTACACAATAGACCAAAGCATATGCTCGGGATTTGTGTCAAGAAATTCTATGAGACTTTTCCACAAACAGTTGGAGTCCACAGCTTAACCTATGCTCAATTCATATGAAGAGTTGTTACCAGATCAGCAATCCAAAACATTATCATACAATTCATTTGTACCATAACAAGCATTACTAATTTCAATACATGCAATCAATAATTGACCATTCACTGAATCAAACAACCTTTGTCAAATAATCAAAGTAGAGCACTGGAATATAAAATGAGGATTAGAAAAATCAAACCAAGAGCAGCAGTTGGCTGAGAAGAAACGAGACAGTGGCAATTTGCACAAACCCAAGCGCCTTAGCCAGATCTGAAACTTTCTCAGCTCTTTACATAGAGATCAAGGTTAGTTCAGGTGAAACAAAAACATACATGAGCACAAAGGCTGCTGCGACCAGCGTCAAGTCAGCGGCTAAAACAGTCACCAGAAGGAAAGAGGAAAACGAGTTTAGGGATTTTCTAATTGATTTAAGGATTTATTTCTTCAATTTCTAAAACGCGAAGAAGATTTCTTCAAAAACTAATAGCGATTTGGAACTAATCAGCTCATCAAGAAGAAAAAGAAGGACATACGATATTTAGATTTTCTGCTAATGTAGAGGCTATTGAACACATAAACCAGAGCAACCAAAAGATTTATTCACCGAAATTGATTATTAGTTTAGATATGGGTTTGTCTCTTCTGTCCTCACACTTCTGAAGCAATTATCGTGGTTATCCCCATCGGAAACCTTCGATAATTCCTCTATGCATTCACCGAATTTTCCTATCTCAAACCTCAGTTCAAATCGGAACTCGACAACTAAGATCTCGGTTGAAGTAGATAAACAGCGTAAAAAGAGACGACAAACTAGAAAGCAAAGATTCCAATTAACTTCCTAGCTCGCTCTGACCAGATCAGGGCATTTACAACATCACCCTTTGAGGGCAGATCACGTTCCCTTCCTCTCTCAGCGAAATTCAACACACAAAAGCAGAAATCGGAAAGAAGCATTGAACTAAAAGCGGACAAAGTACGAAATCAACGCCCCAGCCCAAGTTTCCCACAGACGGCGCCAGTTGATAAAATTGGGTTAAAGCTTTATCAACGAAGAGAAAATCGTAAAAGTAATCAAAAGCTAAGAAAACGATCTTCCGCCAAAGGAAGCTAATCTACCTCTTTGAACGCCCATCATGAAATTAAGATGGATTTTCCTGCAAAAAAGAAAGTCCAACGCCGGGGGTTGAATCCGGTGAGGACCCTCCGACGCTCAAGTCAGTAAATTGGGCAAGAAGAAAAGGGGTAGAGAAAGGCGAGTAAAGCGTTTGAAAAATGATAATCATTTAATTTAGGGAGAAATGGGTATTTATAGGCTTACCATAGTGAGGGGTTGAATAATACTAACTTTAGTATCTGAGCTCTGTCAAGTCCACAGTGTCAGCTCTGAACCGTCAAGGTTCAAACGTCAGGCCTGAGCGTCAAGGCTCAAAAGTCAGCTCTGATGTCAGGGCTCAAATATCAGCTCTGAAGAGCTAAAGCCTAAGTGTTACCTCTGATACGAAATGTCAAGGCTGAGAGTGTTTGTGATGTTGTCCTCTGTATCTACTTTAGTCTACACATTATCCGACTTCTTTGGTAATGTGTTTTGAGCCCTGGGCCTATCTTCTTCTTGCTATTTGGGCCGATATCCGACCCATGCTTAATCATCCCATATCAAACGCGAAAATTTAAGAGACAGAAAAGGGACTTTCTTCTTTATTTCCATTAAATTATGTTGCCAAGAATAATAAATGTATATCAATACTTTATAAATTAGGAGTGTTGACCTTTATCATTATTGAGAATAATAATTAGCATGTTGAAAATTGAAATTCTGTGCGTATCCTTCAAAAGTGATGCGATGGAAATCGGTAAAGCTTATTGAAAAAGTAACTTGTCCCAAAGTTTATCCTAGTTCTAATGACATTATAACATTACCATGTTCTATCTTTTTTAAGATCCAGATAGAAAAATATATAAATGATCAGTATAAGAGGTACTCAGTCCTCACAAAGTGCAAACAAAATTTTAATTTAGAAGGGATATAATCTCTTGGGCATAAACACCAAATAGATGATGAGTAGCAAAAAAAAAAAGTAAGTTTATACATAATCATTTCAAGAGTTCATCTTCACACGTTCCACTATCTTAGTGATATTTAAATTAATATCCTTAAACATAAACTCATTTCTGTTTTTTCAAATATTACAAACATTGCATTACCATGTTTTATCTTCAAAATTTCCCAAATGATATGCTACGTTCATGAAATGAAAGCTCCAAATTGGGTGGTCATAATGTTGGAAATGGGGTCTAGCCTTTATCGTCAAATTCAAAACTGACTCGTATACTATTAAGTTGAGCACGTTTCAGTCAGTATTCAAACATTTGAAATTGACTATATTACGTTATTTTAAATGATATTCAAAATAAACTTAGGAGCTGATAAAAGGCACGAACATAACAAAAGAAAGCCATTATTGAATCTTACTCTCTCCATTCACAGTAAGTGTGGTCCATTTTCTTTGAGTTGTCCACATTAAGTGTTGTCATTCCATAAACGAAAATGACCCAACTCAAAATGTTACGCTTTTAGACTTTATTCCGTTTATTTGTATTCTTTATTTAAGGGTAAAAATGTACTTACACATTTTTCACTCACAATACTTATACCACCCACTCTCATCCACCCTTCACTCTCAAAACCCGTGTCACTCCCTTCGAACCATACTTATCGTGAATGAAGGAAGTAACAAAGTAACTCCCAATTCAAAATCATTTTTCCCATTTTGTCTGAAGATGTAATGGTCCTCCAACATGCAATTTAGTGGTTCCACCTTTGTATCTATACCGTAAAAAAAGACAATTGAACATATAGAAAATCAAATACAGAGTATGTTATTTTTTGAATAAATGACCTCTAAATTTCCAAATTTTCGTCATTTTCTCATATTGCAACCTAGAAAAAAAATTGCATTATAATATTAGAACTTTTAGTTCCATCTCATTTTGCAACCCGTTCCGATTTTCGGCAAAATTAAATTTAAGATATCGTCTACGTGAAAAACTAATAACTTAGATGATATTAAAACGACGTTATTTTTGATATTATGTCGGTTAAAAAAATAAAAGATAAAATAAAAAAAATCCACCTAATCTAAACCCTCTCTCTTCTCTCTCATACACATTCTCTCTCCTCTTTTATCTGCTACCTCTCTTTTCACAACCAACATCTTCTACACTGTCTCTTTCCATCGCTGCCAATACCCGCCTCTACCATATCCACTTAGGTGACCACCGGTCGTAATGTTGGACGGTGGTGGCATGGGGGTGTTAATATAGAGATGACAGAGAGGGAAGACAAAGAGAGGTTATAGATTTTTTTTTTTTTTTAATTATAGTTGCAAAACGAAGTCCTTTATATAGGATAGAATGAGTTCGTTTTGTTAGCCAGACGAAGTTGCCACATAGAATTTTTCAGGTCACAATGTTATCACATACTGTATTTGGTGAAATTAGACTCGAGTTGCAAAATTAGTGGAACTAAAAGTTCAAATATTTTGAGACACGTTTTTGTTTTCTTGATTGCAAAATAAAGAAATAACTAAAATTTAGAAATTTAAAGATCATTTACTTTATTTTCACCTTTTAAAAATTAAAGGGTAATTTTTAATAAAATAGCCAAACTATTCAAACTTTTACAATTATATTCCAAACTATTCAAATTGCAATTTAATAGCCAAACTATCAAAATTTTCACAATAATGTGCCAGGCACAAATTTCCGGCAAATCATGTCAGTTGTGACACGCTAGAAATATCACATGGAATATTATTATTATTATTTTTTACAAATGAAAGCAAAGTGCATAACATGGCCCTTTTAATTCCAAAAGAAATTTTATCTCGTAAATTACTGCCAAACTAAATACAAACATAAGAAAAATAGCAACACTGAATATTCTCAAAATCATGAAAGTAATTTGATAGCAAATAAAGACAAAAACTGGAGAAAGTTTGGTGTTTACATTAATAACACCTACATGACACAAAAATATTGGCAGATGAGTTGGAAATTACATTGCTATTTCAAAGTTTCATTCTAATTGTTCCAAAAATCATATTACTATAAAGTCCAAAACATATGGCTCCAACAAAAATCAAATTATCTAGACCATAATTTTCATCACTATGTCTGCAAATTCTAGTTGTAACCCAATTCTTCTTAAGTCTTCCTCTTACTAATCAAGCACTTGAGATGGTTGACTGTATGGTTCTCGTCCCTTACTTGTTCCACTCAGCTGATGAACTCTTCGCCCAGCTGGTGCCTACATGAAAATAATCTTAGATTAAGTATCAAATTCCATGATACAAAAGGCATAATAATAATGATATGAACCTTATAATACGAATTGCCAGTGTCTGAAAAGGTGATCATGCCATATCCTTGCCTAGCCTAGATAATGACGATGTATAAGATGATATATAAAAAGAAAAGATAATTATCAGATAACTAATTAAGAAGTCATTTCATGTATCAACCTTCCGTATTTCTTTTCTTATACTTGCATTTTCAGCAACACTCTTTTGCTGCTCCCTTTTGATGTGAAGTTTTCTTAGGTCATCCTCGGCCTCTCGAAGTTAATGATACAACTTCATTTTCCTTATCACCCAAATTATTCTTAGGACTTCCTCTTGGCTTTTTTAGTTTTGGTGCCTGTTCCAAAAACAAAGCTAATTAGCACAAAAATTAACCAAATCCATTTCACTACAAGAAATAAGAGACAAGATACAACCTGAGTATCAAATATTGACTTGCATTTTGTTCTGTTGTGATCAAGACCGCCACACAGGCTACAACTCATTTTCACACCTTTTTTGGACAACTTAGTCCTTCGACGTGATAGCTTCTCATTGAACTCTCTTTTCCTGGTCTTTTTGGGTCACCCTGATTGTTTTGTGTATTTAGGAGGAGGCAACTCTTCGGCATTAACTGTGGGCCATTCTTTCTCACCCCGTATTGGTTGTAAGGCATATTCATAGCAAGCTTTCCATGTACTTTTATAGTAAAACATGTCAATATATTTTACACGGTCATCCCTATCATAAAAAATACATGCTAAACTATGACAACAAGGTATGCCTATGAATTTCCATGAGCAACTTTGGTTGACTAAGTCAACTATATGCCTTTCATCAAAGTGATCAACTACAAATTGTCTATTAGCTGCAGCTACAACATGACACTCTTTCATCCTCCTCGCACATTTTTCTAATTTGTCTCTAATATTCGAGCATAACACATCATCCCCTTTCATTGCAGACTTTGCCAAGTCACACATCCTACCCATAAGACTTGATCTAATCCCTTCCAACATATCAATCACATGCTTATCTCTGAACCTAAGAATGTAATTGTTTAAATTTTCACATGTGTTGTTGTTAACAATATCACATTTCGAACCTGATTTGATCAATGACTTACAAAAGGCAGAAGGATTTTGGCTTAAAAAGTCTTCTGCAGCATCCGAAGATTCCATTCTCAACATGTTCAAGTAGCAGTTGTACTGAGTTGGTAATGTAACTTTTACCACTTTTCAAAAAATCATATCGTACATTGGCCCATAATACTTCTTCTTCCAATTTGCAAAGATGTGTCGGGCACAATGGCGGTGCTCTATATTTGGAGCCAAATCATGCACTGCGTTGATTAGTTCCTGCAATAATCTAAAAGTTGTAATATTAATATTCCATCAGGATGGTGAATTCAGATCGATACATGTATGAAATAATATGCTAATGTATGTTATACCTTCTGCTTATCACTCATTATTGTCCATCCTAAGCCCTCGTTGTCGTTATTGATTCCGAAATCGACAAATAGTCGTTCTAGAAACCAAATCCAGTATTCTGTATTCTCTTTTTCCACAACAGCCCAAGCAATAGGATACATTTTTTTATTGCAATCTTTGGAAACGACAACAAGTAGAGCGTTCTTCCTAATATGGTTTTCAAGAAGCAAGCATCGAGGCCAATGAACCTTTTACAGCCCACAAAGAAGCCTTTTCGCAATGCATAAAATCCAATATATAAACGTTGGAACACTCTCTCATCGAATTTGTTTAAATGTGTTTTCAATTCGAATCTACCGTCTCTATCCCTTTGTCTCAACTCAGCAAGGTAAGGCAAAATTTTATTGTACTGAGACTCTAAGGAATCAAACAACATCTCAATGCTCTTGGACTATCCCCTATAACATTTGGTCAAAGAAACATCTACCTCGTACTTCTCCCAAAGTTCATTTCGCATATCTCTGACCGCATAATTAGGATTGTTCTTCAATCGTCCCATAAAGATCTTCCCTATCCAAGCAGAATTAACTTGTCTGTTACGATATGCCCACAAACAAGTGTGTGATTGTTGGTAAGTCTTTATCACACAAGTTGGTTCATGTGCAAGCTTTGAGGCATACATGAGCCATTTGCATGGTTCTTGACACTTCGCTTGCAGCTTATAACTTGCAGTTATAGACCATCTGATGTTGTGGCCATTGAGAATCGCCCAGTATTTCACAGCTTCTTTACATTCATTCACATCTTTAAATCGCATTCCAAGCTTCAAGTTTAGGGCTTTGTGGTCACAATTCTTAGTGTACTGAAGTGATTTGTCCGTTTTTTTTTGAAATGCTGCTCAGTATCACTCTCATCCAATGATGTAACTGACTCATCAGAACAAGCCTAAACTGATTCGTATCAATCATCGTTCAATCTATAATCATTGTTTGTGAGCATGGAACACTCTCCCCTTTTTAATTCTCCACCTTCAATATCATTTCTATTCACATTTTTCATCTTCTTCATTTCCATCTTTTTCTTTCGCCATTCAAAAAACTCTTCATCCTCACTTGAGAAATCCACATATTCTGATCCATCATCTTTATCAGAACTTACCTCACTGGAATAATATATCCACTCATCATCACCACTTGACATATCCACATCTGCAAACTCTTTCCGTTCTTCATCGCCAACATCATTTGCATCTCTAGTACTTTGTATCGCAACTGACTTCACTTCATTCTCCACCAGCATGCCATCTCCATGACCAATATATTCCACACAAATAGTAAAACTTTTGTTTTTCAAATCAAAACTAGGGGTGGACCGGTACGGTATGCCGAATTTTTGTTGTCATACCGTATACCATACCGAAAATATCGGTATGAGAAAGTTCATACCGTTACCATACCGAACTTTTCGGTATACCATTTTTCGGTATACCGAATATTCGGTATCAAAATTTAATATACCGTTACCATACTGTTTTTCCGGTTACTGCATTGTAGTTCGGCATACCGAATTTTACGGTATACCAAAAATAAAACTAAAACATTCACCTTGTAATCCATAAAATAATTAATCAACATCTCAAAAATAATTAACCAACAAAATCAAGAAGCTCCAATAGTTAAACATCTAAAAAACAATTAACTTAAAAGTCAAGAAGCTCCAAGCCTGCAACAGTTTAGCAACAGTTCAAATGTTCAACATATCAGGAAACAAATAAATTAACTAAAAAAAAATAGCTCCAACATCTTAGCCAACTTCAAGAATTCCAACATCTTATACAAATATAATCTTACTCTTGAAATGACATAGTAGATAAAGAGGGTGCCAGAGAGATACTTGCATTGATACTTCCATCTGTAGAGAAACGTAAAAATATTAATACAAGCTTGATTGATATTTGTATATGTATTCTGTAAAGAAACACAAAAACATTCACTAAGAATTAATGCAAATAAAATGAACAAAATAAAGAAACTCTTACTCATTTAAATTGCTTCAATTTCCTTGTAGAAATCAAGATCATCATCAGTAGGATCTTTATACACGTAAAATTCCTCTGCCTTGAGCCAATCACTAGTGCAAACCAATGCCTCTACCATTTTTGGACTCAAACTAGTTCTAAAGGGATCCACAATTCGTTTGCCAAAACTAAAAGCAGACTCACTAGCAACACTTGAGCTTGGAATTGCAAATATATCCTTTGCAATAGATGAGAGGATCGGATACTTAGCGGAACTTCTTTTCCACCAATTCAAAAGATGAAAGCTAGCATTACTTCGCTTCTCAATGTCATCATCCAAGTAATTATCTACTTCGTTGTGGATTTGTTGAAGTTGTTCTTCTTCGTTTTGTGCATCGACCGCGCCGTACAATTCATCACACAACCCACTGTCACCTATACCAGCACTTGTACCGGCACGATTTCCATCACCACCCCCCAAGATCAAATTTTGAGCACCATCAACTAAAGCATCAGTCACTCCCTTGTACTCTACCCACAAAATTATCAAGTTATTTTTAGCTTGAGCAATGGTAGCATTGTACACATCATCACTACATCCTAATTTCACGGTGCTAACTTTGATCATCTGCAGCTTGTTTCTCGGATTCAAGACGTTAGCAATAAAAATCAATGGATTCAAAGTATTCCAATTCCCCCAATACTTGTCAAACTTTACCTTCATTGAAATTGCAACCTTCTGTAGAGTAGGATCCAAAAGATCTCTGGTTTTTTTCTCAATCTCAAGTTGTAAAACAATCATTGAAGGATAAATCAATTGAGATGTAGGAGTTTTTGTTGCACTTAACTGCAAAGTAGCATCAAAGAATTTTTAAGAAAATACACAAATGCTTGTGCATTCTCCCAATCCTTATCAACCGGAGGCCCTATCCTTTTTCTGTTCTTGTCATCCATTTCATTAAAATAATTAATAAAATGCATGGATTCTTCAGCCATCCTGTCAAACACTCTTTTATACATCAAGGCAACATCAAACATTTTGTAGGTTGAATTCCATCTAGTTTTGACATCCATAGGTACCGTGGAATACCTACCAAACTTGGATTGTACGGCAAAGCCCCTAAACTTGTTCAATCTCAAAGGGGAAGAATGAAGAAACAACACTGCATTCCTAATAGACTTAACTGCGCTTTTAAGCTCTTTCAAACCATCATTGACAATCAAGTTAATAATATGATAAGCACATCTCAAATGCAAATATTTCCCATCAAACAACAAAGTATTTTCAATTCTCATTCTCTTTTTCAAGTACTCAATTGCAGTATGATTAGAAGATGCATTATCAACTACAATCGAAAACACTTTCTCTATCCCCCATTCTCCCAAACAAGCCTCAATCATCTTGCCAATCTCTTCACCAGAGTGACTAATAATTTTTGTAAAACTGATTATTCTTTTATGCAATTTCCAATCACTATCCAGAAAATGAGCTGTGACAACCATATAATTGATATTTTGAATGGACGTCCAAGTGTCAGTGGTGATACTCACCCTTTGACCACTTATCACACTTTTTTTATTTTAGCCTTCTCAAGTAAAAACAAATCATAAACCATACCTGCGACTTTCTTTCGACCGGGAATCCAAATCGCGGCTGCAATTCATGCAAAAGATTGATAAACCCTTTCCCTTCAACAACCCGAAATGAAGTTTCGTCGATAATCACATATTCAGCCACCTTCAGTTCACATTTATTTTGATTAAAAGCGTGAAATACGATCTGATTTTTCTGCCCTCCTATCGACGCCATTGTCTCATTGGTCAACATAGTTTGACCCTTCACTTCAATGTTAGCTACATATAAAGGACTTGACGTGCACCTTCTCACTAAGTGTTTTATTAATCCACTTGTACTTCCATAAAGTGTTGGTATTTCAGCTTTGCAGTAGTTACATATCGCCATCTGCGAATAACTCCCATCACTAGATTGTACTTTTTCACAATGCTCCCAATATGGACTCTTCGACTTCGGAACTTTTGGAGGATTTTTACTTTCAGTTGCAACACCTCTGGATCTTTTTTTACTACTGACATCATCTTTTATAGAAGAATTTGTTGCAATTGGTACAACAGATGAATCCGGGACTGTGTGAGAAGATTCAGATTCCAATATGAAAATGAAGAGTAAATTCCACTAATAAATATTGAGATTCCACAGTTATGATAATAGTTATTCAGATTCAAAAGATTAGCAGCAACTAGATATTTAAATTCTATAAATATTGTGCATCCCATTTCATGAACTTAAATACACACAGAAACAAACAAAAACCTCAACTAAAGACAAGACCATAATGCAAAGTAGCAAGGAAAACTCCAATGATATCATTATGCATTCTGTGGAAGACAACTCGATAAAAAAATTCTTTAAATCCATTAATATTTAATTCATCAGACTATAAGAATCGAGGAATAGATAGAGAAGAGTGACTCGGTGAGAGTGAAGGAGAACAAAAAGAACACGATTATGGAAATTCTTAAACACTAAGAAAACATGATTCACCACTCTATAGAGAATTAGTGAATTACCTCATGTCTTCCAGACCTTTATCTTGATTTTCTGACATTCTAAAGAAACTCCGACCCTGATTTATGGCGTCGATATGAGCCACGAAACAGCTGAAGCCTGGGACTGAGAAGCGAGGTTGGATTTTGGAGGAATTGGGCAAGAAGGTGAATTAGGTCTCTGTATTGGGGGAGGCGGGTTGAGAAATGAGAATTGAGGGTTTGAGTTCAAATTAGCAGTCGCGATTTTTTTTTTAATTGAGTTTTAATTGATTACAAATTGGAGGAATGGATAAATTGAGTTTTTAATTGATTTTGATCAATTTAATGGAATGAGGCGGTGGGCTGCCTTGTTGTGGGCTATAATGACTGCATATTTTATTGTAATATTAATTATATTATAAGTATAAATGTATAATATTAATTTTATTTTATTTAATAAATTCGGTATTATCGGTATATACGGTATATATGGTATGGTATATACTGATTTCTAGATATATACCATCTTTTTGGTATATACCGAATTTTTGGTACTGTACGATATACCGTCGGTATACAGAAATTCATACCGTTGTCGTACCGTGTATATTCGGTACGGTATGATACCGTACCGTAAATTTCGGTAATTTAGGTAAATTTCGGTTCGGTAATTTCGGTATACGGCATATTCGGTATTTTTGTCCAGCCCTAATCAAAACTGTCACACCCCAGTTCTCATAAATTGAGACGCGACAGTGGGGAATAAAGAAGCGGGAAAGAAAGGGGCTTACTTTTTGCACATAGAACAATTTATTCACAAATTTAATGAAGCGAGGCGACAAAACAGCGCTACACCCATTAAAATAAAATATTGGGTAAACTTGTGTCTAGCATAACAAAATGAGTCGACCATCCACTTCACCAAATGATGTTATCATGAGGGAGTGGGAATTCGAGCGTCCAAGAGAAGCTGATCACAAGACACTCTCCATAAAAATAATAAATAACACAAGAGAGATATATTCAGAGTTGCACATTTAAATAACATAGCGGAAGCACACTAACAGATACAACAACAATCCCTTCCTCAGTCTCGTGTCTCATCACCTGCCTGCCGATCTGAAAACATTTTATAAAAAGATTTGGGCGTGAGTACTAGTAACTCAGTGCGTAAGATTTTATAAACAATTTTTATAAAAACAAAACAGTTAGTATATCCAAGTTTTCCTCGTAAACTTAGAAGGTTTCAAAGCATAAAGTCACTTCTAAGATACATCAAACCTTTTTCATTTGCGCGCCAACATTGCCGTTCTAGTGTTATTCTTATCATTTCGTGGTACGGTTCATTTCCCGTTTCAACCACAATACAAAATTCCGGTCTTAACCCATCGGATCCAAAATATAGATCTCGTTAGAAAATGATAGTGATCAACCCACCGAACTTCTAACCACGTGTAAATAGGCCATTGCCAGTGTGTTAGACCAATAAAAGATCCCAGTCGGTATCGTAGGAACTTTAAACACATAGAGCGCAGTAAAACAGTACCATGAATAACCATTTTTCTTTTGAAATATCAGATTTATTAACTCAAAATAATTTTATAAAATATATTAACCCACCTGATATACAGAAATACGTTGGAGTACTTGGTTGTGTCTGGACCTCAAGATCAGTTGCTTAGAGCAACGACAAGATTTCTTTGATAATTTCGACTTTCTTCTTATTTAGAAGGAATTATACTAACGAAAAGGAATGAAAAATGAGAAGTTGGATGACAATATTTATAGGAGAAGGAATCGAGTGTTATACAGATAGAATTGCAAGAATATTATTTAAAAATTATAATAGACCGTAGGCTAGACAAGTAGCTTCGATTACTCATCAACTAACTATCAAACCATATACATATATGCAAGCTACGTGTTACTTCCTCTGTCTCATGAAATATGTCCCATTTTTCGTTTTGGGTTGTCTCACGAAAAATGTCTCCTTTTCTTATTGGAAAATAATTAAATGCATTCGCATTGTTTTTACATTTGCATTCACACTACTTTTACATTCTTTATTATTTATTCACACCACTTTTACATTCTTTATTATTTATTCACACTATTTTTACATTCTTTATCATTTCTCCTTAATTCTCGTCCGAACACAAGTAAGATATTTTTCGTGAGACGGAGGGAGTATATGTTGTATATATACACATCCACTAATTTTACTATTAGGGTGTGTTCACTTGAAGGCAAAAGAAAGTAAAAGGAGGTATAATATTATTTTACTCCCTTATATCTTGTTTGGTTGTGATTTAAGAAAAATCCGGGCATGAGGTATAAATTTTCAGGCAGCCCTTTTTACCATGTGTTTTAGATATTTCCTTCTTTATACATCAATTTCATCCCAAGTGAACAAGATATAAACATTATGGAGTATATTATCCCTCCAACCAAACAAGATATAAAACTTGTGGTCCCCACAATGAAATATAAATTTATATCTCATAATATTATCTCTCCATTTAGAGGTATAAATTTATACACCCAAGTGAACACATTCTTATAATATTATAAAATAGTATACTAATTATATCATTAATTAACAATATAATATACTCCTTCCGTCCTGCTATTCTTGTCCTGTTTTCCTTTTCGAGTTGTCCCGTTATTCTTGTCTTGTTTCCTTTTTTAAAAATAATTAGGAGATAATTAATTTGTTAAACAATTCACTTTACACCTTTCATCATACTTTTCCACCTCATTTTTTGTGTCATTCACTATTCTCCTTCTCTCTCTACTCACTTTATTCCACTTTATTTCACTATTCACTCTCTCTACCCATTTTATTTTACTTTACCACTTTATTTCACTATTCACTCGCTCTCTACTCACTTTATTTTACTTTAAAAACTCCACTAAACATACTTTTTATTCTTAATTATTTTCTCCTTAAACTCCGTACCAAAAAAGAAACAAGATAAGCCTGGTAGGACGGAAGGAGTATTAATTTACTAATTACATTATTACTAATATAATAATATAAATCAAAGTACATATATCTATTACGTACATATAATATATATATATATATCTATATAAAATAATTTTAGGTATTAAATTAAATTCAATAAACTCTATAGATAAAAATTATATATTACAAGAATAATTTTACTAATATATATATATATATATATATATATATATATATATATTATAAGTTCGATTTTGAAAATATAATTTTTGTTGGAATTCAAAAGATTTTTTCAAGGTGTTTTTCCCCTATTAAACTTATTAGGAAATTCAAGGGTATTAGTGTGACAAAAACAATCAAACATGTTGTCTTTGAATGATTTTTCATCGTCACAGAATACTTGACATGTTTACTTTAAAAGAAACAATTAGTTTATATACATGATCCACCATCTCATCTAAATCTCACTAACCTACTCCCACTACACACTCAACCATCTCATCTATAACTTTATTAGCATTATAAAATATTACATTCACACTACACTAAACACTTTCTTTTTACTCAATAACCTTTTTCTTAGTCTCCGTGCCCATATGAACTAGGCCGTATTCGGCGGGACGGAGGGAGTACTTTTTTGTCATCCCAACAACGTTATTCTAGTTTTTGATCAATACCACTTTTCTTTTGTCATTACTACTGTTTTTTTGTCATTATCTCACTATCTCTACTTTTTAACTTTTACCCCACTCAAAATAATTTTATCAGCTTTCTTAATCTCCGTACCGAACACCAAATGGGCATCATTTCGTGAACAGAGGGAGTACTAAGTTCGAATAGCAGCGCCCTTATTGAAAATTATCCAAAATTAAAAGAACTGAATCTTTTTCTTTCCTAAAAAAAATGAACTGTGTTCTTCTATAAATAGGGGTGAGCATTCAGATTACGGATCAAATTTTTGCTCAATCCGATCCGAATCCGAAATTTGAATTTTTGAAAAAAAAAAAGAAGATCCGATCCAATCCGAAATCCGAACAAATTCGAACCGAAAAAATTCGAAATCCGAACACCAAACCCGATACGATCCGAAAATCCGAAATTCTAAAGAAAAAATATTAAACAATTCAAAAATTCAAAATATATTAAATTTAAAATAATTAATAAAAAATTGAATAAACATATTAAATTATTAATAATTCATAATAAAAAATTTATAATAAATTGAATAGATATATTAAATTAATATTATTAATAATAGAAAATAATAATATATTATATATAATTCGAATTTCGGATTTGTTCGGTTTTTTAAAGCACCGATCCGATTCGAATCCGAAATCGAAATTTCCCCAAAAATTAGATTCGATCCAATCTGAAATTCGAACAAAACCGAACCAAATTTCATAGTATGTCGATTTGATTCGGTTTAGATTTTCGGATTTTGGTTTTTTTTCCTCACCCCCTACTTCTATAATCTACTACGAAGTCATTGTGACTAATTTACCCCTAACTCCGCTTTGAAGATCTCCTGAGCTCTTACCTCAGTCGTCCGCCGCAGCTATGGCGGCAATTGAAGAAATCACGGCGGAGCTGTGATACCCTACTGCCAAAGCTCTCTAATTAACGTTATTCAAGGTTGCTTTCCGATACTGTTTTTGCTAAAATATCGTCAGTGTTTCTTGTCGAATTAAATTCATTTTTATGTATTTTCGTGTTTTGAAAATTATCACGATATCTCGGTTGAGTATGCGTTATTACATGCAAATATTATTAAGTTCTTATGATTATGCTGAGTAATTGAGAGCGCATTGCCTGCCATTTTGCGTTGTATTATGCTGTCTTTAAATGAAAGCGGTAGCTTTGTAGTAATTGATTTAATCGAGCTTGTGATTGATTTTTTATTTTTTTTTCCTTTTACAAAGTTCATTTGATTGAAGCTTCATTCTTCTCTTTTTCCTTCATTGAATTCCAGACAACAGAGGGAAAATGACTCCTGTCTCGTCCAAGCTTTATGCAGGTCCTCTTTTCTTCTTGTATGTGTGTGCGTATATCGGGAAATCATTCACACTGTTGTTGAAGTAAGCGTAAATTAGTATGCATTTTCTTATCTGGCTTTTTTCTAATGAAAAATTTGGATTTTGCAGATGATGTGAGCTTGTTGATGGTACTAATTGACACGAATCCATTCTTTTGGAACTCGGTGCAATCCACATTTACCTTCTCCAAGTTCTTAACCCATGTAATTTCCTTGACTTAGTGTAGTTTCATTCACATTAACGAAAAAATTATTGGTTTCTGCTTTATTTGCAAATTTGCTATGTAAAAAAGGTAATGGTGTTTTCTTTGCAGGTACTTGCATTTTTGAATTCTATACTTCTGCTGAATCAGATGAACCAAGTGGTTGTCATAGCTGCTGGGTATAATTCTTGTGGCTACATATTTGATTCGTCAGACCCACAGAGCCAAAATCAGCGGGCGGAGGATTTGCTGCATAAATTGGAGGAATTTGTGGACAATGACCAGGAACTGTGTCGTGAAGAGTCTGTGGATGGCCCTGGGTTCTCACTTCTATCTGGCTCCCTATCGATGGCCCTTTGCTGTATCCTTCTCTTCCTTTTCATTGCTTTGAGAGATGTATTATTCAGCTCAACTGTGCTAATGTCTTTCCATAGTAGTTGTCTGTTTTAGTATTGAGTTATTTGTTTTCTGTGACTTCGGAACCAAATAGATATTCAGAAGGTCTTTCGTACAGTGCCACTTCATCCCCAGCCTCGGGTGAGTCTATGATCAGTCATATCATTTTTTATTATGTTGGTGGAATAGTTAAGACATATCGTATTTAAAAAAATTATGAAGTAATTCCAGTACTGTGCCTTTTGCGTTTTAACCCTTATTTTTCTTTGTCAATAGTCGTTTATTTATGAGGATTGTTTTTTATATTGTTATATTAAAAAGCGAGATAAACACAATCAACCTGTAGTTGGACTAGACTTAAGGTGATCCAAGAATCATGACTACAATAGGCACATTTTACTCTGCAGTAACATTTCCTTGTCCAATGTAACACATTCCTTATCCTTCCTCAACCTGACCTACCACAGACATATTGCTTTTTGAATGCCCATCATTACTCTCTGGAACATTAATGTAATTAACATGGAAGTTTTGTCTGTTTTTTCAACTTCATGGAATGAAGATGATATAAATGCTTAGTTCTTTGAATGATTTATATTAGCTCCAGTCCCTTTTTAACTAATATCTTGTATTTATTTCCTTTTTTCATCAAATTTTATGTAATTTCTGAAGTATAAGTAATCCTACAATTGCAGATATTATGCTTACATGGATCTCCGGATGGACCTGGACAGTATGTACTAATTTTTCCTTAAAAGAATCTACAGAGTACTTCTGTCTTTGTTGGTTCATATGCTGACTCTTTGTTCCCTGCAGATATGTTGCAATCATGAATTCAATTTTCTCTGCTCAACGATCAATGGTAATACCGGGAGACTCAAGGGTCTTTTTTTTTTTTTTTTTGATAAATGCATTCTTGTTTTAATCTACATGTGGATCAAGTAACTAGAAATTTTATTTGGCTTGTTATGTGAAGAGTAAGAGAAACATATTGTATTTGGAATTTTGTGTTCTGTGTGATTTTTATCATCTTTAATGGCCTTCGTATGGATCACGCGAGTCCATCTGTCTCTGTTTTTATGTGAATATAACATTTATTGAGACAGGCAACAAACCTTAACTCTTAAGTATTGGACCTGCAGCCATCACTTTTCATATTCTTTGCCATACGGGACAATCTTCAGTTATTATGATTGATCCACCTATGCCACCTACATCAAAAATTGTTTACATCATTAGTATCATTTGAGCATAATTTTGATGTTAGAGGTTCAACAATCCCCGGAAAAGATGGATGCTACTGATACTAGAGATAAAATGCCCTAAATAATCATTGAGATGTATTGTAGTGTAGGAATTCATTAGTGTTCTTCTAAGTAATGTACTTGTATGGTGAAGGTAGAAGTTTCCTAAGCATCTGAAGAAGCACAAAGTGGCTTCTTCTTATGCTCTTTATTGCCTAATCCTTTTCACGGAGTCTCATAAAAGAAGTACTCATCTATGGTGATTGAAAAAGGATTGTACGAGCCTATTACCTTGAGTATATGGATTGCTTCTTCTTATGCTCTTTATTGCCTAATCCTTTTCATGGAGTCTCATAAAAGAAGTACTCATCTATGGTGATTGAAAAAGGATTGTACGAGCCTATTACCTTTAGTACATGTTCGGAGATCCATAAAAAGGAAACCAGCCTAATCATGGAAAAGATGACCAGACGTACAAATATCAAGTATTATAATTGACTAGTTTCTGATAGGAATAGCCAAGATTTAATTCCCTAAAAATCTGCATATCATTGCTTGATTCATCTCTTGGCATTGGCCTTGATTTTTATCACTTATCAATACAATAATCATACTTAGCTCTTAAATCATTTGCCAATTTTTTCTTTCTCATCCTCTTTCAGGTTCCTATAGATTCATGCGTGATAGGAGCTCAAAACTCTGCTTTCCTGCAGCAGGTAGCATATCCTACAAGATGTTACCAATTTGTTTGTTAATTTATTTGAATATAATGCTGAGTTTCTCATTGATATTTTGGTTGATAACATGCATACTTTTCAACAGGCTTCTTATATAACTAATGGCGTGTATCTGAAGCCTCAGATATTGGATGGATTGTTTCAGTATCTTTCGGTAACTACTTTTCCATTTTGGCAAAAATGAAATAATAAATGCTCTAGAATCTTGATGTATTGGTGTTGTCATTAATATAATTTTCTAGCTTGAAATATGTTTTACAATGCAAATAATAATTCAGACTGCAATGGATATGTATTAGAACATAAATATTGCAGGCTGCAGATGTGTTTGCAGCCTTTCTTAAACTATTGTGGTAGTAATGAGGGACTTTGTCGCATGCAGACGGTGTTTGCTACTGATTTGCATTCTCGTTGCTTTTTACAACTCCCTAAGCCTGCAGGAGTGGACTTTCGTGCCTCGTAAGTTACTGTATGAATTTCAAAAGTTCTTTATTTTTTATTTTTTATTTATTAATTATCGTAGGCTTCTTAGCCCCATGGCTCCTCATCTTGTTTGCAATCTTCAACTTTCCACATAGTCCTGATATTTCCTTGGCATCTCAAAAGGGTGTTAGCTAACACCCACTCTCTTATTTTCTTTTCTTTCTTGGTTTTCCATATGTTGACTGGATACTGCCCGCCATTAAGTATGCAAATTTATATATTGGCTATTTCAATAGCATTCCTATCTAATTTTCTCCTACTAGCGAGTACTGTCATTGTACCTCTTGTAGTTGTATCCATGCTGTGTGTGCGGAAGTGGTCAGCACAATACATTTGAATGCATAATAAACATATGTGGGGTAATAATTGATTTGGTTAATTACTGAATTTGGTCGTTTGATTACTGTATTACTCATGCAGAGCTGAAACCTAATTACCCTATTAATGTGCAGGTGTTTCTGCCACAAAAAGACAATTGATATGGGCTACATTTGTTCGGTTTGCTTATCTATATTCTGCGAGCATCACAAAAAATGTCCTACCTGCGGGTGAGTTGCAGCAGTCATTTATGACATCCGTCGAAATTCTATGATTTATTTACAGAGGCTACTGCCTTTCTTCTGTGGCATTCCTGTGGTTTCAATCTTGTCTCCACCTAAATACTCGTAATATATTCCTACTTGTACAGTTGCATGTTCCCACCTCCTCACTTAGTGTCTAATTCAGTAATCCATCTGTTAATCAACCGTTCGGCCTTGTTGCAAATTAGACCCAATAGCTATCTGATGTGCCTAAGGTCTTTAATACAAGAAGAGGGGCAGAGGGGTGTTATGTCCAACTCGACATATATTGATGTGTGCTTTGTGCATCGATCTTTTTCACATGATACGACCAATATGCACACGATAGGTCTCGTGTCTTAATCTCAATCTTGTTGATGATGCAGATCAGTATTTGGTCAGTCCCAAACACAGGACTCCTCGACGCCGGACCGGAAGAGGAAAACTTCGGTGGATGGTTAGGTTTTCAGGCGCTTCGAGACTCACATTTTTCTACTATTCACTATGGTTTTGATGCAAATTGTCACTGATTGTTGGTGTCAGTGTATTTTTTTATGGTTATTGCTCTCATGATCTGATACACGTAGTACCTTCTTCTTTCCTCCTTTTCGTATCCAGTACAATAATGCCATGCCCTAATCATACAGTTTCAAGCCATTGATTTATAATTTAGTAGTAACATCTAAAATATAAGGTGAATATATAATGAACGAGAAGTTGAAAATTATATTTCTGACTTTCTGTTCGTTTATCTTTCATTATCTGTTGCGTTGGAATTTTTTAATCTTGTTAAAAGTGCAATAACTATTTCCAAAGTTTGTCCTAGTATTAATGACATTTCGTCATACCAAATTCTTATCTTCATGTTTTCGAATAGCCAAAAGAAATATGCTTCCTTCGTCCAAAAGCAAGTGACTCGTGTGCTGTTGATGGTCCCGAAACGAATTACTGGTGTATGGGGAGGGAGGGGAATACACCAGTTAGGATTTTTCAACTTTGAAAACTCAACACTCGAAAATTACTTCAACTGAGTAAAGAAAGGTTCAGCTGCAATCACAACTGAGTAAGAGAACTCAGCTGTGAGAGTGGTGCTGTGCAGAATGTGGTGGAAATAAAACTCGTAAAAATAACTCACACTTTTAAGCTCGGTTGGTCAAGAACCAAAACAGTTGAGAAAGTGCAGATGCAGTTTGTATGCTGGTTAGTCAGACAGATAAAAATGCAAGAAATAAAGACGAACACTGGCACACAAAGATTTAACGTGGTTCGGAGATAACCCTCCTACGTCCACGGGGAGTTGTGAGTCCACACAACTCTGTCTAAGTTCTTCTGGACAAACCACTCAGCTTACGCGGGCTGAGTAACCGTTAAGGATAAGTTTGCGGGTACTTATCAACCTTTACAGTTAAGTTTACGGGTACTTAACAAACCAAGCTACTCAATTGCAGGAAGAGTATAATCCTAAACCTTTTCAGGTGAAAGAAAAATGTGTTTCCAACTAAAAGCTCGAACGGGATGTGAGCTGTGATCTAACTCTCTATGAACTCTCACTAAGTGATGTTCTCAAGGTTCGATCTAAAGACACAAAACTATCTAACTCTAGAACTCTCAACAAGTGATGTTCTAAGAGATTTAATTCAGTTCGGGAAGAATATTGCTCTTTTCTTTTCGCTTCAGATTTCTTCTCGCGTGTGTCTTCTATTTTTTTTTTCGAATAAATGAAGTCCTCTATTTATAGGCGGAGAGTATCAACTAGCCGTTGGAGGAGCTGTTGATCTCTGATCGTTGAAAGCGATGGCTTGTCTCTCATCTCTGCAGACTTTCCCGATATGGCATCTGTGCTCTTCTGCTTTCCATCTGAGACAGCCTTGTGTTGTGCCAAATGGGGTAATGACTGAACGGTCAAACCCTCACGTGACTTCCTTTTTGAAATTTAAATCTTAACAACAGACTTTCAACAAGGGGTGGTCGGTTAAGACTTTCGATCTTCAGCTAGCTTTCTCTTCAGCTGATGTTCTATCTGATAACTAACAGTTGAACTCTCAGCTGACTTCGTCTTCAAGCTGTTGATCTTCTTGGTTGAGTTCTACAACTGATGTTCTGAAACTGAACACTCAGTTGTCTTCCTTGTATTTGGTCAATTGGGTTCAAACGCTCAGATGGCTTTCTTTCATCTGATGTTTTCTTCCCCTTTACTGCTTCTCATCTGATGAACGCTCAGTTGTTTTCTTTACAACTGATGTTCTATCTTTTGAACGTGACTTCCCCCTTTTTGCATCTGATCATATGAGCTCTCAGTTGTATTTCTTGACAACTGATGTTCTGTCTGAGTGATGCTTTGTTGCCATCTTCAGCTGGAGACCTGTAAAGATAAAATCTTAACTTTGCTCAAACAACGAGCCTAATCTTCTAACATTAGGTTCTGGCAACATCTACTCGGTTGGGGTCAGTCGGTTTTGGAATTCATCAAAGCTCTTACTAATAAATTTCCCAACAACTGTATTGGACTGTCTGATAATATTAATAAGTGACTCGTTTTCAAATAAGGAAATAATTATCTTTTCAAAAATTATGTGTTATACCACTTTAGCCATTTTCTATCCTTCAATTTAAAAATAATAGAAGGAAAATATACGGCAAATTTTGAGTAGCTTGCGCAATCATTTTACTTGGCTCTCTAAGAGCATCCACATCGGGTGGGCGGAGCTCGTGGGCGGAGGTGCTGCGCCCTCCACATTTGGAAGGCTCTCCCATTGCAGCCATTTGGAGGGCGTGGGCGGAGGGCTCAATTGAGCATTTACATATGCCTCCGCCCTTTGACGTGGCGGCTGCTCATTGGCTCATATGGTAGCCGTTGCAAATTCAAACGACAACTTTTTTTTTTCTCTTTTTCCTACTATATATACAACACCTCATTTCTTTAATTTTCACTCATCTCTCAATCTCTCAATTCCACTCATTTCTTGAAAATCATTTGGCTATGTGCGCCAAACTCAAAAAAGTGTACATTTGTAGTAGTTTTTTTTTTAATTATCTATTGTATGTTTTTATTTATGAATGAATGAATTTTTTTTAATTGAATTATAAATTATTAAAAAAAAAAAAAAAAAAAATTGTAGCGCCCTCCAAATTTAGGAGGGCGCCGTTGTGCGCCATTTTTAGGTGAAGGGCGGAGGGCTCACGAGGGCACGGTTGTGGATGCTCTAACATAATGCCAATTTAGCTCGAAACTAACAGGGTAGGCCGAATGGACTTAAAAAAAGAGTTGGGACTGAAAAATTTCGAAACAACTAGACTCACTAAAAAAAGCACAAAATCGATATAACTCATTAAAAAAGCGGGTTAACTGATTGACATGTGTTGTAAGGTTGAGATGTGAAGTGAAAAACCAGCTTAGAGGCGCACATATTAAGATTATTATGCGAAATGTCTAATAACATTCAAAATCATAATCAAGTAGCTATAACTACTTTTAAAACAGAACGATCAGCCATCGGCAGAAAAGGCCAATTCTTGACAGAAAAGAAATTTTGCAAAGTTTCTTCCACATCAAAAGAAACGGTTTATCCGAGATATAGCATAAGCACAGCTAGATTATGAAAACAAAATGCAACAAAACCAGCACCAACTAGGACAATTCATTAATATAATAAATCACAACGTACAATATCTGTGATCCGAACTACTACTACCTCGTCCAGATCATTTCAATGACATGAGCTGTATATTAGCTCCCTACACACGAGATGCATCGAGAATAGATACCAGCCTCAATCGCCTGAGTTTCACCAGCAGATCCGTACATATTCAGATATACAGATGGAAAGATAAGAACAGTATTCAGCCAATCCAAATGAGAATTTAAGAAGCCAGCCAGATACACACAATGAACACTTGAAGATATCTTAAAACTGCAACTATACATAATTTCATAAAGTTTCTTACAGTTATTTCGGGAATGTCGCCAAATGAAGGACTGAAACGAAGTAAAAGAGAGCTTGATTCATGAGAAGATACATATGCACTTACAGTTCTACAAGTATTTTTCTATGCAGGTTGTCAGTGTAGATTCTGGAACAGCACCAATGACTGCTTCTTTCTTCTCCCCATTCTTAAAGATTATGACAGTAGGAATACTTCGGATCCCATACTCGGTTGCAATGGCAGAGCAATCATCAGTGTTGACCTTGTAGCACTTGAGCTTCCCAGCATAATCCTTAGCCAATTTATCGATGACAGGGTGGATCATGCGGCATGGCCCACACCATGGTGCCCAGAATTCGACCAAAACAGGCAAGTCAGATTCAAGCACATTTGATTTCCAGTTGGGATCAGTAACAGCAGGCACTGCAGTTTCCAAGGAGCCATTGAGTAATGTGGAGATTTCCAAACATACATACTACCACAAAATGATGAATTCATATTCCTTTCCATAATGTACAATTAATGATGAATAATATTCCCTTCCATAATGTACCAAACTTATATACCCGTTGATATCTTCTCACAAATACAATGAAGAATACTCTGATGAATGTTAGAAACATTTATGTCCATGAAGATGCACTCAATGAGTTTACCATTCAGGTATCAAGTAATTTATGACTAGGTATCAAGTAAGAAGTTCAAGAGGACCACTGCAAGATAATATTCATTAATGAGACAATCAATTTAATTGAAATGAGCAAAATTTACATTCTTTGAGTATAATCAATTCTATCAAGTTTCAGAAGAAGAGGCAATTTGAGCACGATTGCCATTCAGATAAAAGCAGAATTCTCAAACAGACCACTTGAATATTTATCATCTATGAGCCCTGCTATCCCTCAAACCCAATATGGATTTTAAACAATAAAAGAAATCAAATAAAGAACAAAAATCAGAACTCATGCACTTATTCGCTGTCAGATTATGGAATATATATTGAAACACAAAATCACTCGATTGGATTTTACATTTACTCTCATGTGACAACCCCAAATAATCACACAGCACACAAAAATAAAACACAAAAAATAAGCCTGAAATTTTCAATCTAATGATAAAAACAATTGAACTAAACATGAAGTCGATTCCTCTATTAACTGCATTCCATATCCAGCCAAACAACCTAGAACCTAACTCAAAACTATATAATTATAATAAACACGAGGAAATCGAGATAACTACCTCCAACAGCTGTGTCCTGGGCCTCGCAGACGATTGTACTAGCACCTCTAGCGAGTTTCTGAGTCGACCTCAACTTGAGGAACGATCGAGTTGGCTGCATCTTTAGACCCCTCAACTCGGGAAATCGGACGGAGGCGGATGCGGATACCGGCGGCAAGGAGGCGGAGGGGAGCGCGGAGGCGCGTGGGATCGTAAGGGTTTCTAGAAGACCGGCCATGGCGAGGGCGAGGGCGAGGGCGAGGGCGAGGGCGATATTCACACAGAATATGTGTGAGCTCTGCGTCGGCTGGTTTGGTGGATAAGTGGAGGAGAGGAGAGTGGTTGAGTGAAATTTTATATCACTTCTCTTTTGTTTCAAAGCGGGGGATTTTTGATATTTTGATTTCCGAAGATGAATGGATGAGGAAATAGGAGTTTAGTTTCCGATACATTTTTTATTTATTTAGTTATTACATAACAACATTACTAGTATTATTTTGGGCTTATTTGATTTGGTATTGGGCTCTAAAATAAAATGAAGAATTACAGGCCGAACCTGATTTCAACCTCTTCTTCTTGCCAAACGACGTCGGGCTTTACTCATCAAATTGTGGGGTAATTCTAAATATAGCCCATATTTTACTCTTTATAGCCACTACATTTAAATAAAATAAAATTATAATTTTAAATTTCTTATCTTGCCTTTGGACCTATCGATCCTTCTTTAACTTAGCCTCAAATCCAATATGGCAAAATACCATATTACAGCCCCCATGCATCAAAACTTTTTGCCAAGTTCATCGATCAACAAGTTGATGCCATTGCCGGTAAAGATGACATCTCTTCTCACGCGAAAGCAAAACATCATCAATATATACTCATTTAATTCTTCGAAACTGGGGAGAAAGTAGAATAATAAATCAAACACCAAATTTAGGGAAAATCCATAATCACAGAACTACATCCCTTTATGAAATTGAATTAAGCCAACGCTCTCTGCCGGAAAATTTGACCAAAGATTCGCCGGAAGCATACCCCAATACGAATTTCTCTTAAACCATAGTTAAATTGAATAATTCGTTTTTTTTTTCTAAATAATCTTTAATCCAAGAAACCAAAGTGAATCGGACTTGTTTGAGGGACCATTAGATGATACAATCAAGATTATTACCTAAATTTTGTGAAAACCACAAACTCAAAATCTTGAACCGAAATTTTGAATAAACTCGGGATCAAAAGACAAAAGTTATATTTTCATGGCTTAAATTAAATTCTCATTAATGTATTATATCCTTATGCACGGCAAATGAAGTTGCTACAATATTCACAAATTTTCATGGCACCCTTGAAACACCACTCTTCTCCGACTTGCTAAAATCGATCCATATCAACAAAATTTCAATGGGTTCGACTTTTTTTTTTTTTTGGCTTATGTTTTGAATATCCAAGAGGAGGAATAGAGAGAAGAAGATTGGGTTCTTCAAATTTCTTAGTTTGATGAAAGCAGCGTGGGGCTAAGGAGATAATTATTATTTAGGGGCTATGAATTTAGTTAGGACTTAAAGGGTATTATAGAAAATTTATTAATATTTTTATTATTATTTTATATAGGAGGCTATAAAGAGTAAAATGGGAGCTATATTTAAAATTACCCCAAATTGTGCCATCAAAGGTTTCCACGTCGGTTGCTTAACTAGATTTTAACCCAAAATAATAAAATAAGCTAAAGATTCTAGGCCGACTTCATTCAATTAAGGTGGTGACTGGCGTTGGTTCCTAGATTGAATGGATATGTACGGATAATTAATTGATTAATAATTCTCTCAAATTTGGAATATTACTTAATTAATCATAAAGCATGGGTCATGTTTTTCATCATGAATCTAATCATTCAAATTAAATATATAATTAAATTTATTATTTTATTAATCAAATCTTACTATTCAATTAATAAAGATTTTCAATTGAAATTTTAATATATTATATCGATTAAATAGTCAATTATCACCAAATCAGATTACACGAAATCTTTTCCTCCAACACCACCCAAAAAAAAAACCGCATGAATCACTATGAGTATAAATAATCTCTATATAAACTCATATAGATAAAGAGTAATGATATTCGGTCACATTGTAACCAGCCACACGAGCTAAAAATGGTAATATAAGTTTTGAAAATGAAAATATATCCTAATCGAGAAACATAAACCCTAAAGGGGAAATGTGATTATTTCCATTTTTACAGTGAACTTTTCTTTTTCTACGTGTGTGGCTGGCCATAGTGTGACTGAATATCATTACTCATAGATAAAATAGTCAATTATCAAACTCATTCTGTATTATTTGCATATGAAACAATCAAATACAAATATTTCACAATAAACTATAGCAAAACTTGAAATTATGTTAATTCAGAAATGGAGATATCTATGCAGTATGCACACAACATCATATCTGCGACAAGAAAGGATGAAATTGAGAAGACAAGCCTATGTTGATTTCAGACAAACTATCTACGCACTAACACTTTTTGAAAGCAACACTACAAGTATTAAGTGCTCAGATAAGTGTATTGATTGATGTTAGTGTGGTTGTTTGGTAGATTAGATAAAAGATATGATTATCTCGTATTGTTGTTTGGTACGTCCTTTAAAACTCTACACTAACTTACATATTTCCAATTTTACCCCTAACCTAATACTATTTAAATTACATGTGTATCTATATATATATAGATTGTGAAGTTGCAGAAACCAAAAGCCTTTCACTTCAAGGCTGAAGAAACCCGCCCAATTTATCACTCGAAGAAAATCAACAATGGTGACCGCCGTCATCATCGCAAAGTGGCCTCTATCATCGAAGAAAATCTATAATCTCAGCCTAAAATCTACAATTTCTCTTTTGAGTAGAATTTTTCCCTAATCTCAAGCTCTGCAAATCTGCAATTTCTCTTAATAAAAATTTCCCCGATTTATCTGAATCCGTCTATCATCGCAGAACCTTCACAGAACATGGGTCTTCAAGATTTCAGTGAGACACAACAAGGTTAGAATATCCGTCTCCATTTTTCAATTAAAATCGTTACCTCTAAAGTCGGCAAATCCGTAGGCAGCGGGTGTTATATTTAATTTTCTAGAACTAAAATCTAGCTATCATGAAGTCTTCTGCAAATAATAAGTTTATTTTGTTAGGGTTTACAATTGAAGCTATATATATATATTCAATTACGGGGCTGTTGTTAATTTAATGGGGCTTGTAGGTTCTGATTGTTTGCTTCAATTTGGAGAGATAGAAACCATTTGGTAATGTTAATATATGATATATGAAATTTGACTGAAAGCATGTGGTAATGTTTACTTATTGGAAAAGGTTGTTTATCTCCTAACGCGAATTGACAAACACGAAGGCCGTGAAAGTAACGACCTTTTCTTCTCCGACTGCGGACCGCTTCCTCTGGAAGAGTTTCTTTAATTTCAGCTCTCTCTCCCGTATGCAGATTTGCAAGTCTCAACTCAAGAAGATCGATTTCAAATGGTGGCAGATGAGGGTAGATTTGTCTCTTTAAGATTTAGTGTGGGTCACTATAGAGCTGATGTAAAATAAATTGAGGGTGGTGGTGGTATTATTTGAGTGGAAATAACAGTGAAATACCAACGGACTGAGCAATTTTAACGGGCTCTCCATATTATTTATGTGGTCTACCAAACACTAGATAAACCCCTACTAATAAACTAGTATGGGGTTTATCTACTCTACCAAACAAGCACTAATAATGAACATCTATATTACCTTCAAGATAATATATAATAATACAGGCTACAACAGCAATAGCATCAACTATACAAGATCTTATAAGGGCAATCAGCGCGATTATTCGAAGGCGGATTAAGGATGAAAAAAAGAGGAAATAGAGTTTATAGAAGCCCCAAAACAAATGTATACACTAATCCACTCTACAAGAATTTTTCTATGCAGGTCGTTAACGTAGATTCTGGAACTGCACCAATGACTGCATCTTTCTTCTCACCATTCTTGAACACCATCACTGTCGGAATACTTCGGATTCCATATTGAGTCGCGATTGAAGGGCTTTCATCGGTGTTAACCTTGTACACCTTGATCTTCCCTGCATATTGCTGAGCTAGTTTGTCGATAACAGGGTGGATCATGCGGCATGGCCCACACCATGGTGCCCAAAACTCAACCAGAACAGGTTGATCACATTCAAGAACAAGAGACTGCCAATTCGAATCACTAACGGCAGGAGGTGCTGCGGTTTTGCAAAGAGGTATTGAGTAATACATTATCATAGAAATATTATTCTGACTGATTTTGATTCATAACATTTTCATCACAAATGAATGTATAATCACTATCAAGAAACTCCGAAATGCAAGATAAACACTCAATTAGAAAGTATGATAGGCCTAGTGATCAAACATACAACGATGGGAAGGTACCATTAACCAATTACCAAGTAAACAGACGACCACCCATCGGGTCAACACTCATTGTTCAAACTTTAAATTACTATCCCCATCGAAAATTTGCAATTGAAGCATTGCTCAATATTTCATCATCTCGATTCTTCTAATCAATTTTCAAACAAACAATGAACTACAATCTTGTGCATTTAGGAACTGATAATTAACTAGAATCTCATAATCCAATTTTCTACAAAATAAATGGCTCCATGGATGTTCACTTGGTTATGTCATCAATTTCAAAGATTCCCACAGTCAAAGTAATACATCGTGTCTGATGTCAGCAATCAATTTTTTTTATAGCTAAAATGGCCAAAGATAAGATCACTTTTGTCTTCATAAAAATAAATTAAATTCTACCGGAATACAAAAAGGATTCAGCTTCATTTAAAATCTTTTTACAAAAAGTTTACAACACGCTTAAAAGAAGCTGCTTTTAATGGCGCGTAACATTAGCCAAATTCCTGTCTTGTTCTATACGAGACCAACATAGATCAAACTAAGACATGATTTGATTTTGAGAAATAATCTAACATAAAATTCACTTCTATTTTAATTGCCTGCTTAACCTTACTCAAACGATATGCTAC
The DNA here is from genome assembly GCA_029490685.1 of Schizonepeta tenuifolia. Lineage (NCBI taxonomy): Eukaryota > Viridiplantae > Streptophyta > Magnoliopsida > Lamiales > Lamiaceae > Schizonepeta > Schizonepeta tenuifolia. Next base: position 106,249,896 of record CM055956.1, read on the forward strand.
AAAACACAACAATTCTTCAGCAAAATCGAAATAACTAAAACAACAATTTCGCTGACATAGACCGAATACGAACCTTCGACAGCTGTTTCCTGCGCCTCGCACACGATCCGACTACCAACTCGCGCTTTCCGAGTTGAACTCAGCTTGACGGACGACCGAGTTGGCTGGATCTTGAGTCCCCTGAACTCGGAGAATCGGACGGCGGTGGATCCGACGACCGGGACGACGGAGGCGGAGGGGAGAGCGGGGGCGCGTGGAACAACTAGGGCTTCACGGAGAGCAGCCATGGTGAGGAAATTGGGGGTAAACGGAGCGTGTGTTGTGCGTGAGAGAATGGATAAATCAGATTCATAAATGGAGGAGTGTGGTTGAGTGAAGTTTGTTTGTATTGGTTGAGTGAAATTGAATGGATGAGATGAGAACGAGCGAGCTGTCACACGCGGATCACGTGGGCCTCACACCGGGTTTCACTTTCTGGTCTTGGGCCGTCATATTTGGGCTTTCGATCAACACTGTTGGGCCCATACATCTTAGCATGCTGAAAAAGATAACAGATTTTTTTTAATATAATACCACAACATTTAACAATTTTTTTGTATAATTCAAATTTGAAAAAGAAAATAAAAATCAATTAATCTCAAAATTGATTCAAAAGATTTTTGAGCAAAATTATTTTATTTTTTTTTATATCGTGAAAACCCGCAACTGTTACCTTCGATACGCATTGAATAAACCCTTGTCCGTTATGCAGTAGCCTGCATTGAGCAAAATTATGTGTTGGAAGCAAATGGTTGGCGAAGGGAGGAGAATTTTATCAGTTTTAGAGATTTGTCTCCATACTAAATTTGTGGGGGCTATTTTTTATTTAGGTATATATTTATATGGTAAAACTAGAAATATGCACGTGCATTAATTTTTTACTTTTTTTTTTGTTCAATTTCTGAAAATATCAATGAATGAAACACACAAAAAGATATTTTACAACTACCAAGAACTCTTTAGTAGATAAAGTTATAAACCAAGTGTAATTAACATCATTATATTGGAATATGAAATCTTACAAAATGTAATATTATTTATTCACTATTAAACCTTAAATATCACAAACAATATTTGATAGGAAATCAATAATTTATTCTTGATGGTAAATATATATTGCACTTAACACATGACACATTAATTATCCAAACTTAACATGCTTCACTAATGTTAGTAAAAAACTTAATTTATGTCCTCTAATGACTAAAACTTATAAGCTGTATTGGAGTTATAAGTGAAACTGGACTTTTGTATGCTTTTGTTATGTTGTAATGATGCAAATGTGTGTTAGAATAGTTGATGGTTTAGGTATGAACATGGAATGTCTTTTCCTTTCATTTTTTATGTTTTTTTTAATGATTATTTATTTGCAGGAAGGTGACTATGGGATGAAGCATACAGATAAAGTTGGAACCCAAACATCCATTTATTTACAAAAAAATATAAGGCAAACAAAAACTATAAGCAAGTCAAGATGCACGCTGAAGTAAAATTTATCAAGTAAATAATTTTTTTAATTACCATCTAATGCAGCATCCATGGGGGAACCAGAAAATCTTGAAGGAGGGTGCTCCATATAAATATAACAAAAAATATAAAAACAAGATAGCAATGATAAAATACATAAATATATCGTACATCAAAATCAGTCTTTAGTCCAAACTCCAGTACATTGAATTGATCTAAAGATTTGACAAATGACATCTACGTTTACACATCGATTGAAACTTTTGCAAGATTTTCTCGTTATCGATCGTCGAAAAAATCTCTCTTTCAATGTAGACGATAAGACTATCATTCATCCACTCATCTTCCATTTGATTCCGCAAGTGAGTCTTGATAATCTTCATTGCGGAAAATGCTCTCTTAACAGAAGCAGTGGCAACGGGTAAGACTAATGCCAACTCAATGATTCGGTAAACCAAAAGAAAAATTGCATGCTTATCTGTTTCAACCATTTTCCGAGCAAGACTTCTCAGATCGCCAAGATCACAAAATTGAGGATCACGACGCATATTATCAATGAAATTCTCAAGTTATTGTGGAAGATATAAGCAATCACTTGATGAGAAATCCTCAGGATATAAAGTAGTTAGATGCATGATATGATCAACATTGAATTGTGCGAAACGATTTCTCGGATCAAGGCACACTATACATCTTAGAAGTTGAGTGCTGACTTCAGAAAAACGACCATCCATCTCTTGTATAATTAAATCAGCAACCTGCAATTACAACACGATAACTAAGTAAAATATTTTGCTTTAAAAAACATAAATATTTAAAACTTATACATAATACCTCATAAAAAATCTCCACACGGCAATGATGTAAATTTGTGATCAATTGTGCTCCATGTCTTTTATGACCACGTCGTGGGATAGTGTCTTCCATATCAATCAAGGAAATACTGTGCAACTCACAAAATTTATTTGTTTGATCAAAAATGATATCCCATCCATCATTTTGAAAGCTTTGTAGTCGGCCTTTCACAATGTCAAGAAATGACATAACTTGAACAATATTTTGATCTCTTTGTCGTAGGGCAAGAGACAACTCGTTTGTGATTCCTAATAGATATTTCATTAGGTGCAATAAGAACACAAACTCATAAGTATCCATTTTTTCAATCAAACCCGCAACAGTATTTCTATTATCCGAAGAAGTGGCATCATCACGTACACTTGCCAACACTTTCTCAATCGAAGACCACATGGAGCACAAACGAAGCAATGTCAAGTAATGTGATCCCCAACGAGTATCTCCAGGCCTTGCCAAGCTAGTTTCCTAATTTTGACCTCTTCCACTAGTCTTTTCCTCACCATTGAGTTCTTCAATTAATCTTTCGTGTTGCAACTTCCGAAGTTGGTCCTTTCTTTTACAAGAAGCTCCAACCGTATTCACTATCATGGAGAAATAGCTAAAAAATCATTTCACTACCCGAATACTCTTAGCAACTGCAACAATTACCAATTGGAGTTGATGAGATAATCAATGAATATACACAACAAATCATTTTCTTCCAATATTAAGGCTTTCAATCCTTTGAACTCACCCACATATTTGATGGTCCATCATAACCTTGACCTCTTAATTTGGATAAAGATAAGCCATGTTTTGCAAATAAATTATCAATAGCAAATTTCAAAGAACAAGCACAAGTGTCACACACATGCACAAGGCCAAGAAATCGCTCAACCACACACCCTTCATTATTCACATATTGCAAAACAACTCCCATTTGTTCTTTCAATGAAACATCTCTCGCCTCATCAACTAAAATAGTAAATACTTTATCTCCAATGTCATTAGGTATGGCAAGTGTGACTAAAGAAGCACAAACATGTGCTAACTCCTTTTAGATTTTTGGGAAAGTCATTTGAGCATTGGCAGGAGCATTAGGACCTGAAACTTTAGAAACAACATCATTATGTTGACCATACCATTGAAGTACCTCAAGAAAATTACCTCGATTTGAAGAGCTAGTTAACTCATCATGTCCACGAAAAGCCAACCCTTGCTTCAATAGTAAAGGAGTCACATCTAACGAGGTAGTCAGACGAGTACGATAAGCAATATCCATCTCACGAGCATTTGATCGAAACATACTCACCACATAATGCATTTGATCTTGAAAAGATTCGAGTTTTATTCTAGCATTGTTGTGACAACTATTCACAACCCCAATATGTTGATTGAATCTTTCTATTGCTCTTCTCCAATTACTAAAGCTTGTCTTTGTAAAAGCATCCTCGGCATATTGACCTCCCTTGTCTGTGTGTTTGAAAAGAAAACACCAAAAACAAAAGGCAGCATCTTTTAATATGCTATATTCTAGCCATGGAAACTTTTGATACCAAATATCTTGAAAACTTCTTTCATGATCACCATATGTTGTTTTTGGATACTTGTGCCCAATTGGTTGACAAGGCCCGTTTTGTAAATAGGCCCTTCTTACTTGATCTCGCAAACCAATATCGAATTCCTCAACAGATTTTCTTAATCCCGAATCAAAAACAATCTCATTTAAGTTTAATTCAACTTCTACATGTGGTTGATTCTCCAACGGTTCAACAATCTGTTCATTGAGAGATGAGGATGGTCTACGAACTTTTTTAAAGAACCTCTCTATTGTCTACAAAAAAAGAACAATATATGTTTTCAATTCCAAGTATAAAATACAAAAAAAGTATAAAATATAAAATACCTAATTCAAACCCTGTGCGAGCAAAATACAAATTGAACTAAAATAACCAAAATTGATATAAGATATTTCTAACCCAACATATATTCAGCGAAATTTGTATATTTTAACTCTAATTGTGAACTAATTTATGAAATTTACAAAGAACACATAGAAATATCAATATGCGGGATGCGGCAGTAGCAAACTAGCAATGTATACAATAATACAAAGCCAAGGTATTTAAAATTCAGCAATACATACTCTATTTAAACTGAGAAAGAAAGAATGCCCTTACTGCCATAGTTTGAATTGTAATGGATATTATGGATGGTGGTCCTCTGGAATTGGCGGTTCTCAGCAGACAGATAGAGCCAAAGTGTGGAATAGAAAATTGAAAGAGGGAGTGTGGGGGTTTAGGGGGGACGACTTTTACTTGATTTTAGTCATTTTTAATTCAATTTAAATTATTTAATGTTAACTAATAGAAACATGTTTTACTTTTTACACTTTTATATTAAATCTCTCTCCACTCAATACTTATTTCATCTTCTTTCTTCCCCAATTTTCATTTTCGTTCATCTCTGCAACTCGGTTAAACAAAACAATGGCGTATGGTATAATACTACTTCAACTTCTTCAATCTTCACTCACTCTTCTCACTACTGAGGTCCGACTTCTGAGACATGTGATGGAAGAGAGCGGGGGCCGCCGGGAAATTTTCACACGAATAAAAAAATTCGCAGCTATAAAAAAAAAGTTGGAGGGCGCCGGGGCACCCCGACGAACAGGTGTAGTTCCACTGTTCCACCCCTGGCAGCATCCCTGTCCAAGTCAGCCAAAGCCACCTCATCCTCGTACACTCTCCTACTTTGCATCTAAGATACAGAAAAAATTACAACTCAAAGAAACTAGTGTAATCGTCAAGTTCTTAAAGCAAAAATTGTATAACTAAAAAATGATCATCAAATTTGTTAGGAATAATGTGAAGCAGCTGTAACACACGTGTCACATACTCACAGCGAGGAATGAGACAAGTCGATGGATCTCTTCAAGCCCCTAGTATGTCACAAGCTGCTTATAGTGTGAGGCAATTGTAACACACATGTGTCACAGCGAGGAAGAAGACAAAACGATGGAGCTCTTCAAGTCCCTCGTATGTCACATACTGCTTATAGTTCTACATAGGAATTCAAGAAACTTAATTTCTAAATTTATGACTTGAATATATGTTTTATATATATATATATATATGTTGTGGCCTAAAAGGTTCAGGTCTCAAAAGACCTGTGAACATAGACCTGAACCCTTCAGATGGTTAATGTAAGGCGTTGGGTAGCTTGGCAGATAAGTAACCGAAGAGTGGAGATCTGAGGTAGAAGAGAGCTGACAAGCAAGCATCTGAGCCAACAACCTTGATAGAGTCAGTGAAGGTCTCATTTGTCCAAACAACGTCAGGTGACATAAAGATACTTTATCTGCTGCAATACGGATTCGGCAGGTGATACTCAGTTGCATCAACCAATAGAATGAGCACATGCATAATGTAAGCAACACATCTCTAGTTAGTTTACAGATATACCCCTGAAGGTGAAAATAGAAGGTATAAATACCATTACACTTTATGTTGCACGCCACATTACATCCGACATACACATTCTATACTCACGCACTCTCATCTTCACTTCCTCTTTCTTCAAAACTGACTTGATCGTCGGAGGGGGTTCACCGGAAAACCTCCGGTCCCTTTCTTTTTGCAAAATTTAGGGAAGTACGTCCGCTGAGCTGAAGTCTTTATCTCTTCTTTTAATGTGGTCTTGATAGGCGAGCAAAGAAGCATGATGTCTTGGTGTGTCATTTGCAGAGATACAATGTTGGGTCACATTTTGGACCTCAACATCTGGCGCCGTCTGTGGGAACACTTTTGTTCTTTGTAAAATTTCTTGTTAAAAATATTTGTCCTAGTTACTCTTATTAGTTTCCCTATTAACAAAGTCAGGTGATACCCATCGCCAACCCGTCACAAAGGATTTCGTGGAAAATACCTAGTAAAGATATATTTTCTGGGAAATCTTTTTGTGTTTCAAAGTAGTAAAGAGTTAGAGGATGGCGAGATCTGAATCTCGTTTAATCTTGCTGGTGTGTAAAACGAGAAATAGGAAAGGACGGGGTCATCAGAGCAGGTCCCGTACAACCCTAATTGTGATAAGAGTATTTGGATAAGAAAGGGGAAGGGGTTGTACCGCATTCCTCGAATTTCCTAAAAATCCAGAGAGATTTGATGTCACTCTGTTGAAAAAGTGAAGTGTTGAACACTCACTGTATTTTCAATGCTTTTTTGTGACCGATATCTGACAGTTGATAGTTGTGAATTGCAGCTATGGAAAACATATCGGTCCAAGATCGAGAATCCCCACCTGAAGGGGTCGTACGTGATGACAGTTCTTCGGAAGACCGTGTTGAGGAAGAAAGTTACAATGCAACCAAAGTGGTGGTGCAGAAACCAACTACCCCTCAGAAGGAGGGAGCCTTTAAGTCCACAAGCCCTCAGAAGGAGGGAGCCTCCAAGGCTGCAAGCCCTCAGAAGGAGGGAGGTCGCAAAGGAGGGTTCAGAGAAGAGCTCCAAACTCCCATACAACAAAGTGTTACCTACGCATTGTCGATGGATCAGCTCAGTGCTATGGTAGATCAAGCCGTATCTAAAGCTATGGCGCTACCTGAAAGCCAGAGCAAGAGGTCTGGTGGTATCCTGAAGGGAAAATCCAAAGAGGTACGAGTGTGCCTCATGTAACCTCAATAGCAATACAAATTAAACGGAGTGGCTTAAACCCTACTTATGTGGGGGTGATTATTCATGGTATGAATATTTGTATGATTTATGGCAGAAAGAGCCTGTAGAAGAAAATCAATACGAAAGTAAAGGTTACGAAAGTCCTCAAACCGAATCTGAGAATGGTTAGTAACAAGCGAACGATACAAACAAACCTCGATAACGGTCTTAGATGACTTGATTTATTAGCAAAGTAATGATTATTCGCCTATACGTTGTTTTCTTACATTATGACAATGTGCAGAGGACGAAAGGAGAATTGTGAAGTTTCGAGATGAAGCTGTTGCTGCGGAGATCTCAGTTCTTAGGCAGCAGATAAAGGACCTCCAGAAGATGGTCTCTTCACCCAAGAAACCTGCTAGAGTCGACAATAATCAGTCTCCTTTTTCCAAAGATATCAGAGATGATCAGTTACCTCCAAACTTCAAAATGTTGGCACTGGAATACGACGGCTCTAAAGACCCGCACGAACATATAATGAGATTTGAGAATGGAGCGATGCTTCGTCAGTATACTGAAGGGGTAAAATGTAGAGTTTTCCTTACAACTCTATCAAAGATAGCTCAGCAGTGGTTTGCCCAGTTACCTCCTAATAGCATAAGGTCGTTCAGTGAATTCAAATCCATGTTCCTACACCAATTTGCTAGTGCAAGGAGACATGTCAAAACATCCTTTGCACTTATGGTGTTGAGGCAAAAATCTACGGAGAGCTTACGACAATACGTGGGACGTTTTAATGCAGAAGCACTGCAAGTGCCTCTGGCTTCTAATGATGTGAAGGTGCAGGCGCTGATACAAGGATTAGTCCCAGGGCCATTCTTTGATTCGCTGAATAAGAGATCTCCAGTTTGCTTTGAGGAGCTATTACAGAGAGCTGATAAGTATGTCAATTTGGAGGAAGCCCAAGAAGCCAGGGGAGCTAAAGAGGAGTCTCCTAGGCTCAAGAAAGAGACCTCAGAGAGGAGGTCAGTCCCACTAACGAAAGGTGACCAAGATAAAGGAGGATTCAAGCCTAAAGGAACTTCTGAGAGGTTTGATAGATATACACCTCTTAATGCATCACTGGTCGAGGTCATGGAAGCGGCTGCCAAGTCTCCTCATTTCAGGTTCCCAAGCACGTATAAGGAAGCCCCTCGCAACCCAAGATCTAACCTGTATTGCAAATATCACAATGACTATGGCCATGATACTAATTCGTGTAGGCATTTGAAGGATGCCATTGAACGGCTGTTGAAGAAGGATGATTCGTTACTCCAGTTTGTCAAGAAGGAAAGGGAGAAAAATTATAAAAGAAAGGAGCCGAAACCGAAAAAGCCGGAGCAAAGGGAGAGAGCCTCACCCAGAAGGGAAGATCCTCTACAGAAAAGAGAGAATATCAATATGATTATGGGAGATAACACCATGGGAGATTCAGGGAGAGCCCGTAAGGCTCATGTGAGAGCTTGCAAAGCTTGTGTGAATAAGAAGGTGCAAAATTTGGCAGGGGCGATAGGTATGGAAATTGACATTGTTGACTCCTTCTCAGAGGAGGAAATGAGTAAGAAGGCGTGCGTTACTTTTGGGCCTAATGATGTGGTTAGCATGGAACCTCATAGTGATGCATTGGTCATTAGCGCAGAGGTAGCTAATTGGAGGGTGGCTCAAATCTTTATAGACACGGGCAGTGCAGCTAACGTGCTCTTTTGGGATTGTTTTAAGAAGATGCAAATTAATGCAGAATTGACTCCAGTGAACACAGCCTTGTATGGCTTCGCTGGAGGAGAAATCCAGCCAAAAGGAGAGGTAACCCTCCGGGTTACCTTGGGTAGTGGAGAAGCATCAAATACAAGAATGGTGAAGTTTTTAGTGGTGGATACACCGTCGGCGTATAACATCATTTTGGGGCGGCCAGCTTTGAATGATTTCCAGGTAGTGGTGTCCACCTACCACATGAAAATAAAATTTCCAGCACAACGAGAGGGGCTGATAGGAGAGGTCGTAGGAGACCAGGAGATATCAAAAGAGTCGTACGTAAAATCTATTAAGCAAGCCAAGCAGAGTGCTAAGAGGATTCAGGTGGCAGATCACCCTCCCCAAAGCAAAGCAGAAAATGTGGAAGATGCGGAAGAGGACATGAGACCTCGAATGCAACCTGTGGAGGAGGAGTTGATGATGGTTGAACTCTATCCGGGAAAGACGGGGTTGTCCACAAGGATGGGCAAGTCGATGACTCGTGAGCAGCAGGAGGCCATAATAGAATGCTTAAGGAGAAATGCTGACTTGTTCGCATTTGGTCATGAAGATATGGTGGGAATAGACCCGTCTGTAGCCGTACATCATCTGAACGTGGATCCCAAGGCAAGGCCGGTGAAGCAAAAGAAGAGATTATTTGGGCCTGAAAAAGAGAAAATCATAAGAGAAGAAATTAGATGACTTCTGGACGCGAGACATATTGTAAGGATACAATATTCTGAGTGGTTATCGAACGCAGTGATGGTAGCAAAAAGTAATGGTAGCTGGAGGATGTGTATTGAAAGACCATTACCCTTTGCCATGTATTAACCAGTTGGTTGACTGTACTTCAAGGTGTGAACTGTTATCTATGCTAGACGCGTATCAAGGGTATCATCAGATACAGCTCTCACCGGAAGATGTGGTGAAAACGGCCTTCGTGACCGTATGTGGGACATTTGCCTACGTAAGAATGCCTTTTGGTTTGAAGAATGCAGGTGCCACATATCAAAGAATGATGGACCTGATATTTGAAAACCAAATAGGGCAAAATTTGGAAGTCTATGTGGATGATATTTTGGTTAAAAGCTTAAAAGCCGAACACCATGCTAGAGACCTGGAGGAAGTGATGGCAGTCATCAGGAAGTACAATCTTCGCCTAAATCCGGTTAAATGCACATTTGGAGTGAGATGTGGAAAATTCCTAGGATACATGGTAACTCCAAGAGGCATAGAGGTAAATCAAGCCAAGGTAAAGGCAATGCTTAAAATGACAGCTCCTGTTAACATTAAAGAGGTACAACGACTAAATGGGAGAATCACAACTCTCAGTAGATTTATTTCCACCTCTGCTGAAAGAAGTTTCCCGTTCTTTAAGGTATTAAGAAAGGCGAGCAAATTTGAGTGGGACGAAAGCTGTCAGAGAGCTTTTGAAGAATTGAAAAGTCATCTAGCTAGCTTGCCGATACTAACTAAGCCATCGCCAGGAGAAATTATGTATTTGTACATATCCATAGGAAAGCACTCGTTGAGTGCAGTTCTTATACAAGAAGAGAGGTCTCGTCAAAGGCCCATCTATTATGTTAGTAAGGCTTTACAAGGAGCAGAATACAAGTACTCTGATGTGGAGAAGGCAGCCCTTGCTGTCATGACAGCTGCCAGAAGGTTGAGGTTGTATTTCTTGTCTCATAAAGTGGTAGTCAGAACCAATTTACCCTTCAAATAGATCTTGAGTAAGCCAGACCTCTCAGGGAGAATGGTCAAGTGGAGTGTAGAGTTGGGAGAGTATGATGTGGATTTTGAGCCAAGGACAGCTATCAAAGCTCAGGCTTTGGCAGACTTTATTCAGGAGACCACAAAACCAGTGCAATGGCCGGAATGGAAGGCTTATGTAGATGGATCAGTCACGGTCAATGGATGTGGAGCAGGTGTTGTCATAATAACACCTGATGAAGAAGAATTGTGTTTCGCTTTAAAATTTGAATACAAGGTGTCAAATAATGAAGCTGAGTATGAGGCATTCATTAAGGGTCTAGAAATATTAGCTGAACTGGGAGCACAAAAGGTTGTCATACACTCTGACTCTCAATTGGTAGTACAGCAGCTAGTGGGACATTACGAGGTGAAAGATGAAAGAATGGTGTTGCGTCCCAAAAAGTGACGCACCATATAAACTAACTGTTGCGGCCAAAATTAGCCCAACATCTTCAAGAACATTCTTCACATAAGGAAAAGGGGAAATTGTTGCTCGCTTGTTGTGAATCCGGGGCCAAGAGATGAACTTCTATGCTCCCGTTTCATGTCGATGCGTGTTCGCTTGCAAAAGAATGAATGCCGGGGGTGGTTTCCGGCGAACACCCTCCGAAGCTTAAGTCAGATTCGCTCATTCTTGAAGATAATATTGTAGAGTGCGAAAGTGTTTTTGTATAGTTGTGTGTAAAGAAATGACCAACTCCCTTATTTATATGGAAATGAGTGTTGCCTAAAGATTAAGCAGTAGATCCAAAGGTCTTTAGCAGCCAACTTTCCACGTGGTGAAATCTTACTGACCTACTTAAAAGTGATGTCAGAGTTGGCAGGAAGGACACGGGAGACCTGACGAGGTCTCTCGCGCAACGGGAGACTTGATCAGGTCTCTCGTGCTACCTGATGCTCGTCAGGTCTCTAAACAAGTGTATTGAATTGTTTCTCTATATCCTAGTGAATTGTTTCCTCCTCAGGTCTCTAACTGAGGTTGGTTTCATTTATATTCTCGTACTTTCTGTGTGTGATGTCTTTATTAGGTCTCTAACCGAGACCTGATATTTTGTGCCACAACATCTACTCCCCCCTACTCCGGCTGATTCTTTATCAAGAAGAAAGTCGGAGTAGTTATTTCTAATTCGTAGAATCACACTTCATTAGCGCAGATCTTGCTTGAACCTACTTTGCAAACTATGAGCCCTGATTTCTAAGATTCGTATCATTCGGCTTATGTTCAAAGCTATCTCACTAAGAGCGTGCTTAAGCTTACTTCCCTCAACTTACCTTAAGGTTCATCTCTCAAATTACGTGCTCAAGCTTACTTCATTCAGTATGTTTGACAGCATTGTGAAAACTCTTCCTTAATTCCAAAGTTAGGTCTCTTTGTGATCTTAATCCAAATCTAGAATTCAACTTTCATTGAATATTATTTCATTAAAAGTTTGACTTTAATCAAAATTCAGAATTCAGCTCACGCTGAATATTACTTCATTAAACTTTTACCTCGACTCATGTTGAGGTTTTTCTTACAAATTCTGGAATCAGGTCTCTTCATGACCTTAATCCGAATTCAAAATTCAGCTCTCGTTAAATATTATTTCTTTAAAAGTTTGTCTCAGCTCAAGCTGAGGCTCTTCTTTCGTATTCTGGATTTAGGTCTCTTCATGATCTTAAGTCAAATTCAAAATTCAGCTCACGCTGAATATTTTTTCATCAAAATTTTGCCTCATCTCATGCTGAGGTTCATTTTTCAAATTCTGGATTCAGGTCTCTTCGCGACCTTAATCCAAATTCAGAATTCAGCTCTCGCTGAATATTATTGATTAAATTTTTACCTCAGCTCATGCTGAGGCTCATCTTACATATTCTGGATTCAGGTCTATTCGTGACCTTAATCGCAATTCAGAGTTTAGCTCTCGCTGAATTATTTTCTTCATTTTTTACCTCAACTCATGCTGAGGCTCTATTTACAAATTCTGGATTCAGGTCTTTGCGCGACCTTAATCCAAATTCGGAATTCAGCTCACGTTGAATATTACTTTATTAAATTTATATCTCAGTTAATGCTGAAAATCATCTCACCAGGTCTGGAATTAGTTCCCTTGCTGACTTTAATCAAAGTTCACACCGACACTCATCTCATAAATTCTAGATTTAGGTCTTCTCGCTACCTTGACTTAGATTCAAAGTTCAACTTCTCGCTGACCTTAGTTCATCCAAATTTACTCAAGCTATCTCTAAATTTCAGCTCTTGCTGACACTTGATTTTAGTATTTAGAGTTCAACTCTTGTTGGAGCTAACTTCTTAGGCTAAGATCCCAACACCTCCTTGGCTCATTCAAAGTTTAGCTCATGCTGGAGCTTGACTAAAACAAGCAGAGTATAGCTCACATGGGAGATAACTTCTTAGGTTGAGAGCTCAACTTCTACCTATTTCAGTCAAAGTTTAGCTCATGCTGGACCTTGATTATAATAAGTAGAGTATAGCTCTTGATGGAGCCAACTTCTTAGGTTGAGAGCTCCGCTCTTACCTAGTTCATTCAAAGTTTAGCTCACACTGGAGCTTCTCCGATGGTGAGGAGCTTGGGCTTTTGCCGGTATCTCTTGAAGTTCAGCTCACGCTGGAGCTCGTATCTCTCGATGTTGAGAGCTTAGCTCACGCTGGAGCTCGTATCTCAAGCTGATAGCTAAGGCACCTGTTGAGATCTCTCACATCTCAGCTCACATTGGAGCTAGATTCATAGGCTAAGGGCTCAGGCCCATGCCTAGCTTATTCAAAGTTCAGCTCATGCTGGAGCTTCTTCTATGGGCTAAGAACTCGAGCTCTTGCCGAGTTCTCTCCAAGTTCAAATCATGCTAAAATTTCATTTCAATTTCTAAATTTAGGTCTCTTCTTGACCATTTTTCAGCTTCGGTGTTTGGCTCACACTGCACCATAACTCATCAACCTTTTGCTAAGTTAAGGCTGAAGCTCTTCTTTCGAATTTCGGACTTAAGTCTCTTCCTGACCTTAATTAAAAATTCAGAATTCAGCTCTCGTCAGACCTTCATTTAACTTTCAGCTCAACTCATGCTGAAGATCGTCTTTTAAATTCTAAATTTATGTCTCTTAATTCTCGACCTTGAAATCCAGACTTCAGCTCTTGCTGAATCTTCCTCATTTAATTCTTAACTCATGATAAAGCTCACTTAAATTTCAACCAGTGTAATGGTTAATACAAGAGTGGTCATAACTGAGTTTCGCCTTCTATGAGCAATACACTATTCATTCTTTGGACTTATCTCCATGAATTTCATCTTTCAAAAAATTTTAATTCAGGACTTCGCCGGACCTTATATCTCGAACGATGAGCATTGGCTCTAGTAAAAATATATTTAAACTATGCTAGGGTTAGCTCTTACCGAAGCTTTCCCTCATAATTTAAGTTCTCACTTAATTTTACTTTATTTAATATTTGGCTCAGCTCATCTTTGAATCCTTAATTCAGGTCTCATCTTGACCTTATTCCTTGTTAAAAATTCAGTTCTCATTGCCTCTCATTTCTTCCAATATTTAGCTCAGCTACTGCTGCAGCTCATCTCTCAAATTCTGGATTCAAGTTGCTTCAGGACCTTAAGCTAAATTCCAAATTCAGCTCTCACTAAATTTTACTTTATTCCATTTCGGCTCAACTCATGTTGACACTTATCTCTCGGTTTCTTCATTCACGCCTCTTCTCAACCTTACTCCTAGTACATAATTCAACTTTCACTAAATTAAGCTCATTTCCGAGACCTGGATGTCAAAGTCTTGCCGAGTTCACTCAGAGTTTAGCTCATGTTAGAGCTTCTCTCCTATACTTGAAATTCAGGCTTCAAATCAAGTTCGTTCTATATCATTTCAGGCTTCAAACGAAATTCAGTCTTAGCCTTTGTTTGTCCCTTAGCGTGAGCGGACGTGTTATATTTGTCACGCCTCTCGTGTACTATTTCTTTGTCATCTTCATCCGTATACTTTTTCTCTAGAGAGATTATTTCCTTTTATCATTCTTAACTTTTTACCGTAAGGTTCTACCCCATTCATCAGAGATCTCTTATAAGATGAGTCTACCAGTTTAACTATATCGACATAATAGTCTCATGAGCTCATCAAGCTATTTTTGTTTAACTTTTCATAGGTTTTTATGAAAAAAGTTTTCATTTTCATGAGGTATTTTTGATACCTCTAAGGGGTGTAGGATACACCCCTACTCCCCCTACTCCGATTGACATTAGCTCAAAATTGTCATTTGGAGTAAAATGAGTTTCACACTATATCCAAGGAAGTATATTGTGTAATATAAATGGTGACCATGATTTAGGTTACTTAGACAACGAGTTATTACAGATCGAGAGAGCAACCTCGATTTTGGTTTACTAATAACACCATCCTTAAGGAGACCTTTATCCATTGATATAACCAGAGTAATCATGAGGTGTCTGATTTCCTCATCAGCCTAGGGGTCCTATCATGCTGAGACTTAGCTCTCGAATTTTGGACTCAGGTCTCTTTCGGGCCTTTATCCAAAATTAGAATTCAGCTCTCACTGAAAATTATTTCATTCAAATATTGCCTCAGCTCATGCTGAGGTTCATTTTTCAAATTTTTTATTCAGGTCTCTTCCTAACCTTAATCCAATTACGGAATTCAGCTCTCGCTGAATATTATTTCATTCAATTTTTACCACAACTCATGCTGAAGCTCATTTTACAAATTCTGGATTCAGGTCTCCTCGCAACCTTAATCCAAATTCAAAATCTTAGCTCTCGTTGAATATTACTTCATTCAATTTCTACTTCAGCTCAGGCTGAGGTTCATTTTATAAATTCTGGATTCAGGTCTCCTCGCGACCTTAATCCAAATTCAAAAATTTCAGCTCTCGTTGAATAGTACTTCATTCATTTTCTATCTCAGCTCAGGCTAAGGTTCATTTTACAAACTCTGGATTCAGGTCTCCTCGTGACCTTAATCCAAATTCAAAATTTCAGCTCTCGCTGAATATTACTTCATTCGATTTTTACCTCAGCTCAGGCTGAGGTTCATTTTATAAATTCTGGATTCAGATCTCCTCGCGACCTTAATCCAAATTCAAAATTTCAGCTCTCGATGAATATTACTTCATTCAATTTCTACCTCAGCTCAGTTTGAGGTTCATTTTACAAACTCTGGATTCAGGTCTCCTCGCGACCTTAATCCAAATTCAAATCTGATTCAGGTCTCCTCGCGACCTTAATCCAAATTCAAAATTTCAGCTCTTGCTGAATATTACTTCATTTAATTTGTACCTCAGCTCAAGCTGAGGTTCATTTTACTAATTTCGGATTCAGGTCTCCTTGTGAAATTCAAAATTTTAGCTCTCGCTGAATATTTTTCCATTAAAATTTTTCCTTAGCTCATGCTAAGGCTCATCTCCCGCAATTCTGAGAGAATAAGAGTCGTATTTTTCAACATGAGACCTCAACATTACATTTCATGTAACTTTTCATTACTCGTCCTTTGCGGACTTCACACTTCGTATCCCCCCAGCTACGCTTTATTGGGCTTTTCGCTACCCTTTTAGGAAGATACACGACTTTTCGTCAAATATTATCCATTGCGCATATAATAGAATAAGGATTTTTTTTTCATCGAAAGTTCACGTGTCATGCTCTTTCATGCGCTTCGAGCAAGCTAAGAGGCTTATATTCCATTATGAGTAATCACGTAACATGCTCTCTGTTGCAATTCATGCAAGCTAAGAGGCTTTTCAATGTGAGTAATCACATAGCATGCTTTTCGTTACAATTTATGCAAGCTAAGAGGCTTTTCAATATGAGCAATCACATAACATGCTCTTTGTTGCGATTCGTGCAAGCTAAGAGGCTTTTCAATGTGAGTAATCACATAGCATGCTCTTCGTTGCGATTCATGCAAGCTAAGAGGCTTTTCAATGTGAGCAATCACATAACATGCTCTTTGTTGCGATTCGTGCAAGCTAAGAGGCTTTTCAATGTGAGTAATCACATAGCATGCTCTTCGTTGCGATTCGTGCAAGCTAAGAGGCTTTTCAATGTGCTGTCTTTCCTCGATCTTGTCATGCTGATCGTCTTTGCTGGGTTTCCGGAGAAGTTATAGCTTTGGTAATGGCTCTGTTTACCAAGGCGTTAAGTTGATCATTGGTAAGGTCTCCACCTATCAGGACTCTCAGGGCTCTGCCTTTAGTGGTCGTTAGCTCTCAACAACTCATTGTCAGGTCTCCGTGAGTGTACTTTATTTTTCTGAGGGTCTGACTTCCTCGCAGGTGGGTTCGCCTCCACTTGGTTCAAGCACTCAATTTGTGAAACATCCTGGGGGGAATCTGCTACAAACGAAGCCTGCGAGCTCCGTGCAGCTCTCTCCATTTCATTTCAGGGGAAGCTTTGCAAAATCAGGAAGACTCCGCCTCTGTTATGGGTTTTTCAACCATTTTCTTCATGGTTGACCATGTTGCCTTATCTTCTTAAGGACTTTTGTGGGCACTCAGCCTTTTGTGCTTCCATTCAGCAATATCAAATAGCTGAGCTCTCTGCAGATTCGGTGCTCAACGGAAAGATTGGTTAATCCGCACCAATCCGAGGATTAGTGCAATCAGAGATAGAAACATCAAGAAAACGAGAATTTTCAAAGGATATATCAGTCGCTATATCGAGCAATCATATTACAAGCAATGAGTTACAAATTAAAATTCTCAACAACCATATGTGTCCTCAGACTGGAGTGCTACAAAGACTTTATGAGATGTGCCGAAATTCACAACAATCAAACCATGATCAATTCATTGAATCTACTAGTCACTTCTAACATATTCAATGCTTCAAGTACGAGATTAAATTAATAAACATCAAATCAGTTTCATGCCAAAATATTTCAGGAAAACATGTGCAATTGTTTCCACAAAATAATAACAAAAGAGCCTTACTATGACAAGCAAATTTCTTAGGGCAAATATGCTCAATTTTCTCAGAGACATTCTCTCAAACCGTTGGTGCTCACAAGAAACAACACCAGCAGCTATAAATTTTCCAAAATTTAACGCATCAACCAAAAAAGAGAATCACGCCTTTGAAACAAAATCAATGAAGTAGTTGACAAATTAATCAGATTTCAACGACATCTAGATTCACACACTTCAAACCTAGCAAGACATGGCAGCAAATAGGAGAATCAAGTGCAAAGATATTGCAAGATAATCAAAGTGCTACGGGAATTTTTCACAAGTAGTGGATTATGCAAAATCCATCAATAATCCAAACCAGATCAACCAACATCAGCGATACCAATGGTTGACACACTAAACAGTAAGTAGATGTACATATTACGAAATGCAAACCAAGAAATCGGCGTTGCAACTCAGTTGCGCGAGCTTGCACAAAAAAAGGCAACGATGGAGACTATCGTCACACAGAGCCGGAGGACGCAGAGAGCCTCATAGAGATGACGGGCCGGACCGGAACAACGGCGAGTGGTTGATCACAGCGTCACAATGGACGGATTCGGCAAGGGGTTGAAAACGAACACCCATGGAAGGAGATCTCCAGATCTGGTTTCCTGCACCATTTCTTTTCAGATCTGACAGATCTGTAGGTTACGAGATCGGGAAATCGTGCAAGCAAGTCAAAAATAGGAAAACTTGAGCCTTACCCTTCGTTTCCCACAGACGGCGCCAGATGTTGCGTCCCATAAAGTGACGCACCATATAAACTAACTATTGCGGCCAAAATCAGCCCAAGATCTTCAAGAACATTCTTCACATAAGGAAAAGGGGAAATCATTGCTCGCTTGTAGTGAATCCGGGGCCAAGAGATGAACTGTTACGCTCCTGTTTCATGTCGATGCGTGTTCGCCTGCAAATGAATGAACGCCGGGGGTGGTTTCCGGCGAACACCCTCCGAAGCTTAAGTCAGATTCGCTCATTCTTGAAGAGAGTGCGTAAGTGTTTTTGTATAGAGAATATTGTGTGTAAAGAAATGACCAACTCCCTAATTTATATGGAAATGAGTGTTGCTTAAAGATTAAGCAGTAGATCCAAAGGTCTTTAGCAGCCAAATTTCCACGTGGTGAAATCTTACTGACCTACTTAAAAGTGATGTCAGAGTTGGCAGGAAGGATACGGGAGACCTGACTAGGTCTCTCGCGCTACCTGATGCTCGCCAGGTCTCTAAACAAATGTATTGAACTGTTTCTCTATTTCCTAGTGAATTGTTTCCTCCTCAGGTCTCTAACTGAGGTTGGTTTCATTTATATTCTCGTACTTTCTGTGTGTGATCTCTTTATCAAGTCTCTAACCGAGACCTGATATTTTGTGCCACAATAAATGGCGTGTTACGTCGAGAGAGCGAATAATTTGGAAAATGTTGTATCATAATATCTCTCAGGTCTCGCGGAGACCTGAGTCTTTTACTTGGGCATGGTCATACTCAGTAAAAGGTGTGATCAGGGTCTTTTGATTAGACCTCAAAGTAGATCTTAGATCAAGTGCATGTATTAGGCACCCCTTCAGGCGTCTAACTGACATCTGAAATCAGAACCTGAAAAAGAGACCACAGATAGGTCTCCCATCATTTAATAAGTCTGACATGTACAGAGTGCTTTACCGAGACGAGCTCGGAATTGTCGGATGGTACATTTCTTTCACAGCAAACGATAGGAGGACACGTGTAAAGGTAGTAGCAGCGAGAATCAAGAAAGGATAGCTTCATTTACAAGTAATCTCACGAGTATATATATACTAAGATATTCATTTCACACACACATTCACCATTTTCACTTACTGTTACATTTGTCTCTTCTTCACGAAAAACCCAGAAAACTGACTTGGGCGTCGAACCACCACCGGAAAACACCCTCGGCCCTCCTTTTTCTGCAGAGTTTCGTCACAAGCGATTTGGTTGGACCGAACATCACCTGCACGAAGAACCCAGAAAGCTGACTTGGGCGTCGGAGGTGGTTCGCCGGAAAACACCCCCGACCCTCCTTTTTCTGCAGAGTTTCGTCACAGGCGATTTGGTTGGACCGAACATCACCTGCACGAAGAGGAAAAAGAATATCGCTTAGGTAGGTGTTGAATCTATTTTATTGTGTTATCACAATTAACTATGATGTATTATTTCTGGTTACATTAGAAATGCCCAGTGAGACCTAATAATGGTCCTGGAAAAAGGGTAGTGTTGAAAACTTACTACACCCTTAATGATATGCCTTGATTGGTCACTGATAGCTGAAAATTTTAAAATGTAGATTCAGTCATGGAGAGTATATCGGTCCGAGACCGAGAATCCCCACCTGAAGGAGTGGTGCGTGATGACAGCTCCTCGGAGGACCATATCGAGGAGGAAAATTAGAATATGCTGAAAGCAGCCTCACCAAAGATAACCACACCCCAAAAGGAGAGGGCTTCTAAGGCTCAGAAGTCACAAGAGAGGAACCTCAAGTGCCTGTGCAACAAAGTGTAACCTATGCGGTATCCATGGAACAGCTCAGTGCCATGGTAAAACAAGTGGTATCCAAAGCTCTGGCTCCACTGGAAGGCCAAAATAAGAAGTTTGGCAGCACAGTAAAGGGAAAATCCAAGAAGGTACGAATGGGTCTTGTAAGACCTTGATCATAATGAGATACTGTGAGATGGTCCAAGCCTCGTTAATACGAGAATGAATATTCATGATCTGAACACTCTTATTTTCCTTGACAGGGAGAACCTGTGGAGGAAGGCCAGTATGAGAGCCCTCAAACTGAATCAGAAAATGGTCAGTAAATAAATAGAGAAAGTAGATACCAACGACGTTTCTAAATAGCTCGCTCGCTAATGAAATCATGATTATTCATTTTGTGATGAAATTTGCAGAAGGTGAAGCACAAACTGTGAGACCTCAAGACGAGGGAGCTGCTGCAGAGATCGTAGCTCTCAAACAGCATCTAAAAGACCTTCAGCGGAAGGCCTCCTCGCCTAAGAAATCTCCTAAGAAACCTGTTAAAACTAGTAACAGCCAGTTTCCCTTCTCAAGGGACATCAGAGAAGATTAACTACCTCCGAATTTTAAGACACTGACATTAGAATACGATGGCTCTATAGATCTACATGAGCACATAATGAGGTTTGAGAATGGAGCAATGCTCCACCAGTACACGGAGGGAGTGAAATGCAGAGTTTTCCTCACGACTTTGTCAAAGATAGCCCAGCAGTGGTTTTCTCAATTACCACCCAATTGTATAGGCTCATTTGATGAGTTCAAGTCTATGTTCTTGCATCAATTTGCTAGCGCAAGAAGACATGTTAAGACATTTTCCTCGCTTATGGCTCTAAGGCAAAAGCCTTTAGAGAGTTTGCGTTAGTACGTGGGACGTTTCAATGCTGAAGCGTTGCAAGTGCCTTTGGCTTCTGATGACATGAAGGTTCAGGCACTAATACAGGGTTAGCCCCAGGGCTATTCTTTGACTCATTGAACAAGAGACCTCCGCTATACTTTGAGAAGTTATTGCAAAGAGCTGACAAGTACGTCAAACTGGAGAAAGCCCAAGAGGCTAGGAGAGCCAAGGAGGAGTCCCCTAAGCCTAAGAAGGAGGCTTTCGAAAAAAGGTCATCCTCAGTGGCGAGAGCTGAGAAGGATAAAGGAGGGTAGAGGCCAAAGAGAGGTTTGACCAATATACGCCCCTCAATGCATCTTTGGTGGAGGTTATGGAGTTTGCTACCAGGTCTCCTCACTTCAAGTTCCCAAGTACTTATAAGGAAGCTCCGCGTAATCCGAGATCTGAGTTATATTGCAAATACCATAATGTTTACGGTCATGACACGAACTCTTGCAGGCACCTGAAAGATGCTATCGAACGTTTGCTAAAAAAGGATGATGACTTGCTTCAATTTGTCAAAAAAGAAAGAGAGAATGGCTACAAAAGAAAAGAGCCAGAACAGAAGAAATCTGATCAAAGGGAGAGAACCCCCCCCCCCCCCACGGCGAGAGGATCCTCCCCCAAAAAGAGGAAACTTCAACATAATTATGGGAGGAAATGTTAACGGAGACTCAGGTCGAGCTCGTAAAGCCCATGTGAGAGCTGCTAAAGCTCAGGTGAGCAAGGAGGTCTAGGAGTTAGCAGAGACAATAGGTATGGAGATTGATGTGGTAGACTCATTCCCGGGAGAAGAAACAAATTCAAAGGTGTGCGTGAGTTTTGGTCCCAAGGACCTTGTGAGTGCAACGCCCCATAATGATGCACTAGTGATCAGTGCTGAAGTTGCTAACTGGAGAGTAGCGCAGATTTTTGTGGACACCGGAAGTGCGGTGAATGTACTCTTCTGGGATTGTTTTCAGAAGATGAAAATTAATGTTGATTTAATGCCAGTGAACACAGCGTTATACGGTTTCGCTGGGGGTGAAATACAGCCCAAAAGGGAGGTGACCCTTTAGGTAACACTCGGTAGTGGTGAGACCTCGAACACTCGGATGGTGAAGTTTCTAATAGTGGATACACCTTCAGCGTATAACATAATATTGGAAAAGCCTGCGCTAAATGACTTCCAGGTGGTGGTCTCCACCTACCACATGAAAATGAAATTTCCAGCTCATAAGGAAGGGTTGATAGGTGAGGTCTCAGGAGACTAAGAAGTGTCGAAAGAATCTTACGTAAAGTCCATAAAGCATGCGTTTACAAAAGGCGAAAGGAGCTTCAGTGGCAGAGCGCCCACCACAAGATAATGATGCAAAGATGAAAGGCATTATGGAAGACCTAGAACCAAGAATGCAGCCAGTGGAAGAGGATTTGATGATGGTGGAACTGTTTCCAGAAAAAACGGGTTTCGCCACGAAGATGGGGAAACAAATGACTGAGGAACAAAAAGAAGCGGTAACTAGTGTTTGCAGAAGAATGCAGATTTTTTCGCGTTCAGCCCAGAGGACATGATAGGGGTAGACCTATCTGTAGCTCTACATCATTTGAATGTAGACCCCAAAGCAAAGCCAGTAAGGCAGAAGAAGAGATCCTTTGGGCCAGAAAAAGAAAAGGTGATTAGAGAAGAGATCAAGCGATTGTTGGATACTGGTCATATCATTAGAATTCAGTACTCCGAATGGTTATCAAATGCAGTAATGGTAGCTAAGAACAATGGCAGCTGGCGAATGTGCATAGATTTCAGGGACCTGAACAAAGCGTGCCCAAAAGATCATTACCCATTGCCCTGTATCGACTAGCTGGTTGATTCAACTTCGGGATGTGAGCTATTGTTTATGCTCAACGCATACCAGGGGTATCACCAGATACAGCTAACCCCTGAGGATGTGGTCAAAATAGCCTTTGTAACCATATGTGGCACGTTCGCGTACGTAAGGATGCCTTTTGGCCTAAAGAACGCGGGAGCTACTTATCAAAGAATGATGGATGCAATCTTTGAAGAGCAGATAGGGAAGATTTTGGAGGTATACGTAGACGTTATCCTCGTGAAAAGTGTGAGGGCAGAGCATCATGCCAGAGACCTGGAGGAGGTCTTGACTGTGGTCAGAAAATACGATTTGCGACTGAATCCAGCAAAGTGCACGTTAGGTGTTAAGTCAGGGAAGTTCCTAGGATATATGGTTACTCCAAGAGGAATCGAAGTAAATCAGGATAAAGTTCGAGCCGTACTGGAGATGGCCGCCCCTACTAGTATAAGGGAGGTACAATGACTAAATGGAAGAATCACTGCGCTTAGTCGGTTCATATCCACTTCAGTAGAAAGAAGTTTTCCATTTTTCAAGGTGTTGAAAAAGGCTATTAAATTTGAATGGGATGAGAGCTGTCAAAAAGCGTTTAGAGACCTGAAAGCTCATCTGGCGAGCT
Organism: Schizonepeta tenuifolia; assembly: GCA_029490685.1. NCBI lineage: Eukaryota > Viridiplantae > Streptophyta > Magnoliopsida > Lamiales > Lamiaceae > Schizonepeta > Schizonepeta tenuifolia. Next base: position 106,273,242 of record CM055956.1, read on the forward strand.
TACCAGTGTTAACCAAGCCGACCTCAGGAGAAACCCTGTACCTATATATATTCATTGGAGACCATTCCCTAAGTGCAGTCCTCATAAAGGAGGAGGGCTCTATGCAGAAGCCCATCTTTTACATCAGTAAGGCTTTACAGGGAGCTGAGTATAGATATTCTGATGTGGAGAGAGCTGCCTTGGCTGTGATGACAGCTACGAGAAGGTTAAGGTTATATTTCCTAGCTCACAAGGTGGTGGTCAGAACTAATTTCCCCTTTAAGCAAGTGCTGAGCAAGCCAGATCTCTCAGAAAGGATGGTAAAATGGAGTGTGGAGTTGGGGGAATATGATGTAGAATTTGAGCCACGTACAACTATCAAAGCGCAGGCCCTGGCGGACTTTAACCAAGAAACTACTCAGCCTATGCAATGGCCTGAGTGGAAAGTCTTCGTCGATGGATCAGTGTCGGTTGAGGGATGTGGAGCTGGAATTGTCATAATAACGCCGAACAAAAGTGAGCTTAGTTTTGCGTTGAAATTTGAGTTCAGAGTTTCTAATAATGAGGCTGAGTACGAAGCATTTGTAAGAGGGCTGGAGATGGTGGCTAAGTTGGGAGCTCAGAGGGTCGTCATTCACTCTGACTCCCAGTTGGTAATCCAGCAGGTCTCAGGAAATTACAAGATCAAGGAAGAAAGAATGGTCAGGTATGTGGAACAAGTCAGAAACCTGAGTAAAATTTTCCGACACCTGAAGGTAGAACAGATACCTCGAGACCTCAATGCCCAGGCAGATCGCCTTGCTAAGCTGGCCAGCTCGTTGAATGGACTGATACCCGAAAAAGTAACATTGCTAAAAATAGCAAGCAGTCGAATAGAAAAGAGCATTCATGAGATAGAAGAGAAGAGTGATTGGAGAGCGCCTGTTTTGCATTTCTTGAGAACGAGCGAATTGCTAGAGTGAGAAAGAGCTGGAAAAAAGAAAATCTATGCTAAGTATTGTCTGATTGGAGGACATTTGTTCAGGAGGGCTTACTCGCAGCCATTACTGAGATGTGTAGTATAAGCAGAGGGTCTGCGGATAATTAAGGAAGTGCACCAGGGAATAGCGGGGTGTTATACAGGATTTCGAGACCTGATCCGACGAGTGCTAAGAGCTGGGTACTATTGGCCTTCTTTGAAAAAGAATGCTGAGATTTTTGTAAGAAGGTGTCCCAGTTGTCAAAAGCATGGGCCGTTGATTCATAGGCCTGCTGAGGAGCTGGGAGCTCAATACGCAGCATGTCCATTTGACAAATGGGTTATAGATCTGGTCGGCAAGCTTTCCATAGCAACGGGAAAGAAATGTCATATCATTGTAGCGGTGGATTATTTTAGTAAGTGGGTAGAGGCAGAACCTTTATCTTCAATAACAGAGGAAAGCATTATAAAGTTCATATGGAAGAATATTTGCTGCAGATATGGCCTGCCTAGAGTGCTGATATCTGACAACGAAACGCAATTCTTTGGAAAAAGAACGCAAGCTTGGTGTAAAGCTAGAGACATAGAGCAGAGGTTCGCTGCTGTTGCTCACCCAGAGACCTGTGGGCAAGTGGAAGTTACCAATCGGACCATAGTCAATGGTATCAAAGCGAGGCTGGAAAAGGAGAGGTCTTAGTGGGTGGAAGAGCTGAATTCAGTATTGTGGGCGTATAGAACGGGACAGAAAATAGCTACAGGGCAATCTCCTTTCTGTTTGGTATATGGCACTGATGTTGTCATGCCAATGGAGGTGAAGATTCCAATACATAGAGTTTTGGCCTATAATAAGGACCTGAACAGAGACCTGAGAGCGGAGAGCTTAGACCTGATTGATGAGGTGCGAGGAGAGGCACATCAGCGAGACCTGGCTTACAAGGCTCGTATAAAGGCAACATATGATGCGAAAGTAAAGGTTAGGAAGCTTCAAGAGGGAGACCTTGTGCTCAAGAGGGCTGACGCAATGCATCCGGTGAGAAAGTTTGAGCCAAATTGGGAAGGACCTTTTGTGGTAACCAAAGTACTCCCTGGTGGAGCATATGAGCTCACGAGCCATGAGGGGTACGTAGAACCAAGACCATGGAACATAAGTAATCTGAAGAAATATTATGTTTAGAAGTACGTTATGGAAAATTTTGTCTTAAATGGGAGGAGGTCTACGTTCCAGATCTCATGCCCACCGTTTTTGGTAGAATACTTGCTCAACTAGACAAGTATTCCTGTAATGGCACGAAGAGAGCTTGTTGTGAATAAATAAAGGCTGAGAAGTTATTTCTTTATTTACATTTTGTTGTGTGATAAAGAACAATATTATGAAACCGAGGCAAGGCAGTGAACATGATATATAGTAAAGTAAAGCAAAGTATTTACTCTAAATAGTTTGACAATGGGATGAAACCATCTAGAGTAGGGGGATTAGGGGTGTACCTTACACCCCTAAGGGGGTCCCGCAATACCTCATGAAAATGCAAAAAACTAAAAAAAAAAGAGAGAAGAAGAAATGCGCAGACAAACGAGAACACAATAACAAAACAGACATAGTGGATTAAGCTGCTAAGTAAGAAATGCAGCACCAGCGAAAAATATAATAGCAAAACGATCATGTTCGGATAAAGTAGCAAAATAAAGGAATGAAGCCCTAGTAAACAAGCAGAGAAAAGGAAATTGTTTAAGTACTGAAATACATAAAAGTTGTCCAGAAACAGGCATTAACAAAGGCTAAGCTAAAAAGCTGGCAGCATCTTCATTCTCAGCGGTCTTGAGGGTGTCAGCACGACCATCCTTAGGTACATCCTCTGATGCTTCCTGCCTAGCAACAACAGCTTGGGAAGCCTCCCCGCCTAGAGGTACATTTAGCAAAAGAGATGGAAAGGGGTCAAGATAAGATAAAAAAAAAAAAACACAACAGCGAAGTGTAAATAGTAATAATAGAATACCTTGAGGCTTAACAGCAGGAAGGAAGTCCTCCGAGAAGAAGTCATAGATAGGTGGGGGAGGATTGGAGAAGACTGCCTCCAGGTCACAGGGAGCAGTGAGAGCCTCGAAGGCCTGTTGCATTACGGGGAGCCACCATGCTTGCCCAGGAGGAGAGGAGGGATTACCCTTGAATGAATGAGGTGGAGGTAGAAGCTTCACTATAGGATCCACCTCACAGGTTCTTTAAAGCCTAGCGCATGAACCTTTGCTAGCACAGTCATGGTACACCTTTTTGCCAAAAAAGCAATGTCATTCCGGATAGTCATCAGATATTCGAGAGAAGCCTTGTAAGCCTCCAGAAGACCCTCGTGGAGGATTTGCAACACCTTCTGGCCCAGAGTGGTCCGTAGAAGAGAGCTTCGACAAATGAACCCCTTCTGTATAGCCCGACTGATAAGAAAGATTGGCGGCTTGAAGGAGACTCTTAGTATGCTCGAGCTCCTAGCTGACTTGGGTAAGATGTTGGCTCAGGTCTGCGTTGATGACACTAAGAGAGGCATTCTCTTCTGACAGTGAGGACATTTTCTCCTGGGAATTCAAGAGTTCATAATTCCTTCTTTTCAAATCATCGTTGGCTAGGGAAAATTGACTACTGGCGTCAAGAATGTCCTGGTTTTGATGCTGCAAGTCCTCGTGGGCCTTGGTTAATTCTTGCAGCTGCACTTGACAGGCTACTAAACCATCCCTCAACCTCCCCACTTCCTTCTCATGGGAGTCGTCTTTGAATTGTAATAACTGGCTGTGTGCACTGATCAACTGCGAAAATGTTAAAAAGGAAAGAAAGAGTTAAACAGAAGTAGTAGTGCGCGGCAATAGTCAATAGATGATTAAACAATATAGAAGCGAGAGAAATATACTTGTATTAAGCCATGAACGCTCTTCTCTTGGAGTTGCTTTAGGAAAGGGGGACCAGCTTCTGTTTCCTCTTCGGAAGAGGGAATGGCTTGCAGTAGGAGAAGACACTCAGAATGAGGTAGCTGGCAAAGGGAGCCAGATGTTTGGCCCCTGAAAACGTATCCTGATGAATCAACTCCTCGAGGAGGAGAGCTTTCGAAGAAGGAAGTACGTTTGGTTTTCTTAGAAGCGCCCGTGGAAAGTCGTGAATGTGGGGGCCTTTTTGAGTGGACAGAGGCATCCATCTTAGCTTTTTCCTTCAAAAGGGCAGAAGTGAGGGTACCAGAGGTCATTTTCTCTTTGCCGGGAGCTTTCGAGGGAGCACCGGGGCTCAATGATTTGGTAGCTGTAGGTTTGATGATGGCACTGGATGAAGAGATAGAAGGAATCTGTTGTGGCTGAGAAGACGAGAGGATAACAGGAGGAGCTTGATTAAAGGGCTGCGAAAGAGTAGCACTCTCAGTTTCTTGGCGAGCTTGTTCTTCTAGCAGAATAGCGAAGTTAAATTCGCTATCATCAAACAGTTTCACGTCTTGAACCCAACTCATCTCTGCAAAAAGGGAAATAAGTAAAAATTGTCAACTTAGCTCGGAAGTAAAGACAAGTGATAAGGGTAAAAAGGGACGAAATCCACCCTCAGGCGAGAAGGAATGATCCCCACGAGGCACTAAGCCAAAAAAAGGAAAGCCGCAGGGGTTAGACAAGAGAGAACTAAGTGGAAAAGCCTCAACTTGAGCTCTATCCGTGAGCTTGGATAACACCTTGAGATTAATAGCGAGGATAATAATGATAGCAGGACGAGGCTGCTTTAACAGAAGCTTTTGCCATGGACGATAGCCGAAAGGCCAATTGCCCTGCTTCGGAGTAACCACGAAATATCTTTCCCGCCATTCCTTGCCAAGAGTACGAGTGGGGCATAGGTTCTGGGCAGGACCTTTCGGTCTAGCACTGGCGTAGTAAAAAGCACCCATAGGCTTTACGTCGTACACGATTTGAAACAAATAGGGCGAAGGAAAACCCCCATTACCACGAAGCAAAATAAAGAATGCAAAAAGTGTTTTGATAGTAGAAGGATGGAATTGATTAGGCCACAAATTATAAAGATCGCAGACTTGCACTACAAAATCAGGAAGCAGAAACCTTAAACCTGATCCTATCTGGCTATATCAGAAAGCTACAGAGGGATAAGTTAAGAGGTGAGGGCGCTCATATGCATAGGGCAGCTGAAAATCGAAAAGATCATCACAGTTTAACCATGATTTTGCTATTTCTAATTTCGGAAGGGTTAGAGTGGATTCACCTGCTATGGCATCGGGGGCAAAAATGCAAGCGGTGGAATCTTGCGCTGGAGGAGAGACCCGAGTAGAGCGGGTGGGAGAGTCAGTTTCCCTTGTCTCTTGACTGGAATAAAAGGACCCGTCAACTAGATTTATGATCTCCTTGGGGTTAGCGGAAGTGGCTGAGTCCGATGGGATTTTGACGGCAAGGTGACGAGAACGACGGGCGGAAAGTTTCTTCCCCTTCCGAGGAACACGAGAAGAGTTGTCTGACTGAGAATCCTCGCGAAGGGAAGAAGATGGATGGACGTCAGAGGTGTGAAGCCTGGGGTTATCAGAGAGGGTATCTTCTTCGGAGTGAGAGGAAGAGTGAGCCATGAGAAAATGCGGAAGTAGTTAACGACAAGAATGAATGAAATGAGGAAATGGAGGAAGAGAAACAGTAGAATCCCTAATATAGAGAAGAAAGAGAACGGTTGAATAAAAGTAGGGGAAGTTGCAGAGTCCCCTCCCTTTTCCCAATAAAGTGACTCATTTTGAAAAAATTCAAAAAAGGTAGGTCTCCCTTTGAGGCTTCAAGTGGAGGTCTTTAGAAAATTTCCTTCGTACGTGAGATCAGTAACCCATATCAGTAGACAAAAGAAAAGGTGTTACTCTATATTTGCTAAAAGGTAATGTTGCAAATTTAGAGTAGGGGGGAGTAGATGTTGTATCATAATATCTCTCAGGTCTCGCGGAGACCTGAGTCTTTTACCTGGGCATGGTCGTACTCAGTAAAAGGTGTGATCAGGGTCTTTTGATTAGACCTCAAAGTAGATCTTAGATCAGGTGCATGTATTAGGCACCCCTTCAGGCGTCTAACTGACATCTGAAATCAGAACCTGAAAGAGAGACCACATATAGGTCTCCCATCATTTAATAAGTCTAACACGCACAGAGCGCTTTACCCAGACGAGCTCGGAATTGTCGGATGGTACATTTCTTTCACAGCAAACGATAGGAGGACACGTGTAAAGGTAGTAGCAGCGAGAATCAAGAAAGGATAGCTTCATTTACAAGTAATCTCACGAGTATATATATACTAAGATATTCATTTCACACACACATTCACCATTTTCACTTACTGTTACATTTGTCTCTTCTTCACGAAAAACCCAGAAAACTGACTTGGGCGTCGAACCACCACCGGAAAACACCCTCGGCCCTCCTTTTTCTGCAGAGTTTCGTCACAGGCGATTTGGTTGGACCGAACATCACCTGCACGAAGAGGAAGAAGAATATCGCTTAGGTAGGTGTTGAATCTATTTTATTGTGTTATCACAATTAACTATGATGTATTATTTCTGGTTACATTAGAAAGAGAGTTCGCAGACGTAGTCATAGAGCAAATTCCAAGAGATCTCAATGGTAAGGCAGATCACTTGGCCAGGGTGGCAAGCTCCATGGGAGAATTGATACCTGAAAAGGTAGTATTGCTAAGGATATTAGCAAGAGGTCCTGGAAAAGAGATTAGCGCAATAGAAGAAAGGGATGACTGGAGAGCTCCCATATTGCACTTTCTGAAGATAAGTGAATTGCTAGAAGGGGTTAGAGCTCATAAGAAGCGGATCTATTCTAAATATTGTGTGATAGGGGTTGCTTATTCAGGAGAGCTATATCGCAACCGTTACTTAGGTGTCTAACAGAAGCAGAAAGCCTGGAAGTGCTGAAGGAGGTACATCAGGGGAGAGCTGGATGCCATTCTGGGTTCAGAGACCTAGCTAGGCGAGTATTGAGAGCAGGATACTACTGGCCTACTTTGAGAAAAGATGCAGAAGACTTCGTGAGAAAGTGTCCTAAGTGCCAAAAGCATTGGCAGTTGATTCACGCGCCCGTAGAGAAGCTGGGAGTGCAATATGCCGAATGTTCTTTCGATAAGTGGGGTATAGACTTGGTAGGAAGATTGCCCATGGCTAAAGGAAAGAAATGCCACTTGATAGTGGCAGTGGATTATTTTAGTAGGTGGGTTGAGACGGAACCACTCTCGTCAATATCTGAAGATAGCATAATATAATTTCTCTGAAAAAACATTTGTTGTAGATATGGAGTGCCCAAGGTTTTAGTATCAGACAATGGCACACAGTTCTTTGGTAGGAAAACCCAAGAATGGTGTAAAGCAAGGAAAATTGAGCAGAGGTTTGCCTCTGTAGCTCGGCCGGAGACGTGCGGTCAGGTAGAGGTGACTAACAGGACCATAGTAAATGGCATTAAGACCAGGCTGGAAAAGGAGAGGTCTTAGTGGCTGAAAGCACTAGATTCTGTCCTTTGGGCTTATAGAACTGGTCAGAAGACTGCTACGGGAGAGTCACCTTTCTGCTTGGTAAATGGATCAGAAGCTGTCATGCCAGTGGAGGCTGAGATCTCAACCCATAGGATGTTGACTTATGATGAGAACTCAAATCGAGAACTTAGAAAGGAAAGCTTAGACTTGATCAAAGAAATCAGAGGAAGATCTCATCAACGAACCCTAGCCTACAAGGCTAGAATCAAAGCAGCGTTTGATCAGAAAGTCAGAGTTAGAAAGCTCGAGGAAGGAGATTTGGTGTTGAAAAGAGCTGATGCAATGCACCCGATGAAGAAATTCGAAGCAAATTGGAAAGGACCCTTTGTGGTAGCTAAAGTCCTGTCAGGAAGAGCATATGAGCTCATGGATCAAGTGAGAAAGTTGGCCCCAAGGCCTTGGAACATAAGTAATTTGAAAAAATACTATGTTTGAGCACTTTTCGTTTTTGGGAAAAAAGGTTGATTAAGCATAGGACATTGTTTTCTTTGGAGAAAGGAGCCTACGTGCCATGTCTCTTAACTCCTTTTTTGGTAGAATACTTGTTCGGCTAAGCAAGTATTCCTGTAATGGCACGCTGAGAGCTTGCTGAAAATAAATAAAACCTGAAAAAGTTTGATTACTTTATGTGTTGTTTTGATACACTAGCTAATATATAATTAAGATAAATGGATACGACATCGTATACTCTGAATGATTCGAAAAACAATAATGTTTGTTCGAAATCATCCAGAGTAGGGGGGAGTAGGGGTGTTCCCTACACCCCTAAGGAAAGTACCTCATGAAAATGCAAAAATAGGGAAAGCAAAATCAGAAGCTTAGATAGCAAAATACCTAAGTACACCAAGGCTTAAAATGAGTTTAAGTTCAGACAGCAAAGCATACGAATACGATGGAGCTTCTAATGTACGATAGACAGGAATGAAAGACAAAAAGAAGTAAAATAGTCAAGCTCAGAAGGCCATACAAAACAAATATTGTTTTAAGTGAGCAGTGAGTCAATAAAATACTATGCTAGGAAGTTGGTGGTATCTTCTTCCATAGTAGTTTTCTTGTCGTCAGCAGGCTTGGCGAAAGGTAGAGTTGTAGCTGGAGAGTTTCCACCCGAGGATTACTAGCCTCAACTTGAGAGGTGGAGAGAAAAGCACCTTTACTAGGAGATACGTCTAAAAAACACACGCATACGTGTAGGTATTATGAAGTAACTTCAAAACTAAAAGGGAAATAAGAAACAAGGAGCGGTTAAAGCTTCAAAAGCATCTCTCATCACAGAAAGCCACCAGGGGGCGCCAGGTTGTATCTTGGGGTCACCTTTGAAGGAGAGTGTTGTGACATAATATCCGCCAGGTCTCATGGAGACCTGGGTCTTATACCTGAACATAATTTTACTAAATGGGAGGTACTCCGGGTGTCTCCCTATTTGACCTCAGGGAGATCTCAGAACAGGTACATGTATCAGATACCCACTCAGGTATCCTAGTCAGAACCTGCAGAAGAGACCTGGGGCAGGTCTCATGATACTTAATGAATCTGACACCCGCAGAACACTTTATCCAGTCGAGCTAGGAGTTGTTGGGAGGTATATGCGCTCAATAGTGAATGATACGAGGGCACGTGTAAAGGTAATATCGGCAAGAATCAGGAATAAACAACTTCATTTCCAAGCAATCCCACGAGTATATATACTGAAGGGTATCTATTTCATTGACAGGTTCACTCCTTTTTATCTACCTACTATTACATTCACTTCTTCTGTTTTTTCATCATCAAAAACCCAGAAAGCTAACTTGACCGTCGGTGGTGGTTCGCCGGAGAACACCCCCGGTCCTTCTTTTCTTTCATAGGAATCCCGTAGCAAGTGTTACAACCTGAGCGAATATCTCTAGCGTAAAGAAGAAGAGTGTTGTTTAGGTAGATGCTGAGCCTATCGCATTTTATTATTCTTGTTTATTATGATGTATTATTTCTGGTTACATTATCTGGCGCCGTCCGTGGGAAATCGGAATTTTGCCTGAGAATTTCGTTCCGAAACTTTTCTTTATGTGTCCTTTTTTGAACGACGTCGAGCGTTGAACTTAAGCTTGAGAGGAAAAGCATTAAGGAACCGGGTCTGAGCATTTTTGTCAATTTGTGCTTCTATTTTCAAAGGTTTTCACTATTTTTCTTTAACAAAGTGGGTTAAGCAACTTTGGGCATCCCCGTATTTCGAATCTCTTTGCGAATCTTGGCGTAACCTCTTGAACTTGCTTATTTCTGGTATTCTTGAAAAGGTGTTACATTTCATAGTATGGTATGGAGCCGTTGGTGGAGTAGAAATTGAATAGAATTCCATGTTGAGTGGAGGAATGGTCAAAAATAGATAATTCCGAGAAGTAGAATTCAGAAATCCTTATGAACTGAGAAGCCAGAATTGGCAAGAGTATAAAGACTTCAGAGTAAGTCTTACTCAGTCCCCACAGAGATGGGGAACGAGTGTGTAGGGAAAGGAGGTATGGTGCATCATATTCCTTGAATTCCCTGAAATTCCCTTTTGAGACCTGATGATGGTCCTGTGAGAGGGGTGGTGTAGACCTGATAATGGTCCTTGTGAGACCTGATGATGGTCATGACATTGTTCTTTGACTGATAGTTGAAAATTTTGAAACACAGATTCAGTCATGGAAAATGCATCTGTTCGAAACCGAGAACCCACACCTGAAGGGGTGGCTCGGGACGACAGCTCCTCGGAAGAGCATGTCGAAGAGGAGAATCAAAACGTGGTGAAGGAAGCTCCACCAAAGATAACTACGCCTCAGAAAGAAGGGGCCTCCAAGTCGACCAGCCCTCAGAAAGCAGGAGCTCATAAAGGCTCAGAAGTCACTAGAGATGAACCTCAGATGCCTACACAACGAGGTGTTACCTATGCAGTATCCATGGATCAGCTCAATGCTATGGTAAAGCAAGTTGTATCCAAGGCCCTAGCCCCGCTAGAAGGTCAAACTAAGAAGTTTGGCAGCATGGCAAAAGGCAAAGCCAAGAAGGTATGAATAGGTCCTGTAAGATCTCGGTGGTAATAAAGACACCAATGAAATAGGTGGAACCTCATGAATATGAGAATAAATGTTCGCGATCTAAATATCCCTATTTTTCTTAACAGGGAGAGCCTGTGGAGGAGTATGAAAGTGATGGGTATGAGAGCCCTCAAACTGAATCAGAAAATGGTCAGTGAATAAATAAAGAAAGTAGATACTTGTGACATTCCTGAAGTAACTTATTCGTTAACGAAGTTGTAATTACTCATTTTTGCAATGAAATTTTTAGAAGACGAAACACGTGTTACAAGACCTCAAGACGAGGGAGCTGCTGCTGAGATTGCATCCCTCAAACAGCAGCTAAGAGACCTCCAGCGCAAAGTTCCCTTGCCTAAGAAATCTCCTAAGAAGCCTGTTAAAACCAGTAACAGCCAGTCTCCTTTCTCGAGGGATATTAGGGAGGATCAGTTACCTCCAAACTTCAATACATTGACATTGGAGTATGATGGCTCTACAGATCCATATGAGCATATAATGAGATTTGAGAATGGGGTGATGCTCCACCAATACACGGAGGGCGTGAAATGCAGGGTTTTTCTCACAACCTTGTCAAAGATAGCTCAGCAGTGGTTCTCTCAGCTGCTCCCTAACAGCATAAGCTCATTTAGTGAATTCAAGTCTCTGTTCTTGCATCAATTCGCTAGTGCCAGAAGGCATGTTAAGACCTCCTCTTCGCTCATGGCGTTAAGGCAAAAACCCTCAGAGAGCCTGCGCCAATATGTTGGACGCTTTAATGCTGAAGCGTTGTAAGTACCCTTGGCTTCTGATGATGTGAAGGTGCAAGCATTGATACAGGGCTTGGCTCCAGGGCCGTTCTTTGATTCGTTGAATAAAAAACCTCCATTATATTTGAGGAGTTACAGCAGAGAGCTGACAAGTATGTTAATTTGGAGGAGGCCCATGAAGCTAGGAGAGCCAAAGAGGAGTCTCTTAAGCCCAAACAAGAGACCTCAGAAATAAGGTCGTCCTCGGCGGCGAAAGCTGAGAGAGACAGAGGGGGGCAGAGGCCCAAAAGAGCTCTCGAGAGGTTTGATCAATATACGCCCCTTAACGCACCTTTGGGGGAGGTCATGGAAGCAGCTGCCAGGTCTCCTCATTTCAAGTACCCTAGCACTTATAAAGAAGCCCCGCGTAACCCGCGATCTGAATTATATTGCAAATACCATAATGATTATGGGCATGACACAAACTCTTGTAGACACTTGAAAGATGCTATTGAGCGACTGTTGAAGAAGGATGATACCTTGCTCCAGTTTGTCAAGAAAGAAAGAGAGAAGGGCTACAAGAGGAAAGAGCCAGAGCAGAAGAGGCCTGATCAGAGAGAAAGAACCCCTCCAAGGCGAGAGGATCCTCCTCCAAAAAAGAGAAATATTAATATGATTATGGGAGGGAATGCCAATAGGGATTCAGGTCGAGCTCGCAAAGCTCACGTAAGGGCAGCGAAAGCTCAAGTGAGAAAAGAGGTCCAGGAGTTAGCAGGGACTATAGGCATGGAGATCGATGTGGTAGATTCATTCCCTGGAGAGGAAATGAACCCAAAAGTATGTGTGAGTTTCGGTCCCGAAGACCTGATGAGTGCAGCACCTCATAACGATGCGCTGGTGATCAGTGCAGACATTGCTAATTGGAGGGTGGCACGGATCTTTGTAGACACTGGAAGTGCGGTGAATGTGCTCTTTTGGGATGCTTTCAGAAGATGAAAATCAATGCCGATTTAGAGCCAGTGAACACGGCTTTATATGGTTTTGCTGGAGGAGAAATACAACCTAAAGAGGAGGTGACTCTTCAGGTAACACTTGGTAATGGCGAGACCTTAAATACTCGGATGGTGAAGTTTCTAATAGTGGATACACCTTCAACATACAACATAATACTGGGAAGACCTGCTTTAAATGATTTCTAGGTGGTGGTCTCCACCTACCACATGAAAATGAAGTTCCCAGCTCTCAGAGAAGGCCTGGTGGGTGAGGTCTCAGGTGACCAAGAGGTGTCAAAAGAGTCTTATGTGAAATCCATAAAACATGCTAAGCAAAAGGTGAAAGGGGCCTCGGTGGTAGAACACCTACCGCAAGACAAAAATGCAAAGGTAAGAGAGGTCGACGGAGACCTAGAGCTGAGAATGCAGCCGGTGGAGGAGGATTTGATGATGGTAGAGCTGTTCCCGGGAAAAATGGGGTTCACCACGAAGATGGAAAAGCAAATGACTGAAGAACAGAAAGAGGCGATAATCTGGTGCCTGTGGAAGAACTCAGATCTATTCGCATTTAGCCCGGAAGACATGAAATGAGTAGACCCATCGATAGCCCTACATCATCTGAATGTCGATCCTAGGGCGAGGCCAGTAAGGCAGAAGAAAAGTTCCTTTGGACCTGAAAAGGAAAAGGTCATCAGAGAAGAAATCAGGCATCTGTTAGACGCTGGTCACATCATTAAAATCCAGTACTCTGAGTGGCTGTCGAATGCGGTGATGGTAGCTAAGAGCAATGGTAGCTGGCGGATGTGTATAGACTTCAGAGACCTGAATAAAGCCTGCCCGAAGGATCATTACCCACTGCCTTGCATCGACCAGCTAGTTGATTCAACGCCAGGGTGTGAATTGTTGTCTATGCTGGATGCTTACCAGGGCAATCACCAGATACAGCTGGCTCCTGAAGATGTGATCAAAACGGCCTTTGTAACTGTGTGCGGTACGTTTGCGTATGTGAGAATGCCTTTTGGCTTGAAAAATGTTGGAGCTACCTATCAGAGAATGATGGATGCAATATTTGAAAACCAAATAGGGAGAATCCTGGAGGTATATGTAGATGACATACTGGTGAAGAGTTTAAAGGCAGAGCATCATGCCAGGGACCTGGAGGAGGTCCTGGGAGTGGTGAGGAAGTATGATTTGCGATTGAACCCAGCGAAATGCACATTCGGGGTTAGATCGGGAAAATTCCTGGGGTATATGGTGACCCCAAGAGGAATTGAAGTAAATCAAGAGAAGGTTCGAGCAGTGCTGGAGATGGCAGCTCCTACCAATATAAGGGAGGTACAACGATTGAATGGAAGGATTACCGCACTTAGTTGGTTCATATCTACCTCAGCAGAGAGGAGTTTACCATTCTTTAAAGTGCTGAAGAAAGCTAGTAAATTTAAATGGGATGAGAGCTGTCAGAAAGCATTTGAGGACCTGAAGTCTCATCTGGCGAGCTTGCCAGTGTTGACTAAACCGACCGCAGGAGAAACCTTGTACTTATACATATCTGTTGGAGACCATTCTTTGGGAGCGGTGCTCATAAAAGAGGAGGGCTCCGCACAAAAGCCCATTTATTACGTCAGCAAAGCCCTGCAGGGAGCTAAATGCAGATATCCTGATGTGGAGAAAGCTGCTTTGGCAGTAATGACAGCAGCGAGGAGGTTGAGATTATATTTCTTAGCTCACAGAGTGGTAGTGATAACTAATTTCCCCTTTAAGCAAGTACTGAGTAAACCAAATCTCTCAGGGAGAATGGTGAAATGGAGTGTAGAGCTGGGGGAGTATGATGTGGATTTTGAACCACGCACAGCTATCAAAGTACAAGCTCTGGCGGACTTCATCCAAGAAACAACTCAGCCTACGCAATGGCCCGAGTGGAAAGTCTTCGTCGATGGATCGGTGACCGTAGAGGGATGTGGAGTCAGAATCGTTATAATAACGCCAGATCAGAACGAACTCAGATTTGCGCTGAAACTAGAATTTAGAGTCTCCAATAATGAAGCTGAATACGAAGCGTTCGTAAGAGGGCTGGAAATGGTAGCTGAGCTGGGAGCTCAAAAAATTGTTATTTACTCTGACCCCCATCTGGTGGTCCAGCAGGTCTCGGGAAATTATGAGATCAAGGAAGAGCGAATGGTCAAATACGTGGAGCAGGTCAAGAACCTGAGCAAGAGTTTCCGGCACCTGAAGGTAGAACAAATATCTAGAGACCTCAATGCCCAGGCAGATTGCCTAGCTAAGCTAGCTAGCTCGGTGAACGGGATCATACCTGAGGAAGTAACATTACTGAAAACGACGAACAGTCGGATAGAGAAAAACATTCATGAAATAGATGAGAACAGCGATTGGAGAGCACCTATCTTACATTTCCTGAAAACGGGAGACCTGCCAGAGGGGGAAAGAGCTAAGAAAAAGAAAATCTACGCTAAGTATTGTCTGATTGGGGGATATCTGTTTAAGAGAGCCCACTCACAACCGTTCTTGAGGTGTGTGACGGAGGTAGAAGGCTTGCGGATAATCAAGGAAGCACACCAGGGAATAGCGGGATGTCATACGGGTTTCAGAGACCTGATCCATCGAGTTCTGAGAGCTGGATACTACTGGCCTTCTTTGAAGAAGGATGCCGGAGTTTTCGTAAAAAGATGTCCCAATTGCCAAAAGTACGGGCCGCTGATTCACAGACCTGCTGAAAAGCTCGGGGCCCAATATGCAGAATGCCCATTTGACAAATGGGGCATAGATCTAGTTGGTAAACTACCCATGGCGGTAGGAAAGAAATGCTATATTATAGTGGCGGTGGATTATTTTAGTAAGTGGGTAGAGGCACAACCCTTGTCTTCGATAACGGAAGAGAGTATTATAAAATTCTTGTGGAAGAATATTTGTTGTAGATACGGTCTGCCCAAGGTACTGATATCCGACAATAGAACGCAATTCTTTGGGAAAAGGACGTAGGCTTGGTGCAAGGCTAGAGGCATAGAGCAGAGGTTCGCTGCCGTGGCTCATCCAGAAACTTGTGGCCAGGTGGAAGTTACCAACCGAACCATAGTGAATGGCATAAAGGCAAGGTTGGAAAGAGAGAAATCTCAATGGGTCGAAGAGCTGGACTCGGTATTATGGGCATACAGAACCGGACAGAAAACGGCTACAGGACAATCTCCGTTCTGTTTGGTGTATGGCGCTGACGCTGTTGTGCCGATGGAGGTAAAGGTTCCGACACACAGAGTTTTAGACTATGACGAGGACCTGAACAGAAGCCTGAGAGCTGAAAGCCAAGACCTGATCAATGAGGTGAGAGAAGAGGCACTCCAACGGGCCCTGGCTTACAAAGCTCGCATTAAGGCAACTTATGATGCGAAAGTAAAGATCAGGAAATTCCAAGAGGGAGATCTGGTGCTCAAGAGAGCTGACGCCATGCATCCGGTGAGAAAATTTGAACCAAATTGGGAGAGACCATTTGTAGTGACCAAGGTACTCCCTGGCGGAGCATATGAGCTCACGAGCCACGAGGGGTATGCAGAGCCAAGACCATGGAACATAAGTAACCTGAAGAGGTACTATGTTTAGAAGTATTTTTAGGAGAAATTTTGTTTTAGTGGGCTGAGGTCTACGTGCCAGATCTCAGGCCCACCTATTTTTGTAGAATACTTGTTCAACTAGGCAAGTATTCCTGTAATGGCACGAAGAGAGCTTGCTGTCAATGAATAAAGGCTGGAAAGTTCCTTATTTATTTTTTGTTTTTGGTTTATGCTCTGAGGTGTGATGGTAAATAATATCACAAAACCAAGACATGATAGTAAAATAGATACTTAGTAAAATAGAGCACGGTATTTACTCTAAATGGTTTGACAGTAGGATGAAACCATCTAGAGTAGGGGGAGTAGGGGTGTACCTTACACCCCTAAGGGGGTATCACAATACCTCATGAAAATGCAAAAAACTAAGAAAAAAAAAAGGAGTTAGGCTGCTAATGCAGCATCAACAAAAGTATATTAATAAAAAGGTCATGTTCTGATCAGTGATAGAGCAAAGGAGGCAAAGCCTCAATAAAGCAAACAGAAAGATAAAAGTTGTTCAAATATCAAGTTACATAAAAATTGTTCGATAGAAAACAGAGGTAAAAGCTAGGCTAAGGGTGGACAACATCCTCATTCCCGGTCGGCTCAGGGGGGTTGGTAGGATCATCTTCAGGCGCATCTTCTGATCCCCCTCGCTCAGCAGCAGTAGCGTGAGAAGCTTCCCTACCTAGAAGCAAATTTAGCAAAGGAAATGGAAGAGTGTTAGAAAATCATAATAACAGCAAAATATAGATGTTGAGGATAAGGTACCTTGGGACTTGGCAGTACAAAGGAAGTCCTCAGGAAAGAAGTCATAGATAGGTGGAGAGGGATCGGAGAAGACTGCCTCCAGATCACAAGGGGCAGTGAGAGCCTCAAAAGCCTACTGCATTACGGGGAGCCACCATGCTTGCCCAGGAACGGGGGAGGGATCGCCCTTGAATGAGGGAGGTAGTGGCAAACGCTTCACTATGGGATCCACATCCACGGTTCCTTTAAAGCCCAGCATTTGAACCTTTGCTAGCACAGTCATGGCACATCTCTTGGCTAAGAAAGCAATGTCACCTCTGATGGTCATCAGGTATTCAGGAGAAGACTTGTAAGCCTCTAAAAGACCCTCGTGGAGGATCTGCAATGCCCTCTGACCCAGTGTGGTCCGTATAAGGAAACTTCGACACCAATGAACTCCCTCTGTGTAGCCTGACTGGTAAGAGAGATTCGCAACTTGAAGGAGACTCTTGGTGTGCTCAAGCTCTCGGCTAACTTGGGTGAGATGCTGGCTTAAGTCTGCATTAACCGAACTAAGAGAAGCATTCTCTTCCGACAGTGAGGACAGTTTCTCCTGAGAACTCAAAATCTCTTGATTTCTCCTTTTCAAATCATCATTAGCCAAAGAAAGCTGACTACTGGCATCAAGGATGTCCTGATTCTGATGTTGCAAATCCTCATGTGCCTTAGTCAACTCTTGCAGTTGTAACTGGCAAGCCACCAAAGCATCCCTCAACACCCCTACTTCCTTCTCGTGTGAATCATCTTGGAATTGCAGTAATTGTCCATGCACGCTCATCAACTATGAAGATGATGAGGGGAAAAGAATAGAGTTAACTGAAAATAGTGAATCATGGCTATTAGGCGGACAGGTAAAATGTTGCAAGAATCTAAGGGAAAGTACCTGTATCAAGCAGTGAGTACTCCTTTCTTGGAGTTGCCTCCGAGAAGGAGGGCCAGCCCTCGTTTCCTCTTCGGAAAGAGGGAGAGCTTGCAGCAGGGAAAGGCATTCTAAAGGAGGTAGTTGGCCGAGCGGGCTGGAGGTTTGACCCCTGATAACATACCCCGATGAGTCAACACCACGAGGAGGTGAGCTTCCCAAGAAGGGAGTATGCTTGGTTTTCTTAGCAGCACCCGAGGAAGTGTGTGAGAGGGAAGGCCTTTTGGCGTGAGCCGATGCATCCACTCTAGTTCTCTCCTGAGGGGGTGGAGGAAGCGAAGTATTGAAGATCGCCTTCCCTTTGCTGGAAATCTTAGCAGAGGTACCGTAGTTCAGAGATTTAGTGGCAGTAGGCTTGATAATAGCACTTGTCGAAGAGGAGGCAGTGACTCGTGGTGGTCGTGAAGACAATGAAACGGCAGGAGGAGTAGGATTGAGGGGTTGCGAGGGATCAACGCCTTCAGCATCTCTTGTCTGAATTGAAGGCATCTCAATTACATTACTACCTAAGGCCTCTCCGACCTTGGTTTACGTTTGATTCAATTCTCCCTGGCAATCTTCAGGCATCCTTCTTATTTAGCTATCGACTTGGGACTGGTTCTAAGAGAAAGGAATATCTAAAGACACCAAAGCAGGAGTTTGCTTTCTTCCCCGAGTTTGTCCACAGGAGGTCAAATTATAATTGTTGTGCAAGCAACTGAATTCATTTCAGTTTAATTAGATCCATCCATAAAAAAAAAACTGGCGGGCTTGCTCTTCCAGCAGAACGGCAAAGTCGAATTCACTGTCATCAGACAGTTTCACGTCCTGAACCCAACTCATCTCTGCAAGAGAGAGAATAAAGAAAGAGGATTAGACTAACTCAAAAGGTAAAAATAAGCAGTAAATACATAGAGTGGAGGAAACCCACCCTCAAGGGAAAAGGTATGATCTCCGCGAGGGGCTAGTCCAAAAAAAGAGAGCACGCAAGAGTTAGACAGGATGGAACTAATTGGAAAAGCTTCAGTTTGAGCCTTGGCTGTGAGCATGGATAGTACCTTAAGATTAATAGGGGGGATGGTAACAAGGGCAGGGCGAGGTTTCCTTAACGAAAGTTTTTGCCAAGGGCAGCGGTTGAAAGGCCAACTGCCCTGTTTCGGAGTAACCACAAAATATCTTTCCCACCATTTCTTACCTAAAGTGCGAGAAGGCCATAAATTTTGGACAGGACCCTTTGGTCGGGCACTGGCATAGTAGAAAGCACCCGTGGGTTTTACGTCATACACAGTTTGAAATAAGGAGGGAGAAGGGAAACCTCCATTGCTGCGGAGCAGGATAAAGAAAGCAAGAATTGTTTTGATAGTGGAGGGATGAAACTGATTGGGCCATAGGTTGTAACACATCATGAAAAAGTCAGAACACATGAATAGGTGAAGAAAGACTTTAACCTTTTCGATAACTCTTCTTCGCTCCAACGGTCGGAATCGTCTTCCCTGGAGGAACCCCGACGTAACTCTGCAAGAAAAGGAGGGCCGGGGAGTTTTCCCGGCGAACCACCTCCGAAGATTAAGTCAGTGTTCTGAGCTCCTTTCGAGAGATAAATGTAACAGGAAAAAATGGGTTTGAAGAATTATGCTTGTGTGTGTTAGATTTTTCAATATATACCCGTGTTTTCTTGTGAATGAAGTTGTATAGCTATCAGCTCCTTTTTTGCCTTTTACTTTACACGTTCCACTGTTCTATTGGCCATAATATGACTGTACTTTCTGACAGTACCACATAGTCATTAATTACGGTGCTGCGAGCTCGACAGGTCTTCGCCCGATAGAGAGCCCTAAGCGAGGGATCTCATGCAGATATCTGACTAGATTTGAATGAGAGACCTCCCAACAGATCTCTGGGCTGAAATCCTTAGGAGAGATCTCAGCTCCCTTTATATGATCAGATCCTGGACATAACATTTCAGAAAGGTTTTATGCAATATTCAGGTCTCCACGAGACCTGGATATTTTTGTCACTATCATCTACTCCCCCCTACTCTGCATTTCGGAGGGTCTTCTTTTGAGAAATTCAGAGTAAAAGTCTTAATACAACTGACGCCGTAGGTGCCCACCTTTAAGGGCCTGGTCTTTCTTTGTAAGCACTTAATCACTTCAATTTTTCAAATCAGGTCTCTGAGGGCCATTATTTAATTAAATGACAAATTGGGGGGAAAACTCTGCAACTTCCCTACTTTATTCAATCGTTCTCTTTCTCTCTCTCATATCAGGGTTTTACCTTTATCCTCTTTTACTTTAGTCATTTCTTCCAATTTTTTACCACAATCTTCATCATGGAGCAAACTTCTTCCCATTCTGAAGAACATACCACCTCCGACCAACACGGGCTTCGGGGGTCTAACATTCAGCCTCCACCCTCTTCACCTGAAGATTCTCAATCAAATACATCCACTCGCACTCAAGCTAGAAAGAAGAAGGTTGGTGCTCGCCGTTCTCGGCGAATAGCTGTTCAAATCCCTTCCAACGCGGCTCCCCCCTCTAATGCAGACGAAGTTATTATCTTGACTGAGGGTTCACCCTCTTCTGGTCAGGGGGTTAAAGAGACAGACTCCTCTCTTCCTTCAGCGAGCATTTCTGCGCCCCCAGTTATGGCTCCGGACGCTATATCAGGTGAATCCTCTCTAACTCCTACAGAACTAGGATTAATGAAGTCGATGTTAAACTGTGATGAGCTATTTGACATTAGTATGCCAGAAGAGCATGACCGTCCCCAGCTTTTAGAATATCCCTCGGTAGCATTTTGGTACCAGTAGGTAGAGTCAGGCTTAAGGTTTCCCCTTCCCGACTTTGTGACTCAAGTTTGTGACTTGTATGGCTTGTGGCCCAATCAGCTTCATCCTTCCTTTGTCAAAATTTTGTTGACCTTTTTCATTCTACTTCGTGGTAATGGGGGAGTCCCGACCCCTTCTCTTTTTCAAACGGTATACGATGTGAAACCCCATGGTGCCTTTTATTATGCTAGTGCTAGGCCCAAAGGTCCCGCTCGGTATATCTGTGTACCCCATACAACGGGCAAATAGTGGAAGGATAAATACTTCATTGTCACTCCCAAGCAGGGTTATTGTCCTTTTGTTTATCCCCAATGGCACACACTTCGCTTGAAGCAAACCCGTCCTGCTGTTACAAGTATCTCCGATATTAACCTCAAAGTGTTATCACTGTTGTCTCAAAGGGCACAGCTCGAGCCTTTCCCATTCAATTCTTTCTTGATTAATCCTAGTGTTCTTTCCTTCTTCGGGTTGGCACCTCGAGGAGGTCATTCCTTTTCCATCGAGGGTGGGTTTCAGCTATCCTTTCATCTTTCCCTTTTTTGTTTTTCTAGCCTTACTAATATAAATTTCATTCTTCGCACCTTGCTTGGTGCAGGCACAAGCTGGATTCAGGATGTGAAACTTCCTGATGACAAAGATTTTGACTTTGCCATTCTGTTGGAAGAGCAAGCACGACTGGAATCTCAAGATCACCATACTTCTCGTCCTCTTCATCAAGCTTTCTCTCCTGCCGCAGCATCTACACAACCACAGCTAGCTCCTGCTACGACTTCGGGGGTTATCATTAAGCCCACAACCACTAGATCACTCAGCCTAGATGTTTCTTCTCAAGGCCTCAGCAAGAACCAGGCTATTTCCACTAAGCCCTCTTCTTCATCTCTCAAGGAAAAAGCTCGAGTGGACATTTCTACCACTCTTAAGAGGCCATCTTTTCCTCTATCTCCTCCCGGTGCTGCCAAGAAGTCAAAATACACTCCTCTCTCTAGCAACCTTCCTCCTAAAAGCACCGACTCATCCGGTTATGCTTTCAGAGACCAGACCTCCAGCTCACTTCGCAAGTTACCTCCTCCTGAGTGCCTTTCGTTACTAGCAGCCATTCCTCTTTCAGACGAAGAGGCTGAAATTAGACCTCCTTCTCTACATCAGCTTCAAGAAGAGAGTGCCCATGATTTGGTGCAGGTATTATTAGCATTATACCCTTGTTCTCACAAATTATTTTATCCTCAAATACCACTGCGGCTTTACTTTTATCTGTCTGATGCTTCTCTTTCTTTTCCTTGATAACATCACAGTTGATCAGCTCTCATGGACGCCTATTACAATTTCAAAATACTGCTCATGAGAAGGAGATGGCGAAACTCAGGGAGGCGTTGGCGGCCAGTCAAGTGCAGCTACAAGAGCTAACCACAGCAAATGAGGACTTGCGGCATCAGAACTGCGACATCTTGGACACAAGTAGCAGGCTTTCTCTAGCCAACGATGATTTGAAAAGGAGGAATCATGAGCTTCTCATGTCTCATGAGAAGGTGTCTGCTTTATCCGAAGAGAATGCATCTCTCAGCGGTGTTAACACCAATCTCAGCAATCATCTTTTTCAAGTTAGTAAGGAACTTGAGGAGGCCAGAAATCTTCTTCAAGCCTCCAATCTTTCTTACCAGTCGGGGTATACTGAAGGAGTTCATCATTGCCGCCACCACATCCTCCGCACTTCCCTAGGCCAGCAGGCGTTGCAAATCCTCCATCAAGGGCTTCTAGAGTCTTTCCAAGCCTCTTCTGAATATTTGTTGTCCATCCGACAGGACATTGCATTTCTTGCAAAGAGGTGCGGCATGACAGTGTTAGCTAAAGCCCACAACTTGGGTTTTACTGAGCCTATAGACGTAGACCAGATCGTGAAGCACCTTCCTCCACCTCCTTCCTTCAAGGGTGTTTCCCCTGCTCCTTTAGGAACAGCTTGGTGGCTTCCTGTTATGCGGGAAGCATTTGAGGCCCTCATCGCCCCTTGTGACTTGCAGGCAGTCTTTTCTGACCTACCTGAGCCCATCTATGACTTCTTTCCAAAAGACTTCCTCCCAACTATCAAGTTGTTAGGTATCCCCTGCTCTGTTCTACTTCCATGCACTCATTTTCAAGTTTTGTTATCTTAACATTTCATTTTCTATCTCCCTCTTTTAGATGCGCCTGCAACCGGTAGGACCCCACAAGTCCTTGGTGATGGATCAGGAGAGCTGGAGAAGGTCCCCAGAAATGAATCTGCTGATGCTGTGAGGGCTGACCCTGATGATGATTTTACCAACTTTTTAGCTTAGTTGCTTACATGGTTTATGTTCCCAACAACACTTTTATCTGGCTTTGTACTAAAATAATTTCTTTTTGTATTTTGGAGTTTGAACGATTTCTGTATTTCTGTTTGCTTTGTCAGCACTGTATTCCCTGCTCAGCAGGTTAATATATTGTGTCTATTTTGCTATTGTTCATCTACATATTTCCTTCATTTTGCATTTTCATGGGGTATTATGGGTCCCCCTAGGGGTGTAAGATACACCCCTACTCCCCCCTACTCTAGATGGTTTCATCTCATTACTAAAAACCATTTAGAGTAAGTACTTCACTTCATCTTGCTATGTGATGTAATTACTGTTTCGTTACAATTTCACAATTTTGTTTATCATGCTACGACAATACATGCACACAAACGCAAATTAAAGAAACAAAACTTCTCAACCTTTATTTATTTGCGACAAGTTCTCTTCGTGCCATTACAGGAATACTTGTCTAGCTAAGCAAGCATCCTATCAAAAAAGGTGGGAATGAGACCTGGCACGTAGATCTCCTCCCGTCTTAAAAAGCAAAAATTTTCCATAACATATTTCTATGCATAGTACTTCTTCAGGTTGCTGACATTCCACGACCTTGGTTCCACGTATCCTTCATGTGTGGTAAGCTCATATGCTCTTCCGGGGAGCACTTTGGTGACCACAAAGGGTCCCTCCCAATTTGGTTCAAACTTTCTCACCGGGTGCATCACATCAACCCTCTTGAGCACCAGGTCTCCTTCCTTAAACCTCCTGGTTTTTACCTTTGGATCATACGCAGCTTTCACGCGGGCCTTGTAGGTCAGGGCTCGCTGGTGTGCTTCTTCACGTACCTCATCAACCAGGTCCAAGCTTTCAGCCCTCAGCTCTCTGTTCAGGTCCTCATTGTAAGACATGATTCTATGTGTTGGAATTTTTACTTCCATTGGCATAACGGCATCAGCACCATACACCAAACAGAAAGGGGATTACCCTGTGGCTGTTTTCTGCCCGGTTCTATACGCCCATAACACTGAGCTTAGCTCCTCTACCCATAGAGATCTCTCTTTTTCTAGCCTTGCCTTTATGCCATTCACTATGGTTTGATTAGTGACCTCAACTTGCCCACAAGTTTCTGGGTGAGCAACAGCAGCGAATCTCTGCTCGATTCCTCTAGCTTTGCACCAAGCCTGAGTTCTTTTTCCAAAGAATTGCGTCCCATTATCGGAAATCAGCACTCTGGGTAAGCCATACCTGCAGCAAATGTTTTTCCATATGAACTTTATGATATTTTCCTCCGTTACTGAAGATAGGGGCTCAGCTTCAACCCACTTGCTAAAGTAGTCCACCGCTACAATAATGTGGCATTTCTTCCCTGCTGCCATGAGAAGCTTGCCGACAAGATCTATACCCCATTTATCAAACGGGTATTCTGCGTATTGAACTCCCAGCTCTTCTGTAGGCCTATGGATCAATGGGCCATGCTTCTGGCATCTGTCACATTTTTTTACAAAGGCCTCAGCATCCTTCTTCAAAGAGGGCCAATAGTATCCAGCTCTCAGCACTCGCCGGATCAGGTCTCTGAATCCTGTATGACATCCCGCTATTCCTTGATGTGCTTCTTTAATTATCCGCAGGCCCTCTGCCTCTGTTACACACCTAAGCAAAGGTTGTGAGTAAGCTTTCCTGAACAGGTGTCCTCCTACCAAACAGTACCTGGCATAGATTCTCTTCTTATCTCTTTTCTCGCCTTCTAACACTTTCCCTGTTCTTAGGAAATGTAGAATATGCATTCTC
The DNA here is from genome assembly GCA_029490685.1 of Schizonepeta tenuifolia. Classification (NCBI taxonomy): domain Eukaryota; kingdom Viridiplantae; phylum Streptophyta; class Magnoliopsida; order Lamiales; family Lamiaceae; genus Schizonepeta; species Schizonepeta tenuifolia. Next base: position 106,297,678 of record CM055956.1, read on the forward strand.
CAATTGCTTCTCTCATCTATTTCATGAACACTCTCTTCTATGCGACTGTTTGCCATTTTCAATAATGTCACTTTTTTAGGAACCAGCATATTCAGAGAGCTGGCCAACCTTGCAAGGCGATCTGCCTGCACGTTGAGGTCTCGAGGTATCTGTTTCACCTCTAGATGCTGAAATTGCTTACTCAGGTCTCTGATCTGCTCCACATACCTGATCATTCTTTCCTCTTTGATCTCATAATTTCCTGAGACCTGCTGGACCACTAGCTGGGAATCAGAGTGGATGACCACCTTCTGGGCTCCCAATTCAGCTGCCATCTCCAGCCCTCTAACGAACGCTTCGTACTCAGCTTCGTTGTTAGAAACTTTAAATTCAAACTTCATCGCAAAGCTAAGTTCGTCCCGATCCGGTGTTATTACAACGATTCCAGCACCATAACCTTCCACTGTCACCGACCCATCAACAAAGACTTTCCATTCAGGCCATTGCATGGGCTGAGTAGTTTCCTGAATAAAATCTGCCAGGGCTTGCGCCTTAACGGCTGTGCGTGGCTCAAATTCCACTTCGTACTCCCCCAGCTCAATACTCCACTTCACAATCCTCCCTGAGAGATCTGGTTTGCTCAATATCTGTTTGAAGGGAAAATTAGTTTTTACCACCCCCTTGTGGGCTAGGAAGTATAGTCTCAACCTCCTTGCTGCTGTCATTACAGCTAAAGCAGCTCTCTCCACTTCTGAGTATCTGTACTCAGCTCCTTGCAAAGCTTTGCTAATGTAGTAAATGGGCTTCTGTACGGAGCTCTCCTCCTTTATGAGGACTGCACTCAAAGAATGATCTCCAACAGATATGTACAGGTACAGAGTTTCCCCCGGAGTAGGCTAAGTCAATACAGGCAAACTTGCTAAATGAGCTTTCAGCTCTTCAAATGCTTTCTGGCAGCTCTCACTCCACTCAAATTTGCTAGCCTTCTTCAACACTTTGAAGAACGGATAACTTCTCTCCGCCGAAGTAGATATGAAACGGCTAAGTGCAGTGATTCTTTCATTCAGCCGTTGCACCTCCCTCACATTGGTGGGAGCGGCCATTTCCAGTACAGCTCGTACTTTATCTTGATTCACTTCAATTCCTCTAGGAGTCACCATATACCCCAAGAATTTCCCTGATCTGACCCCGAATGTGCACTTTGCCGGGTTCAGGCGCAGATCATACTTTTTTACCACCGTCAGGACCTCCTCCAGGTCTCTGGCATGGTGGTCTACTTTCAAACTCTTCACAAATATATCGTCTACATATACCTCCAGGATTCTCCCTATTTGGTCCTCGAATATCGCATCTATCATTCTCTGATAAGTAGCTCCGGCATTTTTCAGGCCAAAAGGCATTCTTATATAAGCGAACGTGCCACATATGGTTACAAAAGCTGTCTTTACCACGTCCTCAGGGGCCATCTGTATCTGATGATACCCCTGGTAAGCGTCAAGCATGGATAATAACTCACATCCCGAAGTTGAATCAACCAACTGATCAATACAAGGCAATGGGTAGTGGTCTTTTGGGCATGCCTTATTCAGGTCTCTAAAATCTATACACATCCTCCAGCTGCCATTGCTTTTAGCTACCATTACTGCATTTGACAACCATTCAGAGTACTGAATTCTAACAATATGACCAGCATCTAACAGCCGTCTGATCTCCTCTCTGATTACCTTCTCTTTCTCCGGCCCGAAGGACCTCTTTTTCTGTCTTACTGGTTTCTTTTTGGGGTCCACATTCAGATAATGTAGAGCTACAGCTGGGTCTACCCCTTTCATGTCCTCTGGACTAAATGCGAACAGATCTGCATTCTTCCTCAGGCATCTAATTATCGCCTCTTTTTGTTCCTCAGTCATCTGCTTTCCCATCTTCGTGGTAAAGCCTATTTTTTTCTGGAAACAATTCTATCGTCATCAGGTCTTCTTCGACTGGCTGCATTTTCGGCTCTAGGTCTCATCCATACCTTTCACCTTTGCACTTTCGTTTTGCAGTGGGCGTTCTACCACCGGGACTCCTTTCACGTTTTGTTTGGCATGCTTTATAGATTTTACATAAGATTCTTTCGACACTTCTTGGTCACCTGAGACCTCACCCACCAGCCCTTCTCTGAGAGCTGGGAATTTCATTTTCATGTGGTAGGTGGAGACCACCACCTGGAAATCATTCAAAGCAGGTCTTCTCAATATTATGTTGTATGCTGACGGCGTATCCACCACTAGAAACTTCACCATACGAGTATTTGAGGTCTCACCGCTACCAAGTGTTACCTGAAGGGTCACCTCTCCTCTTGGCTGTATCTCTCCCCCAGCGAAACCGTACAAAGCTGTGTTCACTGGCGCTAAATCAGCGTTAATTTTCATCTTCTGAAAACAATCCCAGAAGAGCACATTCACTGCGCTTCCTGTATCCACAAAGATTTGTGCCACCCTCCAATTAGCAATATCAGCACTAATTACCAGCGCATCATTATGAGGTGCTGCGCCTACCAGGTCTTTGGGACCAAAACTCACGCATACATCTGGGTTCATTTCCTCTCATGGAAACTAATCTACCACATCAATCTCCATGCCAATTGTCTCCGCTAACTGTTGAACCTCTTCGTTCACTGGGACCTTTGCAGCCCTGACATGAGCTTTACGCGCTCGACCAGAATCTCCATTAGTGTTTCCTCCCATTATCATGCTAATGTTTCCCCTTTTTGGGGGAGGATCTTCTCGTCGCGGAGGGGTCCTCTCCTTGTGGTTAGGCTTCTTCTGTTCCGGCTCTTTTCTTTTGTAGCCCTTTTCCCTTTCTTTTTTGACAAATTGAAGCAAGGTATCATCCTTCTTCAACAGTCGCTCAATAGCATCCTTCAGATGCCTACAAGAGTCAGTATCATGACCATAGTCATTGTGATACTTGCAAAACAGCTCAGATCTCGGGTTACGCGGAGCTTCCTTGTGCGTATTGGGGTACTTGAAGTGAGGAGTCTTAGCAGCCGCTTCCATAACCTCTACTAGAGATGCATTGAAGAGGCGTATATTGATCAAACCGTTCAGGAGCTTTCTTCGGCCTTTGCCCCCCTCTGTCTTTCTCAGCTCTCGCTGCTGAGGATGACCTTCTTTTTGAGGTCTCCTGCTTAGGTCTGAGAGATTCCTCTTTAGCTTTCCTAGCTTCTTGAGCCTCTTCTAGGTTAACATATTTATCTGCCCTATGCAGCAGTTCCTCAAAATTCAATGGAGGTTTCTTTTTCAATGAATCAAAGAACAATCCTGGAGATAAGCCCTGTATTAAGGCCTGCACCTTCACATCGTCAGAAGCTAGTGGTACTTGTAACGCTTCAGCGTTGAAACGTCCCACATATTGGCGCAAACTCTCTGAAGGTTTTTGTCTCAAAGCCATGAGCGAGGAGGAGGTCTTAACATGCCTTCTCGCGCTGGCAAACTGATGTAAGAACATAGATTTGAACTCAGCAAATGAACCTATGCTATTAGGTGGTAGCTGAGAGAACCATTGTTGAGCTATTTTTGACAAGGTTGTGAGGAAAACCCTGCATTTCACTCCTTCTGTGTACTGGTGGAGCATTGCTCCATTCTCAAACCTCATTATGTGCTCATATGGGTCAGTGAAACCATCATATTCTAATGTCAATGTCTTAAAGTTCGGAGGCAGCTGATCTTCTCTGATATCTCTCGAGAAAGGGGACTGGCTGTTAGTAGTCTTAACAAGCTTCTTAGGAGATTTCTTGGGCGAAGAGGCTTTCTTCTGAAGGTCTTTTAACTGCTGCTTGAGAGCTGCAATTTCAGCGGCAGCTCCCTCATCTTAAGGTCTCACAACTTGTGCATCGTCCTCTGCAAATTTCATTGCAATAATAAGTAACCATAATTTCATTAGTGAATAAACCACTTTAGAAATGTTATCAATATCTGATTTCTCCATTCAATTACTAACCATTTTCTGATTCAGTTTGAGGGCTCTCATACCCATCACTTTCGTACTAACCTTCCTCCTCAGGTCCCCCCTGTCAAGGGAAAGAGTACCATTCAGGACATGAGCATTTACTTTTGCGTTAACGTAATTTAAACCATTTTAGTGGTATCTCATCGCTATCAAAACCTTGTAAAGCTCATCAGTACCTTCTTAGTTTTGCCTTTTGCCGTATTGGCTGACTTTTTGCTTTAGCCCTCCAGCAGGGCCAAAGCCTTAGACACAACTTGCTTCACCATGGCATTGAGCTGATCCATGGACACAGCGTAGGTGACATGCTGTTGTGCAGGCATTTGAGGTTCATCTCTCGTAACCTCTGAGCCCTTGCGGTACCCTCCCTCTTTTCAAGGGCTGGTCGATTTGGAGGCCCCTTCCTTCTGAGGGGTAGTTATCTTTGGTGGGGCCCCTTTCAACACATTCTGGTTCTCCTCCTCAGTACGTTCTTCTGAGGAGCTATCATCGCGCACCACTCCTTCAGGTGGGGATTCTCGGTCTCGGACCGATATATTCTCCATGCTTAGATCTGTATTTCAGAATTTTCAACTATCAGTCAAAAGATAGCACTAGGACCATCGTCAGGTCTCAAGAGACCATTATCAGGTCTGCAATACCCCTCTCGAAGGACCGTTATCAGGTCTCGAGGGTGTGTCTCAAGGAATTCAGGGAATATGTTGCATCATACCCCCTTTCCATACACATTCATACCCAAACTCCGCTGGGTCTTTATGAGACTTGCTCTGAAGTCTTCATACTTCCATCCACTCTATCCCCTCATATCGTAAGGATTTATGGGATTTATTTTTCGACATTAAATGTTTTCGGACAATTCTTCCATACAATCAGAAAATTTTACTTACTTTTTGTCCCATTACCAGCTTCAGACTATACTATGAAACGAGAATTCTTACAGAAACGCAGAAAACCAACAAGTTCCAGAGATTACAATGAGATTCATGAGAAGGTTTAAAATACGACAATTCTGAAATCACTCAACTCGTTTACTTTTAAACATGACAAAAATTTCTGCAGATAAGAATACAAATTGCTAAAAATACTCAGACCCATCTTCTCGGCACTTTTCTTTTCAAGTTTAAACTCAAACTCAACATTATTGAACAGACACACAAAAAGAGTTTTGGAACAAAATTTCGAGACAAAATTCCGTTTCCCACAGACGGCGTCAGATGATGCGTCCAAAAATACACATCATGAAAAAATCAGAACACATGAATAGGTGAAGAAAGACTTTAACCTTTTCGACAACTCTTCTTCGCTCCAACGGTCGGAATCGTCTTCCCTGGAGGAACCCCGACGTAACTCTGCAAGAAAAGGAGGGCCGGGGAGTTTTCCCGGCGAACCACCTCTGAAGATTAAGTCAGTGTTCTGAGCTCCTTTCGAAAGATAAATGTAACAAAAAAAAATGGGTCTGAAGAATTATGCTTGTGTGTGTTAGATTTTTCAATATATACCCGTATTTTCTTATGAATGAAGTTGTATAGCTATCAGCTCCTTTTTTGCCTTTTACTTTACACGTTCCACTGTTCTATTGGCCATAATATGACTGTACTTTCTGACAGTACCGCATAGTCATTAATTACGGTGCTGCGAGCTCGACAGGTCTTCGCCCGATAGAGAGCCCTAAGCGAGGGACCTCAGACAGATATCTGACTAGATTTGAATGAGAGACCTCCCAACAGATCTCTGGGCTGAAATCCTTATGAGAGATCTCAGCTCCCTTTATATGATCAGATCCTGGACATAACATTTCAGAAAGGTTTTATGCAATATTCAGGTCTCCACGAGACCTGGATATTTTTGTCACTATCACCATGTCTCCTTCTAAGAACTCAGAAGGAGGTCTGCCTCAACCGAGCAAGAGAAAAGCACTACTCTATATTTGCTGGAGGTGATGCTGCAAATTTAGAGTAGGGGGGAGTAGATGTTGTGACATAATATCCACCAGGTCTCATGGAGACCTGGGTCTTATACCTGAACATAATTGTACTAAATGGGAGGTACTCCGGGTGTCTCCCTATCTGACCTCAGGGAGATCTCAGAACAGGTACATGTATCAGATACCCACTCAGGTATCCTACCAGTACCTCAAGTCAGAACCTACAGAAGAGACCTGGGGCAGGTCTCATGATATTTAATGAATCTGACACCCGCAGAACGCTTTATCCAGTCGAGCTAGGAGTTGTCGGGAGGTACATGCGCTCAATAGCGAATGATACGAGGGCACGTGTAAAGGTAATATCGGCAAGAATCAGGAATAAACAACTTCATTTCCAAGCAATCCCACGAGTATATATACTGAAGGGTATCTATTTCATTGACAGGTTCACTCCTTTTTATCTACCTACTATTACATTCACTTCTTCTCTTTTTTCATCATCAAAAACCCAAAAAGCTAACTTGACCGTCGGAGGTGGTTCGCCGGAGAACACCCCCGGCCCTTCTTTTCCTTCGCTGGAATCCCATAGCAAGTGTTACAACCTGAGCGAATATCTCTGGCGCAAAGAAGAAGAGTGTTGTTTAGGTAGATGCTGAGCCTATCGCATTTTATTATTCTTGTTTATTATGATGTATTATTTCTGATTACATTAGAGGGAGACAGAGGTAAATGCTTGACAATGGGATCCACCTCAAGGGGTTTCTCAAATCCCATGCTGCGAGCAGTGGCTAGAACAGTCATTCCACACCTCTTCGCCAGGTAAGCGATGTCGTTACGAATGGTGGCAAGATACTCTGGTGAAGCCTTAAAGAAGTCCAGGAAACCTTTATGAAGATTTTGCAGAGCTTGCTGACCCGTGGGGGTGCATAGAATAAAGCTGCGGCATCCCTGAACTCCTTCTATATGGCCTGACTGGTAAGCACTGTTGACATCTTGAATAAGGCCTTTAGCTTCAGCGAGCTCCCTAGTGACCTGAGTTAGGCGGTGGCTGAGGTCAGCGTTGACAGCACTTAAGGAGGCATTTTCAGCTGATAGGCTCGACAGCTTCTCCACCGATTTAGACAGATCGTGGTTCTGTATGAAGCTGCTCTATCACCTGAGTAAGCTCCCTGAGTTGCATTTGGTGACCTGCCATAGTCTCCTTTAGCTTTTCCACCTCCTCCTTTCGGGAATCATCCCTAAATTGAAGTAGCTTTCCATGAGCGCTGATTAGCTGATAAGAAGAGAGGAATGGTTAACATAGTAGTCGTGCGACGGAAAGTTCGAAATAATAATAAATATGCACAAAGAGAAATAACTAGCTCGTTACCCGGACAAGGCATTGTGCACTTTCCTCTTGCAGCTAAAGCAAAGAAGGAGGATGTGGAGGTGTTTCTTCATCAGATGAAGGCAGGGCTTGCAGTAAAGCATGACACTTAGACGGGGGTAGCTGACGGAGAGAGCTAGATGTTTGCCCTCGGAAGACATAACCCGCTGAATCAGTAGTTTTCGGGGAGGACGCCTCGAGGCAGGGAACATGCTTACCCTTTTTAGAAGCTGCTGAAGAAGGACGGACGGGAGGAGGTCTTTTGAGAACTGTTGAAAGAGAGGTAGTTTTCTTTCCTTTACCGGCGAGATGAAGAGAGCTCATAGAGGAGGAGTGTTTCCTGGTCAGGTCTCCAATGGAGGTCACTCTCACGGGTATGCGGCCGGATCCAGTTGGCGTTGGAACCTCTCAAAGATCTAAAGCCACGTTGGAAGGAATAGCAGTGGCAGAGGCTGGAGGAATAGGGAGAGTACTTGCATCGCCAATCCGGTGCATCTCTTTACTGGCCTGCTCTTGAAGAAGGATATCAAAGTCAAATTCTTTGTCGTCTGGAAGCTTAATATCCTCAATCCAGTTCATCTCTGCAGGGGTGATAACGAAGTAAAAACCGATATTAAGAAGGTAACTGAGAGTGTATACTTATATGTAGATATATAATAAGAGAAAAGTGAGAATGCACGGGACCCACCCTCAATGGATAAAGAACACCTGCCAGGGGGAGCCAACTCAAAAAATGAAAGAACAGAGGAATTAAACAGTAAATCATTGAATTTGAAGGCGTTGAGTCGAGCTCTAGCCGTAAGCTTGTCCAATACTTTGCGTTCAATAGGCAGAATGGCTTGAACGCTGGAACGGGGCTGCTTTAGACAAAAATCTTGCCAATGAGGATAGGAAAAGGGCCAATCCCCATGCTTGGATGTAATGATGAAATAGTTATCCTTCCATTTTTTTCCAATGCTACGAGCATTGCACAGGTTTTGTGCTGGACCTCTTGGCCGAGCACTAATATAATAAAAGACATCCATGGGTTTAATATCATACACTGTTTGAAAAGGGGTAGGAGTGGGATGATCTCCATTCCCGCGCAAAAAGATGAAAAATGTAAGCAGGACCTTAATTGAAGAATGGATAAGTTGATTGGGCCATAAGTTGTGCAGATCACATACTTTTACAACAAAATCAGGGAATGGAAATCTCAGCCCTGCTTCAATCTGATGGTACCAAAAGGCTACCGAAGGAAAATTCACTAGATGTGGGCATTCATGGGATAAAGGCATACGAATATCAAAGGTGTCGCAACAGTTTAACCATGCTTTCATCAATTCTAATTCCTCTAAAGTTAAGAGGGATTCACCTGTGAAAGTGTAAGAGGCAGGGAGAAGAGCAGTAGTTCCGACACTATGGGAAGTGTCACCCATTGCAGTAGCAAACGACGCCGATTTCCTTAGATCTCGACGAGGAGAAGTAGAATCATTCACTAAGTCCACTATGTCTTTCATGCTGGAATCACGGTCAAAAGAAACGGTTTGCCTGGAGGAAAGGCGGCGCGAGCGGCGGGTGGTTGGATGTTTTCTTTGAGTTTGGGTATGAGATGATGTCTCAGAAAAGGAGTCATCGCGAGGAGGCGAATCACGGGGGGCGTCTGCGGAAGGGTGTTGTTGATGATCGGAGGAGGTATTCTCTTCAGAGAGTGAGCCAGAGTTCGCCATTTCTGAATTTTGACAGAGGGTTCAAAGGAGGAAAACAAAAGTAAAATTGGAGGATGAAAGTAAAAAGTTAAGATAATGAAAAGGAAATAATTAACAGGGTGAAGACGGTTGAGAAAAGGGTGGAAGGACCGCAGAGACGCCCATTCACTCTTCTTTGGAAAAGCGTGTAATCGATGACGTCATCCCAGATAAGAATGATTTTTTTTCAAAATAATCAGGTCTCAAGCGAGGTATACGTGTAACACGTGTCCTTGGCAGTAATTGTCTACCCAAGTATATTCAAGGGTGTAATCATAGCTACTCTATGCTTAAAAAGAGAATACCCTCTCTTTTTAACCTAGAGTATGGGGGAGTAGATGTTGTGGCCTAAAAGGTTCAGGTCTCTTGAGACCTGAACCCTTCAGATGGTTAATGTAAGGCGTTGGGTAGCTTGGCAGATAAGTAATCAAAGAGTGGAGATCTGAGGTAGAAGAGAGCTGACAAGCAAGCATCTGAGCCAGCAACCTTGATAGAGTCAGTGAAGGTCTCATTGTCCAAACAACGTCTGGTGACATAAAGATACTTTATCTGCTGCAATACGGATTCGGCAGGTGATACTCAGTTGCATCAACCAATAGAATGAGCACATGCATAAAGTAAGCAACAAATCTCTAGTTAGTTTACAGATATAACCCTAAAGGTGAAAATAGAAGGTAAATACCATTACACTTCATGTTGCACGACACATTACATCCGACACACACATCCTATAATCACACACTCTCATCTTCACTTTCTCTTTCTTCAAAACTGACTTGATCGTCGGAGGAAGTTCACCGGAAAACCTCCGATCCCTTTTTTTTGCAGAAATTGGGGAAGTACGTCCGTTGAGCTGAAGTCTTCATCTCTTCCTTTAACGTGGTCTTGATAAGTGAACAAAGAAGCAGGATGTCTTGGTGTGTCATTTGCAGAGATAAAATGTTAGGTCACGTTTTGGACCTCAACAATATATATATATATATATATGTATATATATTATATTTTAATACATTTATAAACTTGCCGCAACTCTATCGCTCAGATAAAGTTTTCTGTAGCAACGATATGACTGCAAGCCTTTTTTTTTTTTCTTAAAAAGAAAAGTAATAAATTATGTAGCCATGCTATGCTATGCAGCAGATAAATGGCCAAAAAAATTAGTACAAATTACAAATGGAAAAAGTGGCGACTTGTCCAGTTTTGGGAAGTACCAAAGATCTCATACGAATAAAATATGTGCATTTTTCTAGTTTCCATGTATAAATATAAAATTAGGCAAACTTAATTGATATAGATAAAAAAAAAAAAAATCTTCAATAAATAACATACTTATATTTTTATAATTTAATATACTACTTTAGTACTTATATTACATTTTTAAAAATTTATTGATATAATATATAGGGATATGATGGGCAAAACAAATTTTCTAAAATACTAATACTTTTCCGGTGAAGTACCTTATATAAATATGTTAAATTAGACAAATTAAACTAATATGAAGAGACAACATGCATGCTAAAAAATTATAGAGAGATGATTAAAGAGTAAACGATGTACATAAACTTGATGCTATTTTAATTTTCTTTGTTCTAGTAAGATGCACGTGTCTATATTTCTAGTTTTACTATGATTAACAACTTTAAGATTGAATAGAAAGTTGTTTTTTACATGTGATTAATTAAAGTACAAAAAAACTTGTCGCCAATATATTAGATATCACTTTGTATAATTTAAAACATATCGTACAACACACGCACACATGCATTTGGCCTTAAAAATTTCTCAAACACAAACACTTATATTGTTCTTTGATTTCTATGTCAATGCTAATTTAGGGGGAAAATATACGATCAAATGTATCGAATTGCAAAAATTTAAAAAGTAGAGAATTTTCACCTTATAAAATAATTAGGAATATAAACGAGAAAATTAATAAAAGATAAGAATTTATATGTAATTTAGCGTTTTGGTTTATAAATAGACGACCGTTATTTCCGCGACTCTTGTCACTTGCAAATAGAACATGGCCAATAGGCCAATCAAATTATGTGAATGGCCATAAATTATTTTTTAACTAACGGCCAATTGATCATGGCATTATTAGTCGTACAATGCTCCTGAATTTGTAATCTGACACATTTTTTTCTCAAAGAAGTAGTGTGTTGTGGTAACTTGCCAATAAGGCTTTCTCCACTCGTGTAAGGTTATGAGCAGCAACGAGCGTGGAGATCGCGCTCGCTCATAGTCCACGTCACAGCAAGTTCGCGCGCTTGCTAGAGTTGCAACGGCGAGCTCGGCCGTTTGTGAGCTCTAAAGGTGGATGGATCCACCATAAAGGTGAATGGCCCACCATAAATATCATTTCTTCCTCTGCGAGTGCACGCTCTCTCTTGCGAGCTCGAGCTCGCTGCGATCTCCACGCTCTACAATGGGCAGCAAGCGCCACGTGGAGCTCGCTTGGACACAGTGAGCGCACACGCAAGCTCGTCGCTGCAAGTAGCCTAATAAGATGTGAAGATAGAAAAATTAGAGTATAACTCGTCAACAGTTATAGTGGAGCTGGATTTAAAGACTAAAGAAGAAGAAGAAACGGCACAAGTAAAAAGAAAGAAGCACAAAGAAAAGGCAATTTTTTCTTTTTTATATATTTGCAAACTGATTAATAATTTAATCCATTGACCAGCTGGATCGAGTTACAACAAAATAAAAAATTTACACTATTTTTAGATTCTTTTTCAGGAAGAGATCTGGTTGTTTCATATAAGAACTCATCTTTAGCTAGCAATTAGAAATTAATTTGGACCATTCTAGATTAACTGATGCATGAAATTACTGCAATTTGAACATTAAAAGTGTATTAAATGATTTGTTGAGAAAATTCATGATTCCCACCCAAACAAATTATTCATGAGTGTGATGGAAAGCTTTGATTGTAACCCTATCCCCCTTGCCAAAATTCATAAATTTTAAAAAAATTGAAAAATTATTACACTGAACTGAAGAAGGAAAAGCTTCCTAAACTTTGGATGGAAAAGGCAGAATGAAATGGATTAGTGATAGGGAACGGAGTGCTCGATCTAAGATAGTTGCAGTTCATTGATCCTATCCTATTGGCCATGTTCACATTTGCAAGTGAGGAATATTATAAACCGAAATAAGTGAGTTATATTTATCTGATCTCTTTCCGCCATTGATAAACAACACTCTTTTCCTCTCTCTCTCTTCGGCCATGAAGTCATACTTATGGCTTCGCTGCTCTTCATGCATTTTTTTATTTGCTTGTATCTGCATAAATCATGCATTTTCCAAATCATCAAACACTCATCTCTCCTATGCTAAACACTGTTCTACCGTGATTCCTCGTTACGACATCACTACTCGCAGCAACGACGACGACGACTCTCTACCTTCTCTCTCCACATCCTACTTCACCGGTGGGGACAGTCTTCTGCGCATGGAACCAGGCCAGCCTTACTACTTCATGCAGAAGAACCTCCAGCTTCAACTCCGGCCGGATTACTACGAAACTACCGTCGCCGGCGTCTACGCAGTGGAAGGTTTCCTACACATCCGAGTTCCGTACAGCTCCGGTGCAAATTATAGCTTCCAGAGCAATCCAACACAGGAATCGATTAGGTTTCCGATGAACGGATTCTGGTCTGCGAAATCAAGGAAGCTCTGTATGGTTGGATCTGCATCTGCTCCGTGGAGAGGCAGCCATCGTGCTTCTGTTCTTAAGCTGAAATTCAACGACGAAAATCCGACAATATATACTGGTGTCGTCAGCGGGAGTTTAGGGAGCACATCTCCAACAGATTCTCCGGCCTACTTCGACCCCATTCTGATTTTCAAGTTTCTAGACTTTTCCAACTACAACTACTCCTTGCTTCCAAAACGACTCGGACAACTCGGAGGCGGGTTTCCCTGTCGGAAAGACGAGTCACTGAGTCTCGATGCATCCGAGTTTTGCTTGAAGATGGAGCAGAAGCTAAAATGGCTGGAGCTGGAGTATGCAACGGCGTGCGCAGGGAGGCGGCGGCGCTGTTCTCCGGTTGGTTCTGTTGATGAATTGTTGCCTAATTATCTCTCTCTCACTTCAATTCAGTGCCATAAAGGAGAGAGAAAGGCGAGATTCGTCGCAACGTTTTCAGAATATCCGGATTACAGTAATCGTAACGACTATTTTGCTCCTGGATCGACGGTGATCGGAGAGGCGTCCTGGGATGATAAGAACAACAGGGTGATTGCGGTGGCGTGTGAAATTTTGGATCCATCCATTAATTTGGGAAAAGCTGTAGGAAATTGTAACATGAGGTTGAGCTTGAGGCATCCTTCTGTTCTGACTATGAGAAATGATGCCAAAATTGTTGGAGAAATTTGGAGCTCTAAACGCGTTGGAGATTCCGGCTACTTTGCTCAGATTAATCTCACCACCACCGATGTTGTTAATAGCGTTGTTGCTTTGCCGGATCTGAGCTACGAATACACAGAGATTGACAGAGCGAAAATTTTGTGCACCGAGAAGAAGGCAGGGAAGAAGGGGAATGTGTATCCTAATTCACAATCCTACGATATGAGATTTGATATGAAAATCACAAATGGCGAAGGCCAAGAAATTGGATGGGGATCTGCCTCACCTTCCTGGGTTGAAAGCAATATATACCAAGGCGGCAGCGACATGGTTTCCGCATCAGGACCCGTTTCAGTAACGTTTCCTGATGCGGAATCTGCTGCCGCATTTCTCGAACCTGAGAAACGCGGCCCTACAAAGATGAGCTACAAGATAAGGATTCACACTTATTATCAAACCGACTCGAGTACTAACATCTCGTCACCGAGTCTCAATTGGCCGGTGAGTCCTTCCGGTGGAGTAGAGCTCACAGCTGAAGGATTGTATGATGATACAAATGGGCATCTCTGTATGGTGGGGTGCAGAAAGCTTCTTCGGAACATGACAACTACTTTAAAAGACTGTGAGGTGTTTGTGGAATTCCAACTGCCTCCGTTGAACGGAAAGACAAGTGGTCTTAGCAAGGGCATCATTAGAAGCACACGACCGAAAAAGGATGATCTTCACTTTGATGATGTGATAATGGAATCTGCTGCTTACTATCGCGGAGAAGCTAAGCGATCCATATGGAGAATGGACTTGGAGGTTGTGATGGTGTTGATATCCAACACGCTCCTCTGCATCTTCGTAGCTCTGCAAATTTTCCATGTCAAGAGGAATTCTGAGGTGCCCTCTTTAGTCTCAATTGTCATGGTTGTGATACTATCCGTAGGGCACATGCTCCCGCTCGTGTTGAACTTTGAGGCCGTGTTTTTGGGGAACCGCGATAAGAGCACATTACAACTTGGTAGTGGAGGGAGGCTCGAAGCTAACGAGGTAGCGGTTAGGGTGATCACGATGGTGGCATTGCTGTTGATACTACGCCTTGTCCAGTTAGTTTGGACTGCAAAACAGAGAGATGGGAGAGGAGAGAGAAAGGCCGGTCTTGTTTCCTTGTTATTATACATTTTAGGTGGATTGATTACTTTACTAGTCAACTGGATGAGGAAAACGTATGTTTGGGGAGATTTAAGGTCTTATGGCGGTCTGATTCTTGATGGTTTTCTTGTTCCACAAATCCTGCTCAATATATTGAGAGGTTCAGCAGAGAAAGCCTTGTGCCATCCGTTCTATGTCGGGACAAGCGCGGTTCGACTAGTGCCACATGCTTATAATCAGTACAGGGCTCACAACTACCCCAAGGTTGATCTGAATGCAACTTACTACTACGCAAATCCAGCAGCAGACTTGTACTCAACAGCTTGGGATATCATAATTCCGTGTGGGATTGTCGCGTTGGCTGTGATCGTGTTTGTGCAGCAACGGCATGGTGGCCGTTGCATTCTTACTCAGAGATTCAGAGGTTTGGAAATGTATGAAAAAGTGTCAGCTGCTGACAATCAGTGAAGTGGCTATGCAGATATATACAGTATGTGCTTGTTTTTTTTTTTTTTTTTCTTCTTTTTTTTAAATATGCATAGGTTTTTCTGTTTTCTGTATCATGAAACGTAACTTGAAGTTCATGTAACCTACCTAATTTCAAGTTGTTGTCATTGGAATATTTTCTTGTAATCTTCTTTGTTGCGATTCCACGTTGAGAATATTTTGTTCATACCTTTCTGTTTGTGCTTAAGGAGAAGAATGATAGCAGATGATATTTTGCTTGCGTCATAATCATGCACGAATCTTAAGAATCTGCATGCTGATGTATTATTAAACAACCAGAAAGTCTTCCTGAAAAAGGAAATTGAATAAGGTTTAAATATTTGTTATGTTCCCTGATCCAGCCTGGTCAATGGATTAAATTATTATCAGTTTGCAGAAAAATAAAACATAAAAATTGCATTTGAATGGTCAATCTGCCAGCAAATTCGAGGTTGCATAGATGATGTATTTTTGAGTTGACTATGAGCGCTTCTTATTCTTGTTGATTTGATCAAGTGTGAAGTTCATAAGCTATAATGCAGTTTTCATGGTTTTGCATATCTTTGTGCTTCTTTCCTTTTCTCTGTGCCTTTTCTTCTTCCATAGACTTTGAATCCAGCCCCACTATAACTGCTGAAGAATTATACTCTAAGCTTTCTTTCTTCACATCTTATTACATAGGTGGAGAAAGCCTCATTGGCAAGTTACCACAGGACAAAAGATTTTACTACTTTGTGAAGAAGTATGTCAGATTACAAATTCAGGAGCACTGTAAAACCAATGACACGGGCGTCTACGAGGTCAGAGGTTACTTGCTCATCCAGTTTCCCTACTGGTACGGTGGCGAAGATGGTACAACAAGTCAAGCACAAGGCACACTCAGAATTTGGCTCAAAGGTTTGTGGTCAGAGAATACAAGGCAGCTTCTGATGCTTGGATCTGCTTCTTGGGTGGTTGAGGGCAAGCCCATCATTCTTGATGCTGTTCTTGATCTCAATTACACAGCCAAGAATGATCCAACTCTTTATACTGGCTACATTAGTGGGACCTTTAAGAGCTTGGTTGCTGCCATTGATCCGGGCTACTTCGACCCTTTCTCTATATTCAGCTTTCCAACACTTCCAAACTACAATTACTCGCTCATTACAAAAATACACGCCCCCTTCTCGAATGGATTTAATGTTCCACAGAACCAATTGCCAAGTGATGACGGAAGCAAGGACTGTTGGGTGATCACGGGAGAATCAATACTTATGGACGTGGAGTATGCAGCAGACTGCAACGAAAAACATCAGAATTGCTCTCCCTTCGGTATTGGATCGTTGCCCCGTTTACTGCTCTTGGTCCCAATCCAGTGCTCTGCAGTTGAGAGAAAGATGAGGTACATGGCCACATTTCAGAGTACCAGATATGATCAAGGCTTTGGCCTTGATTCGACAGTGATTGGAGAGGCGTCATGGGATGATAACAAGAAGGAGCTCGTTGGCATTGCATGCCGCCTCTTTGATCCGCTGAATCGCTCTGCAGATGAAGTAGGGGATTGCACAATGAGGCTGAGCATTAGGTACACTTCAATCTTCACCATCAGAAATGATCCCAAACTTGTTGGCTGGTTTAGGAGCACTAGACATGTCGATAAATCCGGCTACTTCAGAAAGATGAATCTCACAAAATCCGATGGCTATGGCCTTCTCACCCTTCCAGAAGTCAGATATGAATACACAAGATTGGATCAAGTGAGGCGAACATGCGCCGCAAAGAAGCCTTTGAAGAGAGGGATCACATATCCTCATGTGCATTCCGATAATATGAGACTTGATTTGTCTGTTGAAAATTCCAAAGGCCAACATTTTGCATGGATCTCCGCTTGGCCTCTTTGGATCGAAAACGATTCATACCAAAAGAAGAATGTTTCCGGAAGTATGAGAAGCTCAAATGTCAGCTATATGATAAGCATGAGCTCTTCTTCTGAGCTCGAATTTGGTGAGATTTTCAACAGTCTGAATTGGTCAATCAATGCAAATCATGAAGTAGAGATCACAGCAGAAGGAGTGTACAATGCTGAAACTGGATCCCTCTGCATGGTGGGGTGCAGAAAATGGGACTGTGGGATTCTGGTGAAACTCGAGTTTCCTCCATTGGATGGAAAGAGAGGTGGCCAAACCCATACCAAGGGAAGCATCACGAGCACGAGAGCCGAAACAGATCCTCTTCATTTCAACGACATGTTAATCTCCTCCGCTGCCTATTATGTGGAGGAGGCTGCACACGCGATATGGAGAATGGAGATGGAGATGGCAATGGTCTTGATATCCAACACCCTCGTCTGCATCTTCGTAGCGCTACAGATTAAGCATGTCAGAAGATATTCAAAGGTACAATCTTCCATTTCTCTTCTCATGCTTCTGATACTGTTGGTGGGGCACATGATCCCGTTGATTCTAAACTTCTCTCTTGGTGAAGAAAAAATTATTTACCATGGTGGAAGGCTTGAAGGTAATGAAGTAACAATTAGGCTAAGCTCTTTGATAGCATTGCTGTTGCAAATTCATCTCCTCCAATTAGTTTGGAGTGCAAAGCAGAGAGGAGAGATTGGAGAGAGCAAGGCCGGTTATGCTATGTTGTTACTGTATTTTATAGGCGGCTCAGTTATTGCATGGGGCGGTTTAAGGTCTTATGCTGGTTTGATAATGGATTGTTTTCTTCTTCCTCAAGTTCTGCTCAATGCTTTCAGAGGTTCAGCAGAGAAAGCTCTGTGTGGTCCATTCTATGGCGGGATTAGCGCTGTTCGAGTGGCGCCTCATGCTTATAATCTGTATTATTATCCGGCGTCTCATCTTAAGAAAACATACTACTATGCTTACTCGGATTTTATTGTTCCTTTTGGGATTACTATGTTGGTTCTCATCGTTTTTATGCAGCAGCGTAGCCGTCGCCGTGGCTGCGGCCGTGCCTTCTAATTAAACTCACTATTATTCAGGATGATGGATGTATTTTGCTCTGCTTCTCACTCTGTTTTGTTTCACTCTTTATCTTCCATGTATATTGATGTTTATTTTTTACAAATAACCAAATGCTATTTAAGCATCTCCTCAATTTACATATGAATTGGAGTAAATTATCTCGATCGCAAATTACTATGTGTTTCTATTAATTTGGTATCAAGTACGAATTAGTTATATACTAGTAGTATATGTTACTAATAAGAATAGTCGATCTTCTCAATTTACATATGAACTGTTGGTTGTAACTTGTAATAATATTATCGATTTGTTATGTTTATCACCAAACTTGAAAGATTCCTTATATTTTTAATTACTTATTGCATACTAGTCAACTTGCCCTCAATTTCAATGGCATGGATGATTATAGAAATAATGCAGATTTCTAGTATATTTAATTGTTTAAAGATAGATTTTTTTTTTTTTAAGTCGTGAAAACTCGCAGTCGCTACCTTCGCTGCGCACTAGGTAAACCCCGGTCTCTTGTGCGATTTCTTGAAGTCTTCTTAGAAATAAATAAGCCTTTCTTATTTATTGACCGGACCATTAGCTATACAATGACACAGGCCAAACTTGGAGATTGCATGGTTGAAGCCAAAGTTATTTCGAGAAAGAATGCAGGTCACAAGTTTCACATTGCTAGAATGATAATAAGTCTTTTAGATTTTACTATGGATAAAAAAAAAAACGAGCAAATTCTGTGATTGACCTATTTTCGTATTATAATTTTCATTTAAAAGTCTTCTTTCGATGAATTGAACTAATATCACAACTTCAAAAAAATTAATGGAGTACAAGATAGTTTTAAAATTTACATATAAATTATAACATAAAATTATTCACGGTGGAATTACGACTACTAGCAATACTAATAATTAGGATAGATTAATATATATTGATTAGAGTAGTGTTGACCTGGTTAGGATCACATGTGAAGATTCCATCCTGCATGAAATGCATTATTATGTTGGCTAAAAAATAAAATAATTATTGACCGTTGCTTTTATCACATTTAAACAATATCATAGTGTTCTAATTTTATATCCGTTGATAAAAATAATTAATTTAATTAGATTGGTTGATTGACGATTTATTGAATTGCAGCATGTAAGCCCTGCATCTGCCTCAATCGAATAGGTTTTGACTTCTAGATTAAGTTGCTTTGACCTCAGACCTCTTGTTCTTGATGAAGTTCTAAGTTGCTCAGCATGCATGAGAGAGAGAGAGAGAGAGAGAGAGATTTCAAAGAGAAATTTCAAACTGGAAATCAAGAAGAACAGAAGCACTGATAGTCAACTAAATAAAACATCATCTATGCAACCTCGAATTTGGTGGCAGGATAAATTGAATTGACCATTCAAAGGCAATTTTCTTTTTAATAAATCTGTGAACTGATAATAATTTAATCCATTGACCAGGCCACCAAAAAAAAAACAAGGGACAAGGGGCAAATAACACCCCAAGGTTTTAGGTGCAAAGCATTTAGGTCCTCAATCGAATTTGTGCAATTACACCCTCAACGTCTTATAATTGGTGCAGATAGGTACAATTCTAACGGAAAAGTTAACTTCCGTTTAAAAATTATTTTCAATTTTCTTTTACTCCACAATATGTTTTATGATTACAAATTATTTAATACCCTTCTATGAGATATACTTCTATACTGTCCATTTTGTTAAGAAAATTCACGCTTTTAAAATGGTATGAGAGCCCTAGATTTATTTAGAAATTATATTTTATTTATTATTGTACGTAAGTATTTCCTAACGGAGGAGACATCAAGAATTATTCGGCGGTCGTGTGGTTGGACGAGGTCCCTAAAACTTCAGGCAAACATAATCCGGCGGCATTACGGTCAGAAAGATACAAGATCAGTATACGTAGAATTTATTTTTTACGGAAGTGTGATGGGCTTGATTGTATTACATGAATTATCTCCCAATTGAGAAAATAAATTTAAATAAACGAAGTATATCATAGAGAAATTCAGTAGAAGGGTAAAAAAAAAACAATGGCAATTTAACATCCGTTAAAGGCTGGACTTAATTGCGTCTCTTTCAAAACGTTGGGGGTAGATTGCCCGAAATCGAACGTTGGGGGTGTAATTGCACATCACATGAAACCTTAGGGGGGTTTAGCACCTTATCCCAAAAAACAATTGACACATTTTAGATTCCTTCTTCAGGAAAACATTACTTGTGGTTATTTAATACATCATCAAGATACATGCAGATTCTTAAGATTCCTGACAGCAAGCAAAATATAGTTGATGTAGTCCATCAGTGTGAAGATTAGAAGAGTCAGAGAATGTTCCAATGACAAGAAGTTGATATATTTTCCATGAAAACAGAGAAACTTATGCAAATTTTGAAATAAAAAAACACATATACTGTATATTTCTGCAGAGGCATAGCCAATTCACTGATTGTCAGCAGTAGGCACTTTTTCATACATCTCCAAACCTCTGAATCTTTGAGGAAGAATGCAACGGCCACCATGCCGTTGCTGCACAAACACGATCACAGCCAACGCGACAATCCCACACGGAATTATGATATCCCAAGCTGTTGAGTACAAGTCTGCTGCTGGATTCGCGTAGTAGTAAGTTGCATTCAGATCAACCTTGGGGTAGTTGTGAGCCCTGTACTGATTATAAGCATGTGGCACTAGTCGAACCGCGCTTGTCCCGACATAGAACGGATGGCACAAGGCGTTCTCTGCTGAACCTCTAAATATATTGAGCAGGATTTGTGGAACAAGAAAACCATCAAGAATCAGACCACCATAAGACCTTAAATCTCCCCAAACAGATGTTTCCCTCATCCAGTTGACTAGTAAAGTAATCAATCCACCAAAAATGTACACTAACAAGGAAACAAGACCAGCCTTTCTCTCTCCTCTCCCATCTCTCTGTTTTGCAGTCCAAACTAACTGGACAAGGCGTAGTATCAGCAGCAACGCCACCATCGTGATCACCCTAACCGCTACCTCGTTAGCTTCGAGCCTCCCTCCACTACCAAGTTCTAACGTGCTCTTATCGCGGTTCCCCAAAAACACGGCCTCAAAGTTCAACACGAGCGGGATCATGTGCCCTACCGATAGTATCACAACCATAACGATTGAGACGAAATAGGGCAGCTCAGGATCCCTCTTGACATGGAAGATTTGCAGCGCTACCAAGATGCAGACGAGCGTGTTGGATATCAACACCATCGCGATCTCCAAGTCCATCCTCCATATGGATCGCTCAGCTTCGCGATAGTAAGCAGTTGATTCCATTTTCATATCATCAAAGTGAAGACCATCCGTTTTCGGCCGCGTGCTTCTAATGATGCCCTTGCTAAGACCACCTCTCTTCCCGTTCAACGGAGGCAGTTGGAATTCCACAAACACCTCACAGTCTTTTAGAGTAGTTGTCATGTTTCGGACAAGCTTTCTGCACCCCACCATACAGAGGTGCCCGTTTGTATCATCATACAATCCTTCAGCTGTGATCTCTACTCCACCGGAGGGACTCACCGGCCAATTGAGACTCGGTGACGAGATATTACTACTCGAGTTGAAAAGATAATACGAGTGAATGCTTATCTTGTAGCTCATCTTTGTAGGATGAGTGCTGTTGATGCGTTTCACTGGTTCGAGAACATCAGCATCAGCATCAGGTAACGACGTTATTGAAACGGGAACTAATTCTGATGCGAAAAACATGTTGCTGCCGCCTTGGTATGTATCGTTTTCAACCCAAGAAGGCGTGGCGGTTGCCCATCCCATTGCTTCCCCTTTGCCATTTTTGATATTCATATCAAATCTCATATCGTAGGATTGCGCATCAGGATAAACATTCACCTTCTTCCCTGCCTCCTTCTTCTCTGTGCACAACTTTCTGGCTCTATCCATCTCTGTGTATTCATATCTCAGCTCCGGCAAAGGCACCACGCGATTATCATCGGTGGTGCTGAGATTAATCTGGCCGAAGTAGCCGGAATCTCCAACGCGTTTAGAGCTCCAAATTTCTCCAACAATTTTGGCATCATTTCTCATGGTCAGAACAGAAGGGTGCCTCAAGCTCAAACTCATGTTACATTTTCCCACAGCTTTTCCCAAATTAATGGATGGATCCAAAATTTCACACGCCACCGCAATCAACCTGTTGTTCTTATCATCCCACGACGCTTCTCCGATCACCGTCGATCCGAGAGAAAAATATCCGATTCTATTACTGTAACTCGGATAATCTGAAAACGTTGCGAGAAATCTCGCCTTTTTCTCTCCCTTAAGGCACTGAATTGAAATGAGAGCGAGATAGTTTGGCAAGAGTTCATCACCAGAACCAACTGGAGAACAACGGTGCGGCCGCCGCCGCTTCCCCCGGCACCCCGTTGCGTACTCCAATTCCAACGATCTCAGCCCCTGCTCCATCTCCAAGCAAAACTCGGTTGCGTCGACACTCAGCGACTTGTCTTTCCGACTCGGAAACATTCCTCCGAGTTGTTTCGGAATCAACGAGTATTTGTAGTTGGAAAATTCTAGAAAACTGAAAATCAGAAGGGGGTCGAAGTAGGCCGGAGAATTTGCCGGAGATGTGCTCTCCAAACTCCCGCTCACAACACTAGTATATATAGTCGGATTCTCTTCGTCGAATTTCAGCTTAAGGACAAAATCACGATCGCTGCCTCTCCACGGAGCAGATCCAACCATACAGAGCTTCCTTGATTTCTCCGACCAGAATCCGTTCATCGAAAACCTAATCGATTCCTTACTTGGATTTCTCCGGCGATTATATCCGCTGTAGCTATAATTCGCCGGAGCATAAACGGAGCTGTACGGAAATCGGATGTGTAGGAAGCCTTTCACCGCGTAGACGCCGGCAGCGGAAGTTTCGTAGTGATCCGGTCGGAGTCGAAGCTGGAGATTCTTCTCCACATAGTAGTAGGTCCGGCGGCCTGGTTCCACGCGCAGAAGGTTGTCCCCGCCGATGAAGTAGGATGTGGAGAGAGAAGGTAGAGAGTCGTCGTTGTTTGGAGTAGTGATGTTGTAACGAGGAATTACGGATGAACAGTGTTTAGTATAGGATTGATCAGTTTCGAATTTGGAAAATGCATGATTTATGCAGATACAAACAAATACAAAGATGCATGAAGAGGAGCGAAGCCATGAGAGGGATTTCATGGCATCTGCAAATGAAGCTCGAGATGAAGAAGAAAGTGTTGTTTATCAATGGCGCGAAGAGATAAGTATAAATATGAACATATAGTCTACGGCTGCCACTTAATCTTCCAGCAATTTTCCACGACTCTGTTTCTCAGAAGTCACTTGCAAATATGAATATGTCACTTTCCTGCACCACTATTAAATTTAGGATAAATTACATATAAATTCCACATTTATTTACCAATTTCTCGTTTATATTCATGCACTTTCTCACTTTTTAAGTTTTCGCAATTCGATACCTCAAATTATCTTTCCTCAAATTAGTGCTGATATAGAATCTAAAAATACTTACATGGCAAAGCCCGACGGCTAAACAAACGACGTAGTTTTAGAAACACAAAACGCTATCGTTTCCTCAAACATAAACACTTATATTTATTTGTGCGTATTAAAACACCGATCGAAGTACAATTTCTCCAGCTTTCCCCTCCTCTGTAGATTTCGCTGGTTTAGGGCTTAAGGATTCATGAAGTCTTCATCTTCACAACCGGGCTCGATGAATACGTCAAATTTTGAGCCTCTGAGGGTTTGCAAATGTAGACATGTTGCGGTAATGAAGACCTCAAAACACACTGGACAACCCTGAGCTGCGATATTTTATTTGTAGAAACAGATGCAAGGTAATTAGAATTGAAGTGCTAAGTTTTTATTTTGAACAGCTTTGTGGTGTCTTCCAATCACCGGAAAATAGTCCGAGGTATCGAATTGTGAAAACTTAAACGATGGGGAATTGTTATGGGTGAGCAAACCCGGACCGGACCTGTAAAACCGATCCGGACTGGTAGGGTCGGTCCGGATTGGGTCGGTCCTAAAGTGTAAAGTGGTTTGAGTCAGTCCAAATTCTTAGGACCGAATAGTTACCGGGTCGGTCCGGGTCTAAACCCGCTCAAACCCGCTTGACCCAGAACCGACCCGTATAAATATAATATTTAATAAGAAGTATATATATTTGTTTTACATTTTCTGCATTCATTTCATTTTCTCCCCAAACTGCCAAACCCTACCTCCCGCAGCTGCAATCATCTCCCAAATCCCAGCTACCCAACTAAGCTCTACAGGCCTTCCCATCGGCCACCTCTCTCCCTCTCTTCACAGGTGGTGGCGACACGCCTAAAAAGCCACCGAAGACGCTACATTCCTCACGATGCGAGCACCGAGTAAGAGCAGCTTTTTGTGCCCGTTGCCGTCATCCCATCCGGTCAAGGTCGTCGTCCTCTGTCACAATCGCGGCCTACACGGCTCCAACTCCAGGTCGCCACCGCTGTCATTCGTTTGGATTTTTTGTTTTTTGAGATAATTTGTTTGGGTCTTGAATGTAAATGAATTTTTAAATATGCTGCAATTAGGATTTGGCTGCAATTAGAAATATGTATTAACTTTATGAATGAATTAGATTTAAGTGAATCTCATTTCAAATTTCAATCATTCAATAAATGAGTTTGTCTATTAGGAATTTTGGACAGATTTTTGTGCATTTTTTGTCTCATTTTTGTGTTGATTTTTTTTTTTAGTTTTTGTTGGAAATTCAAGAGATATTTTATTGTGGATTTTATTGGTGAATATTGGTGCTGAACAGCGAAACAATTAAGAAAAAGTCTACTATATGAATTCTATTTCTTTTTTTTTTTTCGGGTTGGACCGAACCTGGAGCTCGGTCCAGGGTCGGTCCTGAGCACTTGTCTGGTCCGGGTCGGTCCACATTTTCAAAAAATTCCGGATCTTCGGTCCAGGTGGGTCGGTCCGAGTTGGACCCGATGCTTACCCCTAGGAATTGTTATCTAATTTTAAAAGAGGGAGATATAAACGATAAATTGATAAACGATGGAGAATTTATATGTAATTTAACCTTAAATTTATATTATTTTTTATAGTGACAATCCATAAAATTACGCACTTTATTTTTGGCAAAATAAAAAATACGCACCACCTTCTTTTTCATTGTAAAATACATATGAATCAATTTTTTGAGTATAATGTTTGGTCTTAGCAGCTACTTTATTTCACAAACATCTCTAACATTTGTGTAAGAGATGTGTCCCCATCGTCTAATTTACTTATGATTATTTGAATTTATTTTTAATTTCATGAACCATTTAGTAGTAAGTATGGTGATATGATATGATAACTAAATTGAGTTTAGCCTTATAAACCTAAACAAATTCCAATTCCTGCTCGAAAAACTAAAGTCCCACTCGAGAAATAGAAGATTCCGCATTTTCCGAGTGGGATCTTGATATTATTGAGCAGGAATTGGCAGATAAAGTTGATCAATTTTATTGTGACAATGGTTGACTGGTGCATGACGCGAATTACTTATAAATGCAGGCACGCCACACCTTGGACAATTCACTGACCTAGCTAATGTGGACTTTATTACATGTACTAATTCACCACATGAAAAATGTACAATTTTCACGTAAAATGCAGCAATTTCACTTCTCACCTCTTCAATTACAGTTTAAGTCTAGATTATATTTCACACATCCAAGATCCCGCCCTTGCCTCGACTTTCTCAAGGAGAGAAAGAGGTGTGACAGGATTTAGAGGTTTGGGTGGGGAAAGTGAGAGTAGGAAATAAAGAACCCACTTCATCAATTAGGTATGGAACGGGATTTGGAGGGGAGGGAAAGATTATTTAATACACATAGGTAGAGGTGACAATAATACTCGCGGACCCGTGTCCCCGCGGGTACCCGCTCTTAATTGGGCGGGTATGGGGGTTAATATTTCGAAAATGGAGTGAGAACGGGTATGAATTTCTATACCTGATTGAATTTGGGGTGGATGTGGGGATAGATATCTTCCCCGAACCCGTCCTGAATAATTTTTGTAGTCTTAAAAAAATTTAAAATGATAACAAAATTTATTAATTAGTATGAAAATTCAAATTTAACGAGAATCCAAAAACCACATTAAGAAGACACATTAACCTTACTTCCTCTCATTCTTCATATAACTCAACTATCTGTTTTTTCTTCTATCCATTTCCAATGTGGGACAACTTATTTCTCTTAATTTCTCATCAATCCACTCTCACTATTTTTAATCCCACATCGAAAATAATAGGAGAAGAGATGAGTTGACTTATAAATAAGATTTTCTCCATGCTTTGACTAAATTTACTGTTTCTTTCCTTGATTTTTAGGAAAGAATAACTTTTTTAATTTTAATAAAAGTTTTAAATTTTAGATAAAATATACTTCTAAATGTATACCGATGAATACCCTTCCCCCGCCGGATAATCCCCGACCCGAATCCTTATAAACCGAAATAAGTGAGTTATATTCATCTTCTGCAGTATACTTTATCTTTTACACAATAAAAGAATATTCCTAAATATTTGATTTTTTTATTTATTTAATTATTTAAAACTATATAACTAATCTCAATTAATAAAGAATAATAACATGAATTCATTACATGAACAATTATATAAATGAATAGTGATGTGGTTTTGTACTTGTGTCCATTTTTGATAAATTTATGTAATTATACTATTGTTCTTATTTTATACTTGCATGCGACCGGTCTCTTCTCATGAGATCGGATCCGGGTTGATCTGACCCGGTCAACGCGGGTCAACACGGTCAATAAAAAGAAAGATTCAGAGTTTTTTTTCTACTCGATGGTCTTTACCTTCGGCTCCGATTTTAATCTATAGATAATCGTAGTGGCAATAATTTGGATCATTCGGTTCACTCTGAGGCCTTCGGCTCCCCTCGCTCGATCTCTTAACCAAAGAAGAATAGGCAAAAAAAAGGCAAAAAAATCTGAAAATTAACAAAAAAAAAATGGCACGTGTACCCCATGCGCTACGCGTGGGAGCTAGCTCGTACACCCCACGCGCAGTAGCATAAGATGCGACAGGTCGCATACGAGATTTTGTGTTTATATTTATGTAGTTCCTATTATTAAATTCATTTTATCACATACTTACACTATATAATATTAATTCGTAATAAGAAAAATTAGAAAATAGAATACAGATCAAACAAAAGTTATAGAGCATGAACAGTAATGCACTAGTTATAAAGAAACACTATTCATTTCTCTAAAATAAAGTGCGCAGATAAAGCGCTGGTGAAGGAAAATGATGTTTCAAAATGGGGAAAATTTGGTATAGAGCACTCCATCGAATGTCTAAGAGCATTTCCAGCAGATCACTCAAATTGTGTAGGCATCTTTATAATCTTTCTCAAATTTATATTTTTTTAAAAAATTTTAGCTCACAAATTTAATTGGACCCATAATTTTATAAGATAATTTATACAAAGTAGGAGGAGATTTATTATATCCATTTATAAATTAAGGGCTACAAATAATAGAGGAAGCTTTAATAGCTAATTTAAGAGCAAATATTTGAGATTTCTAGTCCGATTGCTCTAAGATGGTTAATTTGAAAGAAATGAAGTGGAGATATAATAATCCATGAATTGGAAAATTTCCGAAGTGGACTTGAATCATTCCATAATTTCCATTCCACTATTAATTAGCGTTTACTTGGAATAGTCTTTTCTTCCCTCGAATATTAATTTGTTCATTTTAAAGGACTTGACTTGGAGTTTGAATATTCCACCCCCAGATTCACGCAAACGTTTGCCGTATGTGATGTGTCGTTTTTCGATTCTTTCTTGTTTTGAAATTCTTTGCTAATAGAGTTATTTAATAAAAAAAAATCGAAATACAAGTTACATTATTGTACAATCTCATAATACTATAAATAAATATTTATAAAATTAATCATAATACTAATTAATGATACAATTCAATTACTACAATACTAAACGATTTGTACGTATATAGGACTAGGCACACATGCCCATATAAATGGAAAGAAAAATCCATACCTTAATGAGATTTTTGTCGTAATCTCTCCAGAATTAATCTTACTCAAGTACAGAAAATAGAGAAAGACAAGAGAAGAGAGAAGAGGAGGAGAAGAGAAAACTATATTCTGTATTCTCATTAACTGTAGAATCAATAAGTTCCATCATATATATATATATATATATATATATATATAAAAGTAATGTACAATATTATAAATAATATTATTTATGAAGGGTTGTATACGAAAGCAAGACTTTTGTTTATATACAATTGATATTTATTTCACTATAATTCTCCTATCTGAAATGTTTATTATTGCATAATTATTATTTTGTCCAATTATCTCAATATCATAGATTATATAGTGTGTT
The DNA here is from genome assembly GCA_029490685.1 of Schizonepeta tenuifolia. Taxonomy (NCBI): domain Eukaryota; kingdom Viridiplantae; phylum Streptophyta; class Magnoliopsida; order Lamiales; family Lamiaceae; genus Schizonepeta; species Schizonepeta tenuifolia. The sequence continues at coordinate 106,326,052 of CM055956.1, forward strand.
ATAGATCACAGAAGATTATATAATCGGCATTTTATGAGATATAAACTAATATTCACAATCGAGACAACTTGGACGAGTTGTTGGTTTAGATTGTAGCATAATAGTATTAAATAGTTTATCTTGACTATTTATTTATGCTAGTACGTTAATTGTATTGAAAGGATCACAGTGAGATTAATTCTCTGTTCTGATTCATTGAGAATTAAAGATCTCGGTGACTTAAATAGTCTTAACCTTAATTGGGCTTATCAGTATGAATAAGTGTCTGACTATTGCTTTGATCTATTATAAATGAGAACTTAATAGTGGTTCGAAATTTCGTATTTTGGGCGGTAGCAGTTCTTATTTGATATTGATAGAGCTGCAATGAGGATCTGTGTCCTATGCATAATGGGATGATGATATCCTCTCGAGGAACTTAATAAGTTTATCGTATTAAACCCTGCAGGTGGAATTAGTTCCAATACGATAATAAGTTTAAGTGGTAGCACTCGAGATAATTATTTATTAGTGAATAATTAATTGATTAATTAATTGCGAAGTATTTAATTAATTAATGGATATTCGAGAATCTTAAACACGGAGATTAATTAAGTCTAATACTAGCCCCGACTCAACTAAATAAATAAGAGGGTAAGTCAGTATTAATTCTTTAGTGGAATGAATTAATATTTATATCTGATTTATATTTCTGGGCTGAATAGATTAAATCAGATATTATCGGGCCAATCTTATTTAAGCTAGTAGAACCCTGAACTGGCCCAATGGCCTATGTTTCTAAGTGGGCTAGGCGTCTGTCTCCTACGGCCCGTGAGGGTTGTCTAGGTTCAATAAATGTGAGCAGTTATTTATCTATAAATACAAGGCTCATAAGACTCATTACTTACTTGCATTCTAAGCAACAAAACCCTAGAGAGAGAGACAGTAGCCGTCGCCCATAGCTGTGAGAAGGAGTACGAGGTCGATCCCATCCATCGTCGTATTCCAGCTGGGAACAGTTCAGAAGGTCAACTCTGAAGTCGTTGTGCATCAAATTTGTAGGTATTTCGAATAAACATCCTATGATTGTAATTAAATACATAGGAGCATGCTAGGTATGGATTTTGTATGTGTTTGTTAGATATTCATAATTGATCCGTGGGTGAAAAACGAATTGGTTTTAAATAACCGATTCCTACAATTTACAATACTTCCCATTGGACATTACTTGATTATGTTCATGCCTCTCTCGCTGAAAAACCATGTGGGAGAAAAACAGTCAAAGAAAAGAGTACATGTAAAATGTATGAAGTTTGTGTTGCATTTGTTGCCTCACTAAAAACCTTAACTAAGAAAACCCAGTGGGAAAAAAAAACTTAGTAAGGGAAAAAGAGCACAACAAAAATAAGTCTTCAAGACGTAATGAATTCGCTCCCCCTCAAGCTAATAATCTATTAAGCCTACACATTCCAATATTATGAACGTGTTTTTCAAAAATTGACGTAGGAAGGGATTTTGTGAATAAATCTGCCAAATTATCACTAGAGCGAATTTTATTTATTTTAATTTCGCCACTCTTCTGGAGTTCATGCGGGTAAAAGAATTTAGGTAATATATATTTTGTTAAATTCCCTTTAATATACCCGTTATCCATTTGTGCAACACAAGCAGCATTGTCCTCGTATAGGACAGTGGGAGATTTATCATTCGCAATACCACAAGATCCGCTAATGTGTTGTATCAATGACCTTAACCATGCACATTCTTTAGCGATTTCATGTAAAGCGATAATCTCTGAGTGGTTTGAAGATGTAGTAACTAGAGTCTGTTTGACAGATCTCCAAGAAATAGCTGTACCACCACAGAGGAAAACATAACCAGTCTGAGATTTAGCATTATGGAAATCAGATAAGTAACCAACATCCGCATAGCCTACCAATGTCACGTCTTGGTTTCTTTGATAGAACAAACCAAGATCTTTTTGTACCTTGAAGATAACGAAATACTATATGTTTAACACCATTCCAATGTCTTCGTGTAGGAGAAGCACTGAATCTTGCTAGCAAGTTAACCGCAAATGCAATGTCAGGCCTTGTGCAATTTGCGAGATAAAGTAGTGCTCCAATTGCACTTAAGTAAGGAACTTTTAGTCCTAAAATATCTTCGTCATCTTCTTTTGGTCTAAATGGGTCCTTATTCACTTCTCGTGATCGGACAACCATAGGTGTGCTAAGTGGATGTGATTTATCCATATAGAATTTCTCTAAAATCTTACTCACATAAGTTGACTGGTGTACAAAAATTCCTTCAGAGAGATGCTCGATCTGCAGACCGAAACAAAACTTGGTTTTACCCAAGTCTTTCATTTCAAACTCCATCTTTAAGCATGAACTAGCTTCTTCAACCTCTTTGCATGTTCCAATTATATTTATATCATCAACATAAACAGAAATGATACAAAAACCATTTTGTGATCTTTTAATGAACACACAAGGGCATATATCATTGTTCACATATTCCTTCTTCAAGAGGAATTCACTAAGTCGGTTATACCACATCTTTCCCAACTGTTTTAAACCGTACAGTAATTTTTCTAATTTCACACAATATATGTCACGAATTTCATCTTCCTTCATATGGGGAATTTTGAATCCTTCAGGGATTTTCATATAAATATCAGCGTCTAGTGACCCATACAAATATACGGTCACGACGTCCATTAACTGCATTTCTAAATTCATTGATGATGCCAGAGATATCAAATACCAGAATGTTATGCCATCTAAAACAGGAGAGTATGTTTGATCAAAATCAATTCCAGGTCTCTGCGAAAACCCTTGAGCTACTAATCTCGCTTTATATCTTGTCACCTCATTGTTCTCATTTATCTTTCGTACAAACACCCATTTATATCTCAATGGTTCTACATTGTCGGGTATAAATATTATAGAGCCAAGAACTTTTCTTTTCTTTAACGAGTTATACTCTGCCTCAATTGCTTCCTTTCATTTCAACCAATCAGAGCGCTTCCGGCACCCTGCTACTGTTTTTGGTTCTGGATCCAGATTATCATTTGAAATGGTACATGCAATTGTAGAGGCAAATACATCATCTATTACAATAACATTTCTGTTATAAGTTTCTCCTGTATTTGTAAAGTTCATTGCAACTTCAATATTGACATCAACCAGATTTTTGTCATTTCCCATTAGATTATGATCTGGTTGTTCCGCAATCCCAGTATTAGTTAGTGCACTTTTAGAAGTACTAGGATTATCATCAACAGGATGATCCTCTTCCGGAGGTTGTTGGAGTGATATCATATTCTTATTTGATTTTGCTTTTCGGAGATTTTTATCTTTAGCACCAATAGGTCTCCCACGCTTCTGGCGTTCGGGATTATCAGTTGATTTATTTTGTCCATATGGAACTTCAATTCTTTGTGGTGTGTTCATAGCAGTAATATGAGATTTTGTCACTCCTTTATGATCAGTAAATGCATCTGGCAAATTACTTGCTAAATATTGCAAGTTAATTATTCTTTGAACTTCTAGTTCAGATTCATTAGTAGGTGGATCTAAATAGTGAAGATTCTTTTCATTTCATGAAATTTCTCGACATTGTGTTGAAGATGGGCTTTTGTCTCCCCCTAATGTCGGGAAATGATCTTCATCAAAGATACAGTCACCATACCGGACAGTAAATTGATCTTCAGTCATGGGTTCAAGAAATTTAATTATAGATGGAGATTCATAAACCACATATATACCCAGCTTACGCTGGGGGCCCATTGTGGTACGCTTTGGTGGCGCTATTGGAGTATAAACTCCACGACCAAATATTCGCAGATGGAAAATGTTTGGTTCTTTACTACATACTAATTGTATTGGGGAATATTCATGATATGCAGTTGGTCGGATTTGGAGCAAATTTGCAGCATGCAAAATCGCATGACCCCAACAAGTAAAAGGTAAGTTTGATTTTTGAAGCAATGGTCTAGCTACTAGTTTTAAACGTTTGATCAAGGATTCAGCTAGACCATTTTGAGTGTGGACATATGGAACAGGATGTTCCACTTTGATACCCAATGACATACAATATTCATCAAAAGATTTTGATGTGAATTCACCGGCGTTGTCCATTCAGATGGATTTTATTGGGTAATCGGGAAATTGAGCTCTTAATTCGATTATTTTGGCAATAAGCTTTGCAAATACTTTATTACGAGTGGATAATAAGCATACATAAGTCCATCTAGTAGAAGCATCAATCAGGACCATAAAATATTGAAATGGTCCTGACGTCAGATGAATTGGTCCACATATATCTCCTTGAATTCGTTCAAGAAAAGTAGGAGATTCAACTTTAACTTTGGTACGAGAAGATCGTACAATTAGCTTACCTTTTGCACATGCTTCACAAACAAATTCATTTGAAGGTGATAGATCTTTTGTTTGTAAATTATACCCAATAGCATTATTAATTATCCGACGTATCATATTTTGCCCAGGATGACCCTATCGTTCATGCCATAATGTAAAAGATTTTGGGTTTTTAAATTTTATGCTTAACGCGACATGATTGTTAGATTTAATATGAGTATAATACAACCCGGAGGAGAAAGAAGGGAACTTCTCAAGAATTTGTTTTCGACATCCAACATTCTTAGTGATGATTAGATATTCATTATTGTTCTCGGTTTCAGTTTCAATGTGAAAACCGTTTAATCGGATGTCCTTAAAACTAAGAAGGGTACGTTTTGATTGTGGATACAAAAGTACATCATTGATAATTAATTTTGTACCCATAGGGAGTATCAGAGAAGCTCTTCTGGAGCCGACAATAAGGATATTGTCATTTGTAATTGTAGTGACACTTCCCCTTTTTTTAGTAAGAGTTTGGAAATATTTTCTATCAGTAAGTATAGTATGAGTTGTGGCACTATCCACTAGACACAATGTACTTTCATTCTCCATGGGTTGCATGTTGGAGTTTGACATTCTAAAAGCAAAGAAGTAGAATATGCACTCAGATTAACCACAATAATTCACAATAATATATACTATAAAGATCTTAAACAAGTCCAACAGTACACAATATCATAAACTAAACAACTAAAATATACAAATGAAAAGACATAAAAACATAAATGAAATCCTAAAATGTCTGAATAGTCCAACAAATCAAATTACTGTTGATCTCCATAATCTTCAAGATCAAGTTGCATCAAATCATCATCATCAGCATTAAAATTCAAATTTGCTTGAGGCAAACTGGCATGGTGTATTTCACTTTTAACTTTCTTGCCTTTCTTGTCCTTTTGCATCCTTTAGTATGCTTCAACGAGGTGCTTTGCAATGCGACATGTACGAGACCAATGACCCTCGCACCCATACCTATGGCAAGTTTGTTTTGTGTTTGTAGTTTGCTGAGATGTATTGGCTTGTTGTGGATGAGATGTCTTATGATATCCTTTTCCATGACTTTGGAATCTAGCAACATGATTGTATTCACGACCTCGACCTCCTCTATGTGACCAACCTCGTCCACCACGCCGGGCTCGGCCTCTCCCTCGACCACCTCTAAAAGTGGTAGCATGTGCTTCAGGCACTGCTTGTGAACCAACTGGCCTTGTATTGTGGTTTCTCATCAAAAGCTGATTATATTTTTCTGCTACAAGTAAAGCAGAAATAAGCTCAGAATGCCTAGTATAATTCTTGGCCATGTACTGCTGCTAGAGTACAAGGTTACTAGCATGAAAAGTAGACAGAGTTTTCTCTAACAATTCAATCTCTGTAACTTCCTGCTTACAGAGTTTTAGTTGTGATACAATACGATGCACGACAAAATTATACTCAATTACGGATTTGAAATCCTGAAATCTTAAATTAAACCAATCATATTGTGCCTGAGGGAGAATAATTGCCTTTTGTTGATCAAAGCGATCTCTCAGGGATTGCCATAGGACAACAGGGTCCTTTTCAGTAAGGTATTCATTCTTTAAGTCCTTATTCAGATGGGACGTAGGAAAATTAAAGATTTCGCCTTCTGGGCGGAAGTACATGAGGAATCTGAAACTATAGTTTCGCTCAAATCACATGAGGCAAGGTATATTTCAACATCCAAAGCTCAAGTCAAATAATTACCACCATGAAGAGCAAACTCGGTGAATTCTCTTTGTTGATGTCAGACATATTCAAACTACAAAAATTATTCGGAAAAAGTTTATATGTAAGTAATAATTATAACAACCATAGCATAAATGCATAAATTCAGACAATTCATGTATAATAATAATAACGCAATGGAACATGAATTTGTGCAAAAACGGCAGATTTCCTACTTCCTATAGAATTGAAAACTAACTATTCAAAACTCTGTATAAGGCTTTCTGTTATCCCAAACGATTAACCAGCCAAAACAAGAACTATTACACATAATTAGTTAATCAAGTAATCTGAAACAAAAAAAATTCTAATAACTTTAGAAACCCACAATGCCAACAGACAAAATTCTAACTTGTGCTGCAACCAAGCAAATTTCTTAAGAGACAAAAACATATTTAGAAAAGCAAGAAACTGTAATGACAACCCAACAAAAAATTGTCTTATTCAAGTAATTGTTCTATAACTAAACCCCTCAAATTTAATTGTCGTATTCATGTAATCTTATCAGAAATTCTGAAAAGCACGCAACAATTTCTTTTTGTCTGTAACGTTGTGCTATTAGAACTATTCAAGATTCTCCATGAAATATCAAATTGTGATGCAGATTTAATGGGTATGAACTTTTAATTTCTCCATCAACGTCAAAAAAAAATTGACAAATAAGAATAAGATGCAAATTTAATTGCAACAATATAATTACCTTGCAAGGAAAGACACGATTCTTCCCTATGGCTTACTCCAAAATTCCACTCAATTGGCTAGAGACTCGTGCTGATAACGTGTTGTAATCTCTCCAAAATTAATCTAACTCAAGTACAGAAAATAGAGAAAGACAAGAGAAGAGAGAAGCGGAGGAGAAGTGAAAACTATATTGTGTATTCTCATTAACCGTAGAATCAATAAGTTCCATCATATATATTATATATATATATGAATAAGTAATGTATAATATTATAAATAATATTATTTACAATAATTTTAACTATTTGGGTTAGGCTATTTCTTTTTGAGAAGATTTTAAGAGTAGCACTTCTAAGATAGTTTTTTTAAAATTTAGCACCCCTTATAAATCTTTGAAAATATAGCACTTCTTGACATTTTTGTCCTTCCATCACCTATCTAGTAAAAAAAATGTGATTGAACAAAAAAAAAAACATTCCACCACCACAACCCCGCCACCGCCGCCGCCGTGCCACCACCACGGCCGTCGTGCCACCACTTTTCGGCCGCCGCCGCTGTCGTGTCGCTGCCGCCGCCGACGGTCACAGAAAAAATTTTGTGACTGAACAAAAAAAAAACACTTTTTCATCGTTGCCGCCGTCGTACCACCACCGTCGCCGTCGCCGGCGGCCACAAATTTTTTGTGAAGTCAGAAAAAAAAAATTGTGAAGTCACAGAAAAAAATGGAAAAAATTGTGACTGAACAAAAACAAATTATTCCACCACCACTTTTTCGCCGCCGTGTCACCGCCAGTGTCACAGCGGCCACAAATTTTTTTACACGATTTTTGTGAAGTCACAAAATAAAATTAAAAATTTTGTGAAGTCACGAAGTCACAAAAAAATGGGAACAAAATTGTGAAGTCATAAAAAAAAATAGAAAACTTTGTGAAGTCATAAAAAAATGGAATGAAATAATCAACATCAACCATCATCACAATTCAAAACAACTACAGATAAATTCAACTAATGAAGCATTTGCTTCAGTGAAGGTGCTGCAGCACTCTCTTCAAATTTAAGTAGCAAGAAATCTAGAGACAAATATTCACATAATTGTGCTAACACATTGTTCTTCAGCTACTTTTTTAAAAACGAAATGAGTAATTCTACAAATCAATCCAGATAAAAAAAAAAATCCAAAATCTTGAGAATACATAAGAATTGGAACACAATTCATCTCAATAACAGTTCAACAAACCCAAAACTCACTTCCGACGTCGTTCCACGCCCTCCGGAAAGATCTCAGACCACTCCCGAGCGGATCCAAGCAAGCGTCGTCGGAAAAATATCCACTCCAAGATCCGGCGAGTGAACTGACCGGAGAAGAAGAAATATCGAGCTTCTGCTTCTTATCTTCTTCATCTACACGTCTGCCGGTTAGATCTGACCTGCCGATTAACTCCTTCCGCTTCCTCCCCCGGTTAACTCAATGTCCTGCCGCTTCGATGAACTGGCGACGGCCTGCCGGTTAGATGTGACCGCGGAGCCGTCGAAGCCCGGCGTGGAAGCCTCCTTCTGCATTTCACCAGATCGAAGCCCGGTGTCGCGATCCACCAGTCGGAGCCGTCGAAGAACCTCCTCAGAGTCGTCGATTTCAAGGATTTCCACGATCCGACGCGGAGATCGACCTCAAAGCCCTCAGCCCCTCCGTCGACGCCGACATCGTCGTCGACGGCTCCGTCAAAGGCCTGCTCCTCTTCCGCGACGCCAACATCGTCGTCGACGGCTCAGTCAAAGGCCTGCTTCGAAGACGAAGATTTCACGCTGGAAAGAGAAATACAACGAGAAAATTGGAGAGAGAAAGAACAGAATATTGGAGAGAGAAATAGCATAATATCGGCTGAGTTTGGAGTTTGGAGAGAGAGAGAGAAAGGGGTGGCGGATGAGAAGAGAGAGAGAGAAAATAAAGTGGTAGGGAAAAGAGAAAATTGGGATATGATGGGAATTACAAATTGTAGTTGAGGGTATAAAAGAGAAGAAGTGCTAAAATTTTAAGTTTTTAAAAGGAGTGCTAAATTATAAAAAAACTATCCAAGAAGTGCTATTTTGGGGGAATTTCTCTTTTTTTTTTGTTGGTCAAAATAGCAAATGGTGGAGATTAAACTGTTTGGTTCTCTTTAATTAAATCCTAATTATGAGATTTGTAAACCTCTTAGTAATCCTAATCACATAAAATACTAATAAAATAAATTTGATGCCAACCCCAACATTGTCTTGAGCATATCATCTGATTAAAATTGTGACCAAGTTCGTATTAAGGATTGTTATTTTTCTTTTGGGAGGAGGTAAAAATACTTGATTTCGTTTTAACATCTACTAATTTGAGCGTCGAGTTCCTTCTTCAGCCAACATTCCCATCGTTGCTGTCCTAAAGACTACTGGTTTTAGGTTGTTGGCGCCTTAGTTCTGTAAGGTTGTGTTTCCCTTGATAGAAAATGATGAAATACAAACACTTCCACCTTTCTTTTTTTTTTTTTTTTTTCATTTTTCTTCACACATTTACCACCAATGTTGATGCAATGTAGCCCCCACACCACAAGTCTTTCACATTGGCCAAATTCCAACATTTGAGCTGAGCACAAACATCAAACATAAACACATGAGGCTTCAAACAAGCTCAATTATATAATGATAAATATGTACACAAAATGATGACAAAAGACTAAGAAGTAATTTACTTCCCAAATCGATTTAGTGCAGATCAAGTCGCAACAAATATCCAAAGCTTGCGTGCAAGCGCAAATTTTGATCCACCAAATCGATTGTTCCAAAAAACTAAACTAAATTATGTCAAGGCCACCAGCTGCAGCAGTTGCTACTCCGTTTTATTGTCTTTCTTAGCAGAAGCTAGAAAATCCTGACAGCCGTCAGCCCCGATTTCCGTAAATTTATTAACCAGGTTATCGATGAATTTCCCCAAATTGGTCTTGAATTTCTCCGAACAGCTCTTCTTCTCCGTGTTGTCAATATCCCGAACACCCCCTCTAACGAGGCAACCCACTTGAGCTCCATTCAAGTAGGCTACACACGATACCAGAATGTAACGAGCGTGCTTGCGGAAATACCCAACGACAAAGTCCTCAAAGTGCTACAAGCAAAGCAAATGTTAGACAATATCATACACATGGCATGAGGTTCGATTCTATAACTAACTAAATTCATCATACCTTGGGAGGCCTCTGCATGCTGTAAATCATCGTCTTCAAGGAATCCATAAATGTGCTCTCGTTATACGCTGAGGAACTCAATTCCCCGTGTTTTGTTCCCATTTGCCCTTCGTACCCAGGTTCATTAAAAAAGGGATTTTTATTTAAGATCAACCCTTGGATAGAGACCAAAACTTGTAGTATGGTCGACTCCTCAGCGACCCACTTCTCCTTTCCATGCCCAGTCCAGGTGTTCAGAAGGCTGAGGCATACTTTTCCACAATTGTACAAGTTGGGATTGATTCGAAGACCGCCTGAATGGTAATGAACTTCCTGCCAATGACAGACCAATTAGTGAAATTTTTACTCGATGGAGATAATTGACACAAGGATCTAGAAACATACAGGTGGAATCTGAGGATATCTGCTCGGAAAGTAAACATCAAAGAAAAAGAGACCATCATGGTACGGTGTTCCTTCCGCCCCAATTATCACAGCTCTCAAAAGATCCATCCTTGATTCATAGGCCCTCACATATATCATAGCTGGTGGACAAACGGCAGAGAAGAATATAAAGACATGAGATGTATTCTGCCAAAACAATAGTTAATATAGTACAAAGGATCCATTGTTTCTTCTTCTCCATGTAAATCACACTAACTTGCTGTTTATTAAAAGTTCCAAAAGATATTTCTAAAACTTGCCTGGCAAATCCTTTTCAAGAACCTTCCATTCTTCTTGTATTCTCTTCGACCAGTTCTTTGGTGCCTATACCACAAATAAAAAATGAAGTGTAGATTTTATATGACATGATTAGTACACATTCAGACTCATGCTCACCACTTTAGGACAACTATTTTTGGCATAGTGGTGATCGGAATAATCATCAACGGTATCAAACTTTGCAAATTTTTCATATTTGTGCACAATTTCATCCACCACCTTTGTTGGCACTGTCCGCAGTGAACTAGCTGTTGAAAAAGCAACCATATAATATTAGCAGGTTTTTTATCAGCAAATAGACAACTAGTTCATGAATGCTTAAGGACCCAAAGAAGGTTCCAGATATCTAGAGGCTTTCAAGTTTCCGATTCCGAGTGCCTAGAGACTCAAATGGTTTAAAGCTAGGAGAGATAAGTTGCAAACCTGCATATGTCGAAGTGCTTGGGCCCTTTGCTTCATTTTTAGGAGAACTCTGAAACCAGGGGACAGACGCCTCAACTCCAGGTGGAAGCTCCATGTTATCAAAATGTGCTTCCAAATGATCATTGTCATCAAAAATCATATTATCATAATCCGAGTCCATCCATTCATCCTCTCCAAAGTATAAATCGCAGCCGAGATCATCATCTTCATTTAAATCTTCTAAATCCTCTAATTCAGCAGCACCATCATTTGATGTTGCTATGTCATCTTCAGAGTCTTCATCCGCTAAGCCACTAATCCCAACAGAAGAAGTCGAGAGGACTTTCTGTCGGAGTATCAGAGAACAGAAATAATTATTTCATTAATATGCCATCATTGAGATAAAATAAGAGTTCAGAAGAGAATCAAAGAGGGTAGCTGTATCAATAGCTAAAAACTCAGAGGTGTACCTTCCCTTTGGCACTTCCGTCAACTTCACTATCCATCAGGGAAGCATCATCACAATCTTCTTCCATGTCAACGTCTATTACTTCAGGAACCTTCAAAAAATTTGAATGATTGTTAGTGGATCTAAGGTTACTTTTATAAGACCAATTATTGGGCAATAGATACACAAAATAAATAAGTTGTAATGAACACATACAGCATATCAAGTTCAGAAATAAATAAAATTTAAAACTAAAGGAGAAGAAGTAGAAGAAAACAAAGGAAGATTTAAACAGGCATACACACCATCTTATGAGTATGAGGACAGATATGGTCGCGAACTTTCTTGAACCTAGGAAGGACTAGAGGACCCACAAAAGCAGGTCGGAGCACTGATGTTTTTAGATGAAGCTAACTCAAAACTAAAAACAGTAATATGCTACCACACACATACCGTGTACACTTTCAACATAGACCTTCCTGTCAAACAAAGAGAACATCTTTGCACCAAGATCTCACTGAAATCAGTAGGAACCTTCATTTTGCAATTCTTTCCCCTTTTCCCAATAATCAGAATATGCCAAAAGAGGTGCATCATAAAAAACGTCACTTTCTGTGACCGAGAAAATAAAGTAAAAGCTCCAGGGAATATCAACGAGACACTAAATTCCCAAATGAATTTACTCAAGTACACGTAAACAAACAGAGAGGAAAAGGCTATGCATATATATGTTTCTGCATATACAAAAGACAGCAACATTAGCACTTCTTACTTCAGTTTTTGCTCGAAATATCACAAAGCAAGGTTAAAGGTTATGTTCAATTGTCCATAGCTTGATCAAAGGTTAATCACAAAGGAATTTAGAAACAGGGGAATCAAGTTGCTATACCTCGAAATCATTAGTTATTTCTAATAAAGATGATAATGCACTCGCCAGAGATTCAAATAACCTTCCCTAAACTACTCCAAAGCCCACTACTTTGTTAACGATAGAGCTAAAAACAGATGCACAAGCTTGAGGCTTTTTAAACCGAACACAGAAAAAAACATCAATTCTAGTCGAATGGTCGTTATTACTATTTTAGAATTTCCGGATGAAAACAAGTTCTGGTTGCATTCTACATTAAAAGAGCTATTCCAATTCGATCACAAACCATCGGCAGAAACAATCTCACGCCAAAATTCTACTGATCAAACAAAACCACTAACAGAAACGTATCGTGAAAAACAAATCTCTCACCTCTTTATGTTTCGAGCACTTGGGTTTAGAAGAGCGATCCATCGGCGGCGCCGACATCTCCACCACCTCCCCCTCTTTACACGCGGCCGATGAACTTTCACCACCCGGAAACGTCCTTTTCCTGAGCATTCAACATCTCAAAATTCAAAATTTCAGATCATGCACGTATAATTTCACACGCGGAGTGAACGTAAACAGGAAAAGTAGAGAATTTACTTGGAATTCTGAGGGGTATATTGCGGAAACGCAGAGGGAGACTCCATATTGCGGGCAGAGATTCAAATATATACAAAAACTAGGGCTCGACCTGTTCTTGGAGAGGGCTATTAATCCCTGATTTAGGGGAACTTATCATTATCGGCCTCAAGGTTTGAGGTTTCCCTATGATTCGTGGATTCTATGTATATTATAGTATAAGGTTTACGAGGGTTCTGCTTACCATAATTTAGTTCTAAAATTGTAGAAATTCTAGAGAGAGAGAGGGGGGAATAGTGAGTTTCGTTTGCTGGGTACGCGCGCCTACTAAGTCTTAACTAAGGTGCTAGCCATCGGATCGTCGTTCGTAGGTTGCCACGTCAGCTGTGTTTGTTATACAAGCCCTTGAATTCAGAAATACTACGATCATGCCATTTAGTAAGTACGAGGAGGTAATGATCACGTTTGATTGACAAAGTAATTCACAACATTGGGCTTTGAAATTCTAAGACTATTCAACATTGATTTTGTATTTAATTTTACTTTTTAATTTTAATTTTATTTTTGTAATATAAAATAAATAAATTATTTAAATATATAGAATTAAAAATCCAACAATTTTATTGAATTTAAAAAATAGATACTAAAAATACAATAATATTGAAAACAAAGCTAGAGCTAGTTGAGCGCACAGAAACGCGTTCAAATTTCTTCAATCAAATCGTCCGCTAGACGCTCGTCGGGCATTGCATCTTGAACGCGAGCTCGTCTCTCAATATATTTTCTGAATTCACGCGTTCCACCCATGATTACTGGTGCCGTATTAACCTCCTTATCGCCCCTTACACTCGCTTCCGGAACAAATTGACTTGCTCGGTGTTCTTCATCTTCGATGATCATGTTATGCAATATGATGCAAGCGTACATGATGTCGCTTAAGTGTTCTCAAAAATGCAACCGAGCAGGGCCCTTTATAATTGCCCAGCGAGCTTGGAGGACACCGAAAGCCCTTTCAACATTCTTTCGTTCAGCTTCTTACATTTGAGCAAATCGGCATCTCTTTCGATCAGTTGGAGCTCGTACTGTCTTCACGCCCACTTCAAATAGATGTCGTCTGCGAGATAGTAGTTCATTGAATGCTCGCGGTCATTTACGACGAAGGTGACTGGCGGGGCTCTCACATGGAGAATGTCGGAGAAGACGTCGAATTGATTAAGCACATTGACGTCGTTGTTGCTGCCGGCGACACCGAAAAAGGCATGCCAAATCCACAAATTTTGGGATGGGACCGCTTCAAAGATGATAGTAAGATGACCCTTTCGTTGGGTTGTGGATGAACCTCGTCATTGTGTTGGACAATTCTTCTATGTCCAGTGCATGCAGTCGATGCTTGAGAGATGAATGGGATAAACCTCACCATTTTTTTTAGTATGAACCTCGCCATACACTGGACAATTCTTTCATGCCCCGTGAATGAACCTTGCCATTTTCTTGAGTATTTTTGTAGGAATGAAGAAGTAGAGAAGGTGTGAATGTTGAGAGATGAATTGGATGTATTTATAGGGGATTTTGTTTTTTTTACCGTTTGAAAAGATATGGCCGTTGCAGACTTTTTTTTTAATTTTATTTCGCATTAAAAATAAAAAATTAAATCACACAAAATGGGAGGAGGCGACGCGTGTCCCTCCTCCCCTCAAAACTTCAGCCTCGCCCCTGGGCTTCATTTTTCGCGCCCCGCCCGCCGCTTCTCCAACGGTGGCACCCTCGTCGCGGGCGGGCTTTCTTCTCTTTCGCCCGCTGAAGGCCCGGGCTTCATAGCACTGTTGGAGGTGCTCTAACATCTCCGTGATGTCTAACATTTTAAAAAAAATGGACGTCTATCCATCTTATTTATATTCAAATAAAGAAAGAATTAATACTTCAAAATACTTTAAAAAAAAATAAAAGTGGTAGACCTATCACTTTCTATCATTTTGCTCTTATTCTTAATTTATGTGTCCAACACTACATAGACACAATGAATTGGACGGAGGAAGTATTTGATTTAATGATTAAGCTCATAATAGAATACATGGTTTGTGCTTAGAGCTGTCAATTAGGTCGAGTCGGCCTAGCCCCGCCCAGGTTTTCCAGTTCTCAAGCCCAGCTCGGCCCAACCCCATTAATAGAACGGGCCGGGCTTGGGCCGATCATTTTCCTAAAAAAAAAGCCTAACTGAAGCCCATAAAGAGCAAATCTCGGAACGGGCCTGACCCAGGCCCAATTCTGGGCTACAAATTAGGCCCATATGGAGCCCATCTCTAGATTGGACTGAGCCTGGGCCGATCCACATCGGGCTTGGGTAGAGCTGGGCTGGGCCAGCCTAGCCCAATTGACACCTCTATATGTGCTTAGAACCTACCACTTTCTATCTTTTTGCTCTTATTCTTAATCTCCGTATCCAACATTACATAGACATAATAATGAGACGAAGAGAGTATTTGGTTCAATGATTTAACTCGTAATGAAAAATATGGTATGTGTATATCCATCACTTGAGAGTAATTTTGTATTCCAAATTTGGATAGATTATTAATCACTTATATAATTGTATTACTCACATTAATCATATGTGTCACATCCAACAAACCGAACATCAACTAAAAAGGTCTTCTTGAGAGATAGCACAATATGGTCCATCCTATCCTTTTTATTTATTAACTAGTGTGTAGTTCGTCGATTTAATAGAATTAATAAAATTTAATATGTGATAGTATAAGAAAAATATTGTTTTTTAAGTTTTTTTTTTTCAAGTAATACCCATTAAAAGTTCAAATCTAATTTACATCCATTTTAATAGATAATTTTTAAAGCTCTCCTTCTTCTCAAAACTAATGTGAGACAAAAACTATTTA
This sequence comes from Schizonepeta tenuifolia, assembly GCA_029490685.1. NCBI lineage: Eukaryota > Viridiplantae > Streptophyta > Magnoliopsida > Lamiales > Lamiaceae > Schizonepeta > Schizonepeta tenuifolia. Next base: position 106,341,966 of record CM055956.1, read on the forward strand.
CTTTTTAGAAGAAATTGAGAATATATAGAGTGAAAGTTAAAAATATCCCTTCTTCAAAAATAAAAATAAATAATACCTCATACATAAATATCATACATGACTGTATAAAATTTATTTGGATGGAAATCTAATAAAATTTAATAATTTTATTTTGATAATTTGTGGAGATATTAGTATTACATAATATAAAATATGATATATATTATTTTTAATTGAAAATTTTGAGAATTTAGATAAATAAGAATGGTTGTATTTGGAAGGTGCCACATAAGAATTTTTCGAAGCAAGAATCGTTATATATATACATAAGGCAAATTCTCTAGTGAGACCCGTCTCACATTGTGAGACCGGGTTGACTCGGTCTGGATCAGGGTTGACTCGGTCAACCGTTGACTTTTTAATTTTGTTTTTTTCGATTTTTTTTTGCTGCCAATAAGTCCATATGCACATCATCATATATTCATATACACTACACTTTATGTTCATATGCACAACGTTGTATTTTCATATGCACAATCAATATTCAATTTTTGTTTTTTAAATTTTCAAATTTATTTTGCACTCCTATTTTTTTGTTTGCCTCTTCGTTGTTTTGTTTGTCGCTTCTTCTTTGGTCAAAATTCGAACGAGGAAAGCCGAAGGCCTCGTAGCGAGCTGTAAGAGTCCAAATTATTGTCCGACGATTATCCTTATATTAGTAATCGGAGCGAAGGCGGAGCCGTAAAATTGGAGCTGAAGGCGGAGCCGTAAAATCGGAGTCGAAGGCTCCATCGAAATAAAAAAAAAAACTGTAAATAAAATAAAAAGGAAAAAAAAAACTAGAAAAAGTTGGTGCATATGGATACTCTTCGGTGTGCATATGAACATTAAGTGGTGTGCATATGACTATATGGTGGTGTGCATATGGATATATTGCAAAAAAAAAAAAAAAAAAAAAAAAAACTAGAAAAAGTTGGTGCATATGGATACTCTTCGGTGTGCATATGAACATTAAGTGGCGTGCATATGAACATATCACAAAAAAAAAAATGAAAAAAAGGGCGCGTGCACAACACGCGCGGCGCGTGTCTCACTAGAGACAAGCTCTTTAAACGTGAGTATACGGAAATGTGGTGCAAAAGATCGGATGAGAAAATTACATATTGATTTTAAATATTTATAAACTTTTCAATATATTGAATTTTATTGAAGAAACGATATTGGATAGAAGATTTGAGTGGATCAATTATTATTTTTAAAACGTAGAATATGGAATGAGGAGTTGAAAAATTAATTGAAATAAACTAATTATTTGTTTGAGACATATATGATTATAATTAAAGTTAATCGGTCAACCTTTTGAGATAGTTTTATAAATAGATTTTAGTTGTATTATCATAGATTATTTTATATAAAAAATATAACTATATATAGAATATATTAAAATATGATAGTATTAGTTTTAAAAATTTGATCATGTTAAGATTTTGCTTCCATATCATATAAATATGATAAATATTGATTTTATATTCAGAAAATTTGAGAATTTAGATAAATAGGAACGGATAAATATAAAGGGTACCACATAAGATTTTTTTTATATAGAGTCATTTTCATTATATAATACTCCCTCCGTCCACAAAATGGTTGCCACTTTTGCTACTTAAGTTTGTCCATGAAATGGTTGCCACTTTTGCTACTCCACTCACATTTATTATCAGACCCTTACTCTGCTCACAATAATACTCACTATAATTCACTACTATTTATCATTTTCTTAAAACTCGTGTCGTTCACAAGGTGACAACTATTTTGTGGACGGATGGAGTATATATATATATACAAAAGTAATCGAAACGGATATGTTATACTTCCTCCGTCCACGAAATGGTTGCCACTTTTGCTACTCCATTCACATTTATTGTGAGACTTTTACTCCACTCACAATAATATTCACTATAATTGTTCAAAATGTGGTAACCATCCGGTGGACGGAGGGAGTACTACTATTTGTAATCTAACTAGTGTATAACCCGTCGAAAATCGACAGAAAATTATATTGAATAAATTAATAAAATTGTTAGATATTACTAATATGTGATAGATTAAGAAAATTAATATTTGTTAATTATTTTAGGATTAAATCATTCGATTATGCAATCTACTTAACTCGTTTAGAATTTATATGGCCTTGAACATATTTAACTTAAATTCAACTAAAAAGTAATTTCATCAAATGTTTAACTTACTTTTCACCAAATATTTTACGTCTCAAACCCATATAAGTATGTCTATTACAAATTCTAAGCTTTTTTTTAAAGGTATTACATTGAAGTATGAATATCTAATCGAATAAATCACTACATTACCATTTAGGTAGGACCTCTACGCCATACAAAGGTAAGATCACTACACCGCCACACAGGGTGGGACTACTATACCACCAAATAAAGTGGAAAATCTACACCGCACTCACGCGAGATTGATCTCAAGACCTCTCACTAAGGAGAGACTTGTGGTGCCTCAGCTAGCCAATTAAAATAGGCCCCATCGGCTACAAATTCTAAGCTAATTTAACCTCATTACTTTCGATAATTTTCAAAGCACTATTCTTCTCCAAAATTGATGTGGTAAAAAGTACTCCGTCGATTTGACACGTCTACCGCCACGGTTCCGCGTCCCAATTAAAAAACTAGTACTCATGTGTATTCCTTTTAAAAAAATCTGTATATCAATATCCGTCAATTTGGCCCATCTACCGCCACGGTTCTACGTCGGAACCGGCCTGTTGACTACGACTCTTATTTATAAGTGTGTAATTTATGAAACTCGTTTGAAATTTATATATACCCAAAATTTAATAAAAAAATTGATCGTACTATACGTTCTCGTCCATAACCATATAGTAATATTCGCTAATTAAAATGATAAATTATACAAAGTTGGAAACTCAACTACAAATAACGTAAAAATTAATTCATTGAGGACGATTATAAATTTTAGAAAATGCATGAAAAAAATTCATAAAATGAAAAATTTTCCGAGTTGAGGTACTCGTTGATTGGGAATTGACCCGTCTACCGCCACAGTTTCGGGTCCGAATCGACCCTTTGACCACGGTTATAATTTATAAGTGTGTAATTTATAAAACTCGTTTAGAATTTATATAAACCCATAACTTAATAAAATAATTGATTGTACTATTCATTATTGTATTAACTGTATAGTAATTTTAACTAATTACAATTATAAATTATACAAAGTTGGAAACTCATATACAAATAACGTAAAAATCAATTTATAGACGACGATTCTAGATTTTAGAAAGTACATGAACAAAATGGATAAAATAAAAAAATTAAAATAAATAAGAATAAAGAATGGAGATGTGCCACCAAGCAGATAAACGACTTAGCATCTTTTTTATCTCCCATATGTTTATATTTTTAGTTAGATATAATTCACATTTTCGATTAAATTGTTAGTTGGGAATTTGCCCGTCTACCTAATTAATTGACAAATTAAAAATTAAAAATTAATTATTTTTTAATAAAATTAAATACAAATATTAGACTATTTCAAATTTTAATTCGGTCAATCAATAAATTAGCCAAATAAAGTTATTTATTTGACCGATTAATAAATAAATTGATCAAATAAAATTGGCGGAGCAAAAGATGAGAAAATATACACAGTAATTTTAGGTATTTATAGGCTTTTAAATAGATGAAATTTAATTGAAAAGATGATGTGGGAGACAAAATTTTAGTAGATATTTAAAAAATATTATTTTTATTTTAAAATTAAAAAAGTAGGAATTTAGAGAAATAGAAATGGAGGATTAAGAAGGGTGTCACCAAGATTTTTTTGATAATGTTGATTTTTAGATTTTGATTTCTAATATTATTATAGGTGAGTTTTGATTTTCAAAAGGATGTTGATTATTAATTATTTTGGGATATGAATGTATACAAAACTTTCACATTATTGCATCACCTCCACAATTTTATCGAGAATATTTCATTCTCCTTTAATCTGAGTATTAAATATATTAGGGGCCCAACTTTTTAAATACCAAAACACAAAATACAATTCTTATATATCCTCATTTTAAATCACACTCTTTTCTATACCAAAATGTTTTAAAAGACTATTATACCCTCAAACTTACAAAATAATTAAATAAAAATTAAATAAAAAAACAACAAAAAACAAACTAACCCTACCCCCACCACCCGCCATCCCCATCTCTCTCTCTCCCCACATCGGTCCCCCCCACCGACAGCCCTCTCTCTCTCTCCCAATCGGTCCCCCACCGCCACCGACCTCTTCTCTCTCTCCATCTTCATCGTGAATTTCCTTCTCACGATCGATTGATCGTCGTGAACACGAGCAACCGCCGCCAAAACCGCCGCCGCAATGAGTCGCCGTCGACGTCCTCCGGCGAAGAGGAGGAAAATTCGAATTTTCGAGTCCCAATTCCACCGGTTAGTGCCCTTTCTTTTTTCGAAATTCATGCTTCAGTCTTCGATTGAGAATGCATGTTTTTTAGTTTTTACATGTTAGAAATTGTTATATGTTAGAGTTAGGATTTTCATGTGGAAGATTTCGACAATATTTTTGGTGTAATAGAGTTGGAGATTTTTGAATTTGTTCGTGTTGGGTAGTTCGACATTTGCTGTGTTGGTTTTGGTGTTCTTACGGGGTCGGTGGAGGTGGGGAAGACGACGACGAAAGAGCTCTGGCGTGCTCACGATGGGCTTCCCATCGTGAGGTCACGTTGAGGTTTCCATCGCCCGATCACGATGACACTCTGTCGTGAGCTTACGATGGAAACCTCAGCGTGACCTCACGATGGGAGGGCCATCGTGAGCTCACGATGGGAAGCACATCGTGAGGTCACGATGGGAAGCACATCGTGAGGTCACCCGAGAGCTCTTTCCCCCGTCCTTCATCTTCTTGTGTTTATGTTGGTTTGTTGAATTATAACACGTTACCATGCACTTATACTTGGTTTTATTGATTTTGTAGGAACATTATGAATTTGTTAGACCCGCCATGTTGTACTCGTCTCCTAAAGTAAACCTTTACATGAGGATAGACGTGTTTGATGAAATTAGGCGAGTTTTATTTGAAATATCCGGTGATCATCAAGCCGAGAATTTTCTAAGAACCGGTGTTGTTGGGCGGTTGATTGATGCTAGAAGAAATTAGAGTGCAAGTAATGCGCTAAATCTAACAATAACCCGACAGTTGCAAGGGGTTGGTGCTAATCGGGTACCAGAGAATGAGCTTTGGTTTTATCTTGGTCATACGACCCTTCGTATGACGACAGTGGAATATGCTCTCATCACCGGCCTTCACTTTGGAAACTCTACATTTAATCCTCATGCAGTTCATGTACCTCCTAGAACTGGCATTCACTACAGATTTTTCAACGGCCGAGAGATAACGACAAATGAGTTGCGCGACGCCTTCAACAAAAAACAACTTGGGAGAGACATCGATGACTATTTGAAGGCGGCCAACTTGCTCATTTACTATTATTTCCTCCTATGTCGGGATAAACCCACCATAGAGGATTGGGCATGGACTTTAGTTGAAGACTTCGAGGCTTGGGATGCCTTCCCATGGGGCTCGTACACCTGGGGAGCACTATGTCACTATGTGTACAACGACAGACAGTCCCCAAGGACTACCAACTCTATGGTCTGGTTTGGGCTTTACAGATTTGGACTTATGAGATGATTCCGGTGTTGGGAGGTCGATGTGGAATCAAAGATCACATCGAGAGAGTGCCCCGGTGCTTGATGTGGGCCACAAGAGTGATGAAAGTTAATTTCAGTCAATTCTTCGATAATATACGGGTACATTTATAATCTTATAATATTTTTCATTCATTCAATGATGCACTCTATATTAGTTTCTAAAATTCTAATATTACCTTTTCATTACCTTTGCAGCTTCAGGTATTGGAAAGTTTTTAAGCTACGGAAGCAGAGCGTTATGAGTATTACATGTTGAGCTTCGAAAATGGAGACCCTTTTGATGTTCGATATATACCTCCCAAACAAATTGCTTCCAGAAATAACCCGACTACAAAGAATGCCAAACAGAAGACTATGGAAAGTTGAAGCAGTTAGCAGCATGGGTGGTCCGTGGTGACCCGGCACGACAGATGTCGAAGCGTCGTTGGGAGGGTACCCCACCACCTTGCAGTTCACCACCTCCTAGTTCACCACCTCGCAGTTCACCACCTCCTACTTCACAGTGGGGGCCCTCGGGAGAGCCAGACAGGGTTTGTTATTTGCACGGACGACCATGCCCCCTCCATGATGAGGGCACGAGCAGCAGGGGGGACGAGATTGAGCACCGGTTGAGGAGTGTTTTGGACGACGAATCTGACAACGGCTTTCTTGCTAAACTGAATCGGAGAATGAGTCAGTTTTTTGTTATGAGGCTCCCAGACAGTCCTCCACAACAGTCACATATGAGTCGTAGGACGGCATTGGACGCGGCCCGTCACTCTACCTCGGCATTTGACGCTCAGATGCGGACTGGTAGGATCGACCAGGACTGGGATCCGGCCCGTCACTCTAGTGCTGCAGGTTTTAGTCATATGCAGACCTCTCCAGTTTGGCCTCAGCAACCTCCAGTTCAGCCCTAGCACTCTCCAGTGCGGTCACACCATTCTGCAGTTGGGTCCCACCACGACGAGAGGCAGACTTCCCGCCGCTCTGAGCCGGTGCCTTTCCAGTACTCTCACCGGCAGACTTCCCAACACTCTGAGCCGGTGCCTTCCCGTTACTCTCGCCGGCAGACTTTCGACCACTCTGCGCCGGCCCCTCTTTCACGACTTTACGGCTCCTTCTCGGCAACCTCAAATCGGTGTTACAGTCCGTGATGAGCCGTTTCAGCAGTTTGGACCGTTCCAAGCCGATCAGGAGGCGCAGTCCTCACAGCAGATTGGTCAGGACTTGTTTGCCCAGCTCTTTCGCCCGATGCCGATGTCGATCCCTTACGAGACAGGGCAGCAGCCCATTCTAGAGACGCCACAGCAGCCTATTCACCAGACGACGCAGCTGCTCCCTTACCATACACCTTTGCAGTTGACCTATGGTCCAAGTGAGCATCAAGGTTCCAGCTCACACACTCCCCAGCAGTGCGTTGTAGATGATCCGGTTAATGAGGATGATGCTCAATATGAGGAGCCGGATCAAGGGGGTGGTGGTGAGGAGGTAGGTGATATTGCCTTGGGTCCTCGGGAACGTAGACCGTCTGCTGCTCTCCGCACCCCTTTTCAGGGTGCAAGACAAAGTAGAATGGAGAGGTTGAGGATGATGTATAGTGACTTTGGGAAGCAGGGATATGAGTGTTATGTGCCTGTGCTTGAGACGGGTTATCGTCTAACAAACCAATTCTTTGATTGGGTGGAGGATCCGAAGGAGGACTTCCATCAAGATGTAATGGACCTCTACGTGCTTTCGGTTCGCATGAGAATCCGAGTGCATAACCGGACTGCTCTAAATATTGGGCCAACTAACACGATCATTATCGGCACTCAGTTACTTGTAAGTTTTTAATATATATTATTTATATTTTACTATAAATATTTAAAAATGATATTAATCTTGTATGTTGTCAATTTGATAGCAAGTTTTGCGTGCCGAGCTGCAACTCCTACATCCGAAGGATAAAGAATTGAAGCACATTAAGGGGAAGCCCACATATAAGGGTTGGGAGATGCATGCGGGATTACATGACATTGTGCACGGGTTAGACTATCCAAATGCCGTTCCATGGTCGAATTGCAAACATGTAAGTGTTTATGGTGATATATATTTCAAGTTTCTAACCATTCATTATTGATTTAAATTATTCTATTTTTGTATTGAAACAGATCTGCGCTGTGTGTAATGTCTTTGATAATCATTGGGTCACGATTCGGATAAGTATTGATGATTGGACGGTTGAGTTGTACGACTCAATGTCACACCAATATGATCAACAAAAGGTTGCGCCTATTGATTATGAGCTCAAGCCCATTACTCGTCTCGTTCCTCGTCTACTAGCTCTCTCAGGCTATTGGACTAACAATGCAACAATGACGAAGCGAGATAGTGAAATGAAGCTTTTGAAGATGCCGATCAAAGACCAGTTTGCCCAGACAGACAGTCACAGTTGCGGCCCCTTTGCATGCATGTATTTGGATCGTTTGATTAGTAGTAAGCCGAGACACTGGGGGAACATCACCGAACGCTACATTCAAAGATATCGGTGGCTCGTAGAGACTAGGATTTATTGGCTTGCTGTACTTGACAACGTCTAGTTTTATTAGTTTATTGAGTTTATGATGTTTGAAACATGTATTTGGATCTTATTTTTATGGTAGTTCCTTAGTTTATTGACTACATGAATGAAACAGTAGTTTTGAGCAGGTAAACCCCTAAACGCTCGGGTCTGGTCACGATGATAATGCCATCGTGACCTCACGATGACAACACCATCGTGAGCTCATGATGGAATGTAATCGTGAAGTCACGATGGCAGTGCAGTCGTGAGGTCACGATTAATACAATCGTGAGCTCACGATGAGGACGCTAAACCCCATCGTGATGTTAGGATTTTTGACTAATTATGGTGTTTTAACCTGTTATATTATTTTGGTACGTGTTAAATATGTTCTACTTAATATTGAAATACATCAACAAATGAAAAATTACACATTTAAACACACACTTATAGTGTTGGCGAGATGTGTGACACAACAATGAATACATTACTATATGTTACATATACAATGACTCTTGCATTTGATAAACAATACACCTCTAACAATAACCCATTTAGTGTTTCTTTGATATAAAACCGCAAAATATGATGTGCAAATGTTTGTTAAGACATAATATAAACATTACAACACTAATTAATCATTATTTTAGACGTAATTGTTCCTGTTTATTAGTTCACGACAGGATAAAAATATCATCGTGAACCTGGTCGTGAGAATGTCATCGTGATCACGATGTACATCAACGTGACCACACGATGGCATTATCATCATGATCTCACGATGATCGTGAGGTCACGATGATAATGCCATCGTGAGGTCACGATGATAATTCCATCGTGTGGTCACTTTGGCGTGGTCATCGTGACCTGTCCAGAAACTCGAAAACAATTAACATTCAAATTCAAGTTACCATCGCAAAAAACGAAACATCAAACTCAACACAAATTTTAGTACAAATTCATACAGAACCAAATCACCAAATAAAGTCACCAAATAGGTCTAGTAGTTCAAACATAACTTTTAAACAAATCTAAACTATAACCAACACGCTAGTCGACATCTAGAGCCGTGGAGGGTGACGCACCATCGTCCGCTGCTTTTTTTCGGGCCTCAAGTTCCGGCGGCAACCAAGCAGTGTCCCTCAGGGTCAACACTCGGCATCTAATAATTTCCCGTGTCGACTCCATCACCTTAAAGATCACGGCATCATCTACTTTGAGGTCGAAAGTGCGTGTGAATTGTTTCCACCCTGCATACTCAAACTTCGGTTTCTTCAAAGATCCAAGGTACATCAACTGACATTCGGTTCCATTATGATTGGCAACCAGTGGCACATCCGCACGAGGAAGTTTACCGACAATATGTGCTGGTATATGCTATATTGCACACAAAGCATTGATTAAAAGTCATACCAAACAAATTAATTGTTTGTTTAGTGGTAGAAATTCTTACCAAATGCCAAGGGGCCAAAACATGTGACTTGGCTAGGATAACATCAAAAAAGGGCTTGTCTCCTGATAGGCAGTTCAAGTTTGAATCGGACGGGTTGGTCGACGACATCTACAACCATCCAAATGCGACAAAACATAAAGTGAAGACAAACATCAACATCAACATCAACCAATTAAATTCAATAATTTGCCACATTTTACGTAAATCGAACATCATTATCAACAACATCAACATATTCTTCGAAATTCAACATAGCAAACCAATTAAAAAACAACAACATATATCAGACATAAAACAAAAGATAATTTCATAACTCCTATAATTGGGTGACATTGAGGTCGAAGAAACGTACTTCTAATCGGAAACGAGCAGTGGGGGCGGCGGCGGCGGCGGTGGACAAGAGAAGCGGAGGTATTGAAAAGAGGGAAGAGGGAGATAGGAATGAGATAATAATGATATATGTTGGATATTGGTGGAAAAGAAGGTAATGTACGTATGGTTGAAATAAAAAGTTTGAGATTCTGTAGTACTTTATCGGGAAATCTGGATTCATCACGATGGGATCACCATCGTGAGGTCACGATAGGAGTGACCATCGTGAGGTCACGGCTGTTCCTTCATCGTAACTTCACGATGGCTCATCGTGACCTCACGTTGCAGATACCATCGTGAGGTCACGATGGTTTTGTCATCGTGATCAAGGCAGAGACTCACCAACAATCATCCATGTATGCAAATAATACCTGTCTCAAAAATTCTGAACATAAAAACAGATATTAAAGGTCTAAAAAGGTCAATACAATGCCATAAACTCAACAAGTTCTGTTACTCCTATATTTCATCTTCAATTGGGTCAGGACATGCTCTAATATCATGACCCTCACGACGACAATTGCTACATCTTTTTTTCCTCTGGCATCGTTGACCTGATTCTACTCCCCCAAAATCATGAAAATTTTCTTCATCCTCTGTTTGTTGGAGAGAGATATTCAAATCGACTCCACCAGGGGGGAATAGATGTCGTGCATTTTATTCTGTTGTGTCCAGATCCACCACACCTTGAGCAAACTTGAGGACGGCGTGCTCTCGTGCCTTCAACTGCTGACCGAGCACGACTCGTTCTTGGACGACCGGCCTGACGTACATCTTCTGGAGGATAAACCCTAATTGATTTGATCTCCGACGGCACATTCCACTCATCGGGGTGTGGTATTTGATTGATATGCTCAGCATAAGTCTGTCTTAGGCCGTCTTGTTTGAAATATCTATGTACGAAATCGTACATGTTCAAACCAATGTCGGCCCGCCTGTTAAAATAGGAAAAATAGAATTACTTACATACAAAATGAATATAAAAATACTAGAAAATTATAACAAATAATATAGATTTTACCTTATAGCGGCAACAGCATGCTTACATGGAATCCTATCCTCATCGAAGACACGACAATCACACGTCCAATTTTGAAGATCCACTTGATATTATTGATTATCTTCGTCTACTTTATAAACATGGTCGGTGATTGCTCGAACAGGAAGATGGAGACTCGCTTGCACGGATAGAGAAAGCTTGTTGAATGTAGTTACAGTCAACACATGATCTTTCGATTCAGCATCAGTACGCTGCTCGTCAAACCAATCCTCCAATGTGTGGCGAAATGTTTCAAGTAATGAGCACACTGGTAAACGCCTACCCCACCACAAAACACTGTTTACGGATTCGACAGCATTGGATGTCAGTAATCCATAGCGCCGCACAGGACACTTTGGCCTAGCCCACCTCTCTGGTCCAATTTGAGAAAGTCTTCTGTGAGCACCATTAGGACTTACAGTGTACAACAATTCAAAAAAGTTTTCAAACACTTCGTGGCGATAACTAAATGCTGCTTCATAAAAGAGTGTGGCCACAGTTTTGCCGTATGGGTTCAAATTTTTCTGCAGATGGTGATATCACAATCCGTGGAATGCATTTGGATAGACGGTTCGAACTGCATTCCTAATGCTCTTATGTTGGTCACTCACTATCAACAAATCTTTGGGTGGATTGAAGCATTTGCGTAGGTTATAGAGAAAATAAGTCCATGACTCATCGTTCTCTATCGGACCAAGGCCAATTGCAAGCGGAAACACTTGCTCGTTCCCATCCTTCGTGCAGGCAACAAATAAGGTTCCTTTGTTTTTACCCTTAAGATGAGTCCCGTTTACTATGAGCACAGGGCGAAGACACTGCTCAAATGCTCTAATACACTGTCCAAGGGCAAGGAACATGTGACAAAACATTCCTTCAATAGTCGTCTGCAAGTCGTATACAGTCCCAGGATTACGTTGTTTCAACAAATACAAATATGACGGAATCTTCTGATATGATGAGGGGAAGTCACCGTACATTCTCTCTATCGCTAGTTGCCTTGTTCGGACGACAAAGTTGTATAACATTTGAACGCCGTATCGCATGCGCATCTCTGCCATCATCTCCTTAGGCCTCAGAACGACCTTCTCATCTATCAATTTCTTAGAAAAATAAAATGCGGCCACCTCGCTACTCACCGACCTTGCACGTGCAGCACGGTTCAAATCTGATCGGCAACTGTGCTCCAATGTCAACTTAGTAATCCGAAAAAGAGTTGCACATTCCGTAGCACACAACCTAAACGTGCAATTCTTTCTACCACTCCTACATAGGTACACTGCACGGTTCGAAGCGGAGCGATCGGTCTTACACTCCACAAAGTGCTCCAAATGATACATTCCTACAGCTATCCTCAACTCTTGCACTGATCGAAATATCGATCCTACCTCGAGACTACCATTGATGACGATAGGCCGCTCAACCCACGCCAACGGTATTGCGCTTTCAATGTCAGGATGTGGAATGATCCAATTGCGCTGTGTACGCTCATGCTCAACCTCATTTTCTGATTGATGGTCCGATGAAAAGTGTCGCTGCCCCATGAGCCTATCCATTTGTGCCGGCTGTCCAATCCAAGCATAAAACTCTTCTTTCAATGATTCAAGCAAATCTTTACGACGATCTTCCTCTTCATCTTCGGATGTAGACACCGCTTCATCCTCCTCATAATCTTCATCATATTCATCATCATCACCATCGTCACTATCATCTTGTGCACCCGAGGTGCTACCTCTCACATTAACTTCGGGGGCGGAGTTCCCACGGTTTTCAATCACATAAACTTCAGGATCTTCTTTAGGGTCCGCTAACCATCGAAGTAATCCTAAATCGCCCCACAATAGCACTTTTGCTTTCATGCTGTTAATGGTTGTGAGGTACCATAACACATATTCGGTCTCCTTCCCACCATTCAAACCCTCTCTAATGAGTTCCACAAGGTTAGCACGATTAATAGTGCCGGGGTCGATGTAGACAACAAATAAATCCCCGTCCATATATGTTGATCGCTCCCAATGACCGTCGTGATATATAATAATACGGCGTAAAGACATCTGAAATTAAGAAAATATACAAAAATGAAGTGTAAACAATCAATGAAAATACTTGTTTAGCACACATCTGTGCTGGTCACGATGGTGATCACCATCGTGAGGTCACGATTCGTGAGCTCACGGTGGCAATTGTCAACGTGACCTCACGATGGCAGTTGTCACTGTGACCTCACGAATCGTGACCTCACGATGGTGATCACCATCGTGAACACGGTGAACTTGTCCATCGTGACCATAGCAGAATTCGTGTGCTTAGCTTAGAACTAGGTATTTCAACTTCTTTTAACCCCACGATACCATGAAGTTTTTAATTTAAGACACCATTATATGAACAAAATAACATATTTCATGACATAAGATGTAACATATCTTGTATTATACTTTCAAAAACCCTAATTTCACCCTAACAATAACCCTAATTTTAGCAGCAACTTATATCAAATAAACAAACGTTATACATATTATGCTTACCTTTGTATGAAGTAAGGAACGCCACGGAGCCCCCGTTGATGCTTTCGTTCTTCTTGGGCGAGATCTTGGATGCTTAGAATGATGATTGGTTTTTTTTTGTTTTTTGGGTGTATGTTTGTTGATTGTGTTTTGAATGTGAGGTTATGAGTTTGAATGAGGATTATTCTTCCCCATTATTACCACCACCAACCTCAGTGGCTTCATTTATTACCTAGTACACCCGAAAATATTTACCAAATCGAATGTGCAGATACATTAATGAGTTTCGCATGCATCAGTCGTGGTCACGATGGAAGTGCCATCGTGACCACACGATGGGACTGCACCGTGACCTCACGATGGGATTTCCATCGTGAACAACCCATCGTGACATTCCCATCGTGACCACGTGCGCAGTCAGAAGTATGACACGGTTGACTTTGAAAACTAAGGGTATTTTAGTACTTTTACAGGATTTTGGTATACAAAAGAGTGTGTTTTAAAGATAGGCTATAAAAGAAGTGTTTTTATGTTTTGGTATTTTTTTGTTAGTTTCCTCAATATATTATTATAATCCTTATGGTAAAATATTTTCGGATATATATATATATATATATATATAGAGAGAGAGAGAGAGAGAACTTTCACTTTTTTATCCAGAATATTTTATTTTTAATATATTAAAATATGATAAATATTGATTTTAATGATTTGGTTTTGTTAAGATTTTGTTTCCATGTCATATATATATATATATATATATATATATATATAAATATATTATAATAAATATGATAAATGTTGATTTTAAATTTAAAAATTTGAGAATTTAGATAAATGAGAATGAAGAGATTTTAAGGGTGCCACGTAGAATTTTTTAAAGATATAGTCGTTTTCGTTTATATAATAACTAGCGTGTTACCCGTCGAAAATCGACGGAAAATTATTATTTAGTAAAATTAGTAATAAAATATTATTCATTAATTATTTTTAAGTTTTACACTTTGTATGAGTTTTGTGAGCAAGTTTGAAATAGGCTCTCTACCCTCATGGTTGAAGGTCGGAATACTCTCGTCGACTACAATTCTGAAAAAGTTGAACCATCGGTTTGAAAAGACCCGTCTACCCTCATGGTTCTAAGTCGAAATCCTCCCGTTAAGTTAAACTGTCGTAATTGAAATGACCCGTCTACCCCCATGATTCAAGGTCAGAATCCTTGTGTCGACCACAATTATGAAAAAGTTGAACCGTCAGTTTGGAATCGACTCGTCAACCCTCATGTTAAACATGGATTTTTACCTCTTTTTGTAGTTTAAATGGTGCTATTTACTTGAGGAAAATCGTGTTTATGGCAAGTACGAGCTTATATTTGATTTGTTTGAAAGAATGTGATACTTGCATGTTTTTGGTGATTTTTGTAGGATTTGGTGGATAAGGTGGATAATTAAGCTTGAAGATGCAAGTTGCAGATGTGGTACGCCTTTAGATGAAGAAATAGCGCGGAAAACGTAGGAGAAACGAGTGGGATGAAGTTCCGAGGATAGTAGTTTGTGCCATGCGGTCGTATTGCGACCGCATGGCATTAGCACAACTTTTGTGGGGGTCATGCGGTCTGGCATGCGGCTGCATGGCCAACCGCATGACAAAGGAGTTTTCGCTGAGTTACCATGCGGTTTGGCATGCGGTCGCATGGCCAACCGCATGATGACATCATCATACGCGTTTTTGGATTTTAACTCGATTTTTGGCTTGGTTTTTATTCCTAATTCGGATATGAATTATTTCCTAGTATAAATAGGTCTCTTAGGGTTTATTAGACCAGACTTTTAGATATTATTTTAGTTTTAGCACGTAGAGGAGATTCTGGAGCTTTTGGAGAAGACGAAAGATTTGAATTCTTCACTACGGTTTTTCTAACTTTATGTTTAGATTTGTAGCTTTGTTTTGTTTTGCCATGACTATGAGTGGCTAGACTTTTCGTTATCTTATGATAGAGAGTAGATGAATATTTGATTCGAGTTCTTATTTTGATTAATTAATCACGACCTATTCTCCTTTTCTTTATTCTTGTGCTTATTTATGTTTGATTGATTGACCATCAATTGTGCATTTAGTTGTATTAATTTGATATCGAAAGAAGATAATTAACACCAGAATATAGAATAGGGAACATTCTCTTCAATATAGTCGAAAGATCTTGAGATTATAGTGAAGATAGAGGATCTAAGGGTCGTTTAGAAGTTATTTGTTGATAATTGATTGGACACAATAGTTATTAGCATATAATCAACGATTTATTTGTCGTGAAAACGAGCTTAAACTAATTGTGTGATCATCTTAGGGAGAATCGAGTCTTTTATGTGATTAATTAGTTAAAATAAGCTTGAGTTTACTTATTCATTGAAATCAAAGTCATAAGATAATCTCTTCTCTGTTTGATCTCGAATTTGCTTCCGTTGTGCTGTTTGATTTAATTTCATTTTTATTATTCTCGTTAATTAGATTAAAAACTCTTTTGATTAAAAGTCTAAATAGTGGATGTTATTTGAAAGTAGTATTTGTGGATCTTGATTTCAATCTCTATGGATTCGACATTGTTTACTATAATTTAACTGTTAATAAAATAGCGAATAAGTTTTTGGCGCCGTTGCCGGGGATTGATATTGAGATTTGTGATATTGTGATTAAATTGATTGAGACTAGTTTAGACATTTATTTTCAGTTTGTTTATTTTAATAATAATAATAATAATAATAATAATAATAATAATAATAATAATAATAGATAGGTAGATAGATAGATAAATAGATTAACGATGACTTTTCTTTGGTGTATGTGTTGGCCTTTACCTTACTTATTAGCGAAGGAAAAGAGAAGTATTTAACATTTAACACAAAAGAACGTAGTACAATATAAGAAGTGAGGAAGTATAATAGTCTTGTCGTAAATATTTCAAACGTTTACAGAAGTCGGATCTCATTGCGATTAGGGACTCGGAACGATGTCAGGTCGGTCACCGGCGATGATCGTGACGAATACTCCGGCGAAAGATCTCGCTTACACCAATTTCGCCTACTGCTCCCCCGTTGATTACCGGAATTTCGTTGTACCTGAAACCGGGAACGCCTACGCTTTGATCGGCGATGTGTTCGTTCTTTCTATTGCATATCCTTTTTATCGAGCTCGCATTTTCTGTTTAATTGGAGCTGTTGATTTCTGATGATTTTGTAGTGTCCTAGTAAGTGGTTTATTGCATCCATTTACTGTTTTTATGTGACAATGTGATTGAATCCGACTTTGGTCCGAGGTTATGTAGGTTTAATTACTGGGAAATTGGATGGATGGTGATGTAATTTTACCGATTTGCTTTCATTTTTGCGTTTTGGTGTATCCTATTTATGCTAAGTGATGAAAATATAGGGTGGTATTGCCTGGATAGATATGGTTTTATGATTTGCTAATTGTTCTTGATTTAAAGTCCCCAGTAAGTGCCATATGCTATTGATTCCCCCCCTCCCCCCCGGTCTTTGCCAAATTTTGAACATTTTGCTTTCCATTTTCTATACTTTTCACCGCTGCAACGTTGAATTGTATGTCTATTTTAATGGAGGTACACCTGACCGACTAGTTAAGTAATGATAGTGCTTTTTGGTTTCATCAAAAGTCCATAAGTTATTGGGTAGCTGGTTTCAAACTAGAAGCTTGTGCTTTGATTTTAAGTGAGATTATTCCACTAATTCGGGTATTTGGAGAAATGCATAATAAATTTCCTATCATATCTCCTTTTGTATTCCCAATGGCTAAAGGTCAATATTTTTGTTTTGTAAGCTCTAGTGGTAAAATGATGCAAATTTATGTTTTGATCTTTCATTATTGAGCTTGTTATAGTTTTGCTTTTGATTTTCTACTGCCCACTGGTAGTTTGTCTGTATCACATGGTAACTCTCTTCTGAAATATTATGAGATGGGGAATATCTTCATGATATAAATATGTATCCTTAACTTCAATATACTGGACATGATGCCATTCCTGCTGGCCATCTTGGTTTTAATGCCATTCAGCGTCGTCATGCAAAAGTCTCCACGGGGGATACTGTGTCCGTTAGTAGGTAATGGTTTTAGCTTCTTTGATGATGGTGATCATTTCTCTTTTGACTTCTATTCTGATAGTTCATGTTAAATGTTTAGATTCACTCCTCCTGAAAATTTCAACCTTGCATTGCTGACCCTTGACTTAGAGTTTGTGAAGAGAGGGGCAAGAGATGAACAGGTATATTACATTTAACAGCGCACCTCTAGTGTTCCTGAAATTATCTTGGTTGTACCCTCTGCTCCTTGTCTCTGCTCTCTATAAGATATTTTGATTTTGTTATTTGATCTTTTTATGTGGTTGTACTTTCATATAGTGGAATGTTGTTATTGTCTCATCAATTTCACGTGGCTTTGGTGCATCTAATCAATGAATTTGTGTTGCCATCTAGGTTGATGCTGCTCTTTTAACCCAGCAGATTCGCAACAGATTCATGAACCAGGTAGTTGGCTACCTTTCTTGCCTCACATTTATATATGTGCAGCTGCAAATTGTTCTTCCATTGGTGTTTATCCGATCTGCTAGTGTTATAAACCTTTCCATTATCCGGTTTACTTTTATGCTTTTCGAGTTTCTTCGCAAGAAGAGTGGTGTCTTTACCTTTTTTTTTTTTTGGGAACTTGTTCTGTATTCCTCCTGTTTTCCCTTTCAAATGGTTCTTACTTTTGATGTTTCCTCACCTTTGATTAATCAACATATCCTGAACATTTGTTTCTTGGATCCTTAAGGCTTGTAGGTTTACATTTCTTAGTAATGGAAAGCGTGATGCGGGGTATAACTCTTTCATATAAGAAGTCGGTTATAAAAAATGTGTTCTGGACTTCTCATTCTACTCCAAAAGGCATTTGTTTCCATACATTTAGAAAAATTGGATTTCTTAGAAGAACTATATAAGAGTATGTTATTTTTAACCCCCACCTCCCCTCCAACATCCTGAAAATGGAAAATGCCTAAAAGATAAAATATGTTAGAAATGGTACAGTTTTCACCATTCTCAGAAAATAGCAGTACTATTGTTTAAGTATTGACCTTGAACTTCTGTTTGTTGTTGTTGTCGTCAAAAATATCCTATTAATTGGCACCTGTATTGATTTAAAGTTACACATGTAAGCATACAGAACTGGTATTAATTTTTATATATAAAAGAGAAAATGAGATTTAGAAATTGTATATCTGAAGAGATCGTCTTTGTATGGTTGTTGACACCATTTTCAATATGTGAAAATAATTTATGTCTATGCAGATTATGACAACTGGGCAAAGGGTAACATTTGAGTATCATGGCAATGGGTATATCTTCACTGTCAACCAAGCTACTGTTGAGGGGCAAGAAAAATCTCATGGTATGGAGAGGGGGATGATATCACCTGACACATACATTATATATGAAGCATCAAACTCAAGTGGAATAAAGGTTTCCTTTTAACCTTTTGGCCTTTTGAACTATGCTATAGCTGTTGTATGCAATGTAAAGTAGATTTATTGATGTTTTTTTGCGGACGTAATACAGATTGTCAACCAGAGGGAAGCTGCTAACAGCAACATCTTCAGGCACAAAGAATTCAATCTCCAATCATTTGGTATAGGTGGTTTGGGTGCAGAGTTTGCTGACATATTCCGAAGAGCTTTTGCCTCGAGGGTTTTCCCTGCACATGTGACATCTAAGTAAACTTTATACTCTAGATTCTTGTGAAGTTGTACATATATTCTCATTTCAGTGTAACTCAAGTGAGATGAAAAAGCTCAACTTATGGTTGCCTTTAACTGTTGCGGGTTGTAATTTTTATGCTCTTCTTTTAGACTTGGCATCAAGCATGTTAAGGGTATGCTGCTTTATGGACCTCCTGGTACTGGGAAGACTTTAATGGCTCGGCAGATCGGAAAAATGTTGAACGGAAAGGAACCCAAGGTATAAGCATAGGTTTATTAATTTGTTCTGCTGTTTTTGCCTGATTGTTCTTGTTTGAATAGAACTCCTTTTTTCTGTTTGTATTTCTGATTATTCTTTCATACTTAATTGGAAGACGCACGAAACACAATGCATTTTGTATTTTTTTTTTCATTTCTATGTAAGCAAGTACCTGCTTTTGTACCAAAGAACATACGATAGTGATGTAAGTGACTATGGGCGGAAAACAAAATATGACGGGTTCAACGGATAACTTGATCGTTCCATTTTTTATTTGTTTTGTTCAGGAATCAATGATTCTGCTCGAACTTTAACTCTTTAATATAATAATCACCTTTGATAATTTGTATTCCATGAATAGTACTTGTTTCCAACCTGGTTTATGTCTATGATTCTGTTCTGGAAGGATAACTGGCATTGTCTGTGATAGCATGAGGCTATCTTGATAGAACTGTGGATTCTAATCTGTGCCCTGCCCCTCTTACATAGTGTATTTCTCACTTCTTAAAAATGGTTCGATCTGTAATTTTAGATTGTGAACGGACCTGAAGTATTGAGCAAATTTGTTGGTGAAACTGAGAAAAATGTCAGAGATCTATTTGCTGATGCTGAGCAAGATCAAAGAACCCAAGGTTGGTCACTTTGAAGAAAAGAGTCAATGAATTCATTGTTTCTTGGCTCATTGTCTTTCTTCATCTTTCAGGTGATCAAAGTGAGTTGCATATCATCATTTTTGATGAGATTGATGCGATTTGTAAGGTACGGTGAGAAGTCACAGTAGTATTTAGTGTGTCTTTCCAATTTGTATTGGCACTTCACATTGTTTACACCTCCCATTATAGAACATAATAAAATTTCAAGCTGCAAACTAGTTCATTGTCAGTGCTTCATAGCATGTTGCTTAAACTTTTTTGGTTTGTATTTCTCAGTCTAGAGGTTCAACTAGAGATGGAACTGGCGTGCATGATAGTATTGTGAACCAACTCCTCACTAAGGTACTTCTGGTTTTAGTCAAGTTGATGAGCCATTTCAGTTTTGTGTTGCTGATATATTCCTTTTTCTTGCTGTTTTAGATAGATGGTGTGGAATCTTTGAATAATGTCTTGCTCATTGGAATGACAAACAGGAAAGATTTGCTTGATGAAGCTCTTTTGAGGTATATGTGGATCCTTTTATTCATTTTGTTTACCAGAGATGATAGTCTGAATCCTCTATGGAAAAAAAGCAGCGACCAGTCCAAATAAATAGCATTTTCCAACTTATAAAATGTGACTCGTGATTTTCAGGCCTGGACGTTTAGAAGTCCAAGTGGAAATCAGCCTTCCTGATGAAAATGGTCGGTTACAGATTCTTCAAATTCATACAAGCAAGATGAAAGAAAGTTCTTTTATTGCTCCAGATGTGAACTTGGAAGAGCTTGGTATGTGAATGGCCTCCAGCACTTTTTATCAACATATTTTTGCTAATTCCTTCTTCACCTCGACCTTGGACAGGAATCTGATATTAAGTAGCTATGATAGTAGAACTACTAACAGTAGTAACATTTTAAAGTCTCAAGAAAAATAAGATTTTTAAAATTTTATACAGTCTGCAAATCACCTTGCTAATTAACTAGTCAAACTACCATTACGATGGTAAGCATGGACCTTCTAATATGGTGAAGTACTAACATTCATAGGGCATGCAGAACTACTTTTGATGACTAAAGGATAAGCGAGCCCTTTTTCCATGTTTTTTTTTTTCCTTCCAAATTGAGATGACTGATAAAAGGGAATATTTTGATATACTGGTCTGAAGGCCTTCAGTCTTACTTTACGTTGAATGAGATAATGCTTAAACACCTATAGATTTATATTCCGCAGAAAGTTTGAGAACTAGGGCAGTTAAGGATTACTGATATGTTGATTCATCTTAAAATTAGCTAACAAGTTAAATTTTGTTTCTGTTTGTAGTGCTATGTATTTAGGAAATTAAGTATTTAGGCACGCACTAACTACATCTTCATTCTTTAGCATTTCATATTCTAAAACTTCCTTTATGCTGAATGTCTATTGTGAAAACACACACACACACACACACACACGACACACATATTTAGATGGACACATAGATAGAATTTTGGGGGTTAAATTTTCTTAGAGAACTTAAGTTTGTTGCTCTTTTGCAGTTTATTTTGCCATTACTTGAGTCAATTTACAATGCTACTTCAAGCATTGTTTTCTTTGCATTTAAAAGATTTATGTTCTAAATATCTCCCTCTTTAATGTAATTTATCGATGGTCATTGTGTGGATTCACTTATGTACAATGGTAATATAAGGTTTGATCATAGTACGAGATTAATATCAAAATCACAATTTTTTTATCCATAACTGGTGTAATGAAGTGTTGCATCTCAATGGGTGCATGACCATGTGATCATAAATTTCTGTGCTAAATTATTGAAACAATTGTTTAAAACCTTAATGCTCTTTCTGGATGCAGCTGCTCGGACAAAAAATTATAGTGGAGCGGAGCTGGAAGGTGTTGTAAAAAGTGCAGTCTCATATGCTTTAAATAGGCAACTAAGTATGGATGATCTTACTAAACCCGTGGATGAAGAGAATATAAAAGTTACTATGGATGATTTTTTGAATGCCCTTCATGAAGTGGTTCCAGCATTTGGAGCTTCGACAGATGACCTTGAACGTTGCAGGTATTGCCAGATTCCTATAGATAAACTTGTTTCATGATCAAATTTACTACAAAATTCAAAGATTTTAAAGCTTGTAACATGGTATTTTCGCTGTATGGTGCTACTAGAAATTTCAAAACCAAACATATACTAAGTGCCAGACTGCCATCATGTTATCTCCTATAATTGCTAGGTCATGTCGCATTTCAGCTTTCTTTGCAGAAGGTTGATTGTTTATCTGATATGGGAAAAGGCTCTAAGGGCTCTATGATCTGTCATCCAGATTGTGGATTAAAAGCCGCCGTTTAAAAATAATACTCCCGTCCCATCTATCTTGACCCCCTTTTCTTAATGGGCTGTCCCATCCATCTTGACCCTTCTAAAAAAATAAACAATTAACTCTTCAAACGTACCCACTTTCTATCTTTTTACCCTTCTCGTTAATCTTCTGTGTGGGACGGAGGGAGTACATTTCTGCCGGAGTGCAAATGATTGAAACTATTATGTTGGTCCTGATTTCAGCTAAAATGTTACCTATAAGGAATTGTGCTGCATAACTGTAGTTGGTATGGCTTGTGAGCCGAAGCAGCGAGTGATACTTTTGAGCACAAAATTAATACTATTGCAAAAATTGTATTCGTACTCAAAAGTATTATTTGTGTTCAAAGATATTACTTATATATTTACTTGGGTCTTCCATCTTATGGAGTTTGGTTCATGCGAGTTTCATACAATTTTACTAATATGCCTTTTGTTTATTTGTTTTAGAAAAATTCAAAATCTATTTCATGCTAACTTTTTTAGAGTTCTTAATGAATTGATATTTATGGATAGCGAAATTTTCTTCTTTGGAAAGGTAGAAAAGACGATTATGATTGAAGGGTAGGAGTGGAGATATATTTTCCTCATAGATTTCTTCACACTAAATTATTTTTATTATTCACTCCCGTTATCTTTCCATCTTCCCATTTTCCTAGAATACAGCACCCATGTGTAAGCTCTTTTGATATGTTTGGTTTTGATGCGTGCTTTAGTTGGGTATAAATTATGTACCACAGGGCACAGGGGAGCAGGTGATGATTTTTGAAGTTTTTTTTGGTCCTTATTTATCTTTATCTGGCCATATCTGTCTGCGATTCATGTAAAGAGAACTTTTTGTATTGTGTTTATGCATCACAAATGTGATGTGTATTCTGGACATATCTCCATCTGAGAGCTGATCAAATGTTTCTTACAGACTCAATGGCATAGTGGAATGTGGTACAAGACATGATCACATTTACCGACGAACTATGCTATTAGCTGAACAAGTTAAAGTTAGTAATGGAAGTCCACTTGTTACTTGCCTTCTAGAAGGCCCAAGTGGCAGGTAATTTTCTGGTTCCCTGGATTTTATGAGTTTTAGTACACTGTAAAATCTCTTTTCTTTTGGGCAGTGGTAAGAGTGCAATGGCAGCAACAGTTGGAATTGAAAGCGATTTCCCCTATGTGAAGATTGTAAGTTATTTTACTTTGTATTTTATTTATCTAGTCATCAATTAGTATGTTACTCATCTTCATAACTCATTTCCTTTTTCTGGCCAATTGCTAGATATCTGCTGAAACAATGATCGGACTCAGCGAGCCTACAAAATGTGCTCAGATTGTTAAGGTTTTACTCAATGCCCTTCTTTAGACACTACCTGTCAATATAATATGTTAGCTATATGTGAAAAAAAATATGTCCCTCAAGCTCATTGACCAGTCTGCCCTTTTTCCATACCTCATGAGCATGTGTGGTTTGACTTAGCATATATCATACTGTCCATTTATATACTGTTACTGGTATGCATTTGGTTGAGGGATATTTTATGTGTGCTTTTCCTTATAGGTATTTGAAGATGCGTATAAGTCGCCATTAAGCATAATTGTCCTCGATGACATCGAAAGGTAAATTTAAAATGTAGATGAATGGATTGGATCACTTAGCACTCATTTGATCCATCTCTTTTTTTTTTAATTAATTTTTCGTTTTTGTAGGTTATTGGAGTATGTGGCAATTGGCCCTCGTTTTTCAAATTTAATCTCTCAGACACTGTTGGTGCTTTTGAAACGGCTTCCTCCAAAGGTATCTTTTTATTTTTTATTTTGCCATGTATTGCTGAATGTAGTTTCCATACTGCTAATGTTTTCCAGATAGCATCCAACTTACCTCGTTAATAACAAGTTACAATGCATGTTGGTTTTATTAATGTATTTTTTTGGAGAGGTGCTATAATATTTTTTTATATAGACTAATTTAGAGATAATCTTATTTACTCAGGGGAAAAAGGTTCTTGTTATTGGGACTACAAGTGAAGTAAATTTTCTGGAATCAGTTGGCGTTCGAGATGCATTCTCAGTGACCTACCATGTTCCAACACTGAAGTCAGAAGACGCCAAAAAGGTATTGTCAGCAGTCTTCTGAGTGGCGGGGAAATAATTGCGGAAATAAATAATGTTTTGAACTTACGCATGTTCTGATAATTTTTTTGGTTGGGGGGGTATAATACTCATGTTTTTAGATGGCAGTCATGTTTTCATCTGGCATCTTAGACGGAGCAACATATTAACACATTTGAGGGCGCAATAGCTCCTATCTATTTCTTGTTTTTATTTTACTGACATTCTCACTCCCTATCAGGTGTTACAGCAGCTTAATGTTTTCTCCAGTGATGATGTTGAGTCTGCTGCAGAGGCATTGAATGATGTAAGTCTAACACAACATACGTTGACCTTTTCTGGTATCTCTAACGAACTACATGATCATTGATGACGACGTACATGATCATGGATCATCCATGTTCTAGCTATCATCTTGCCTTGCTAGTAAAACTTCACACTGTGAAATACAACCTGACACTTTTCGCTCTATTTTGGTTTTGTGTATTCCAGATGCCCCTCAAAAAGCTGTACATGGTTGTTGAAATGGCTGCTCAGGGAGAACATGGTGGAAGTGCAGAAGCTATATACTCCGGTAAAGAAAAGATCAATATTTCACACTTCTACGAATGCCTTCAGGATATGGTGCGATATTAGTGCAACACTGTCCTCTTCAAGAAGGATATTATTGATACTAAGTAATAGTGCAGGTGCGATTCAAATTTTTGTGTTTGTTTCTCATGTTTGCTTCTTTTCTCTCTTTTTTCCGGTTGATATTTGACGTCTTTGTATGTCCTCGTCCTATTATTTAGAGGGGCTTTAAAAAGTGTGGTTTGTTGTTGTTGGTTCGAACCAAGTATTATGTCATGTTATTACTGTAGTACCATATTTTTTGTTCCTATAAACCGAAACTGCACCCCATTTTCTCTCCTGTGTAGTCTTTAAGCTAATGCACTCTCTATCTCTCTAGATAATATTGGGCGATGATCTCTATTTAGGGTATGTAAATGTTAAAGTTTTGGATAAACTTGTTTATATTTTAGTTGCACTTCAGTGGAAAATTCGTACTGTTTTATTAACATATTAGAGAGATTGTAGTATAAAAAGTTTCCAAAATTGAGATTGGAATAGGAAACGACGGTTCAAAACGGAATCTGAATTTGTTCCTTAACTGGTTCCTTTTTTTTCATTTTTATTTAATTTGATCTTTGAGCAATGGAGATTGAATCTAAAAGACCCTTACCTTGTTCATTCGTTTTGGAATAATTAAAAATTAAAATTATTGAGACCAATCATCAATCAAATTAAAGGGCCGATTGGCTTCTTGGGACCCTTATCTCATAATCTTTTGACCTCAACCAGAAGAAAATAACAAAAAACAGAATCTTGAATTGTCCATTTCAATCATCAGATTCGCAATTCCTTTCAGATTAAAAAGTAGTAAGAAAGATAAAAGTTACGTGACTCAGTTTTCCTTCAAAATAATGCCAGAAAATGTTAAATCCCAAATTCTCTCATTCTTGAATATTGTTTGTAGCGCAATATTTTATATCAATTTTTTTCATCAGAGATTCCAAATCACGTAACCTCGATCAGCCTAATCTTCTAAAAACCTACCAAATTAAACATAAAATTCAACTTTTAATGATATATTGTGGTACAAATGTATAAATGCTGATAACGAATATGAGAAAAACCAAAGAATAAGAAAAGGAATTGGGCGACCCATTGCTGAGCAATTTCAAAGTGTGGACAAAGACGTGACTGGCTTAAAATCTTAAGGAATTTGTTCACTACCACCATTCTCCTTGTTTGCTCGCTCAGCTCAACCGAATATTTTAAAGGAAACCCACAAATCATAAATTACTTTTTCAATTTCAAATTATAATAGTAGTATATTTTAATTTGTGACATCAGTTGCAACATAAATCTAAGTAATTATGCTTCCTAACAATGAATGACATTACACATGTACACTCATGTCATCAACTCCGATTATTGCATATGGAGTGGTTTACCCAGTGTGCATCAAATGAAGCTAGGGGTCTACACATAAATATATTAGGAAAGGTGCTAAATTGAAATTTTCCGACAAAATAGAGCGCTAAATTGATTTATTTTTAAATACATAAATAAAATGGGATTTTAAATTTGTTGGTGAGTGTTTGAGCACTCCAGTTCTCCTCTATCTGCTGCTGAATGTAGCAACAGCAAGTATATATCACGGCATAAACAAATAGTAAAACTACCGCAACAAAAACAATACTCTCTGCGTTCACAAATAGTTTTTATCCCTTTCTCGACTCAGTATTCGTGAACGGAGAGTGTAATACAATTAATAGAAGATATCTCATATGCTAGAAAAAGCAAACAATAGGTGATGTATATATTTGAGAAAATGGAAAATGAAAGCTCTCACCCCGGCCATAATCAAGATTCTCATCACCTTTATACCCTAGAGCGAGAGAGCGCGCGCATGGACCTCACTCGCAGCAGGCTATAAATAGGCAGCTCCCTCCACCTCCAAAGAGAAAATACAGCATACAGTAACCACACTTAACTCATACTATCCAACCTTCTTTCAGTTTCCTCTTCAACCTCCATAAACATCATCATGTCGTCTGTCAACTGCGGAAACTGCGACTGCGCTGACAAATCCCAGTGCGGGTAACTCTCTCTCTCTCTCTCTCTCTCTCTCTCTCTCTCTCTCTCTCTCATGAGTAGTAATAATACTATATGCATGTGGTGATTGGTGTGTGTTTGAATGAATAATTGCAGGAAGAAGGGCTACACAGCCGACATCATTGAGACCGTGCAGAGGTAATCTTTAATTTTCTGCAGAATACTACTATTACTATATACTCTAATTGATCATCACAACACAAACCTACCTAAATTAATTAAATTCTTAACATATTATCTCCTCTTTTTATATATATTAGTTGGACTAACTGGAATAATAATAGTACATAATTGATGTGTTGTTTTGTAGCTACACCTACAGCATGGTGATGGATGCCCCGGCCGCGGCCGAGCACGACGGAAACTGCAAGTGCGGCACTAGCTGCGCTTGCACCAACTGCACCTGCGGCCACTGATTAATAATTAGTTAATTAAAGAAGTGTGATGTGATGAGTAGCAAAAACAAAGGAAAAGGGGGGGATGCATGGCTGGCTCTGTTTATCTTATTATCATATCATATCATATCATATCTATGATGAATAAGTTATAGTTTGTGTGTTTCTAATTGTCTTGTCGATCTGAGTCAATTTCTAGCTACTCTCCCTTTGTACTACTCTCCTTAATTACTTTGCCTCATATTAATTCAATGAATTACTAATATCACTGTCCTCTCTCTCTCTCTCTCTCTCTCTCTCTCTCTCTCTCTCTCTCTCTCTCTCTCTCTCTAACTGCTGAAAATGTGGAATCTTGATTCCAAGTATTTTTTACATTGCGGGAAGAAAAAGAACCTAGCTAGCTATCGAGAAGTGCAACCCCAAATTAACGTTGTATATATAAACGAAAAGTGCCCGCAAAATTTCCTTTCTTCATCACTAACTATAGAAACAATTAATTTGATTATGCCATCCATTTACATTTATAAGGTAAGTCTCACATTTTTTTTAATAATGTCACTAATTAAAAATAAAATTGTTACATCTTGTAATGTCTACCTATTACGTGTGTGTCGCAACCACACAATATAATCTAGTGATATTTGAGAATATAATGAATTAAGTTTTAAAAATTATAAATGAAACAAAATTAAGTTACTTTGTGTATGGCAAAAGTATATAGATGCAATGTCACTAAATATTGTTACACATAAATATAAAGAATGTAACAACTTTTATGATTTTATCGGCGTCACAAAAATAATACTACATACATATATGTATATATAAAAGATTTAGACATTAATGGCATTTACATATAAAAGATTTAGACATTAAAGGCATTTACAGATCGCATTTTGTTCCATGCTTGGCTTTGAATTGGTCGTCTTTCGGTGGTACTGGTATAACACTTTCAAAATTAAATTAATATCGCTTTTATTTTAAAACCTTACGTCCCGGATGCACGGTGCATCCATAAAACTTAAAAGTTAGTACTGTATATTCTAATTATGAATTAACATAAAACCCTAAATAAGGAAAAGTTTCAGAGTTGAGATATTGATATTAACTCCAATTCAAAAGAAAAACAAAAAAAAAATTGCTGCTGGTAGCCATTATTTACCAGTTATATATGCTCTGATGTCTGAATAACTCAATTTAATTTGAACATATACATGGCATTGTTGAACCAAACAAATACTATTAGAGTGTTATAAAACTTAAAATGCATACTCATATCTTTACTACGTGTAGCAAACAGCTTCTATAAATAAAAATAAGAGGCAAATGGTGATATGTCATTACCCTACATGGTAATATCAAATTTTGTCAAAAGTTCACTTTTGATAAATATTGGGTAAAATTGTATCTAATTTGACTGAAATACCCTTATAGGGTAGTGGGTGTATATTTATTACTGTTTTTCTCTCTCTTCCCTCTCATTCTCGCTCCCGCTTTTCTCTCTCTCTCCATTTTCTTCTCCAGCACGGCGATTCCTCTTCCTCTTCCTCTCACTCCGCCGTCACCTCTCTCCGCGGCGTCGAGCAAAGCCGCCGCACCGAGCAAAACTGCCGCGAGCAAGCACCAAAGCCGCGACGAAGCAGAGCACCGCCGCGACGCAACCGACGAAAGTCGCCACAAAACTAGGTCCTCCGTTCTTCGTTCATCCCCACTCATTTCCGCCGCCGTCTGCATCATCCAGAATCACTACACCAACTATTGTCGCCGGAAATCCATAGATCTCGCCGGAAAGTCATAGATCTAAAATTGGGGTAATGGGTTTATTTGAATTTTTTTTCAATTCATGATTTTTTTAGCCTTGTTTTTACTCATTTATAGGTTTTTCGTTGAGTTTCTGATGATTTCTAGTGTATTTGGGTTGAATTCCGAGCGATTTCGATGTATTTGTGTAGATCTGATGTTGCTGTAAATTTCCGGCGACGGAATTTTCTGGTTCAGGGTTGGTACGTTTTCGTAATTGCATACTGGTGCGTACCAAGTTTACCTGGCACGCAGTACGTATTTACCAGTACATACCAAGTGTACTTCGTACGCAGTACGCATTTATTAATGCGTACCAAGTTTACTGGGTACGCAGTACGCATTTATTAATGCGTACCAAGTTTACTCAGTACGCAGTACGTATTTGTAAATGTGTACTGCGTACCTAATAAACTTGTTACGTTTTTGTAAATACGTACAGAGTTGTCAAGTAAAATACAGGTACTATGTTTGATTATCACTTGATTTCTTCGATTTCGCGGGTTTACTATGTTTTGAATGTCGATTGCGTACCCAGTTTGTTGAGTAGAATGGAAATTAGGGTACAATTTATAGATTTGGCAGAAAATTGTACTGGTACATCGGGTACGTTTTGTGAAATACGTACCGGTAATTCCAGATCTGTAATTTCTGGAATCGTGGATAGCTTCTTGTTGAATTTCTGAAACTATTTATGCATAATGTATTTTCGCATTCGGTTCATTTGAATATGACATTGTATGCTTAAAATTGGTACGATTTTTGCAAATACGTACCAAGAAAACTAGTGTGTTTCTAGTACACTCGGTACGCATTGTGAAAAACGTAACGAGTGTACCAGTATTTCATTTAAATATAGGTACGTATTTACAAAAGCGTACCTACTTTACTGGTACACTTGGTACGCATTTTAAAAAACGTACCAAGTGTACCAGTATTTCATTAAAATGTAGGTACGTTTTCACAAAAGCGTACCTACTTTACTGGTACACTTAGTACGCATTGTGAAAAACGTACCGAGTGTACCAGTATTTCATTTTTTTCAAGTACGTATTTGCAAATGCGTACCTACTTGACAAGTACATTAGGTACGCATTAGTAAAAACGTACCATGCGTACTTAGAGTTTTAGTACGTATTTGTCAAAGTTTACCAGTTTTACCAAGAAGATTATGATTAAACAGTGAATATGTATTTGTTATTGAATTATTTTTGTTTCTCATTGCAGCACAGATGGAAATACAAGAGGCAAATGAAGGCAAATGAATGAAAAGTGAATTCTTGTTAATATTTTGTGCATGATGGATAGTATTTTGTAAATCCATAAACATTAGTATATTTTGGTATAAACATTAATATCAACAAATATATTGGTATTATTTATAAGATAACTATGTATTTGAATTCTGGTACGCACAGTACGCAAATGTAATTTCTTTACATTCTCAACACCACAAAAGGCTCCGATATTCCTCCTGTTTTCAATTAATATTACATTAATTAAACCTGGTACGCATTGTCAAAATCGTACTAGGATTACCAATTAAGAATGGTACACTTGGTACGTATTGCGAAAATCGTACCGAGCTTACCACTTGCAATATGGTACACCTGGTACATTTTTACAAAATCGTACCGAGTTTACCAATTCTACACTGGTACACCTGATACGCATTGATAAAATCGTAACGAATTTACCAATTCAACACTGTAAACTTTGATATTATAAGCTGAAATGATTAACTTACAGTGGAGCTTCATCTAAGGTCAACCAATGCTCAAATGTACCAAAATTTACTTCAAAAAGTACAAAGATTTACAATAATATTTGACACAATATTGATTAAAACGTCAAAAATTTCAAACAAAAACCATGACAAACACTACACAGCTAATAAAATTAAATAAATCCCCAATTATCAATCAAATCTATGTGGATCTTGACATGTTTGGCGAGTATGACCCGCAACGCCACAAATTCCACATTTCTTCGTTTTGCGGGTTCTCGTTTTGATGTTTGGTTGATTGCTACTCCATTCTTCTTCCGGATTAATCAAGCGACGTCTTAGAGAACATGTACTCATATAATGACCTTTCTCATGACACCACAAACATCCCCGACTGCGTGTGGTATGGGATCCAGCTGGAATCCTCTTTGTACGCTTAGGTTCCTTAGGTGTAAGAACAATCCTTGAAGCAACATGTGGCGGCACACACGACGAATCTTTATCCTGAATAGACATCATCAGCATAAATCTCACGCCACGTCGCAGTAGAATACTATTCAAGCACATATAACAGTGGAGATTCCTTCTTAAACCTAAAAATGTTACGTTTGGTACGAAATTAGAAAATCGTACCAAGTTTTCCAAGAGCTTATACTTATATTTGGAAAACTTGGTATGATTTTCTAATTGCGTACCAAGTTTTACCAGTTCGATCTGTTACGTTTGGTACGAAATTAGGAAATCGTACCAAGTTTTCCAAGAGCTTATACTTATATTTGGAAAACTTGGTACGATTTTCTAATTTCGTACCAAGTTTTACCAGTTCGATCTGTTACGTTTGGTACGAAATTAGGAAATCGTACCAAGTTTTCCAAGAGCTTATACTTATATTTGGAAAACTTGGTACGATTTTCTAATTTCGTACCAAGTTTTACCAGTTCGATACAATCGCCGGAAATTACATCCATAGCTTAAAATCGCAACCACAAATCGCCGGAAAATTACAATTGCACCAACGTAACGCTTTCTAAACAAAAATAAAATAATAAAATACAGCAAAATCGCATAAAAATTTGCAGAATAAAAGAAAACCACAAATAAAAAATTCTCCAAAAATCACAGTAAAAACATATAAACGACGGCGACGATGAAGCTAATCGTGACCACAAAAGCAGAAGCTCCGGCGACGATGAAAAAGACGTCGACGATGATGGAGGAAAAATCTCGAAATTATGGAGACGACAGAGATGACTGCGCAACGACGCCGAGCAGCGGTGACAGTGACGGCGACGACAACAGCGACCACGACGATGGAGAGAGATCAACAATGGCGAAATCAGCAGACAAAAAAACTTGAGGAAGAAGAACAGAAAAAAAAACGAGAGAGAGAGAGAAAGACGTAGCTGAGGGAATGAGGGGAAGAGAGAGAAAAAAGAAAGAGAAAAAAGAGAGAGGAAAATAAAGTGAAAAAGTAGGAGAGAGAATGTGTTAGGATGGAATAAGCTATAAAGTATAAGGGTATAAATGTTCAAAAAGTAAACATATTACAATTCAGCTAATGACATATAGGTGTATTTTCTCTAAAAATAATGTAAGTTAATATTTGAATTTTGATTCTTTTAATCAAATTACGCAAAAAAAAAAAGAAAAAAGGGGCAAGGTTTCTCCTGTTGGTTCCCATTAAATGCTTGCAATATAGTGTGGATAGGATAATAGTGGGAAGGGGGAAATTAAAACAATATAAAAGTGATCAGCTGCTGCTACCCTCATTTAACTTAGCCCTGTAAAGTGTAAACATAAGCCCGGAAATAGAGGGTTTTCTTATCTCAATTTTAAACTTACGATAGAATTAGGTGTAATTAATAGTAGTAATTAATGAGAATTAGTTGATAATTAAAGGGGTTATAGGCAATTAAGAGTAATTAGAGAGTAACTAGGGGTATGGTATGGGTTTAATAATCCCTATTAAAGATTATTAATCACAAGTATAACTTATTAATTCTCAATTATACAGTAAAACCTCTATAAATTAATACTCTTGGGATCATGAAAATTTATTAATTTAGAGAGGTATTAATATATTGATAAATTAATATTTTATTAATTAAAAGAGTGATTTCTTAAATTCAAAAAATTAGTTATATTTGGTATTCTTGTGCATTGAAATAAATGAATTCATACATGTTTCATTGAATATATTCATGCATCACCCAATTTATTGTAACAAATACATATATTCATGTACAAATGAAGCAATCTCAAGCGACTTAAGTGAGACAAACTTCGAAGAAGGCCTGCATGAGCTTGAGAATATGATTAAGGATTTTGGTTATCACAATCAAATGGACGTCAATAACTTGTTGGACTATTCGGGTGAAAATGATGAATGTTCACAAGTTCAAAGTTTAGAGGAAATTGTGGCTGGTATTATTGATGATCCTATTAATGATGAAGTTGAAGATGATTCAACACCGTTGGAACCAGTCACGCGTAATAAAGCTTTGAACGCGGCAACAACCTTTCACAATTTTTTATTGCAGTTAGAGAACTCGACATCGGAATTTTTAGTGCAATTAGAAAAATTAGAGATGAAATCCAATTAGATTTAAATTTTAATAAAAAATAAATAACAATTGATTCATATTTTAGTAAATTACCATGATAATAATAATTGTAATATTTAAAAATTATTAATTTATAGTATTAATGGGACCTATACATTTATAAAGGGACTTTCAAAAAATTATTATCTTATTATCTTATCGAATTTGATGATTTTTTACAAGGTCCCGAGTTGGGACCGGAGAAATTTATTATATTAGAAAGTTTATTAATTTATAGAGTATTAAATTATAGAGATTTTACTGTATTAAGCTTCAACATGATTAATTAATATATAGATATAAAAAAAGTGCAGCTCTAAAACAGAAGAATATATAAAGCACGATATTAAACGTCCTTACACGAAGAGGATCATCGGAGAATACTTTCTTAAGTAAGAAATGATAATAAATTTGGATTCTTGATTTTTGTTAATTAATAGCTCAAATTTAGTGATGCATTAAGTTACTATAATTTATGCATTACAATATTAATGCATTAAGATATTACAGTTTATGAATTACAAGGTATATGCATTACATCTCTACAATATATGCATTACTGATGTGATAAAATTAAAATGCATTAAAATGTACTCACTCTGTCCATGATAAGTGTGGTCCAGCTAAAAATGAACATGACCCTTTACCTTTTTATCCTTAAAAATCTTTTTATTTACCAAATAATTTTGAGTTGGTTGATTCTCCACCACAACAAATAACCGTGGATCTCATTCTCCACTCATACTATTTTTTCCTTATTCACTCTCCGATTTTTAGAACCTGTGTCACTCTCTACTGACCACACTTATCATGAACGAAAATAGTATTATTTTGACATTCTCATATAGCTAGGATCTATTCTCGCCATATTCCTACAGCTTGATACACGCAACAACCATATAGATGGATAAGCATGTTAGGCCACCCACAACGGCAGTGGCTAAGCCCGGGCGAAGGAGGAGAAGCCCGGGCGTCGTGTGGGCGCCGGCCGTTGGAGGAGGCGAGGGCGGGCTTCGGAGCTGGAGCCCTGGCGCGGCGAAGCCCGTGGGCGAGAGGAAGAAAATGGAGGGGAGGAGGGACACGCGTCGCCTTCTCCCATTTTCTGATATATATATATATATATATATATATATATATATATATATATATATATATATATTTTAAATTCTGAATTGTAAAATTTAAAAAAAAAAAAGGTAACGGTAATATGATAAAGATGAAACGACTATTTTTGTGTTTTTGCTATAAATATGTCATCTATCTCCTCTCAAACATCCACACCTTCTCATTCTTCATTCTCATTTCTACATTCCAATTACATTCTCTTATAATATACACGAGAAAAACAAGCGACATGGACCTGGAACAATTGATGCGTCACCGTGAAGTGTGCGCATTTCTCAAGCAAAAATACCAGTTTCCGGATGTTAATATGTAATTTTTAATTTCCAGTATTTAATTTGTAGTTTTTAATTTGTACTTTTTAATTTGTATTTTTTAATTTCTAGTATTTAATTTGTAGTTTTTAATTTGTATGAATTGTATTGTAATTTTCTAATGTTTCAATACAACTTCGTATTTTATTATTTTTATTGTCATAAAAAATAGAAAAGTTAAATTAAAAAAAATCAATCATTGCATAGCCCTAGGGATCGGGTTTCACTATAGTGAAAATTTCAAGCTCGGGCTATCAATCATTGAAACCCCACCAAAATTCCCATAGGCCTAGGACTTCGGAGCCCACTGTTGTGGATGCTCTTGAATAATTAATTCTCATCAATAAATGAAAAAATGAAAGCTTATAGGAAGATTCCCTCTCCCTCTCCCACTTTCATTCTTCTTAGGATTCTCTCTCCGTTACCTTTTAATCCCTTTGAGCGCGTGGCCTCACACGCACCATACCTTCATACATAAGGGACAAGGGTCAAAAACACCCCGAATATTTATGCTGAAAAATCAAATAAATTCCTAATGTATTTTTGGCTATAATTAAGCCCTTAAAATTTGTACTCTTTAACATACTTAGCTTGTTCCCTCCCTATACCACTCCAAATGAAATTAATGCCAAATAAATCTTTCCTGTTTTCTTTATTTTTTAATTTTTTTACATTGAAGTTCAATTCACATTTTTCCATTTAATTTCATTTATCACGCTTTATTTTTTGTTTTTTCATTCTTCCCCTTCAATTTTAAATTATTGTTTTTCATCTAATCTTTTACTTTTCAAGGTTGATTATTCAAATATATTATTAATTTAAGCTATCCATATTTTATTCAAAATTGAATGTGATCATCTTCTTCTTGTTACTGTTAGTTTTACCAACTCAATATTTATCAATTTTATTTGTGATAGAAAACATGAATTATTGTACTAAATATTTATTTATTAGTTTGAAAATTGTAGTACACGTGGATGCTTTGGATTTGCCTCTACAAGAAGACAACCATTTATAGTCTACCTCTCTCTACTGTTCTTCTTCATAACGATGGAAGAAAATAAAGAAAGAAAAAATGGTTTATATCTTGATTAGAGAAACAGAAAATAAAAAATGGAGTAAGAAAGGGAAAGGAATAAAAAGAATCCAAATCAGAGTAACATAACAGGCGATAAATAGAATAAGAAAGGGAAAACTAAAACGAAAAAGTAGAAAATACAAAAAAGAAAGGTACATTAATTTAATTTGTAGTGGTAATGGTCAAGAGGGGCATGAAGGTTAAGAATAAAGTTTAAGGATTTAATTGTATCTAAAATACATTAGAGGCTTAGAGCATGTACTAGGGGATCGATCACCAGTATTTAAGCTGGTGTCGATCCCCATTAGATACTCCCTCCATCGACACTACCGATATCTAAGCCGTATGTAGTGGCTTCGCTCGATACTGATATTGATCAATGAGGATCGAGAGTGGTGTCGATATATCGACACTGCTCTCGACCTCACTCTCTCCCTCTTTCGGTTCACGTGGCGATACACCATTGGTCCAATTTTTATTTTTTTTAGAAATTAAAAAAAAAAACGAACGGTTACATTTTTTTCATCCCCTATAAATACCCCTTCAATTCATTCATCCTTCACACCAAATTTCATTCTACACCTTCAAAATTCAATTCATCACCTAAAAAAAATCACTCTTTTCTTCCACAAGCTATAAAAGAAATAATGAGTTGGTCGGGTGCGTTTTACAATCATGAAGAGGAGGAGGAGCGACGCCACCGAACGTCTTATGGACGGTCTGATTGAAGAGATTTGAACACGTTTCGGTCCACTCCACTAATAGTTCTTGTGTTTTTTTTTATTTCTTAATTATTGTATTTTTAGTTTATTAATTAGTGTATGTTTTATTTTTTTTAATTGAATAAAATTGTCATTTCTTAATTTTTGAATTTAATTAAGTATATTTTATGTTATTTATTACAAATAAAAAAATAACAAAATAAAATCTACTCAATCATTGCCAATGATTATAGACTCCAGAGTCTAACTCAATACCCGTAGTGGAAATTTTTACCAGTGTCTTACTCAATACTACTAATCATTGAAATCACGCTTACCGGTGATAGACCTGGGGTCTAACTCAATACCCGTAGTGAATGCTCTTATTTGATCCTGAATGTAGACATTAAAGAAGGTATTTTTGACCTTTTACCCCATGCATAATCATATCGTCTGTCTGTCAAGTGCAGAAACTGCGACTGCGCTGACAAATCCCAATGCGGGTTAGTCATCTCTTGTGTGTGTGTTTTCCTTTTTATAAGATTGAAATATAGTAGTATATGAAGACTCGACATGAAGAAAAAAGATTCTCGCTTCAATTATATACAAATGTTTACACTTTCCAAATTTAATACTCCCTCCGTTCCCAATTTAAAGTCTCATTTGATAGTGGGCACGGAAACTAAGAAAAGTGATAAAATAGAAGTAGGTGGGAGAAAAAGGTAGTGGTAATGATAATAGATTACTTTTGCTAATTTAAGGATTAGGAAAATATCTTTACATTTAAATAAATAGAGGGTGATGCATGACAACTTGGTTTATTAATTGAAGTTGATTATTTTTTTTGTCGAATTTTCGGATAATTTTTAACTGTGATTAATAAATTTAATATGCCAATATTAATATGCCAACATTTTTATTAAGGGATGAATAAAATTAATATGCCAACATTAATGCCTACGTAAAGAAAATCTGATAAGGATATCTATGTTGTTATCGATTGTAAGGAACGAAATCTGTTAAACTCACACAGTAATAGAGAATAAAATTTAAATTAAAAACTGAGCACAAAAAATCAAAATGAAAGAAAGCATTAAAAAAAATGGAGGCAAATCAAAAGTATTTGGAGCCAAAAACAGATTTCATTGATTAAATAATGTTGTAACAGTAGAGTGATATGACCAAAAAAGGGGGAGGGGGGATTTAAACAACTCCTAACCCCCCAAAAACAACAATATATAGAGCATTGAGAGCTCATTAATTCCTCTCAACCACAATCCAGAAATCTCAGCAATTAAAGGCAGCAATGTCAGTTTTTAAATCTACCAAAAAACTGACAGAAATATAAAAAAAACATATTGGCCCAATGGTTACTCCAACACAGCAGCAATGGAAAGCTCGAGTATGGCGCCAAACAGAAGGTTGCCGCAAAATTCAATCTTTCTTTGAGGACAATTTGGAGAACTTGGCAAGCAGTAACAACTCAGGTAGCCCTTGGTGTTCCTGTACATCTGCAATAAAAAAGATTACGTAAGCAATACAAAAACAAGTTGAAATTAGATGAAGAAAAGGTGAAGAAGTTGTCTTTGCAGCAAAGAACTTCACCGCGTGTTATGGCTGGAAATCTTGGAATTAGCAAGTATGCAATTCACAGATTTGTGAAAGAAGAGAAGCTGAGAGCACACACCTCTGTCATAAAGTCTTTCTTAACAGCTGCTAACAAGATAGAGAGACTAAGGTGGAGTCTTTCTCAGCTTTGTACACAAGCAGAGGATGGTGGTTTCAAATTCCAAAGAATGTTCAACACTATACACATAGATGAGAAGTGGTTCTACATATCAAAAGAGAAGGAGAGATTCTACCTTGTAAAATGTGAGGTGGAACCACATATAAGCTATAAATCCAAGGGACATATACCAAAAATAATGTTCAATTGTGCATTTTCAAGGCCAGTGATAGATTCTGCTGAAAATGTGTTGTTTGATGGAAAGTTTGGAATCTTTCCATTCATCATACAAGAACCAACAAGAAGAAATTAAAAAAACAGAGCAAAAGGCGCTATGGAGGTCAAACCAATAGCAGCAATCACAAAGCCAATCACAAAAGAGAGCCTACTGAACCAGGTCAGGTTTTTTATGCTATCAGAAGCATTTTCAGATTCATGTTAATGTTATCAGGATCATTTTCAGATTCATCATGTAGCCATTTACTTTACTCATGTAGATGCTACTAGTTTTTAAAGCTAAGTGGCCAACACATCTGTTAGGTAAAGACATTTACATCCAGCAAGATAATGCCAAGCCACATATAAAACCTGATGACCCTGATTTTATAGCCATTGTAACTCAAGATGGATTCAATTTCCAACTAATATGTCAACCACCAAATTCCCCAGACACAAATGTAAATGATCTAGGATTTTTCAGAGCTATACAATCCCCTAAGGATCAGAAACCAACCAAAAATCTGGATGAGCTCATACATAATGTAAAGACAGCATATGAAGAGTACTCAGCAGAGAAGATAAATCATGTCTTTCTAACTCTACAATGCTGCTACAAAGAGATCATGAAGGTTAAGAGAGACAACAAATACAAGATCCCTCACATGAATAAGAAAAAATTGGCCAGGATCGAAGAACTACCAGAATGCATTGAAGTGGAGGAGGGACTAGTAAAGGAATGCTTGGAATTCCTAAACACTGACATAGGTGAAGGGTCAAGAAGCTACAATCTGGATGATATGGTGGTGGGGCTGGAGCAAGTCAGAATCCAGGAATGAAGCAACACATGGACTGTTTTTTTTAATTAGTTTACAGGAACAAACATTATCATTCATGTAACTGGAATGTTTGGAATGTAAACTGTTTTTGGGACTGATTTCTTTGCCTAAGTAGTCTCAGCTAAAAAGTTTGCATCATTGACTTGTATTTAACCCCTAAGCTGCCTAACTCAACCTCCAAAACCAGAGAATTCTAGTGATGGCATTATTAAGGCAGCATGGATATATGCATCACAGAATGCATCATCATGTAAATATGCATTCAAATTCCCACAGAGATCACAATGACATCACGAGCCGTCCCCCTCAAACTGCATAAAAATGCATAATTCATCACTATTGCATAATTAATCAAGATGAAGGCAACACGAAGACAAAACCAGAGAATCAAGCGACATAATTAACCATAACAACAACTATATGAAGGGTCATTAACCATAACAGCAACATCATGAAGGCAAAACCAGAGAATCAAGCAACAGAATTAATCACAATGGCATCACCAGCCATCCCCTTCACAGTCAAGAGAGCAGAAAATCATCACCTGATTCAGAGGCTTAAGGCAACTTCCATAGCCTTCCTCTTTTTACGAAATTTTGCACATTTAGTAAACAGAAAATAGTAGGGATCTGTAGGCACCATGTTTTCCACCATCTGATCTAAAGCATGCCCTGGAAATGATGGAGTTTTCAGCATCGACATCGGAAAGTCGGAAGGTGGAGTCGACGAGGCAGTTTCCGGCACCGGCATCAGAAACTCAGAAAGTGAAGTCAACGAGAGAGATTCCAGCTCCGTCGTCGGACTCTCAGAAGGTGGAGTCGACGAGGGAGTTTCAGGCACCATCATCGGAGACTCACCAGTATCGGGCACCATCATCGAGGGAGTCGACGAGAGTTTCAGAATCGAAGATCCCCAATTCAAAAGGGGGAATCTCTAAATCGGCCTCCTCCACTGTGTTCTCCGGCACCATGGAACCAACATCGGCGTGGTCTACTGACTTGACCGGCGTCACAGAGTGGCATCGAATGGAGGAATCGAAGATGGTTTCAGGAACCATATCGATAGAGCTGGAGTCCATTTCAGAGTTTGTATCCATCGATTGAGAGAGAGAGAGATATGGATTCAGAGAGGAATTGTGAGAGAAATCGATTCAGAGAGGAAATCCATTGAGAGATAGATTTGGATTCAAAGAGCGACGCAGCTTCTAGGGCTTGAGATATCAATTCAGAGAGGAGAGATCGATTCAGAGAGGAGAGGAGAGATCGATTCAAAGAGAGCGGCACAACTTATAGGGTTTGAGAGGAGAGATGAGTGTTAGATTGAGAGAGAATCGAGAGAGATGAAACCTAATTTAGAATGGGTGGGCCGATGAAGAGGATGGGTGGGGTTGTGGGTAGGTTATGTTAGTGGGTTGGGTGGTGTATTAGTGGCTTGGGCCCACACATAAGTGGGTTTAATTAGGGTGAGATTAAAAGTTGGGTTAGTTTAAGTAGTGGCAAAGGGTAGTATTTTAAGGGAAAGAAAGACGGTATGGATGTCCAAAAAATATAGTGGGACTTTAAATCAATGACACTTTTTGAAGATTAAATGAAACTTTAAAACAGGGACGGAGGGAGTAAGATTCAAAACACACACAGGAATCTGCATGTGTGTCTGTTTTATTGTTTTCCTAGAAAAGGTTGAGCAAGTTAGCAAGAGAATTAGTAGTGTGTGTGCACGTACGTATTTTGATACTTCCTCCGTTCAATTTATGTCAATCTACTTACCACCAAAAATTTGTCCAATTTATGTGTACCTAGTTTAAGAATTTTACACTTACACCCTCATCCATTTTCCCTATTTACTTCTCTTTGCCATTGTAGACCCACCCCTAACAACTAACCCAACCTAATTAACATCCCTAATTAAATCACTAATTATCCAACCCAAATCCACCAGACCCAACCCAATACACTCTAACCCATTTTTCCCCAAATGGGATCTGCAAACCCTAGAGATTATACTCTCTCATTTCCATCTCGATCAACGCCGCTCATCACTCTCACTCTTCTCCCAACCTTCATCACATCTCCATGAAATCTCCATCTCTTCTATTATCATTCTGGGAGGACTTACCGCGCCCAGAAGGCTACGAATCCTCCCCAATCTCCACAGATTCGGAGATGAATCCTTCCGATTTGGAGGATCTACCGCGCCCATATAGGTACGAATCCTCCCCAATCTCCCTAAATTTGGAGATGAAATGCGATGACATTGTTTTGGAAACTCCTCTGAGTTGTGAATCTGAGATGCCCACTCATCTAGGTGAATCGATGGCGACCGGCGACGATGAATCTCTCTCTGATGTCATTTTGCTCGGTAACTCTGAGATGCAGGAATCTGCCTTCACCAGCATGGAATCTGATTTGAAGATGCCCAGTGGTCGTGGTGCATCCATGGCAGCCACCCTCGATCCATATCAAATCTACTACTTGGCCAACGATAAATGGGAAATTTACGATGAATCTGAATCGGATTTGCCCTCATCTCTCTAAATGTATATCATGTTATTCATTTCTTATTTTGGGGGGATGGCTGGTGATCCATTATCTGTGATTTTTGATGCTTTATGATGCTGGTGATTTTTTGGGATGGTTGGTGATGCCTTATCTATAATTTTGTTGTTTCATATGGCTACTGATAATGCTACAGATTCTAGTCTTGAGATTTCATGCCTTATTATAAAATTGTTGCTGGTTTTGTTGTGTGCAATGTGATGCAAATGATGCAAATTATTGTTGCTGATGCTTTAACTGATAATGTACAGATACTACTCTTGAGATTTGATGCTTATGATATGAGTGATCTATGATTGGCCTAGAGTTTCAAGGTGATGCAAATGATTGTTGCTGGTTTTGTTGGATTCAATGTGATGCAAATGATGCAAATTCTTGTTGTTGGTGCTTTAACAGATATGCTTGAACTGATATGCTACAGATACTACTCTTTATCTTTGCCTTTATTTGATGCCACCACTAGGTGATTACATCCCTAGTTTAGGAGGTACAATTACTGGCTTGAATGTTAAGTCAATGATGCAAATGAGCTTGTTGAGACAACTTGATCTGTAAGATCTTTGCTTCATGTTTGTGGTTGTACCATATTTGCCTTGTATTTGTGGATTGTTGAGACAACTTGATCTTTGCTTTATGTTTGTGACAAGTCAATGATATGAGTGACAAAATGATATGCTTCTGAAATATTGCAGCAAAACAGTTTAGTTTACATTCCAAACAATTCAAAAACAAAAACCTTCACATTGTTTGTTCCTGTAAACCATCAATCTATAGCTCCAAGCACTTTTAGTCCTCTATAACCACTTGCTCCAATGCACGTGATATGTCATGTAGATTGTAAAATTTGTTTCTACATTTCCATGCAAGTTTATGTAGTCCATGCTGGCTCTAACAAGTTCTTCATCAACTTCAATACACTCTGGTAACACCCCTTACCTTTGCATACTATCCTTTCACCTTCATGATCTCTTGATAGCTTTAGCTTTGTAGTGTAAGGAAAATTTTGTTTTACTTCTGTGGTGGGTTATTCTCAGATGCTTCATTCATATTATGCAGCAACTCATCAACATTTTTAGCTGGGTTCTGATCTTTGAGTGATTGTATGCTTCTAAAAA
Organism: Schizonepeta tenuifolia; assembly: GCA_029490685.1. NCBI lineage: Eukaryota > Viridiplantae > Streptophyta > Magnoliopsida > Lamiales > Lamiaceae > Schizonepeta > Schizonepeta tenuifolia. The sequence goes on from CM055956.1 coordinate 106,385,546, forward strand.
ATTCAAGGTCATTCACATTAGTGTCTGGACTATTTGGAGGTTGGCAAATTAGTTGGATATGGAATCCATCTGATCTTGCAATTGCTTGAAAGTCTGGATCACTATCTAAAATGTAGGGTTTGGCCTTATCTTGTTGGATGTATATGTGTTTGCCTAGACAATCTAGCCACTTAGCTTTAATTATTGGCACCATCTGCATATAAGTGAGGAATTAAATGCTTTAATTCATGATTCCAGATTGTGTGATTTTGATGCTTATGATGCAAATGAGCTTGTTGATTTCAAATTGTGTGATTTTGATGCTTATGATACAATCTGACCTTGTTGATTCCAAATTGTGTGATTTTGATGCTTATGATGCAAATTGCTTGTTGATTATTCCAGATACTACACTTGATTAGGTGGCTGCAAATGATGCAAATGTGTGTTAGCTGATGCTATAATGTCTGCAAATTGGTTGCTGCAAATTCAGATACTACACTTGATTAGGTGACTGCAAATGATGCAAATGTGTTTGTTGATGCTATAATGTGTGCAAATTGGTTGCTGCAAATTCAGATACTACACTTGATTAAGTGGCTGCAAATGATGCAAATGTGTGATTGTTGATATTAAGTCAATGCAAATGACCTGATTAGTAGTTGATCTTTCATTACTGGTCTTGTAACTTGTTGCTTTGGTTTCAATTGTGCCATTGGCTCTGTTCTTTGAAGCTCTTTGAGCTACCTTCTCTGTGATGAATGGAAATATTCCAAATTTTCCATCAAATATGACAGTTCCATCTCTATCTATGATTGGCCTTGAAACTGCACAGTTGAACATAATTTTTTGGATGAATCTTTTTGACTTGCATGTCTTATGTGGCTCCACTTCATATGCATCAAGGTAGTATCTATCTTTGGTTTTGGTAAGGTAAAACTATTTCTCATCTACATGTACTGTGTTGTACATGGTCTGAAACTTTACTTTTTCACCCTCAATGATGTTTCCTAGTTGACTAAGACTCCAATTCAGTCTGCACAACATGTTTTGGGGGGTAAGAAATGGTTTAATAGCATTGGTATGTGCCTTGAGCTTGCTCTCTTTCAACCAGATATGAACGTGGCTCTTACTAACACTAAGATTTGATGTCATAACCCTCAATGATGACCTCTGTAAGACTGAGAGGCTTTTAACTTTATCTCCATCATATGCCTTCGATTTCTTATGCACTGACCCAACTTTCATATTTTTAACTAATATAGGAAGGCTCTGTACTTGCTGAGCTGCTGCCCTACTCCAAATAGTCTAAACGGTATTCAATGAAAGGTGAAACTCCTCTGTAGCAGCCTTTTTTGCTCCATACTGAAGTTTTTCATTTTTGCTGCATTGAAGAAGCCACCGAGCCATGCAATTTTGTTGTTGATCTGTTAGATCCCTTCTTCCTGTTTTTTGCAGTACCATTTCTGCCTTGTAGTTGTAATTTTTTGTTTTTGCTGTAAAGAATTCTGGTTGCATTGAATAGTTGTATTTATTGAGGATGTAGGGGGGTAAGTAAGGTTCAAAATTCCCTTCACATTTTTGGATCACATCAATGTACTTATACTCTTTATTTATTCAATGAAAATCTGATTTGCCTCCATTTTTTAGAATCTGCAGTGTTTGCCTCCTTTTTTTGCCTCCAAAATCTGTAATCTGTTTGCCTTCTTTTTTTTTCGAAAACTGATGCTTAGGATTGTTTTTTTTTTAATTCAAGGTTCGAAAAGATTAAAACATCTTCAATACTGTGCAAAAAAAAGAACCTTCAATATGGATAAACAAAATACAGTGAATACAAATTGTGAGAAAAAAATGTTCGACTAAGTAGAAATAATACAGTAAATTAAGGGGATCAATGAATACACAACCAAAAGCCTTGCAGCTTTTCTTAATAAAATTAACAAATTAAAAGCATTGATTAACACTACTGTTTCACCTTCATTTGGTTGTGATTTATCTAGTCTAGGCAGTACATTTTCGATGGTTTTATTGCAAAATGATTATATTTTGTTTTAGAAATTTTACTAATCTTTTGGACCAAGTATTGTGTGGAATTTAGTTGTTTGACGTTGAGTTGTAGGTATTTAGATCAAGAAAGAGAGAAGAAGAGTTTGAGACGAGCAAGAGTTGAAGTTGTACGCAAGTGATCGCTTAGTCCACTCAAGCGATCGCTTGAGGTCGAAGTATGAAGCAAGCGATCGCTTGGTATAGGAGGCAATCGTTTGAGGAGCAAAGGTCGAAGAAATAGAGAGAAGGGCCAAGCGATCGCTTGACCCTCTAAGCGATTGCTTGGCAAAGCAAATTCATGGACAGAGACAGGGGTCAAGCGATCGCTTAACTCTCTAAGTGATCGCTCGATGGATCGTATTGACAGACAGAGAATGGGGCCAAGCGATCGCTTGACCCTCTGAGCGATCGCTTGGCCCATGGTGGCGTGAAGGCATGAACCCTACTATAAATAAGACAGATTTATTTCCTTCCGCTTTTTCTTGCTTTTGACGTGATTTTTTTTCAGTTTTTTAGCATCCAAAACACTTTTTAGATAGTTCTTAGTTTATTGCTTTCATAGATTAGTAATTTATTTCCGGATTGAAGAACATCAACACCACTGATTCAATTGCAATTTCAGGTTTACTTTTAATTCAAGTTTGTGAGTTCCTTCGTATTTCTTTGCTCTTATTAAATTCTATTATGATTTATTTTCATGTGTTCATTAGATTAGGTTTAATTTCTTGCCTAGGTTTAATTCGTGCTTAAATTTATCTTCTTGCCTAGTTATAAACAAAATAAATCCTCGATTTTACTGCTTTATTTTCTTTTCCGTCGCAATACAAATAATTTCCCTGCTAAGTTTTCCTTGTGAGACGATACTTGGGTTAACTTGTTTAATCTACAAAGATCACGTTTAATTGCGTGCAACTTAGGATTAGAATAGTTGAAACAACTACCTCTCAATTATACCTTTATTCCACCAACTACGACTTTATCAGCTTTCTTAAGCTCCGTGCCAGACCCTAAATGGGTAGACATAAATTGAACGAAGGGAATAATATAATTAATTGATTAGTGCTAATTATAAATCCATATTGTATTTGAAGAGCTAATTGTTAAAATAGATATGTAACTTTCAGTGTTTTCAGAAAGAGATATGTTACAAAAATAAAAAATAAGGACTATGACTTTCATTTTTGCATTTGCACTCCTATTTCAGGCAAAAACCAATTATTTGGCCTTTTTTGTGACACCTAGAGCCTGTTGCTAACATGGTCGTGCCATGTTACCTTTTTGGCAATTTTTTTCTCTTTTTGTTATTATCGATTTTTTTTCTGCATATTTGTTATTATCAAAAATGACGAGTTTCTTTCATTTTAAGTTCTTGTTTTTATTTTAGGCTGCAAATGTGACAAATAATTGATTTTGATAATTGGTTTTTTTTTCTTCCAAACATAACAAATATGCTAACAAAATCGATAATAATAAATAAAGAGGAAAAAAATGCCAAAAAATGTGAGACACGATCATGTCAGTAACGGGCTCTAGGTTTCATCAAAAAGCCTAAATAATTGGTTTTTGACCCTAAATAGGAGTGCAAATGCAAAAAATGAAAGTTATAGTCCTCATTTTCAAATTTCATAACATATAGTGACGTTTCTGAAAACACAGAAAGTTACGGTCATGTTTTAACAGTTAACTCTATATTTGAACAATAATTGCAGGAAGAAGGGCTACACCGCCGACATCATTGAGACCGATAAGTGGTACGTACTATAATTTATACTATATGAATTGTGTTATTTGAACATACTGTGGTCGATCACATATGCTAAAAATGATAATATAGGTTTGAAAATGAAATAATGAATGGACGTTGTTAATGAAATTGTGGTGATGGATGCCATGCTGCCGAGAAGGACGGGAAATGCAAGTGCGGGTCTAGCTGCGCCTGCACCGACTGCACCTGCGCCCACTGACTTTACAATACGTCTACATATCCTCAGCTTCTCTTCTTCTTAATTCTATCATATTTAATACTCTCTCTCTCTCTCTGCTAGCTGCATAGTCCTATTAATCTGCTACAATTAAACAAATCAAGTTTCTAAAATTGGATGCTCAGAATTAATTTTTCTTCTAAAGAAAAAGAACTATATATGTGCAATAACCTAATTACACATAAACAGTCATGATAGTGATCAGAAACAACGAAAATATGAAATCTGAAAGAAAAAGAAAATATGAAGTCTGAAAGAAAAAAAAATGCAATGAGAAACAATATATAATAATCAATAAAATTCAAGTATAATAAAATGAATTATATCTATTTAAGTATTATTTTAACGTAATGCAAAAAAGAAGTATCTCAATATACATATATGTGACGCTCGGGGCACAAGTACGGAGTGATCGCCGGTGTATAGATACGGACAAGAAGAGGTTCCGTTAACACTTCAAAATGGAGGGGGCAGCCGCAAGAATGAACCGAAACACACCTGAATGGGAGACTCCACCCTACACTCACATGCATTGCATGATCTTAAGTTTATAAATCAATTATGTCAGGTAAAAAAATAAAATAATTATGGTCGGTTGATTTCATATTATTTAAATAGTATCATAGTATTTAATTTTAAATTCGTCATGAAAAAATAATTAATTTAAGTTCATCCTTTGAAAATTTATCACATTGAAGAATTTGACTATGGTTAGATTAATAATTTTCTAATTGGTGAACTTAAATTAATTATTTTACAATGACGATTATAAAATTAGATACTATAATACTATTTAAATGTAATAAAATCAACTACAAATATTATTTTATTTTTTATACCAATATAATCAGTTTATAACTCATGATAATGCAATGCATGTGAGTGTAGGATGAAATTTACCCACCCAAATGAAAGGAATTTCGAGAATATGTCGGAATGGAATGACATATTCGAGTAGCGATTAAAAGGAATTGAAAGGTGTTACTCATACAATAGAGACCCATCTTCTTTTTTAGTGTCCATTGTAGAAGAACTCTGAGGTTATGCGTGACCTCCTGGGAAGTTTTCTAGGATGGGTGACCTCCTGAGAAATTTTCTCAGGAAGTTTGCGATTGAGGACAAGCACGCTAGAAAGAACTTGTGATGGTTTGTGGGGTCAGCCTCCGGAAGCCGAACTGTTACAATTTATATAATTGTTCAATAAAATCTAATTAACTATCACGAATTTTCCTAAATAGTAATTCCCGAATTTTGATTTCAGCACAGTATTTGGAAATTATATGTATAATTAAGTAGGAAGGGGATCATGTGAGAATGATATCTTAGGTGAGAAATGAGAATAAATCTGGCCCTTGATTTTTATAGATCAATGACTTAGATTTAACGATGCATTATGTTGTAGTAATTTATGCATTACAATGTTTATGCATTAGGTTTTTGCAGTTATACATTAGAATGTGTATGCATTACATTTCTGCAATATATGCATTATCAATATAATAAAAATGCATTAAAATGTATTATTCTCACTTTCTCATATAAAATTCATTCTTATCATATCCCTACCCAAATTAAGTATATATAATTGTATAGTTAATTTCAATCATCTAATTAATATGAGACGTTAATTGTTGGTGACAAATTTAATTTGTTCCTTATTTTATAAGGATTTCTACCTATATATTTTTTCATTGAATTCAACAATGTGAAAGGATAGATATTATGTGTCGATGGTAATGAAGACTGGAATCACATATTTCGAAGAGAAAAGTGTTTCCATCGATCTAGCAATTATTTGGCATTCTTTTTAGTCATTACCATTTTGATTAATCAAAAACATTAAATCACACTAATATTTATTGGATTAATGATTAATAATATAGATCATCAAGTGATGTTCTATTTATATAAACAGATTTATCATACCATCTGAGTCTGAGACAATAAACTATAAAATTATTTTTCAAATATAAATAAAGTGACTAATGTAATTAGTTGGTATTGTCCTACGATAGAAGAAGAGTAGTTTAAGACAAGACTTATAGTATAATTATTCTTTAATCAATGTTGGATTGAATATAAACTTTAAGCTCATTTTGTGCATTGTACGATTTTTTGGTGTACCCTTGAAAATTAATTAGCAATTATACAATATAGTAATAATGTTTACTTTAAAATATTAAAATTTATAACTCAATAATATTATATAGGTTTAAAATGTAAACAAGTTGTAATTTTTTTCAATTTGAAAGAATTTGGTTGACATATGTGATTGCCATATAGCTTAGTAAAAATCAATAATTGTCAAGTGATGGTCCCGATACGAGTTCTGGTGTATGGGAGGGGGGAATACACCAGTTAGGAATTTTAAAAACAACCCCCCGAAAATATCACAACCGAGTAAGAAGACTCAGTTGGAATCACAACTTAGTAAGAACACTCAGCTGTGAGAGTGGTGCTGTGCGGAATGTGGTGGAAATAACAACTCATATAAAAATAACTCACGCTCAGATGCAAGGTTGGTAAAAAACCAAAACAGTTAAGATGTAAAGATGCAGTTTGAGTGTTGGTTAGAAGGTCAGTTGGATATGCAGGAAATAACTGAACTGAAAACACAAACACACAAAGGATTTACGTGGTTCAGAGAGAACTCCTACGTCCACGGGGAGTTGTGAATCCACACAACTCAGTCCAGGTTCTTTAGGACAATTTCCACAAAGCTTACGCGGGCTTTGCAACCGTTAAGATAAGTTTACGGGTACTTATCAACCTTACAGATAAGTTTACGGGTACTTATCAACCTATCTACTCAATTACGGGAAGAGTAGGATCCTAACAACCTTTTTAGGGGTATGTATGAGGGTGGGTTTTTCCAACTACTAGCTCGAACAAGAAGTGAGCTAGGATCTAAGCTTGAACAAATGGAGACTCAAACTAAGATCTAAAACACCAAGACAGAATCTAACACTCTAGGAACTTCTCAACTAGTGATGTTCTTAGATATTGAATTCAGTTTAGCTCGATTACGATATGAACTCTCAACTGGTGATGTTCACTCGTCTATCTCTTTGCTCTCGCACTTGTCTGTCTTCTCAGTCTTGTGTTCTCTCTCTTGGTGAATGAATGAAGACCTCTATTTATAGGCGGAGAGAATCAACTAGCCGTTGGAAGAGCCGTTGATCTCTGTTCTTGTGAAAGCGATGGCTTGTCTCTTATCTCTGCAGACTTTCCGGATTTGGCAACTGTAGACTTCTGCTTTCCATCTGAGACAACCTTGTGTTGGGCCAAATGAGGTAATTACAGAACGTCAAACCTTCACGTGACTTCCCTTTTGAAATTCAAATCTTCAACCTTTGACTTTCAACTTTGTTTAGTCGGTTGAGAAGTTTTGGTCTTCATCCGAGTGGTCTTCAGCTGATGTTCCATCTGATCGATATCTTCATCTGACCTTCTGTCTGAATAGGAACAGTTGAACTCTAAGCTGTTTTGAACTTCAAGTTGTCGATCTTATCGGTTCGAGTCCTTCAACTGATGTTCTGAATCTTGAACGCTCAGTTGTCTTTCTTGAACGCTCAGTTGTCTTTCTTACAACTGATGTTCTATATCCGAACAGTTGGCTTCAGATCTGATGTTTGCATCTGAAGATCTATCTGAGTGTAGCCATGTTGTCGTCTTCAGCTGGAGACCTGTAAAGATAAAATCTCAACATTGCTCAAACAGCGAGCCTAAATACTAACATTAGGATCTGGCAACATCTACTCGGTTAGGGTCAGTTGGTTTTGGAATCAATCAAAACTTTAATAAATTTCCCAACATCAAGAACTTAGATTATACAAAATTATAGCCATAGTTTGCATTTTAGGACGAAATTATCCTTACTTTTAGCCAAACTCCTTCAATTTACATTCTCTTCTCTCTCAGCGAATCAACTATATCAACACTATCCACTCACATTCACTCACATGCTTATGCCGCATTTCTAGAATTTTTCTTTCACTTTTATCTAAAATCTCCAATATAAGTACATTCAACTCATTAAATATATTAATTGAGAGCATTACATTCAGTTACATGATTAATTATCCGTAAAAAATACCGCAGTAATCATAACTAATTTGATAAAACAAAATGATAAGTATACTATTTAAAGAATAACTACTTTTTACGAGCACAATAAAACATGTCGAGCACCAAGGGGCAATAGCAAGCCCAACTTGCTTCATTGTATAATATATATCATCCATTTCATTTCGAAAGTTGGTTAATTACAATAATAAACTACAATGATTTGTTCAAAAAAAATAATAAATTACGATGATTTTTATTATTTTTATCTATCTATATATATATATATATATATATATATATATATATATATATTACGAGCACAATAAAACATGTCGAGCACCAAGGGGCAATAGCAAGCCCAACTTGCTTCATTGTATAATATATATCATCCAATTCATTTCGAAAGTTGGTTAATTACAATAATAAACTACAATGATTTGTTCAAAAAAAATAATAAATTACGATGATTTTTATTATTTTTATCTATATATATATATATATATATATATATTAATAATACAAATGTTAACGATTAAGTTTTCTTAAAAATGTCCTAAATCAAAACCTCAAACTAAGCATTGACAAATATTGTTGTAAATAAAATAAGAGCAAAAAGTTGTAGTTAAAAATTTATTAACGATTTTTAATAGAGATTTTAGTAGTTAATGTGTTTTGTAGTGTATGAATAGTAAGTCTTTGTTTTAATTGAATTTTGAGATGGTTGAACATAAAAGAAATTATTATTCAAGATGTAAAATGTTGAACGGAAGGCACTCCACCCATTATGATTTCTAAATGAGATGTACGGAAGTCAATTTAGCATGAAACTAAGGGTCAATCCAAAATTGATCGAGATATAAAGTTAAAATCAAAAACTTCTAAACCCAAAAAAATGTTCGAGTGAGTTGGTAAAGTATATACTATTACTCAACGAGGTCAACATGAGTACAAATAAGAAATTTAGTTTTTCTATTGGTGTAATATCCCGGTTCCTCGATAGTCAATTAAGGGATAAGTGGGCTAAAGTTTTGAAGTAAATACTGGATGCTACACTCTTTATGTTAATTATGTGAAAATGCAGAATAAATTATTAATGTGTAAATACATATATGCGAAAGTAACATGTGAGAAAAAGAAAATGAACAAGGAGCATGATTTGTATTACGTGTAAAGTAATTATATGTGGTTGTGTGAGGTATATTTGGTAAAGGAATTGAGGAGATATTTTAATACTATTATTTATCAATTTGGATAAATTTAACCAGTCATGCCTCAAATGGTGATAATTGGAGAAGAAAATCACCCCCTTAATAATTATATGAAAACCGAAAATTATGGTAGAATTAGGGGTTTTCATGTGTTGATGTTAATTGATGATTTGTTGATGGAATTATGTTGCAAATGTTGTTAATGGATTATAGAATTAAATTGAGAATTTTCTAAAAATATTTAACGTAACGTAAGAGACGAAGATCACCTTATAAGTTGAAATATAATGATGTTATGACATGATTGCATGCATAGAAGTGGTTCTCGTTAGATGTAGATTGACGTCGTAAAATTTGAACGGAATCCGACAACTTTGAAAAACGCATAAGAGACGAACCTTTAGTCGTAACTAATATTCGAGAAGTCGAATGAGAATTCTAATTTGATATTATTGTCTATGATGGACTTGAGAACAACTTTCTAGTTGACGTCATAAGCTTTCGAGCTATTATAATATGAGCTATAGTTATAGTCGAGAACTAGAACGCGTTTTGAATAATTTGTTGGTTTAGTAATTGTTAGTTGAAATCCGACGTTTAGAACGTCGTGCTTTTGGACGAGTTTTGAGAAGGAGTTTGTCAAGTACGGGAATACGTGATGACTGCCCTGAGGGTCCAGTTTCCAAAGAAATCAAATTCGAGAGCTTAGAACGAACCTAAGACGTTATACGTCGAATCTATCGAGCAACTAGGGTTTCGCGGCAGTTTTGCGACCTTCGCCGGAAACTGTAATAACTTTTAGCTCGTTTATCGGATTTGCGATCCGTAAATTGGACCATAAACTAGACATCCCAATATTTCCAGTGGTACAGGGCTCATCCCCTGTTTCCAAATCCTCTATTCTGGACAGCTTCCAGAGTTACTGGATTGCGCAGTGAAATTTCAGTTTCTTGTTTTCTAAGTTGTTTAGTTCACAACTTAGTTTCTTTCGATCGTTTAAGCCGTATTAGCTAACGAATATCTTCCTACTGACCCTAGAGTCAAGTACAGGACCTTGAGTGATGAAAACCAATCGAGATCTTATCTCTTATTCGTTCAAGTAAAGAAGTAGTTAAGTGAGAATTTCATAAGTCATGAAATGAACTAAAACGTAAATCGCCTAAGTTGATTCTTTCCAACTTAGCTCCTTATAATCTATAAAGTCGTATTAAGTTACCGACTACCCTCTCTACTGACCCGAGAGTCGAGTATGAGACCTTCCGAGTTCTAACGAGAATTGAACGAGTCTCGTTCCCGTTTAAGTAAAACGAATCTAGTAAGCGTGCAAATGCCTAAAGACTGAAACAACTAAAACTTATTTCGATTCTTTTTGATCGATTATCTTTTACGATCCGTTAAAGTATTATTTTTTTACGATGAAGGAGGAAGCCAGCAGTAGAGACAGGACGAAAGATCCGAAGTTGGAAGCTAGTGCTTTAAGTTCTGTAAATCGAGGTGGGCTTTTATATACAAATAAAACGAGCAATGCTCGGAAAATCTTTCTTTATCGCTTTGATATCTGTGTTTTCAAAGTGATATTATGGCATGAACTGTTTTATGTTTTATGTGAGTTCTCTTGTACCTATCTGAGTCAACATTCGTGTTTTCCAGATTTAGAGTTAATCTAACTAGATTAACTAACGATCGGCTCTGAGTTAGCTGCTAAGTGCTTTCCAGAGTTAGTGCACTTTGTAACCTGTGGTGTATGTGATATCCTGTTGAGGGGTACCAGCCACGGTGAATTAGAATTGGTCAAGATTGAACGTAACATACCAGAAAAATGCTTGCAAGCTAATTTGAGAAAAGAGTCAGAAAATGTTTAGTAGACGTGGGCCCGTTTTAATAAAACCCGACGTGCTACGAATTATAAAATGCCATATTTATCTATACTTATGATTATGATTTCGGCATCGTGCCCACTAAGTACGTTTGTACTTAGCCCTGCATTGTTTTCTAAATGTGCAGGTTGAAGCGACGGTGAGCGGCGACGGTTGATGTTGAGTTAAAGGATAGGATGCTTAGTTAGAACCCTTCCGCTGTTAAACTCTGAATATCTTTTTGAGATGTACTTTTTGAACAATACACTGTAGTTTAAGTTTGTAATTATGAACTTAGTATCTTCTGTGTACTTCTGTCGAGTAATCCTCAGCGATTAACTCTTTCTTATTCATATTCAAGTCTTGTTCATATTTTATCGATGCCTTTTCATGTATGTTTAGTCAGTTAGCCCCCTTCTTCCCCACTTCTTTAATCCAACCCCAGTCGCACCCCGGCTTCTGCCGTCCCTCGGGATTTGGGGCTGTGACAGAGTGGTATCAGAGCAGTGTTCGTTTTCTGCTCTGCTTCTGAGTCAATCTTCTAGTATGAGTTAGTGTGAGTCATTCTTTCTAGTACGAGTCATTCCTTTAAATAATATCACAAAGTGGTAATTTTATACAAGTCTTTCTTCGAGAAATAATATAGAGTATTCATTCGTACTCTATATCGAGCCTTCTTTCAAGTCGTGAGACACGGTATTTGTATATACTCTGGATCAGAGTCGTCTTTCCAAGTATGAGATAAGAGTTAGACTATGATGCTAAGATTGAGAACGTAGAAGTCAACTCAACTGCCCGCTACGTCGACTCAACAAGGAAAAGTGAAAGAATTTTATAATGAGATTTCTTTTAAATAAGAAATTTATTGAACGAGTATTCAATAAAGATTGAGAATGAGCATGAGTTATGTTTAAAAATAAGAATTTTACAGAAGTATGATTTTATACTTTATATGATTATGCGATAGTACAAGTACTATCTTATGTGAAATTATTTGCGCAATAATTTCCTTTTTATGAAAAATTATGCGGATACAAGAATATAGTCGGATTTTAGGGATTTTTCCCGGTTCAATGAGAACATAGACTTGAAACCTAAGAACTTTCCGGTTCTTCGAGAATTTAGACTTTTTTAAGAAACGTTGTTTTGAAATGATTTCGAAAGGAGATCCCTAACGCGGGAAGGACTTCTTCTGATGAATGTCACGTGCGATTAGTGACATGAATAAAGATTCGGCAAAGTCGAACTTGTCTTCTAAGAATTTCCTGCGAAAAAAAAAAAATGATCCAATAAATTGTGTTAGTAAACGAAGGGAACAACTAGACGTTTGAGAAGCTTTCGGCTTCAAGTTAAGGAAGATATGAACGAGATGATGAAAATCGAGTTAGGTTGGAATCAAAGCCAAATGAAATAAGTGAACGTTACTTGCGTGTAAGTAATGTAAATGGCGTCAGTTCGCGACACGTCATTTCTTTTTCTTCTCATTTCGTGTTTCAGTAGGGTTCGCCTCGATTGAACTCCACAAAGAAAATCGTATAGATGATTAGGAGTCGAGCGCGAAGCTTGATTAAATTTTTCCATCGATCGCCCGATTCTAGCGACGACAACTGGAACTTAGTTTCCAGAAAAGTTATTCTTAAGTTATATTCCATCTTTCTTATGGAATTAAATTCCATATTTCGTCTTGAGCGACGACTACAATTAGTACGAATATCAAGAGTCGTAAACGACAAAATTTCTTGTAAATGGATGTTACTTTTGAATAAGTAATATGAACGAAGTAAATATACTTTGTTTAAATAAGTGAAAGTCGTTAAGAGTTAATGAGTTAAGAAATAAAGAAGAATTAAAATAAGTAATAATATGGTGAAACAAAAAGAATGAAAATAAAATCTTTTATGAATGTATATATATATGTTGTTGAGTGCAATTTCTTGAATTGCTAAAAGTCTTAATAAGTGGTTGACTTACGTGATGATGTTACAATTGAATAAGGGATATTCATTTTGTAATTTATGTTCTGATTGAGATAAGTTATTTTTCCTACCTGTTACTGATCCGTGTTACCTTAAAACTTTGTAGGATGGCTAGGGTTCGCGTTACGGCTCGGAAGAGCCAGCCTTTGGCCTCGTGCGAGCGCACCATAGTTGACATGTTGCAGGACGAGTACTACGAGTTCGAGGTAGACTATGGAGAGGAGGATGTAGGACAGATTGTTAGTAACTTTTCTTCAGCCTACTACCCAGTGCGACACCTGATCAGGGAGAGTCAGGCGATACTAAACTTGATCGTACACCTACCGGACGAGTGGCACGGATGGGCGCACTGTGCGGCATGGTACTTCTTGGGGATCCTAGGCGACGACACGGAGCCGACCGGCAACTACGCCGGATTCGCCCTGTGTGTGCACAGGCGTTTCTTTGAGAGCAGGTTTATGTTTCCCCTTCTATTAGAGCCACACATCCCCTACAGTCACTTTCCAGCCGAGACGGAGCCTGAGCACCTAGACCTAGACCCTGAGTTCTCCGCTCTGTTGGAGTTGCCACCAGACGGTGTACTGGAGGAGGAGTCTGATGATGAGTTAGAGCAGCCAGAGGAGGACGAGGAGACGGTAGTTACACCAGAGTCACCACCGGTTGGACAGCAGATCGAGGAGTTGATCCCAGGCCCGGGATTTGTAGAGGTTGACGCTGAGACAGCCGTGCTGTTGGGGTTGTCTTCACCGTTTGTGCCTGACGTTTGTGTTAGGTTCAGGGGACCGTTAGAGAAGAGACTGTACAGGGAAGGGCCAGACCACCGAGAGATAGACGTGGAGCTTGCAGCCATGTTAGAGTTGCCTTCTCCACTTACGCCACTCGAGGAGATCTGTGCGAAGTGGGGAGTAGTACGAGGGCAGATGGAGGCAGGACCGTCCAGGGTCCGTTCTAGGGAGGACTTCGAGTCAGGTTCGGATTCAGGTTCAGTCCCCGAGCACCTTCTTCCCCTGAAGAAGCGTGCTGTAGAGGCCATCGAGGACTACTTGGTTTCCGACTTGGAGGAGACCGTTTCAGAGGCACCCTCACCCACCCTGCTTACACTTGACGACGGTTCTACTCTGAGGGTGGACGAGGCACTTCAGCTGGTTTTCGGTTTCTGAGTCCGAAGAGGAGGATCCGGAGGAGGACCCAGAGGAGGGTTGTTAGGGTTTTTGGCAGACCATAAGGGATAGTTTTTGGAGCCAACTGCAGTTTAGTTGAGCAGAGCATTGTAAACGCGGGTAAATATCAGTAGTAGTAGTAGTAGTAGCTCTTGTCCTGTATAGAGTCGGATCAGTAACTAGTTAGATTTTGTAGTACTCAAGCGGATACGAAATTTTATGAATCGTTTCCGTTCTAGTACTTTAGTAGATACGGGTGCAGCTTGTTAGTGCACCCGGTAAATAGCAGGCAGTCAGCCTAGTTTAGACTAATAGTAGTCTAACCCTTTTTGTATAAGTCCTCGTTGGAGGAAAAATTAATATTCTTTTTGATGTATATATATATACATGAACCGTGAAGAGGGTTTAAATCAAGAAAATTTCTTATGAATTGAGTAATTAAAATCAGAATGTCAAATGAACTCGTGTAACGAGGAAATGAGTTTAACTCGAAAGTTAAAAGATTAATGAAATAATATCGGAGCTACGTTCGATATGTTGTTCTATGAACTTGATTAAGTTGAGAACGAGCTAGTAAGTACTAAGTGTAATTAACAGAAAAGAACTAATGAGAATTTCAATTTTTCCTTAAACTAAAGAAAATGCCGCCGAGAAATGTTAACAACAGGAGAGGTCGAAGACCTGGAAGGCCGAGAGGACGTGGTAGACGTCAGCCAGAAAATAACCAAGAACAGGAATATGAGCGGAATATCACCCCATCCCCAACTCCATCCCCATCTCCACCCCCGTCACCATCACCACCACCTCCACCACCGCCCCGTAGAGATATCGAGGATCTTTTCCTCAAGAGGAACCCTCCACTGTTTAATGGAACTGGTAGCCCTAGCGATGCTGAGCTATGGGTGAGGTCGACTGAGAAAATTTTCAAGCTCCTCAGATGCACTGATGAGGAGAGAATGCTGTGTGTCGCATTCCAACTGACGGGATCGGCAGATTACTGGTGGGAAGCAAGACAAAAGGTGATACCTGCTGAGCATCTGACTCGTTTTTAATGGGAAGAGTTTAAGGAGATCTTCTTTGACAAGTACGTCCCCAAGACGTATAGGGCACAAAAGGAGGCCGAATTTTATAATCTGAAGCAGGGAAAGCTGACTGTGACAGAATATGACGCCAAGTTCTGCGAACTGTCAAGGTATGCGCCGGCATTGGTGGATACTGAGGAGAAGTTGTCAAAGAAATTTCAGGGAGGTTTACGACATGAATTGGTTATCGCTTTGGCTAGTCATGGAGGACTAGGTTATATAGACATACTGGAGAGAGCACTGGAAATGGAGGCCGTCGTGCCTGATGAGAAAAAGATTGTACCAACTGCGTTAGCACCAGCGCAGGGTCAGAACCGAGGCTACTACAACAACAATAGTAGCAACTACCAAGGGAAGAGAAAATGGAACGGAGGAGGTAGCGGAGGCTACAGTCAGGGTTTTAACAACCAGGGAAATCAGAAGAGGGGTAACCAGCAGGGCTATCAGCAGCCTGGCAACAACAACAACAACAACAACAACAATGGCAAGAGGCCGTGGTAGGGAAACAACCAATCGGGGTTGTTCATTCAGAGGAACAAGCAGAACTCGCCGTGGAAGGGCAATAATCAGCAGAACCAGCCGCAAGGGCAACAGAGAAATTTTAACCAGGGAGCGAATAACCCAGGGAGGGTTACCATCCCTGTCTGCCCGAAGTGCAACCGAGCCCATCCCGGAGTGTGCCAAATAGGCACCCCCAACTGTTTCAACTGTGGATAGAAGGGGCACATGAAAAAGGACTGCCCTAAACCGCTTCAAGTCGTACCTCTCCGAGCTATCCAAGCACGGCCGCAGCAGCCGCCTATGAACCAGCAGCAGTTTCAGCAGCATGCACAGCAGCAACAGAATGCGAGGGCATGCGCTATCAAACAGGGCGGTCAGTGCAAAGGAAAAGGCAATCTAGCAGGTATGGGAAAACTCCACAACATCCCCATTAAGATACTGTTTGATACTGGCGCATCGCATTCTTTCATTGCTGGCTCGTGTGCCGATAACTTAGACATTAGACCTGTAAGAGCTGCACAATCTATGAGAGTAGCCACACCTTCAGGAGAGATCACTACTTCCACGCATGTTTGCTCTAACCTAGAACTAGAAATCGGAACTCATAAGGTTATAGCGAACAACCTAAATGTTATGATAATGTGGGACGTAGATATAATCCTAGGAATGGATTGGTTGTCAGAGAATTACGCCATAATTCTCTGCAATGAGAGAAAAATCTCTTTTCAGCCGCCGGGTAAAGAACCAACCGAATTCCACAGAATTTCAATGGGTAGAGGCGTACCAATCATATCAGCCCTTCAAGCCACGAAACTCATGAAGAAGAAAGGTACCACAGCCTATCTTGTGTACCTAGTCGGAGAGCCAGGAGCCGAGAAGACCATTCAGGACGTAAAAGTCGTGAATGAATATGAAGATGTTTTTCCGGAAGTGCTACCGGGATTGCCGCCAGATCGTCATGTAGACTTTACGATCGACTTAGAACCAGGAGCAGCTCCTAAGTCTAAAGCCCCTTACATAATGGCACCGAAGGAACTGGAAGAGCTCAAAATCCAGTTACAGGAATTACTAGACCTTGGTTTTATCAAGCCAAGCGTCTCACCTTGGGGAGCACCCGTGCTATTTGTTAGGAAAAAGGACGGATCGATGAGAATGTGCATCGATTACCGAGAACTGAACAAGATAACGCTCAAGAACAAATATCCTTTGCCATGGATCGAGGATCTGTTCGATCAGCTCAAAGATGCAGGAGTCTTCTCCAAGATAGATTTGAGGTCAGGGTACCATCAGCTCAAGATCAAACCTGAAGATGTACCGTAGACAGCTTTTAGAACCCGTTATGGCCATTACGAATTTCTAGTAATGCCATTTAGTATAACCAACGCTCCAGCCGTATTCATGAACCTTATGAAAAGAGTTTTCCACCCCTATTTGGACAAATTTGTTTTAGTATTCATTGACGACATCCTCATTTACTCTAAGAATGAAAAGGAGCACGAGAAACATCTACGGATAGTGTTGGAAACACTAAGAACTGAGAAACTCTACGCCAAATTCAGTAAATGCGAATTTTGGCTGAAGGAAGTTATATTCCTTGGCCATATAGTATCAGCGGAAGGAATCAAGGTAGATCCAGCCAAGGTAGAAGTAGTGCACAACTGGAAGTCGCCAACGAGTCAGAACGAGATCAGAAGTTTCTTGGGTTTAGCCAGTTATTACAGAAGATTTATCGAGGGATTCTCTACGATCGCTCGCCCGATGATGCAGCTACTCAGGAAGGATACCAAGTTTAAATTGACGGATGAGTGTGAGAAGAGTTTCCAAACTCTTAAGGAGAAGTTAACCACAGCACCAGTACTAGCACTTCCTGACGTAAACAAAGAGTATATGGTTTACACTGATGCATCGAAAAATGGATTAGGTTGTGTCTTGATGCAAGACAGACGAGTGATAGCTTATGCTTCACGACAACTTCGACCTCACGAAGTTAAGTACCCAACCCACGATTTAGAACTCGCAGCCGTAGTGCACGCGTTGAAGATTTGGAGACACCATCTCTATGGTGTAAGAGTTGAGATATTCACTGATCACAAGAGCCTGAAATACTTTTTCGAGCAAAAAGAACTTAACATGAGACAAAGACGATGGCTCGAATTAGTCAAAGATTATGACTGTGGAATTAACTACCATCCAGAGAAGGCTAATGTGGTAGCAGACGCATTGAGTCGCAAGGCTCCAACGAAGTTAGGATGTCTTTTTGTAGAAGAAGAAACCTTAGTGCGAGAATTCGAGAAAATGGATATCAGAGTGCTTGACACGCCAGCTACGATAACAAATCAGATAGCAGCATTAGAAGCTACACCAGATTTGAGAGAAAGGATCATCAGTGCTCAGAGAAAAGACGAGTCAATGGAAAAGTTGCGAGTAAGGATAAGAACAGATAAACCAGAAGGATATTCTGAAGCTCCAGACAATGCAATACTTTATGAAGGTAGGATTTGTATTCCTGACGACGACAACGATTTGAAGAACGAGATCTTGAGTGAGGCCCACGATACGCCTTACACATCACATCCAGGAAGTACGAAAATGTACCAAGATTGGAGAAGAAACTTTTGATGGAATGGAATGAAACAAGACGTTGCCTCGTTTGTAGAAAGATGCCTAGCATGCCAGCAAGTTAAGGCTTTACACCGACGACCGTATGGATTGCTACAACCGTTGGATGTCCCAGATTGGAAATGGGAAGGCATAGCTATAGACTTTGTCAAAGGCTTGCCTAAGTCAAGAAGAGGAAACACAGCAATTTGGGTGATAATAGATAGGCTTACGAAGTCAGCACATTTCTTGCCGATTAAGATTACGTATGGATCCGAGAAACTAGCTCAATTGTATGTCAGGGAAATTGTACGTCTACATGGAATACCGAAGGTCATCATTTCAGACAGAGATGCCAAGTTTACCTCGAGATTTTGGATGACGATGCAGAAAGAGTTGGGAACAGAGCTTAATTTCAGTACAGCATTTCACCCACAGACAGATGGGCAGTCAGAGAGAACGATTCAAATTTTGGTTGATATGTTGAGGACAGTAGTTTTGGACCGAGGAGCGAATTGGGAAGAAATTCTACACTTAGTTGAATTCGCTTATAACAACAGCTATCAGGCCACGATAGGAATGGCGCCGTTTGAGGCTTTGTATGGGAGAAAGTGTAGATCACCGCTTTATTAGGATGACGTAGGTGAGAGAAAGAACCTAGGCCCAGATGCGATAAATGAGATGATTGAGATAGTTCGGCAGATTCGAGATAGAATGAAAGAGGTCCAGAGCCGACAGAAGTCTTATGTCGACGATCGTCGAACCAACCTTGAGTTTGAAATAGGAGACAAAGTTTTTCTTAAGATATCCCCCACCAAGGGAATCCTTAGGTTCGGAGTCAAGGGTAAGGTAAGACCCAGGTTTATAAGACCTTATGAAATCCTCGAGAGAATAGGACCCGTCGCCTATAGATTGGCCTTGCCGCCAAGTCTAGGAAGCGTTCATAACGTTTTTCACGTTTCTCAGTTGAGAAAATATGTTTACGATCCTAAACACGTCATTAGTCAGCCAGACGTAGTTCTTGAATCTGACCTAAGCTATGAAGAAAAGTCGATATCGATTTTGGATAGAAAAGTCCAAGAATTAAGAACCAAATCGATACCAATAGTTAAAGTGCTATGGAACCACCACGGGCAGGAAGAAGCCACGTGGGAACTCGATGAGAAGATGAAGGAGCGATATCCTCATCTTTTTGCAGAAGGTAAGCAAATTTTGGGACGAAATTTTTCGTAAGGGGGGTAGGATGTAATGCCCCGTAAATTCCTTACGTTCTTAAAATTTTAAAGTTAATTAAATAAATGGCTTTGCATGCCTAAGTTTATGATTTTGAATTCTAAGACTAACGGTCGAATCCGTTTCTGAAAATAAATTACAGAAGTCAGCTAGACGACTACTGTATTTAGGGTTAGCGCGTACGAAAAGTTTTTAGTTCGTGAACTCAGAACGGAAAACTGTCTGATTTTTACATTCACGAAATCGCGATACGAACTCACCCGAGAAAGTTCGTTTTTATGATTTTCCGGACAAAACTCGGACTGTGTCGTCCCGAGTTTTTGTCAAAATAAAGTTTGTAAATTTTTTTTTTCGATTAAGTTTTGTACGTTAGAATTTACGGTCAAATCGGATCGCGACGATTTTGTGCCGAGCGATATTTTTCATCGTTCGATTTCCGTAACGTCGGATCGCACCGGAAAAGCGCGTAGTTTTCTTATTTTTCTTACCATGACCGACATCTTCCCCTTTTAGTTAGATTTTTAGGTGTTTTTATTAGTTTTATAAGTGACACCTATGCTAGTTACTATTGAAACTTTACACCTAATGCATTCACTATTCACACTTTACACCTTATAACTTTATTAATTCAAATCAACACACCTCTCTCTCCCTCCCAACACCAAACTCGGCTGCCCTCCCTCCCATTTCATATCTTCTTCTTCATTTCATCATCTCCATTGAAGAGAAGCTCCAAGATCAAGAAGAAACACTCAAGTCTCCATACTTCCATTCAAACCTCATACTTTCTTCATTAATTCTTAAGGTAATTCCCTCCTCTTAACTTCTATCCAATTGGATTTCTTCTCTTTTATTTTTTCTTCTTGATCGAAAATTAAGGTATTAGATTAGATGAATTGATCTTGGAATAATGAAATTGGATATGTTAGATAAGTTAATTAGGGTTTAGGATTGAGTAAAAATCAAGAACCCTAAATCCCCCTAAGTACCGAAATTTTAGGGCAATTAATAGGATTTTTAGTTTTCTTCAATTGATGATGGAATCATGCTTAAGAGATGTTTAATTAGTGATTAGAACGAAGAGGAATCGAAAGCCCTATGTTTTAGTGAAATTCAATTAGGGTTTGAATGTTGAATTTAGGGGATTTTGCATGTTAGTTGATTTTGGATTTGCAATTGATTAATAGTTGTTATAAGAGGTTGATTAGTGAATAAATGGTGATAATTGGAGAAGAAAATCACCCCCTTAATAATTATATGAAAACCGAAAATTATGGTAGAATTAGGGGTTTTCATGTGTTGATGTTAATTGATGATTTGTTGATGGAATTATGTTGCAAATGTTGTTAATGGATTATAGAATTAAATTGAGAATTTTCTAAAAATATTTAACGTAACGTAAGAGACGAAGATCACCTTATAAGTTGAAATATAATGATGTTATGACATGATTGCATGCATAGAAGTGGTTCTCGTTAGATGTAGATTGACGTCGTAAAATTTGAATGGAATCCGACAACTTTGAAAAACGCGTAAGAGATGAACCCTTAGTCGTAACTAATAATCGAGAAGTCGAATGAGAATTCTAATTTGATATTATTGTCTATGATGGACTTGAGAACAACTTTCTAGTTGACGTCATAAGCTTTCAAGCTATTATAATATGAGCTATAGTTATAGTCGAGAACTAGAACGCGTTTTGAATAATTTGTTGGTTTAGTAATTGTTAGTTGAAATCCGACGTTTAGAACGTCGTACTTTTGGATGAGTTTTGAGAAGGATTTCGTCACGTACGGGAATACGTGATGACTGCCCTGAGGGTCCAGTTTCCAAAGAAATCGAATTCGAGAGCTTAGAACGAACCTAAGACGTTATACGTCGAATCTATCGAGCAACTAGGGTTTCGCGGCAGTTTTGCGACCTTCGCCGGAAACTATAATAACTTTTAGCTCGTTTATCATATTTGCGATCCGTAAATTGGAGCGTAAACTAGACATCCCAATCTTTCCAGTGGTACATAGCTCATCCCCTGTTTCCAAATCCTCTGTCCTGGACAGCCTCCAGAGTTACTGGATTGCGCAGTGAAATTTCAGTTTCTTGTTTTCTAAGTTGTTTAGTTCACAACTTAGTTTCTTTCGATCGTTTAAGCCGTATTAGCTAACGAATATCTCCCTACTGACCCTAGAGTCAAGTACAGGACCTTGAGTGATGAAAACCAATCGAGATCTTATCTCTTATTCGTTCAAGTAAAGAAGTAGTTAAGTGAGAATTTCATAAGTCATGAAATGAACTAAAACGTAAATCGCCTAAGTTGATTCTTTCCAACTTAGCTCCTTATAATCTCTAAAGTCGTATTAAGTTACCGACTACCCTCTCTACTGACCCGAGAGTTGAGTATGAGACCTTCCGAGTTCTAACGAGATTTGAACGAGTCTCGTTCTCGTTTAAGTAAAACGAATCTAGTAAGCGTGCAAATGCCTAAAGATTGAAACAACTAAAACTTATTTCGATTCTTTTTGATCGATTATCTTTTACGATCCGTTAAATTATTACTATTTTACGATGAAGGAGGAAGCCAGCAGTAGAGACAGGACGAAAGATCCGAAGTTGGAAGCTAGTGCTTTAAGTTCTGTAAATCGAGGTGGGCTTTTATATACAAATAAAACGAGCAATGCTCGGAAAATCTTTCTTTATCGCTTTGATATCTGTGTTTTCAAAGTGATATTATGGCATGAACTGTTTTATGTTTTATGTGAGTTCTCTTGTACCTATCTGAGTCAACATTCGTGTTTTCCAGATTTAGAGTTAATCTAACTAGATTAACTAACGATCGGCTCTGAGTTAGCTGCTAAGTGCTTTCCAGAGTTAGTGCACTTTGTAACCTGTGGTGTATGTGATATCCTGTTGAGGGGTACCAGCCACAGTGAATTAGAATTGGTCAAGATTGAACGTAACATACCAGAAAAATGCTTGCAAGCTAATTTGAGAAAAGAGTCAGAAAATGTTTAGTAGACGTGGGCCCGTTTTAATAAAACCCGACGTGCTACGAATTATGAAATGCCATATTTATCTATACTTATGATTATGATTTCGGCATTGTGCCCACTAAGTACGTTTGTACTTAGTCCTGCATTGTTTTCTAAATGTGCAGGTTGAAGCGACGGTGAGCGGCGACGGTTGATGTTGAGTTAAAGGATAGGATGCTTAGTTAGAACCCTTCCGCTGCCAAACTCTGAATATCTTTTTGAGATGTACTTTTTGAACAATACACTGTAGTTTAAGTTTGTAATTATGAACTTAGTGTCTTCTATGTACTTCTGTCGAGTAATCCTCAGCGATTAACTCTTTCTTATTTATATTCAAGTCTTGTTCATGTTTTATCGATGCCTTTTCATGTATGTTTAGTCAGTTAGCCCCCTTCTTCCCTGCTTCTTTAATCCAACCCCAGTCGCACCCCGACTTCTGCCGTCCCTCGGGATTTGGGGCTGTGACACAGCCCCAAAGTTTTACAAATGTTTTCAGGTCTTGGAGCACGTGCCAACAGATTAAATTGAGGCTAGGATTCAAGAGTTGAGATGTGCTTCCACTAGTTTAAGCTTTTGAAGCCAAGTTGATGTATATAATATTGGTAGCAAATTCTATTTTCGGATTCGACTAGAACTTCGATCCTGTTAGCTTTTATCTTGTTATTATTAGTGCATAATATACTAGATTACTTGAATAGAGTCTTGTGTTCTAAAAGTGGGGTATGACAATTGGAATTAAGATAAGTACAACAACAAAATTTTAGTTGGGTTCAAATATTTAATGGATGGGTACACAATCCATTATTATTCATAATCGTGCCAAATATGTAGGATGGTAATTTAACCAAAATGAATGAGTCAATCCGAATAGATAGAAAAAGGGTTAGGACCCCAAATACTAAATTTATGTTCTCTGAGATTATTATCAAAAAAACAACATTAAGTATATTATTATTATTATTATTATTATTATTATTATTATTATTATTATTATTATTATTATTATTATTATTATTTCAATAACATAAACATTAAAAAATTTATTTAACAGTTGTTGAAAAAATATTCTAATTCAAATAACTTTTGAATGAGACTCTACGCATTGGGAAACTATATAAGTATTAATATCTTTAAATTAAATATGAATATCTTCTATCAAAGGCATAAAATCACAATAATATTTTTAAATTCAATATGGATATCGAATATCAAGTGGTCTTTTATATATGTATAAACAGATTTGTCATTATAATATATGAGTTTGAGACAATAACATGCAACAAAATTATTAGCTAATATAAATAACACGGTTCATGTAATTAGTTGGTATGAGAAAGTAACGGTTATATGTATATATAACGGGTAAAATTAATTCTTAATCAAGATTGAGATAAAGTTCTTAAGTTGTAATAAAAATTTTATATTACTATGTGAGTTTGGAATGACAACAAGATCGAAAATTACTTTTTTATTGGATATAAGAGAATAACGGGTATATAACTAAACAAAACGATGATGTACTTTCACTTGAATATCTCAATACGATATATAATCAGGATTGTTGAGACACAAAATTAAATTGAATGAGAGATGCATCATCATGCCTACTAGGAATATCAATCCGTCAAATAAGCTTTGTTATGGATAGGATGATAGTAACTAAACTCGTAACTAAACTCGGGGACCGTGTATTTGATTTCATAAAAAAATGCAAACAATTTTTTTTTAATCGCATGAATGCTCATGAACTCATTGGATTACTAACTTTCCAATTCAATCCCAAAACAAGCAATTCTCATTGATTGTTTGTTGAGCTATAACCATAAACAAGAGTCAGACTAATCTACTTCGAACGTGGAACTGTACCTAGCAAAACATGTGTTTAGTCATGGTGAGTTATACATTGATATCACACGAGTCACAAGAAAAGGTCCTAAAATTTTGATATGTTACGATGAAGGTAAAGCGCATGACATAAAAACTACGTGGTTTATGGTGAAATTTGCGACAGATTTGTGAGGTAATTACAAATTTAATTATTCAAAAAGTTGATTATTTTATTTTATGTACGTGTTTACTTTTGTTTTCGTTGATTTCCTTATAGTTGAAAGAAGTTGTGAGTGAGTGAATCCACCCCTTTTTTTCACTTGAATTGTTTTTATTTGTATTTAATTTAACAATTATCTTAGTGATTCATGGTCGTCCAATGACTTTAAACAAATTATTTCATTATTTTTAAAAAATAAAATGTCATAATGTTAAGTGATACGGTCAAATTTCGACGAATTACACGCTAGTTATGATCACTTTCTTATTCTCCTATTTTCTCTACCTTCCTTGTTGCGCCATCAAGGCATATTCTCGTTTGAGCCCCATTTAGGTGCGGACGCATGGTAACTTTTGTCCCTCAATTATGGTTCATCATCCATAATCAACAAAAATCAATAATCAATAAAATTCAAGTATAATAAAATGAATCATAATTTACATTTATTGCTAAAATATTCTATTTTTGGAATAATGGACCTTAATAGTCAATTATTAACTCAGACACTGCAAATTAAAAATACAAAATAAATTATAAAATCTAACTAAATTAATAAACCGGCCCTAAAGACACATAATTTTAAACTAAAACTTGAGAGGCTAATATTGAAGAAAAATATATATCTAAAAATGATACTCCACTTACTATGGAACGGGAACATTAAAAGTGGGATGGTGATTTAGGCAATCCTTTCAACCCTTACAAAAAAACTAATGCTGGGGTGTATATTTTTTTTAGGGTGATTTTGTACATATTTCCACTCCATAGTCACTTATTTAAAAACAAAAATAAGAAGGAAAACAAAATAATAGATATAGTTTACCTCAAATTGAATTTTTAATATGTACCACCCAGAAATAACGGAAAGAATAGAAGATTAATTTGATGAAAGGACATGCAAGAAACATGCATCAATGTGAGATTAATCATCTCCACATATAAATGTCCATTCAAAACTTATCCATGCATGAATTGACAAATCCCTATATAATTATCGTTTTGTTGAAGAATTGTATCCTACAAAATTATAGTAGAATTTGGGAAATTTTCTATTATTTTGGATTTTGTTATCTTCGGATGGACTCCCTGGGGTCCATCCTTAGTTAAACTTTCAAGACTTTTTTATAATTTTTATTTTTAATTAGTTACGTATAATTCAAGATAATTAGAAATTAATAAATTTTAATTAGAATTAGTACGTCCGAAGGAATCATAAATCTCAATCATAATCTAAACTCTAGTTGGAATATGTAAATTACCTATTGTTAATGTTTGACGCGACACGATAATCCAACACGAACACGTGTGAAAGTAATGATTCAATCTGAGCCTTATCATTTTATATTGTTACCGTGTTATCTGATATGGACACAATTTATATCAGGTAGCAACATAGCTTACTGTGTCATGTAAATTCAGGTTTTAATCTTGTCTTGTCGTATTGCTTCATTATCGGATCATGTCACACAGTATAAATTGTATCATATTTGTATCCATATCGTGTTCAGATTTGAATAACTCGTATTGCATTCATGTCAGATCGAGTATATTCGCTTGTGTTTATGTTTGACCCTAATAGACAGGGATCATTAGAGCATCCACAACGCGGCGGGCTTCGCCCGGGCGACAGAGGAGGCGCCCGCCCGCGACGAGGGCGCCGGCCGTTGGAGGAAGCAAAGGCGAGCGCGGCGACGGTAGCCCTGGCGCCGTGAAGCCCATGGGCGAGCCTTGGCTGATGGAGGGGAGGAGGGACACGCGTCACCTCCTCCCATTTTCTGCAATTTTTTTTTTTAAAATTCTGAAATGTAAAAATTTAAAAAAAATATGTAACGGTAATATGATGAGAATAGATTATAGGCCTATAGCTTGCTGCTCTATAGTCTATAAGATAATCTCTAAAGTGCTAACAAATAGATTACAAGCTGTATTAAGTCACCTTATTAGTGAAACACAAGCTGCTTTTGTGAAAGGAAGATCCATCTTTGATAACATTTTGCTGAGCCATGAGCTGATCAAAGGTTATAGTAGAAAGAGTATATCTCCAAGATGTATGGTAAAGATTGATATACAAAAGGCGTATGACTCAGTGGAGTGGCCGTTTTTGAGATTTTTACTACAGGAAATGGGATTTCCACAGGAATTTGTGACATGGATTATGGCCTGTCTATCTAGTGTCAGTTATGTTATAAATGTTAATGGAGAATTGACCACACCTTTTGCAGCAAAGAGAGGACTCAGGCAAGGAGATCTCATATCTCCTTACCTGTTTGTATTATGCATGGAATACTTACACAGAAGTCTGCTGGAACTGAAACATGTGAGAGAGTTCAAGTTTCACCCCAGATGTAAGCAATTTGATCTCATTCAGTTATGCTTTGCTGATGACCTCCTTCTCTTCACTAGGGGAGATATCATATCTATGAGGCAATTGATGAGAGTGTTTGGCAAGTTTGCTGCAACCTCAGGGCTTAAAGCTAATCCATCTAAAACATGTATATATTTTGGAGGGGTTGCCTTGAGAGTTCAAGAGGAGATTTTAACTGAGTTGAGAATGGTAAAGGGTGACCTCCCTTTTAGATATTTGGGAGTGCCTCTATCATCTAAAAGCTTTCTGTGATACAGTGTCAGCCATTGATAAGGAAAATTCTGGACAGAATTGAGAATTGAACATCCAAACTTCTAACTTATGCAGGTAGAGTGCAATTGATCAAATCGGTTTTGTTTGGAGTGCAAGCATTTTGGAGTCAAATTTTTCTTATTCCTCAGAAGGTCATTAAACTCATACAAGCTGCATGTAGAACATTTCTGTGGACAGGACAATCAGGGATCTCAAAACGTGCCTTAGTAGCCTGGGAACAGATTCAGCTGCCTCAATCAGCAGGAGGATTGGGAATCATCAATATCAAAATCTGGAACCAAGCTGCAATTTGCAAACTTCTTTGGAGCTTGGCTCAGAAAAAGGAAAGAATTTGGGTAAGGTGGATACATGGATACTACATAAAGCATCAGAATTTGTTGAGTATGTCAACCCCTAATCAAGCTAGTTGGGTGGTTAGGAAGATAATTGCAGCAAGAGAATACCTGAGACAACATAATGAAGGTGTGAATTTGCTAACTCAATCAGATTTCTATCAAGAGAGCGTATGTCATGCTGAGAGGAGATGTGAATGTAGTAGGATGGAATAAGATGTTGTGCTGTAATCCCTCCCCCCCAAAGTGTACGTTCATCACTTGGTTATCCATCCTTGGCAAGTTGGTAACTTGTGATAATCTGAGGAAAGTGGGGGTTGAGGTGGATCCAATATGCAGCCTTTGTGGAGATAGGGATGAGAGCATTGAACACTTGTTCTTTGATTGCTTATTTTCAACGGATATATGGAATGGAGTTAAATGCTGGGGAGGCATTGTGAGGAATACAGAAAGCTGGGAGCGAGAAAAAGAATTCCTTACACAGAGTTGTAGATCCAAAACAACCAAGCAACAATTCTATCGACTTGCTTTATCGGTTGTAATATACTGCATTTGGAGAGAGAGGAACACCAGAAAATTTCAAAGAGTTGTGAGTGATGCATGGAGTGTGATCAAGAGCTGCAAGGAACTGATAATTTGGAGATGTTTGGTGCATAGAAAGCTAGCTAAAATCTTAACAAACCTGCATTAGAATAGCTTCTGTTTAGTGTTGGAGATTGCTTGGGATGTGTGGTTGTGTATTTGTATTGGTACGTAGCCTCCTGGCTTTGGTAATGAAAAAGATATTTACCAAAAAAAAAAAATATGATGAGAAGGAAACGGCTATTTTTGTGTTTTTGCTATAAATATGTTATCTTTCTCCTCTCAAACATCCACATCTTCTCTATTTCTTCATTCTCATTTCTACATTCCAATTACATTCTCTATTATAATTTTATTTTTTTCTTAAAAAATGGGAGATGATGAATTCATTGAGTGGTTCTCCAAAAATTGTCCACAAAACCCTCGTCCCTCTTCCCAATCGCCCAATCCAATTTCCTTACGACAATTATTCACCGGTAATAGTCCGTCGTTTTCATCCCAGCAATGTAATAGATATCCACAGTACTCCTGGCCTTATGGATTTGGGCAGTACTCGCAATCACTGGGCTTCAACCACTTCAGTCACTCGCCGCCGATGTCGGGTGCATTCCAGCAATTCTCGTCGCCGCCTGGTGGCTACCAATTTTTCTAGACACCGCCGTCTGCATATCGCCAGTTTAGAGGAATCAACCTCAATGACGAGGACGACCATGTCCCTGATGAGAATGAAGAAGAGGGTGAGGAAAATGAGGAGGCCGAGGAGGAGCCGGAGCCACGTCGCAGAAAGGGAAAGGCCGCGGCCAAGGAAAAGGCACCGGCCAAGGGCAAGGAAAAAGGAAAGGTTGCGGAAATGAACTACGGAGCTCAAAGCGGGAACTACACGCCGGATGAAATTGAGTGGATTGCCAAGTGCTATGTTGATATCGGGCTTGATGCGGTAAATGCAAACTATCAAAAGCTTGATAAATTTTGGGAGAGAATTGCCGACAAATTCAACGAGTTCATAGCTCCTCAACCACCTCGTGGTGTAGAAGCCATTCGGTCGGCGTGGAAACGCGCCAAGACCGAAATTGTGAAATTCAACGAGCAATACATCAACTTCGAGAGAGAAAATGCTAGTGGGCGGAGCGACCACGACCTCTACAAGCTAGCCGCCGATGGTTATCATGCAACCCGTGGGAAACATTTCATCCATCGGAAGGCGTGGGAGGTCGTGAAGGATATTCCCTTCTTCTGCAATCCGGATAAAAAGACCCAATCGAAGCGCTCCAAGACTAGTGAAGACGGTGGCTACACAAGTCATTCCAGCAACTCCACATCTGCAAACGAGGCCTCGTCGATGCTAGCCCGCCCGACCGGCATAAAGGCGGCGAAGAAGGGAAAGAGAAAAGTCAATCCGAAGGTGGTGGCCGTGCAAACAATGGGTGGCATCCAGGAACGTATGGTCCAAATGGTGGCTAATCATGAATTTAAGCAGGCCTACGACATCTACACGAGAAAAACAAGCGACATGGACCCGGAACAATTGATGCGCCACCGTGAAGTGTGCGCATTTCTCAAGCAAAAATACCAGTTTCCGGATGTTAATATGTAATTTTCAATTACCAGTATTTAATTTGTAGTTTTTAATTTGTATTTTTTAATTTGTAGTTTTTAATTTGTATGAATTGTATTGTAATTTTCCAATGTTCCAATACAACTTCGTATTTTATTATTTTTATTGTATTTTAAAATAGAAAAGTTAAATTAAAAAAAAAATCAATCATTGGATAGCCCTAGGGGTCGGGCTTCACCATAGTAAAAATTTCAAGCCCGGACTATCAATCATTGGGATCCCACCAAAATACTCATAGCCCTAGGGCTTCGGAGCCCACTGTTGTGAATGCTTTATAAGTCGACACCATAATTAGTGACTGACCTACCTTGTATCTATTCCCTTTATTAATAATTAATTATGATTGATTGCGGTCAGCCGTACAACCAAATCATATGGCATGACTGGTTGTGTAATTAAGGGGATCATTAAGGAAAATCATGGGATAATTAAAAAAAAGGATTATATTCTCTTTATAATTATTTTGAATTAGAATTTATATTAACTCATAATTAAGATTTCTGAATATTAATTAATGAAAAAAGATGGTGCACTGTACTAGAATTTGCCTCTTGAAAGAATAGAAAGAAAAGAATACGATAAGGAATTAGACTTGCGTTGTTGAGCAATTTCAAAGTTTGGTGACGAAGACATGATTGGCTTAAAATCTTCAAGAATTTGTTCCTTATATATAAAGTTCACTGCCATATCTCATCATTCTCACTCAACCGAATATTTAAGAAGAGACGGATGGATCTTAAATTACTTTATTTATTTGTTACTTTTATTAGACTTTTCTAAAAAAAGTATAAATGCTTTACAAGTGGAAAAGGAGAAGCAAAAGAATAAGAAAAGAAAAAAAAAGAAAAAAGGAGAGAGAATAAGATAGAAGAATTAGATTAACTTTCTGTCCATGTATGATTGGTTATCTTTGAGGTATGAAAAGGGAGCAAATTGAATCTATTATCCCCTGTTTCGTTTGGTAATTCAAACCTTTAAAATATTACCCTCTAAATTAGAAGAATCATAAAATTCTTTCTTCCCCATATTTTTTTTTTTATAAGTAATTCCTTTTCATTGGTGAAGTTAAAACTAGTTTAGATTATTAATATTTAATAATGCTCGGTAATAAAATATTTCCTTTTTGAGGAAATGATAAAAAATATTGTTATAATACGTTTGATAAATCAGATATAAGAAAGAGGTCTTTTAGCATGAAAATGATAACTAATGTACATTGCATCTAAATCATCAAGTGCTTAAAGAGAGACGTTTACGTTGAATTTGTAGATCAACATTAACTATTCGTGTTAATATTAATTAATTTAATTCATTTTCTTTTCTAAATTGAATCCTAAAATAAAGGAGTAGATAATCAAACTAGGGGTCCATTTCAGTTGATGGTAAATTTTATAGATTGATATAAAGTATATTGTCAAGCACATTCATGTCTTCATGTTTTGAATAATTTAAAATCACTTGAAGCTAATTTAATAATGAAAAACAAAAACTTGTTTATTTGGATTTTGGCCGATTCTTCTAAATTTTTCAGTTTAGCCACAATTTAGCTGATTGAGCTAAGTCTTTTTGCAACAATAAAATTATGATGCACGGATTCTTCAAAATATACCATATAGGAGCACGGGTAGAGTCAGAAATTTCAGTCCGGGAGATCCAAATCATACACAAAAAGATCGTTTAAAACATTATCTTATTGAAAAGAAATTTTTTAGAATAAAACTATTCTTTTGAATTAAAATAGCGAAATTGGTGGAAACACTTATGAGCCAAATGAAAAGGGCGACATCCAAGCCATTACACCATATAATCAATTGCCAATTTATCAAACTATAAGTAATTGCTCTATTAGTATCTTTATGAACATGAGACATACATCATCACACCTTGTTAAGTTGTCACTATTGTTGCGTCCAAAATTTAATGTAAGTTCGCAATACATTTAACTTTCAAATTTCAACCCTTAATATCCATCTCTTAAAAAAAACACCTAATACCATAAATATTCATAATAAAAGCGTAGAAGTTAAAGTTCATGACTAAAATATATTAAGTTAATTCACTAGTAAATAATTAAACAAACAATCCATATTAGCTACAAAAATTTAAATATTCATCATAAGAAGTAAATTATGAATACTAACCTAAAAAATATTATTTTAGAAAGTTGATTCTCACAACAAATTTATAATAAACTCTAAATTTAAATTTAATTATAGGAAAAATATGAATAGTATATTAATTCAAAGTCCACATAACTAAATTTTAATTTGATAATAAAGAAAAAAGAAGTTTATAATAAAATAGAGAACAAGTAGAATTAAACTCTACAAAATGAGAGAATATAGCTCATTTCTAGATAAAAGTATGACATTTTTAATAATAATAATAATAATAATAATAATAATAATATATACCTATATACTCTTTTTTTCCAAAATCTCAGGGGTCCTAGTGACCCCCCCCCCCACCCCTCCAACCACCTCTGTGTAGCCGTATCGGATTCTCGTTGGGTACAATTCTCGTCAGATTCTCGTACAATTCACACCCAATTCGTCACGTGGCGTTTCCTTCCAAATAGAAAATAAAAAGAATTGGATTCACGAATCTCGTGTTGAAAAGTCGCGAATCCCATAGATGAAGGGGTTAATGAGTTAATTTTGGAATTTTATTTGAATTATGACTTCTATATTGATCTAATATTTGAATTGTTATTATATAGCTTAATTAAATTACCTAATGAAATTCTTAAGTTTTGAGTAGGAGGAGATGTGAATTACATATATTTAATTTCTACAAAACTTAAATTTCTAAATATTTTATTAATGTTACATATAATTAATAATATTAACTAGACGTATGATCGCACCCTAAAATTTTTTAAATTATGTATCTCCGTACCAATATCGTATCGCCCTCGCACGGACGCACCCACTCCCCAGCACCCGTGCAACATGTAGTTAAGCAATAACACATAAAATAAAAAGGGACTAATATGATCCATTTGGGATGACCTACTAGTGGAGTCATTAATCTTAAAGTAACTGAACGTCTCAAATTCGATTTTTTTCCAAACTCTAGAAGTGAAGTCTATATATCCATTTAAATTTTCCTAATATGGTTTACCACTTCTATATGATTTACGAAACGGAAAATGAAAGCTCCCACTTTCATAATCAAGATTCGGTCACCTTTTTATCCAGAGAGAGAGAGAGAGAGAGAGAGAGAGAGAGAGAGAGAGAGAGGCAGCATGAGCGTAGGTCGAACAGCTATAAATAGGCAGCTCCACCTCCAAAGATAAAATACAACATACAGTAACCACACTTAACTCATACTATCCAACCTTCTTTCAGTTTCCTCTTCAACCTCCATAAACATCATCATGTCGTCTGTCAACTGCGGAAACTGCGACTGCGCTGACAAATCCCAGTGCGGGTAACTCTCTCTCTCTCTCTCTCTCTCTCTCTCTCTCTCTCTCATGAGTAGTAATAATACTATATGCATGTGGTGATTGGTGTGTGTTTGAATGAATAATTGCAGGAAGAAGGGCTACACAGCCGACATCATTGAGACCGAGCAGAGGTAATCTTTAATTTTCTGCAGAATACTACTATTACTATATACTCTAATTGATCATCACAAACCTACCTACATTAATTAATTCTTAACATATTATCTCCTCTCTTTATATATGTTAGTTGGACTAACTGGAATAATAATAGTACATAATTGATGTGTTGTTTTGTAGCTACACCTACAGCATGGTGATGGATGCCCCGGCCGCGGCCGAGCACGATGGAAACTGCAAGTGCGGCACTAGCTGCGCTTGCACCGACTGCACCTGCAGCCACTGAGACTATCAAATAGTGACCAGAAATAATAGGGACACTAGATATCTTATCATATAATGTAATCCCCTAGTGGTGAATAACTTTGTCTGTGCGCTCTCATTCAAATTCTAGTGTCCCTTTGTAATTGCTCTCATTAATCAATCAATCAATATCACTTCCCTACTCTCTCTCTCTCTCTCTCTCTCTCTCTCTCTCTCTCTCTCTCTCTCTCTCTCTCTCTCTCTCTCTGCGCTTCAACAACTTCAAAGAGCTATGAAATATCCCAGTTACAGAAACATCAAATGAGAAATGAAAACATACCTGCAAATTTCCATTCTGCACCAGCATCAATTTCACTTTGATTCCTTTTAAAGAAATTATGGCAAAAATCTACTCAGCAACAGCAACTTAAAAATTAAAGATCAATTTGGGACAGTTAAAAAGATCAATTTAACAAACTCGTTTTTTTGCTTATTCATTCATAACTAACCGAGTTAGCTTCAATAACACTTTTTGCCCTGTAAATTATAAATTCAAAAAATGAGATGTATCATAGTATTTCCAACTTTTGAAGTTGTCATGAAACTATTTCAGACTTTAAAGCCTTCTGCTCGGAGGCATATGCGGTGAGCTTCAATCCATTTTTCACACGCAGATTCACCATGCTCCACAATGCATTCATCCCTTAGCTTCTTAGTCTCGGGGCAAGCACAACAGATCTTCTTCTTTGGCTTTGAATCAGGTGCAGAACCTTGGTCTTCCTTAGATATTAGGGAGACAACAGGAGAAGAGCTCTCCTTCGAGGATCCGACACCCATCTACAGGCGAAAGCTAGCAAGTAAAAAGGCACAGGAAAAAAAAAACCCTAAATATGTCATTCTTGAGACATTATACCATGAAAGCAAAGAACGATAACAGAAATAAAGGCAGCAGAAACTGCGACTTGAGGGAAAGCATGCCTCCAAAACTAGTTCTTTAATTATGCAACCAATCTGTACAATTTTATCAACTACCATAGTTTATTCAGCGTAGGATGTTGGTCATCCCAATCAAATTCTGAGTTATCTTATATCGATCCTCTAGAACAGATCGAGAGTATGACAGAGACGAGTAGTGCTTAGGTTCGGTAGATGGAAACAGGCTCCAGAAACTATGTGAAGTGAACTGATAACTAATTCATTATAAGAAAATCATTTTCTTAAACATACAATTAAGCAAGGACCTAGGAAAATTGCAGGATAAAGAAAGTTCTTT
Organism: Schizonepeta tenuifolia; assembly: GCA_029490685.1. Lineage (NCBI taxonomy): Eukaryota > Viridiplantae > Streptophyta > Magnoliopsida > Lamiales > Lamiaceae > Schizonepeta > Schizonepeta tenuifolia. The sequence continues at coordinate 106,420,556 of CM055956.1, forward strand.
AATTTTTCGAGTGAGCTATAAACAATCTAAAACTGCAATTACCAAATCCCTCAAAGGTATTCTAGATTTAACATGAACCAACTGTAAACAACGAAAAATTGAACATTGATTCGTAGAATTCTCCTGATGATTGCATACAGAATCAAAAATATTTAACAGCTACTAATTTTCTCTTCCGTCTTATCTACCATCTAACTATAATCCTTGAAGATCCTCATACAAAAAGGGTGTCCGACAAAAGTGGATTAATGATGAAAAGTAGGCTAATTATTAGCCCTTTAAGATCCTCATCAAACTGCTAAACTATCGATCAGCTCAAACAAACTTAATTCAAACATCGCTGCACAAACCTTCGTACTAGAATTATCCACCTAGCTATTAACATAAGCTCTTTAAACATGAACTCCAAAATAAATGCTTGATTTCCATTTCTTTGGAATATTGTTCTGCAGTTTATTATCGTTCATCAGTTTTATTCAACTAAAGATTCAATTTTTCCACTCCCCATCATTCTTTACTTTTAGTCTCAATAACGATTTTCATTATGCAATTCTAAATCTGGTGAAGAAGACGACGAGCTCGATTGTCCCCATAACAATAGCCCAAAACGAAATCAAAATTGAAAGCAACTTAACTATCTTAAAACGATTCTTTTCCAATAGTATTTCCAATAAAATCCAAATAGTAGTATAAACTAAAACCTTTTTCAACATATAAGACAGAAAATAACAGCAATCGACGATGTAAAACAATCCGCGCAACTCACAAAAAGTAGCGCAGAAAGTTTATTAAAAAAAGGTGGAAATTAATGAGCAACTTACATAAATACAGAATTTGAGAGACAGAAACTACCTTCGATTACTTCTTAAACAAGAAACAGGGAAATGTTGTGTCGTCGTGAGTTGAAGAAAATAAGGGAAGGGTTTATGCTGCTTGAAATCGGTTCTTCTTTCAGAGAGCGGCTAATGGAGAACGCTTTTTCTATGTTTGGGTATATTCATTTTCAGGCCTAAACTTTTGCATCTTTGAACAAAAACGTCCCAACATTTTCTACTTTTATGCAAGTGCCATCTCTTTGTTTTTGTCACGGGAGAAATCAATAGAATATGTGTGATTTTTCCGTATAAGACTATCTGCAACCGGTCTCGAGCAAGGGTGCTCGAGCCGGCATCGAGCAGGGGGGGCTCGAGAAGTTTGCGTGGCGGAGGGGAAGAGCTCGAGCACAGCTCGAGCATGGCGCGTGTAAACACGCGCGAGACAAATTTAAAAAAAAAAAAAAAACGTTCGGCGCGTGTGATAAACGCGCCAACGTTAAAATTTTTAAATGCAACAGGCAATTTTATCCGGCAACGGTAATTTTGCAGGTTTTCTTTACCTATAAATACTCATTTCATCTCCCTCATTTTCACACCTCTCATTCCTTTCATCTCTCAATTTTTTTTCATCTCCTTCATTTCTCCAACAAATTCATCCCAAAAAAAATTATGGATCCCAACAATCCATACAACTGGTTCGGCGACAATGCCAACGACATGAACTATTTCACGGGGGCGGGGCTTGATTCAATCAACCTCAACACTCCGGCCTCCGCCGAATCCTACCCGTCGTTCTCCTCTGACGCCGACAGTCCGGTAGAGGGCTCGTCCCAGTTCGAATCCGTCATAGATCGATATGGCGACCGACTTACCCAGTTCGCCGAAGCCAAGCATGAGATCGCGGTGGCGTTATGTGAATCAGCTCGAGCGAAGCTGGAAAATGCACGCATCCGGGCCGAATATGTTCGGCAGAGACGTGATGCCACCGACTTGGAAGTTGTCTCGAGGGACACGAGATTTATGACGTCGGAGCAGCAAGAAGTTCACAGGAAGATGGTGGAGGAGGTGAAGCAACGTCGGGGGTGGGCGTCATTTTTTTTCGTATTTTTTAGTTTTATTTCAGCATGTAGTGTTTTTTTAATTAATTGGTGTATTTTAATTTATTTAAAATATTTCAATTTTCAAATATTAATGGAAAATTCGTATTATTTATTAATTAGTGTATTTTAATTTATTTACAAATAAATGATTTAATTTAATAAATGAAAATGGGAAATTGTTTAATATTAAAGATAGAGCACCTTTAGAGCACCCTTGGGATGCAGGGGTAGTGCTCTAAGGGTGCTCTAGTGCTAGAGCACCCCTTAGAGCACCCTTAGGGTGCTCTAAAGGTTGCAGATAACCTAAATAATCTCAATCAATATATTATACTTTTATCTTTCCTACTCTTACCACTCTCCTTCAATTCACTAAAATTAATACAATTATCTTTTCTATTCTTACCCATTCTCCTTTATTCTTCTCCACTCTCATCCACTCCACTCTCTTTTATTTCTCAAAACATGTGTCACTTCCTCCAAATCATACTTATTGGGAACGGAGCGAATATAATTTAGATAAAAAATCTTGTACCCTCTCATTGCCCCATGCTAAGTTTTTTCATTTCATTCGCCACACATTTTGTGTTTTTTAATCAAAAAATGAATTGCGACAGGATGAATATGTTAGAAGTGGTCGTCGTGTGTGTGTGTTAGCCTAGTGGTAGTGAGGTTAATGTCCGGGCCAAAGGTCACGAGTTCGAGTCCTCCGTCACGCGGTATTTAAATTTCCTTGTAATATTATTCAAAAAAAAAAAAAAAAAAAGTGGTCGTCGTTACCTTGCCAAAATTGAATGGGTTAAAAGAAACCCCACCTACGTACCTCCTCCATCTGTACAAAATATATACGCAAATATAATTAAAAACACACATATTTTTATGTATAGTTCTGGCTTATTAAAAAGGAGAGTACAGGAATAAAAAATATTGATCATAATCAATGATTTTTTGGTCCCCATTGTCATATTATTAGTCATGATCGATACATGATATGCTGACCGTGACCAATTTTTTCACAGTGATGGACTTCTTAAAGTTTTAATTGAGATTACCTTTGAGAAATCCGAATATAAATGCTTTCTTCGCTATCGACTGGAAATTCACAATGATTTTTTGATCTTTTTTTTTTTTTCTTTCTGAAAAATTGCTCGATATTTTTCTCTCTTATTTTTTTATATCATAATATGTTCGATGTGGAAGCAATGGGGTTGGTGGAGTGAAATTTACAACCGATTTATTGCATGCATTCGGTTATGCAGCTCAATAATGCATCTCAAATGAACAGTAGAGACATGCATGCAAATAAAGAGGTCACAAATTTTATCAAATTTTCCTTTCTGCGTGCTGATTTTTACATGAAATATCTGCACTTCCTTTCTTGTATCAGTCATCACGTCCGAAGAGTCCTAATTACAATAATGAAGCAAAAGGAAAGGCAAAAATTGATTTTAAAAAATATGGGCCAGAAATGTGTGTTAAATTAATTTAAAGAAGTAGGTATGGGACAATGATAACATCTTTATAATGAGTATACATGATGATTTTCTCGTATAATTCATCTAATAATAAAATTATTTCAAATATTTCTTAAAACGAGATTAGGATAATTTGATAAAAGTGTTGGTAACTAAAATACATGAGGAGTGGGCCATCAAAATCCCACGTGTAATTTCATTCTTGTATGTACATAATGATTGTGTAAAACTATAGTTTACTATACTTCCGTGTCACTCAATTTGTATAGATAAAATCATCACATATATTCATTATGAGGATAACATATACCATTCATACCCACTAATTTGTATATGTACCACTCATACCTACTAACTCATTAAAGTGTACTTTCTACCATTTATCTCTTTTATTTTAATTAAGAGAAATTTGTCACATCAGCTTTGGTTTCACCTACATGATTGAAGCAATAAGTGGTTGAATTTCTTTTTGACTGGGTGGCAGATTTATTCACGTGAATAAAGCCGATTAAATTGACATGCATGTAAAAATGTACAATTCTTAATAGTGAAATTGCATGCGGCAGTCGGTAGATGCATTATTAAATTTGAATTCTTCAGTCTATATATGATGGACACTTTGAAGTGATAATGCAAACATAAGAAAAAAATAATTGAGAGTAAAGAAAAAGGGAAGTTAAATCAAAGAAATTACAAAAATCATTACCTTTGTGAAATTGCGTACAAGTGAGCATATAAAGATTTTTTTTATAATTTTGTAAAGAAAAAAAATTGTATAGTTCGGTTAAATTCTGTACATGCACCATTTGTACAGTAATTTAACCATATATACGTTTTTTTTTTTACAAAAATAACTTAATTAATGTATTCTTTATTGTTGTTATTTTTCTAAAACTATTGTTTCTATTTTGTAAAAATATAATCGGAAATCACAAATTTATGTAAGGGCTTTTTTCAACCCGGGTGAATCGACTGTGGAAGTCATTTCTCATTGTATTGTCATACGAAGTTTACAAAGGTGATGTTAAAAAAATTAAATTAAATTTTTAAAAAATAAAACACCGTACATATCGTAAAATATTGTACAGATCGTTACACGTACGTTAGTGTACGATCGATACAGTTTATACACGATTTGTACAAAGTATTTTTGTTTTAAATATTATTTTGATGATATACGTGTATATTTATATTTTATTAATATAATTTGTTAAATTTGTTATGCTTGCAAATGGAATGCAATATTTTCGTTGTTAAATTCAACAAGTTTTGAGACGATTGTGTTTATAATGGCGGAGAAGAACACACTTTCTATCTTCCGGTGGATATGATAAATTTCTTCAACATTAAGGAACAAATTAATTTCATAATGATGTTAGGCCTAGCTTCGATTTGAATTCTTCTTCGTAATTTGTCCATGATGATGTGTACCCCTCGCAGTATGACTATTCGCTCGCTCGTATCGCTTCATCCAATTGGTTAGGCGAGATGCAAATGGATTCTCAAAGTGGAGCGGTTGTTGTTGCGCATGGACAGTTGCAAGCATCAGAGCCAGAGCTGGCCTATGCTACTGTCGAAGATGATGATGAAGACGATGAAGAATATGTTGGTGAATCCGAGTCTGATGGGACTGATGACGAACAAGAACAAACTGCCAATTTGAATCTTGGAATTCGTGTTGATTTTGTGAATTGGGTGCATACTCAAGGCACCGTGAATAGCTCTTGGGAATGATGATGCAACGTAGTCGTACACCCTTTGTTGGCGAAGATACGGAACTCGCCACTGAAGTGGAGGACCTACGAAATTGGCTAGTTTCGATGTGATCTAAACAATTTGTCAGACGGTCCTTTGAGTATGAGTTTCATATTTTATAGCAATGAGGAGGTGAAGCTTGTTGTAGGGTTGTGCACCTGAAAGAATGAGCTAGTTCTGTTCTTTGGGATCCGAATCTAAATCTAAGTGTGTTCAGATACTTCCTAGAGATGCTATATGGTGGATATAAAAATTTGTTTCATATGTTTTCTAAGTATTTGTACATGCTGTAGAAAGAGAATCCAGGTTCGATTATTAACTACAGTTTTAGCCTTGACGACTTCCGATTCGAATATTTTTTTATGGCTTTGTCAGCTTTTATCGTGACATTTCAGTATTGTCATCGACCGATGATTATATTGGACGCAACACACTTAAAGGGAAAGAATAATGACATTATATTCGTTGCCATGAGAAAGAATGTGAATGAGCAACTTATACTGTTGGCATAGAGGATCGATCCAATTGAGAATGACATCTCGTGGAAATGGTTTGTAACTCGTCTGAAGGAGGCATATCCTCCTCAGCCTTGGTGTTCATCTCAGACGCTCATCTAAGTTTTTCGAAAGCAATTAGGGACATCTATCCTGGCATATTCCACGGCCTATGCTACTTTCACATCTTGAAGGGCCTTGTTGGTTATGGAAAGCCTATCACCAAGTTGTATTAGAAAACACCATTTGCGTACCAGAGAACAGCCTACGAGAAAACGATGAATAGTATACTGGTTGTGGAACCTGACCGGAGAGGTGGGCTCGATGTTTGTATTCCAAGCTGACGGTATAGTAACATGACATCCAATGCCGCAGAACAATTCAAATAATATTTTGAAGTTTGCTAGATGTGTACCAATTTGTTCGTGTTTGGAGACACTTAGAATGACTGTCAAGAGGTTGTTTGATGAAAGAGGATAATTGTATTCGTCAAGTACTACATTTGTCACTATGGAGACAGATTAGAAGCTGGATCAAATGAAGACAATCCAAAACACAATCTTGAAACTAGAGCGTACTCTTGGGGTGAAAATCTAAGATTTCTTTCACTAATACGAAACCATATATGGTTTGGATCAACACCGACCACCTCTCCAGAGACGAGCATGTGAAGCATTTTCCCGCTTGGCTTTCCCTCTTGCAATCTCATAAGATGCCCGAAAGCGCCAACCATGAATTGATTAAGCAGAGCTTCATCCCCAACTTCGATAAGTTGTCCCTATATCTCATCCAATATCTTGATCTTGTAGTAGGTGTTCACTTTTAATGTTACACTTTGATATGTTTCTCGGATCCAGCATCAACCATGTTGAAACAAGAATAATCAAAACTAGAAAACATAATTAAGAAAACATAATTAAGAAAACAAAAATTGTACAGATCATCAATAAAATGTACAGATGGAGTTAAACAAAAACACAAAAACACCTGATCTGTACAAAAAATACACGGCTTGTACAGTTTTTTTTAATTATTATCATATATTATTTTATCATATAATAATCTAAATAAATCAAAACAACAATTTTAAAGTAATATAAGCATGTTGTAAACTAATAAAATAATTAAGTGTGTTAAACTGTGCATGCATAGTTAATAAACGTGACAAATTATTACATAATTTAACTAATTCGATTAGATTATTAAACATAGTTAGCACGTCCATAATTATATATTTAATTACAGTTTAGGCATGCTTAAATATACTAGATTAGTAGGAATTCATATACTTATCCTAGCATACAAAATAAAAAACTCTATAGATCTCTTAAATTGTGTACAAATTGGGTACAAACAAAAAAATAAAACTAACGATCTGTACACAATTTAGGCGATGTATAGTTTTTTTTCTATTTTATTTGATTTAATAATTTAAGAAACTAAACCCTAAACTGAATTTAAATTAATGCAAGTATGTTTTAAGTTAATTTGATTACATTAAACTAACTAAGTATAGTTAAGTATACCATCGCCAATCTGTACAATTTTTGTACGGTCTGTACAAAAACTAACCTCTTGTAGGTGTTTAATATCTTCTGGTCGACGTTCTTGCTTATCTTTAGATTTTTTACCTTTGAGCTGATGACTTCATGGATTTTTCTAGGAATTGAAGGATGAAAATGGATATGTTTTTTTCGAGTATAATTATGTACTGGAGGAAGGGTGGAAATGGTTTAGGGAATTTTGAGGAGTGTCTCGGTATGGTTTTTGAGAAGTGCCTCTATATGGATTTTATTGCCAAGTTATTTTGTTTTTTATCGTTTGAAATTTATTGTAATTGATTCTCATTGAAGAATATCACAAAAAGTGTTAAATCACTAAAACTGGAGGAAAATGGATACATGTTTCCTCTCTTCATACGTTACATGCAGATGTTGGGGCTTCGGGTTTAAGAAATAAAAAAAAAAAAGAGAGACAAAAAAATTGAGCCACCGTAGAGAATTTGACAATCTCGGTTCTCTCACTCAAATATATAAGAGAATCTCGATTCTCTCACTTAATTTCGGTCAAAACAGCTGAAAAGTTAAAAATAGAAAAAGAAAAAAAAAACAAAAAAAAAAAAAAAAAGTGGGCAATGGGTATGAGTGGTATTTATTTTTAAGGGTGGGTATGGGTGGTACATGTTATTCTCATAAGGGGTATTACGATTTTTCTCTCATTTGTCCAATTTTTTTTTTTGTCGACACTCATTTGTCTACTTACTAGTTGACATGAAGGTTTAGGCCAAGTGTAAAAATATAGAAAGTGAGTAAGTCATATCACTTTTAAAAAATTTTGAGTACCTAAAACTACTCTCTTGTCTATGACGGTGACTCGGCGAGAATGAAGTGGATGCCGGATCATTGGAACGACATACGTGGATCACAAACAGAACTTATTTTCGAAACATAGACTAGACTATTCGATACGTGAATTTGAACTTCATGACATAATTGCAAAATATCGGAAAGCGCGTATAAATTTATCAAATTTTAAACGTTACGACAGTGTTACAAAATTGGTCAAATGTGGTGATAATATATGGTATTTGCCTAATACACAATTGAGAGATGATGATATGTTCTACTAAATTGCAGTTCAAACATATCATCTCTTTTCCACTCTTGGGAGCAAAATGAAATCTTTTGAATATTTCAGAAAAGAAAAAAAGATCAACCTGTCTCAAGACGCAACCATCTTTTAAACTTGACCAAACATCATGCAAACAGAAACAATGAGGGCTAGATAAAGATTGAGGAAAAGCATTCAACAAAATTCTCCAAGAATATGAAACATTCATAACGCAAGGCATATATACTCACGGGGCATCATCGCCTTTTTTAATGAAAATAGCGAGAATCGAAAAGGGGAGTGTGACAGAGTATCAAGACGAGGGAAGTTACCTGTAATGATGCTTTAAAGCATAATACTGAACTATCAAGATTGTCCAACATGATCACCTGGTCTCTTCTCCGCTGTGAGACGGACAAATTAGACAGAATCGCCTCACTCTTCTTGTCGATGTTGCACACTTGAGCTCAAATCATCGATAAAATCAAACACAGTTGAGTATAAACTCATAGTCATACAGAATAGTATACATTTTAATGCAGAAAATGCCTACAAATCAGTCAAAATTTGCATCTTTCGACTATCTAACCGCCTTCAAAGTAACAACTAAAGACTGACGCTGGATAAGTAGGCATGATTTCGGTGAGTAAGAAACAAAGAACCATAATCTAGATCTACTTATTGGTAACCATTCTATCAACCTCAGTAAATCAGAGATTCAAATGTTCTTCAGTTCAAATCAAGATTCATCTGAAACTTCTCTAGCAGCAATCAGATTGAAAAATGGGAAAACAACTCCAAGGTGACATAAAAAAACATCTAGGAAAACAGAAATTAGAGGATATGAAATGATTAAGGAAAGTAGAGAGCATATAACGGAATAGCTTGAGCAGAGGCATCATAACTTGCCGAGAGAGGATACAATAGGACATAATCAACCCATCTCGAGGACGCTATCAACAATCAAAATGCGTACACATGAATAATGTAAAGCAAGCCTGGTTGCAGTGTCGTGAATATTCAGAAATCAATATTTGGCTTCGAGACTATGCATATGCCGAGTGAGTGATTCAGAAAGAATTTACTTCAACATGGTATAAGAGCCCAGACAAGTGAAAATCATAATCAAGATTAGAGTGAAACTCATATCTCACAAATCATTGTTCTTTCAAGAAAATTTACAGCAAATGTGATCTACAATTAAGAAAAGGAAAACATTGTGTAAAAAAGACAGAAAAAAGGAGAAGAAATTATCCACAGTCTTATCAGAATCAAGTGTAAATCAGATTTAGTTTGTAAATATTGAAGTTTTCGCTCGAAAGCACATCCAGTCCATGGCATCCTCCCAACTAACAAGTGTGGGGTGGACCACTTCTTAGTAGACACGTTTATCATCTTCATCCTGTCCGACACAAACAATGTAGATCAATCTTGAAAACTCACATTCCATATCCATACCAGCGGAAGACATTGCTGCTCCCAGTTCCATCTGTGCCCACCAAATAGTGTAACGATGAAGACATCGGCTACAACAACATCAATCGTATTTCTCCCTCCACGAATACACAAGAAAGAAAACCCATGAAAGTCCTAGAATAATGTCCCCAACAAACAGCCTCAACCAGTCGTGGCCGAGATCTTCAACCTTCCTCTCAAAGTAAATTCTCCAAATCGCCATCGCAATGTGGAGAAGCACACAGCCTTTAGCAAAGAAGCCATGGAACTCCCTTTCCTTCACAAAAGCCACCATGAACAGCAAGAACCCAACAGCGAATAAAAGCAAACCCGAAAACGAATCAGATGTTCGAATCAACAGCTGATCATGAGGCGTCGAGCCCATAAGCTTACTAGCATGGTCCTTACCATGGCTAAACACAAACACCTCATCCCTATAGAACATCATCATGGCCCCACATGACAAGGCCACCAAAGAATGGAGCATACAGATTAGGAAAAACCCAGATGACACCATTGATCAACCAAAAAAATCTTCCTTCCTCTTATCAACTCCACCAAGATTTGATTTTTAGTCCTGAAATGATAATCAGCATGAGACCTTAACACTATTAGCAAAAGCCCAGATGAAATTTTTTTTATCAACATAATCTTAACGTGCATTAACACCCAATTAACAGTTTTCATTACAATATTCAGAGGGAAAATTCCACTCAACATAATTGCAGAATATCAACCAAAACCAAGAAACAGCAGATTCGGGATTCCGATGACAATATCTTGTATTTAAAAGATCAAAGATTACCTGTTCAACGAAACTTCTGGATCCCAGATAGAAGGCAAAGAGACGGTGGAAGTCGATAAAGATTTAAGAGAGAGAGAGAGAGGACAGATCCTAGAACTGGTTTTAGGTCCAAAACCCTGAGACTTAAGGTATGCAACAAAATTAGGCGGATAATTGATGAAATAAGGAAAGTTTGTTAAGCCCAAACCGAAAACGCAAGTGAATGTGCAGATTTTGCTGCTGATGCCTCAGCTGTAAATAATTAACCTATTGTACCCAAATGAGAAGACAAAGATCCAAAACCGAGATTTGGAGATATACTAAAATATAATAAGAACCCATAATCAAAATTATTGATGGGGGCCAGGTCGCTTGAATTTTCTGTACATATACGCATCCGGAAAGAAGATAATCTCAAGTGATGCAGATCTTGAGATATTTATTCGAAATTATGATTAATGTAGCTGGCTCTGGGTCTTGCTGCAGCGCTCCTCACCCGATTTGGATCCGAATATATTATTCGGGCCACGACTCTAGTAGTGTACACAGCATGATGAATTAATGATCTACAATGGCTGCTGCCGACATCTTGTGAATCACTAGTGTCGTTATAGTAATAGTGATCGTGAAATCTCTTCAATCTTCACCCGTTTCAAATTCTATCCCAAATTATTTACTCGAAAACAGAACAATAGTAGTACTCATCCATCCCATAACAAGTGGCTCGTTTTATCTCGCCACGGATATTAAAGTTAAGGATGAAAATTGGTTAAAGTGATATGACCCATAATTTTTGAAAGGTTAATTATTTCGTTATTTCGAAACAAGCCGTTTGTTATGAAACACCCCAAAATATGAACAACGACTCACTTAATCCAGAACGGAGGGAATAGTATAATACTTAAATTTAATCAATCATTTGTAGCCACGTTTATATTCTTTCGAGTCACTGAATAAAGATTGTATTTTGAAATAAATTTTATTTTGGGTATGTTTTAATTTAAAATTCTATTGAAAAATGATGTTTAATTGTCTTTAATACACAAAAATTCAGGTGTTTGATTTGTCAAGTGTCATGCAATAATTAAGAGTAACAGGAATAAATTTGTATACTTTGTTAATGTACGAATTTTGACCATAGATGAGGAAATTGATTTTCTGAAGTAATTCTGTAAAAATGATAAACTGCTTGGTTTAGAATTGACACATTGTAGGGTAAACATTCGTGTTGGAGTGATTATTATAATTATATATGAAATGACTGTGTGGTGTAATGAATAATGATGATATTATTAGGAGTATTATTTTGTGAAATGTTTATTATCCTTTTTTGCTCAAAAAGTGGAATATGTATGAGTCATATGATTGTTATGCAGTTTTTGAATTGATGGAACTAGAAAACGTAGAAATGGACAATTGCTGTCTCAAGTTTCTAAACTAAGCATGATTTAAATTCAACAACAAAAAAAATATTTGAGGAATTATGCATAATCCAAATTGTATCTATATAAATTATGAGTAATGATATTCGGACACACTATGGCTAGCCACACGTGTGAAAAAAGGAAAATTGACTGTAAAAATAGAAATAATCACATTTCTCCCGAGGATTTATGCTTCTCAATTAGGGTATATTTCCATTTTCAAAACCTATATTATCATTTTTAGCGCGTGTGGCTGACCGCAGTATGTCCGAATATCATTACTCATAAATTATATACTAAATGTGAAAATAAGTTAGAGCCAACTTCTTTGCAATGACAAGCGAGTAATCCATTAATTAAAGTTCACACTAGGTAAAACTCCAACTCAATTCCTCTACTTCTTACGGTGTTTCATCCTCTATTTCATTCGCCGTATTTTTGACATTTAGCGATTTGAATATAATTATATACCCTATTTGGGTGGAATAAACCCTAGTCAATGATGTCGTCTAATTATTGGAAGGAGTAAAGATTGAAACACGAAATGAAGCAGGAAATCCGATTTGGTAAAACTCTCCCTCCCTACTATAGTTCCCTACAAACCTCTTCTTTTTCTTTTCTTTTTTTTTTTTCTTTTGGATTAGGAAGCTCCAATTCAACCTTAAGTGAAATCGAACTTCACAGTACCCAGTGCGCACCAAGAGAATCGTTCAAAGAGGTCTACAACATATTCAATGCGCACCAAAAATAGCAATTGTTGGTTCCCTCAACATAAGAGAAAGAACTTCAGAATAAATAAACAATTTAGCTAAATTATTGGCAGCATAGTACTTGCCACAAATATGTTTTGGGTATTTCGAATAATGTTGGAGCAAAATTTCTCTCAATGCTGTGCTAAAGTATCTATGAGTAACCTCAAAAAAAAATCTAAAAATTTATCCTATCAGTGCCGAATAACAGAACAAAACACTATACAATTCTCATCTGTAAACACATGTGAAGAATCAAAAAAAGAAATTCTCCCTGGTTTTGGGAGTTCTGCGTCGCCTCCTTGAACCAGGTCTCTTGTCTTTTCCACGTCGAACAACACCTTTTTTAGGAGGGATTTTGTCATGAAGTATAGTTGGTGGAGGATGAGAAACAGTTCGAGGATGAGGATGAGGAAGAGGTCGAGGATGCAGAGGAGGTCGAGGTCTTAAAAGAGCCAAATGTGCTCTTTGCTCCAACAGATCTCTGTGATATGCCTGCAAATAATATTTACCAATGCCATGAAACAAAACAAAAACAAATATGCAATACAGGCCTATATTAATGAAGTTTTAACATAATAATGCAGAAGTGTTGTAGAAGCAATATTAGCTCAACCTAACACATCTCATTAGGATTTTTGGTGTCCCTACTACACATGCTCAGCGCCGCCCCACCATACCAACAGGACAGTATATCACTCATCAAGAAGGAGAAATTTCACAGTACAGAAAATTAAACTATGAGAGTTCTTAAAAAGGGACAAAATTACATGCTTGAAGAGAACTTTGTTTTTAAGTATAAGAACAGGCCACTAAGAGATGGCAAGATGTATGGATGATCTACATCAGCCTATCCATATGAAACCACCAAGGCAGCAAATAAGTGTTGATCCCATTAATTCGACAGTTGAAACAGCAAATAATTTCTAGATTACTCCCAAGATTCATTTGCTTTGACAACTTTGTTTGAATATATGAAGATGCCAACTACGAAATTGCGAGATGTAAGGATAATTTATATCAGCCTATCCATATAAAACAGCATATAAACTTGAATGATATCCTTTCAAAAGTTTTAATTAATTGCTAATAAATTGATATTCCACCCTTCCTTCCCCAGCACAACAAAAATACCTATTATGCTCGGTCTCTGATTCTCGATTCAGTAAATCAATATACAGACATAATGAAACATGCTTTCATTAGATGAGTGTAACAAGGCTACCTGTATTACAAAATTGCGCCTTTCACAATCTAGAAACATATTGATGCCCCAGTTGACCTTGGCGGCAACTTTGTCCCTCACAGTTGAAAAGCTCAGCTGATCCCTTGAAGTGAACCTATCAACTTCATTGAACCACAGACAGCTGAAAAGATTTGTGATGGGAATGTGTTCTCTTACTAGCACACATCCTTCAGGAACATCTGGAGGAGATTCAGTTCTCGTCAGTTTTTGTTGCATAAAATGAGAAAGCACACAAAATATAGGATAGTCAGCATACCGCTAGTTATCGGAAGCTTAGCAGTTGTGTATGGTGTCAAACCCTCATTTTTGTAAAATTCAATTTGGTGATCAATAGAGCGATTATCGTATTTCATTCCAGCTTTATTTGCCTCAGCTTCTTCAAACACGTCAAAGCGTCTATAGTGCCTTGATATAGCATAAGTAGCATTATGGCGCCACAAGAACCTGATGAGTGCGAAAAGGAAGGGTAATAAAGCAGACTTCATGTATATAACATTGACTTATATTGATTTAAAAAAAAAGTAGAATAGAGATATGACAGTCCAGATAAACGATCGAGGATACCTCTCAAGAACCTGGTATGGATCCACGACAAGCTTAAGCTTTCCATCAATCCAGATTGAGTATCGGGTATTTGGGAAGAGCCTATGCAACAAGAGCTTTGGCACCTGTCATAATCAAGTAGTATTTGTTTAATGACAAGAAGAGACCTTTTGCTATCATCTCTGAGTACAGTATGGTCGTTAGCTGCTGAAACCGGACATCGACAGTAAGAAACCTCAGGCAAACGCATCCACAAAATATAAAGGTTTGATATCTTAATAAATAAATGGATGGACTATTAAAGAGAGACACATCATAACTAATATGTGCTATTAAATGGAAATGGTTTAGCACCAAACGACAGTAGGTTTATCACTAGCAGTTGGTTCAGTGTTCTAAGACTATGAGGTTAATATTTCAGATTGGATCATCCACAGAGAAAAATACTCATTACAATAGCACAAATAAATATACAAGTTAGATCATTAAGTACATCGCAGGCCAACAAAACAAACAAACCTTTCCATTTCTTCTGGAGTCAGTGTAAGGAACATTGTGTACAACTATAATCCTCCATAATCCGACCTTCTTGTCACTGCCCAAGTGGCTCGCGTTTTTCATATATGTTTCCGTCTCTTCATCAACAAACATAAAAAAGGGAACATTTCTTCTTGCAGTTTCACCAATATTACTTGGTTGCTGAATTACGTCGTAGTTTCCTGTACAAAAAACATTTAAACAAGATAATATCAATGGGAAACGCTGAGAAATCGATATCAGTGATATTAATCAAATGGGTCCTGGAACCCAAAACAGAAAATTCTTAAATTTAAAATTTAACTTATATGCAGCAGTACCAAATATTGCAGAGGCGACAATGACCTCATGGAACTGCTCCAACAACTCGAGGTCAGCAACATCAATGTCAAATCCAGTTTTATAACCAGGTTTGCATCCCTTGACAAATCTGAACAAAATATATATGTGTAAATTAATTATAAAAATAAAAATGAAAACCAAGAAGTACGTAGCAATATATCTTCTAGCACCCATACACAGCAGCAAATTAATTCTATCTAAGGAGGGAACACAGCATCTAAAAATTTTGTCGACAAATTCATTTCATTTCTTTATTTTCTGCAAACAAACCAATGCCAAATTACTCACTATACGAAACCTATTAGGCTGCAGACTATAAGAAAAACAAAATAATCACTTCATAAACCAACTCAGAACCAGAATGATTTCATACAACCAAAACCAGAAGCCCAAGACAAAGAAACAAGCATCACAATTTGATTGCAGTATGAAGATAAAATAATATATAATTAAACAAGCACATACATAAAGAAGGAAAAAGTAAGTCTACCTACCCACAATGAACAGACATTGACTCTTTGATCTCAAAAGACTCATTCCTCTGTTTCAAAGAAGGATAACCTCCAAAATCAGAGCCTCCGTTTGGTTGAGTTTTCAATGGATTCTCCTCAGAGAAATAAGTTAAATGACGAAGAATAGGAGATGATGTTGGAAATCTAGGCATGCGAGCTATGGCCTGCTCCACGGGAACATAGCATACCGGGCAAGCTGAGGACAAAAGCAACGATCAAGTTTAAGTCAATAGAGGTAACTGCTATCTCAAAAATATATATATATATATATATATATTATATATATGTATAGGTAACTGCAAAATATACATAAAACATGTGTTTGTGTGACACAAGGAAAAAGCAAAAGCCACTTAACATAACTTGTTTCCAATTGGTTAAGAAATTATATTTTTATTGCACTTGAGATTTTATTTTTTTTCTTGTGGGGTAGGGGTTAGAGATAAGAAACAATACTATTATTTCTGAAGAAGAGAGTAATGATACTTGTAGAGGACACACTAATTAACAAAATGATACTTCAGTCTCAAATGATATAACAACTCTCATATCTTTGAAAACCCAATTAAACTACAATTTCCGAAGTTTCAGATACTTCCTTTAAGGATTCCTTTATTAAAATAAACAACAAATTCTATTGCTTTCCAACCACACTGAACAACAGAATGCAATCTATAATGGATAGTATGCAAAGACAAAACAGAAGAATACAAACTTACGGCGTGGACCAATTCGCCTTGTATCGCCAGGAGGAGGGGGTGGAAATGCAAAGTCTTTGCATGGATTGGTAAAAGCAGTAACTGGGCTAGAGGAATTAATCATGGCTGAAGCATTAAAGAGACTACCCCAACTGGTGCTATCATTACATACATAAACTTTGTTGGTCACAGAATAACTCTTATATGGGATTGCTTCTTTTCCAGGCAATAGCCACGGTGCAACATAAGAATTCTTAAGATATCTGGCATCAAACGGTAAACCAAAGCTCTCGAAATCATCCTCTGTAAACAAAAGTTCAGTCAAAAATACATAAAATACCCGCAGAGAAAAACATACTAATAACTGAAGCACTAACCAAAGCAGTTGTTCCTTTTAAAACTACATGTTTAAATAAGAGAAGCAGTATCAAAGATGCCAAATACAAAAATATAATTTCTTATTTGTTATCAAAACCTGTAGAACCGTAAGGAGCTGTATAAAAGAATCTAATGTAAATGCATCAAAAATAGCACCAGGTGAATTTATTATCTTAAAGTAGGGAATGCGCTGCAAAGAACAATTCTGCTTTATATTTTTTTTTACAACTAATACTGAAGCAAATGTATAATTGGAAATTGTGTGTGATAAAAAGACTAGACGAAACGAAAATAACTAAGAATACATTATTTCTACCTTTGTTGACTGTGAAAAACCCCGTCAAGAAAGCCAGGACCGCAAACACAGACAAAATCAGCATTACAACTTTCTTTCGGCTCAAATATCTGAAAGTAGCCGGCAGAAATCTTTCCTTCTCTCTGTAACCGGCAAGACATGCCTTCGAAGACCTACGAGGGAGATACAAATTCTGGAGCTGGAACCCTCCATTCTGTGCATGTAGCTGCAAGGATCCACAACTTCCTGACTGTCTTAATCCCAATGACCCTCCAGTCATTGTACCTCCAGCCCCTCAGAAGCTACTCTCATCTCTCCTAACTCTCAAATTCCTTCATCCATATAGGAATTGCATACTCTACAGAAAGCTAAAGAAGGTACCCCTCAGAATTGACCACATTAATCGATAAAACAAAATCAACATTATAAAATCTATGATACGCCAAACAATTTAACAGTAAAAATTAATCTCTAATTTAACCAATCCCTAAAAAGGAAATTAAACAATGCTGCAACAGATTCCATTACCTATCAACTTCGGAGTTACAGCAGAATCAATTCACGAATACTGAGAATCCTCTTTCGAATTTGCCGAATCTATCACACGCAATACAATAAGCAGATTCAAGCGCACTACTCCTTACTGGAGAATATCAGAAAACACACATCAACACTTCGATTGTAGATAAACAATTACCCCAAAAATATAATAAAAGTAAAATATAGCATAAACAGAAACCTATTACTTATCTTACTCGATCGGAAATATTCAAAATAAACGCCGATGACCTTTGAATTACTTTATCCATATCCATTTGATAAGTAAATCACGGATGAAGGTTTGAGCAGTTAGTTATAATTCTAACCAAAACAGAAACCTAAAACTCCGATTATCAACTAAGAATCTAAATCTGGACCCACTTGCATCAATCCCCACGTAATTTACGCATAAAACTGATAAAAAAAATACGAAAATTTTGGGTTTAGCAGCTTACCGTTTTGATACTACTCAATTACTCCACGAAAATGAGGTTTTTTTTTTTTATTTTGCTTTTTGAGAGAGAAAAACTTGCAACGAATTTTCCGAGAATGAGATTTGAAAAATTAGCAATGTCGTCAGTTTTGGTTCGTGCGCTGCGTCGTTTTTTCTTTGATTAATTTATTTGTTTTGACTATTATATTATATTTAATTAAATTAAATTTGGGATAAATAAATCGGCTGTCAAACATGCGCGCCATTTTTCTTAGTTTCGCAAAATTCGAGAAATATTCTCTAATTATTAATAGGCAACAATTTCGGAAAAGATATGCTTTGTCAAATTAAGTCAATATCTAATTTTGTAATAATATTTTTCTTTATTTTCATAATATTTTCATATTTTCTTTTAAATTAAATGAACCAATAATTAATTTTAGCTTATTCTACGTAATCTAATGTTGGTAATTAAACAGTGCCTCCTATATTACATTACAAATAAATAGGAAATCTATGAAATGTACATAAAATTAAAAGTACGACAAACTTAATTGAGTGGACTAATTAATTAATTAATGATGATCCATTAATGAGTACAATCTCGCACGACCGTTGATAAATGAATTAGTCGTGATGTGAAGTTTTATGTGAGCATTCGTTAAATTTCATGTTGTTTTTGGCTGATTAGTTTTGCTGTTATGGAACTCTAATTTCAAAATCTTTTAATTCAACAAATTTAATTATTGTGTAACATGTTATTGTCTATGCATATATATTTATAGCCATTTTCACTTCTTTCATAAATCGATTAATGTATAGGTGTATTTTGTGTGTGTTTGTCAGTTTGTGTGTGATGGTGAGATTGTGAAACATGGAAGAAATAAGACTTTAAAATATTCGAAATTTATGGAAATAATTTAGTAAGAGCATCCATATCTGTTGCCCACTAAGACTGCATGCAGCGGTGTGTCTCGATTCTTTCGAAGGGGTCTCGAGACACCCGCTGCGACGAGACACGGCGGTGCAGGGTGGGGCGGTTCGAGACCGTCTCGTGGCGACGAGACAGTCTCGAGATGGCGCGTGGCGCCCACGCGCTGTTGTTTTTCTTTTTTTTTTTTTCAAATAGTCGCGTGCATTGCACGCGCCATGCATAAAAAAAAATTAAAAATCGAACAACGGCTATTTCCTTCTAACGGGTGTTTAAACGGCTAATTCAGCCGATTTTAATTTTTTTTTTCACCCCTATAAATACCTCACTTCATAACACAATTTTTTCCACACCAAATTCATCTTCCTCCTTTTATTTTCTCTCTAGTTTTCTCTCAATTATTTTGCCAAAAAAAATGTCCTCATCGTCCGACTCCTCAACCGGCTACTCTTCTCGACTCTTCGCCAAAAAGAAAAAAAATAAGGTGAAGAGGACGGTCGTACACCGCGATCAGGAGGCGACCTTGCAACAGTTGATGGCCGACTACTTCAACGACAACTCGACGTACGGCCCAATATTTTTCTGCCGGCGTTTTCGGATGCACAAGCATCTGTTCTTGAGGATTTGCGAGGCGTTGGAGCAGAATGTGCGATACTTCCAGCAAAAGCAAGATGCAACCGGCAAATGGGGCCTCACGTCGGTGCAAAAGTGCACAATGGCCATTCGCCAACTAGCCACCGATGGAGCGCCGGATACATTCGATGAATACTTAAAGATCGGCGATAGCACCGGCCGTCTTTGCCTCCGGAAATTCTGTAAAGGTGTCATCGAGCTATTCGGTGACATGTATTTGAGGAGGCCAAATGCACAAGACACTGCGAGGCTGCTGCGGATGCACGAGGAGAGGCACGGCTTTTCGGGGATGCTCGGTAGCCTGGACTGCATGCACTGGGCGTGAAGGAATTGCCCGAAGGCGTGGTCGGCTGCCTAAACTCGAGGAGATATAGGCATGCCTTCCTTAATTCTTGAGGCCGTGGCGTCTCAAGACTTATGGATCTCGCAAGCCTTTTTTAGAGTAGTCGGCTCTAACAACGATATCAACGTCCTCAATCAGTCGCCCTTATTTGAGGATGTGCTTGAAGAACGGGTTTCGCCGTGCTAGTACGTGGTGAATGGAAAGCACTACGACGGCGGTTACTACTTAACCAATGGGATCTACCCGGATTGGGCGGCTCTGATAAAGGCTCTTCCGCTTGCAACGGACCAGAAGACGGCGCGGTTCTAGAAGATGCAGGAGGCTGCGAGGAAGGATATCAAACGGGCATTCGGTGTTCTTCAAGCCCGATGGAGAATTATCCGGAACCCGGCGCGCAACTGGTACACACAGCACCTCCGAAACATCATATTTACGTGCATTATTTTGCACAACATGATCATTGAAGACGAGAGGGAGGATGCGGAGAACTGGAGAGAGGACATAGAAACAACGTCGGGTAGTAATGTAGACCGAGTCCCCACTCCGCTCTCCTGGAAGAATTTTCTCAAACGAGACGCCGCATTGAGAGATACAAGGAAGCAGCATCGGCTCACAAATGATTTGATCGAGCATGTCTGGAGCCGATTTGGGCCGGTTGACGAGTAGATTTTTTTTTATTTTTTAAAATTCAATTAATGTAATGTTTTTATTTGTTTTATTTCAATTAATGTATTGTACTAGTTATTTCTTTAAATTAATGAAAATTTTAATTTTTCTTATTAAAATTAATGCAAAATACAAATTTAGAAATTCCTTAGAGACACCCCTTAGAGACAGCCCCACTGCGGCTCACTGTCTTTATCTCCAAAAATCCTTAGAGACACCTCTTAGAAACAGCACCACTGCAAACAGTCTAAGAGACTCAATGGATGATCTGGTCCACGGATGAGCCTCTACCTACCTTCGTTCGGCTCATCCGCAAGCTCATATGAATTAGTTTTCATATTTTAATATCTTTCAATTTTTTATTTAATTTTCTTTTTGCTAAATAAAATAATACAATACTTAAATTCCATTACTAAAATTAAAATATTACACCGATTAAAATTTGTAATTTACATAATAAAAAAAATTACACTCCTGCACGACGAGCCAAGATCTCCGCCACTTGCTCCGATGCAGCTTGAGCTGCTCCTCCATCATTCTCTACGTATCCATGTAGAGAATCTTGTTGTCCATCGTCTCGCTATTCAAACGGATTTTCTCCATTTTTTACATTGGTGATAGCTTGAAGACAACTTTGCGTGCCTTCAATAAACTGCAATAGCTCGGATAAGGGCGTCGTCCCCTTCCTCTTCCCCTCGGTGGCCGCCTTGTTTCCCATTGGACGAGTGCCAACACTTTCCTCCGCGGAAGCCGAAGGCGTGAAATAACCGTCGCTCGACGTCTTCGTCCTCTTTGGTGCATGCACGTTGCTCTCCAAATATTGAGACTTGAACTTGTGGTTTAGTCATAGAAGTCTCCATGAATTCTCCCACTTGAAATGGACGCTCTCGTTTCTTGACTTGTAGAGATCCATCATCATAGCCCTCATCATGTCGTCATTGAAGCCACTTGGCCGTTGGGCATGAGCCTCCACCCAAGAATTCTCCCACGTCATCACCTCATTGCTAACTCGTTGCCAATGACTCTTGATTTGTTTGAACGTGAAAGGGGTGGGCATCAAGAGGTTGACCCGTTCCACAACCCTCTCCCAATACGCTTCACCGCGTTGATCCGTTCCACGAATAACGTCTTTCGTTTTCTCCATCCAAATCCGACATATGAGGTCGGTTTCTTCGACGGTGTAGGTGTGGTGCTTTTGTTTGTCCTCTGTACCCTCGTCGCCATCGTTCGCCGCCTTGGCTTTGGACTTTGCCCTCTTCGCCTTCGTCGCCACCCTCGCTTTCATCGGTGTGGATATAGCCATCGTCGGTGCCACCCATTTGAGAGTTGATTTGGTCGAGGCCCGTTGTGTATGGAGGGATGGCGCCATCCCAATTCAATGAGTACAGTCGTACATGTTGTCGTTGTCGGCCATTTGAGATTTATGAAAGTGGTGTAGGAAATGAGAGATGTATGTAGAGAAAATAGTGAGAAATAGTGTAAAACTGGTGTAGAAATTAGGGTGTATTTATAGGGTAGAAAAAGATTTTTTTTTTAATTTTTAAAATGACCGTTGATGTTACCGACGCCAACGACAAATAGCCGTTGCAGGTTTAAATTTGATTCAACTTTTTTTTTATTAAGGCGCGTTGCACGCACCATTCATAAAGGGCGGATGAGCCGGCTCATTGAGATGAGTCAGGCTCGAGTCTCTGCGGCTCGCATCGGGGGACTCATCCGTTCATGCGATGTGGATGCTCTAAATACTAGTTAGTAGTTACTAATCTCTTATACGAAAAAGGAAATGCAAGTCGTGATTAATGACTCTGTTACTTAGGTATGGATAAATTGTGATGTCAAAGTCTATAGCTAGCATGAATCTGATAATCGAGATGATATGTAAACAACATATAAATGAAATGTCAAATATATATTGCATTTAGACATCATTATGTTAATAAAATACTATTTCATTATATTTTACATGTGGACTGTGGAGTGTAAAGCTCGCCACACCGGGCTTGGCCGAATTGGTCCATTTGACTAAGACTATCTGTAACCGGGCTCGAGGAAGGGTGTTCGAGCCGACATCGAGCGGGGGGGGGGGGCTCGAGATGGGTGCGTGGCGGAGGGAAAGAGCTCGAGCCATGCTCGAGCATGGCGCGTGGCCACACGCGCTCAACAAATTTTAAAAAATAAAAATAAAAAACGTTCGGCGCGTGTAATACACGCGCCAACGTTAAATTTTTTAAATGCAACGGCAATTTTATCCGGCAACGACTATTTTACTGGTTTTTTTCTTTTTTTTTTTATTTTACCTATAAATACTCATTTCATCTCCCTCATTTTCACACCTCTCATTCCTTTCATCTCTCAATTTTTTTTTCATCTCCTTAATTTCTCCAACAAATTCATCCTCAAAAAAAATTATGGATCCCAACAATCCATACAACTGGTTCGGCGACAATGCCGACGACATGAACTATTTCACTGGGGCGGGGCTTGATTCAATCAACCTCAATACTCCGGCCTCCGCCGAATCCTACCCGTGGTTCTCCCCCGACGCCGACAGTCCGGCGACAAACACAGAGGGTCACCTCATTGTGGCACCGCCGCCGTCCCAGCCCGCTGCCGGAGGAAGAAAAAAGAAGGGGAAGGGCAAAGCCATCGCCACCTCTGCCGCCGCTGCCAACGAAGATGACTCGGAACCCATCCGGGCGAAGAGGCACAACTACACAGAATGAACAAGCCAGCTACATGACACAGATTTAGGTGGAGGAGACCTGCAACTCCATCGTCGGATGCGACCAGTCCGGCGAGAGATATTGAGGTGCTATCCAAGAGCGCTTCAATAAGAAGTTCAACTCGGAGCTCAACAAGAAAGTCGTTAGGAGCTTCTTCGGCCGCATCCAGACTGCCGTTAAAGCCTGGATTAGCGCTTTCCAGAAAGCCCAATCTCGCCGGCCAAGCGGCGCCGATGACGGGTATGCGATTGCCCAGGCCCAAGCCATCTACCAGTCAAATACCCAGGGACCTGCTTTCCGCTATTTCACAGCCTGGGACATTCTCAAAGACAACCTCAAGTTCGTCCTCGCCAATTTCCCAGACGTACCGTCCATGAAGAGGACGAAGACTACGGCGGAGGACAACTACACTTCTTCTCAGTCCCAGCCGTCTGCGGAGGAGGCCCAGTCCACCGAAGGAGAAAGCGCGCCTCCCCGACCGGAAGGTCGAGATGCGGCAAGGGCCAGGGTAAGGTCCAAAGGAAAGAAGCCAGTAGAGGGCTCGTCCCAGTTCGAATCCGTCATGGGTCGATATGGCAACCGACTTACCCAGTTCTCCGAGGCCAAGCATGGGATCGCGGTGGCGTTGCGTGAATCAGCTCGAACGAAGCTGGAAAATGCACTCATCCGGGCCGAATATGTTCAGCAGAGACGTGATGCGACCGACTTGGAAGTTGTCTCTAGGGACACGAGATTTATGACGCCGGAGCAGCAGGAAGTTCACGGGAAGATGGTGGAGAAGGTGAAGCAACGCCGGGGGTGGGCGTAGTTTTATTCGTCGGATGTAGTGTTTTTTTAATTAATTAGTGTATTTTAATTTATGTAAAATTTTTCAATTTTCAAATATTAATGGAAAATTCGTATTATTTATTAATTAGTGTATTTTAATTTATTTACAAATAGATGAATTAATTAATAAATGAAAATAAAGAATTATTTAATATTAAAGATAAAGCACCTTTAGAGCACCTTTGAATTGTAGGGGTAACGTGTTCTAAAAATGCTGTAATGTTAGAGCACCTCTTAGAACACGCTAAAGGTGTTCTAAGGGTTGCTGATAGCCTAATATCATGTTCAAAATCTAGCAGACTTATTTATTTCTCCTACTCCCCTATCACTCTCTCTCTCTCCATCAATTTGATTTATACAATCCAAAATGAGGAACAGTGAGAAATCCTGACGTCTTCCCATTTTGGTCACTTCAATTTGTTACTCAAAATCACGTTAAAAAATGAAAAAAAGGATTTCCTAGAAAACCAGATCACATGATACTCTTTATAGTTGCCGGAAGCTTCAATAATTTGATGGCTTCATACAGTTTTGAGGATTTTGTAATTTCAATGTGGTCCATTACCTCAAGCTACCAACCAATAGTAGTTGTGTTTGCCCTTGTCGCCCTTCAAAGAAACATATATATTATACAATACTCTATTTATCTTTGAATAAATGTCGTATTATGAAATAAAATTTTTCCTTAAACAATCGGCATATTTTGAAGTTTTATTAGAAAAAAAAAATGCCGTCTCTCTGTTTAAGGCTTGTTCTCAATTCAAATTATTTGATTGTATAATTTTGAATGCGATAATTAAAAGCAATCATAGTAAATTTGTCTACCTTTTCGATACACAAATTATAGTATAAAAAAATATATACTTATTTGAGATGTGAGGGAATTGATCATGTAGAAATTTGGTGTGCAAGCATGCAATGTAAGTTCCACCAACGTAAGATCAATTTTCATGACTAATTAAATAGTCGTGAAAAGTAAAGAAGAAAATTGTAATTTTTTTTGTTCGCGTGGCTTATACACTTAAATTCAAATTTAGCCTAGAGATTTGATGGTGCAATTCTAATTGTAAGATTCAAATTACGTTTAATTATTCAAGCCATAAGTCCGTGGCAATAGACCAAAGCTCGTACTAAGTTTTTTTAGGGATATAATTAACCCTAAGTTCAATGCAAATGTAATAATTTATGTAGATAAATAGCAAATGACCAATTGAAATAAATCAAATGGGTGTAGGACCAAGGATCTCAAAAAAAAAAAAAAAAAGTAGGACCAAACGTGAATGCTACTAAACCTGAGTTTAATGGGGCCTACTCATTTGTTTCTTTGTCTAGAAAAAGACAGGACATACCCCATAAATTTCATGCATGTATAAATAAATAATAATTATAATCATAAACCTTTCGATAGTAATTGACCTGGGACAGCTTTCAATTGCTTT
Organism: Schizonepeta tenuifolia; assembly: GCA_029490685.1. Lineage (NCBI taxonomy): Eukaryota > Viridiplantae > Streptophyta > Magnoliopsida > Lamiales > Lamiaceae > Schizonepeta > Schizonepeta tenuifolia. Next base: position 106,446,301 of record CM055956.1, read on the forward strand.
AAATTTTTGGGTGAATTTCAGAAATATAGCATTTTCTTTTACTATATATATATATTGTCGATCTTCTTCATTTTTCTTTTTCCTTTCTAAAATCTAGTAGTACTACTATAAAGTACTATACATCTTCTGTGTTACGGCGCACATGAATATTAACGTTCTATTATGTTAAGATCTATTTTTAAAATGAGTAATGATATTCGGACACAATGTGATCAGTCACACACATTAAAAATGGTAATATAGGTTTTGAAAATAGAAATATACCTTAATTGGATTGCATAAATAAAAGGGAAAAATGTGATTATTTCCATTTTCACAGTCAAATTTCTTTTTTTTCACGCGTGTAGCTGGTTACAGTGTATCTGAATATCATTAGTATTTTTTTATTTGTACTAATTCAAACGTTACAGGTTTACCTTTTGCATGGTGCATTAGGGTTAATCTTTTTTTTTTCCTCGCTCTTGCTTAATCCTTATTCACGTGAAACAGTTAGCCAAATTAACAGTACCTCTGTTATCTTCATAAGTTATTTAGTTTTTTTTTTTTTCTTAATATATAGTCGCAGTGAAAATCATAGTGTGGGTATTCCAGTCATAATCTTACTAATAGTTTTTAGTGCAATTCTGAACGCAAACTGCAAGTCTTGCAATTGAATTTATTTGAGGAACATTACTAGATATGTCAAAAATTGATCGATCTAACGTGCTAATCCAAAATAAGATAGGTAGGTATTTATGTAGAATAAAAATTTAAATCCGAATGAATCTTGGACCAGCCAAAAATGGCATCAAACTTGATGAGCTTGGTCCGATTGTATTATCATATTCAATTTATATTAACTTTATCATTTTGAATTGGACTGTTATTTTAGCAGATCGATTAATTTTTAATCATCCAACTCAATCAGAAAGTTTTTTAAGGCCGATGGTCTCAATCAAATAAAATATTTTGTACTACAAGTTTTTTTTTCCCCTTTCTTTTGAAAGGTAATTTTAATATAAGGTTTTTACTTCAAAACTCAACTCTTGAAAACTTATGACGGACAATATAATCTTTCAAATTGAGAAAAAGAATAACACCCACGAAAAGTTAGATAACTTTTTTAGTTGGAAAAGAAATTGTGTAAATTTATTGAATAAACTTGAATGTTTCAATTCAAAGCAATAAATATACCAAAAGCAAAAAAACTTTGAAGAATGACGGGAGGCCCCCACCCCCACAACCAAGATTATGAAGTTTGGAAAAATGTTGGCGACTATTGAAAAAATACTGGTAAAGATCTCACCTAACCTTATTTATGAAAAAGTACTATTTAAAACTCAAATCATTAACCATGGTTTATAGTTGGGTAAAGTAGCTCACCTTTTTTTGGCATATTATTGAAAAGAAGTGAAAAGGAAAAAAATCACACGCACCTCAAACCTACGTGGATGCAGGCCACCATTGGATAAAAGCCGTTTGATTAGCTAAGAGCAATTATTTTGGTTATTTAGTTAGATCTAAGTCGAAGCACTAAGAAATGTAATTTTAATAATTTGTGGTATTTAGTTAAACATAGGTTGATTTTCCCACTACAATAGGGTTGAGTAAGACCTAGGTCTAAGCACTGGGAAACATAATTTTAATGATTGAATAGATTTTATTATGTTGTTTTTTTATTTGTAATAAATATTATAAAAATTAATTTAATTAAATTCAGAAATTAATAAATGACATTTTTATTGAATTAAAAAAAAACTACAACGTACACTAATTAAAAAAAAATACAATAATTAAAAACTACTACATTACAATAATTATTTTAAAAAAAATTGGGAGCTTGGATTGCCCGAAACCGGAAGAAGAGGAGAATTGAGAGCTTGGATTCACCGGATTGGAAGATTGGTTCGGTGGGATTGAACCAAAAGTTTGCGAGTACCACGAATTGAATCCCTCTTCAGCCATTTTTTTGCTCAAAATAAATTGAAAGAATGAAATTTTTTTGGGAGAAGAATGGATGGAGAAATTAGGTTGTGTGGAGAATGAATGAGATGAAGAGGTATATATAGGGAAAAAATGGGATATAGACGTTGGAGATGGAAATGTATACGTTGGAGAGAAAGAAAAAATAACGGTTGCTTTTTTAATTTTTTAACGAAAAAATGCAAAAAAATAAAAATAAAAAAATAAGGGATCAATGGGGACACGACAAGTGTCCCCATATTGCATCATCGTGGAGTCGAGCGGTGTGTCGAAATTCCAACACCGCCATCGACATAGCCCTCGACATAGGGGGGTGTCGAGTGCCCACTATGGGATCGACATAGGGTGTGTCGAGTGGGGGCTGTGTCGATCCACTCGACACCCCCCCTTCGATATGCGTAGTAAGTGGCCTAAATGCTGATCATCGACCTATTTATGTTCTAGTAAAAAAAATATTGGTCCCCTTCAATACGAATTTTGGCAATTTTTACAGGCTTTTTTAAAAATTGAATTTTACTAAGTTCGTGTCTTCCTATAAAATACCACCACTTTTGAATTTTATTACTAGTATAATTTTTTATTACATGTGATACAATAATAAAATGATACTGCGCGCAGTGCATACTAGTAATTAGAGCGAGAAATTAAGCTAAGTTGTCTGCAATCTACAAGTTAATTTATTTGGAAATTAAAAAATTCGCTAACTTATTTTTTTTTCCATTTAGAGAAAGGGAAACGATGAAAATTGAATCTGAAACCTCTCTGGACAAGATATAAGACTGTCTACAGTGGTAGTGTCTTTAAGGGGTGTCTCTAAGAATTTTTTGGAGATAGAGACAGTGAGCTGCAGTGGGGCTGTCTCTAAGGGGTGTCTCTAAGGATTTTCTGAATTTGTATTTTGCATTAATTTTAATAAGAAAATTTGAAAATTTGAAAATTTCATTAATTTAAATAGAAATACATTACTACAAATAAAAAAAATACATTACTATAAATTAAAAAAAATACATTACTAGGAAAAAAAAAACAATACTACAATTTAAAAAACATAGTCGTTGGAAAAAAAAAACTAAGCTCATCCGCGGCGACGTTTGACGTCGTCAAGCAACATCTGGTGGAACTGCAGCTACTTCAGCATGTAGTTTGACGTATTTGTGCTGATGATCTTCAAATCGGTGGCGTCTTGTTTCGCCCGAGCACGCTCCCTCATTGCCTCCGCGAGGTTGTTCTTCGCTGCGATGATGTTGCTTAGCCTTTCATTTGTTGAGTCGACCATCCCAACGAACTCCGCCTCCTCGCTCACCTTCTTCTTTCCCTTTCCTCTAGCCGCCCTCGCCGCAGCCTTTGCCGTGTCTCGTCCCTGTGGGCGAGGGGGAGCCGTGCTTTCCTCTTCAGTTGCCTCGCTCGATCCGTGCGGCGTTCCAGATGAGGTGTAGGCACCTTCTGCCGTATTCTTCGTCCGCTTCATGGACGGAACGTCGAGAAATTCTTGGTGGGGAAATTTGGGGTAGTCCGCCAAAATTTTCCAGGCACCAACATGCTTGAAGGTGCGCCCTTCATGTGCGCTGTATAACGCCTGGGTTTGGTCCCTGACCATGTCGTCGGAGGCGCCGCTGGATCTTTTCTTCTCCGCCCTGTCGAAGGCTATCATCCACTCCTTCACCCAGTGGGAGATCCGGCCGAAGAAGCTCTTCACTGTCTTTGAGTTGAGGTCGTCGTTGAACATGGCGTTGTACCTCTCCGCCACACGCCCCCAGTACTTGTCGCCACTTTGATCTCGTCCGAGGATGGAGTTGCACGTCTCCTCTTTCCAGATTTGGGCGACGGCGGTGCCTTGTTCCACCGTGTAACTGCGCCTCTTTGGTTTGGCGTCGGCCGCTGGATGAGAAGGTGGAGGGACATTTGTGACAACCTTTCCCTTGCCTTTGGGCCGTTGCTTCCCCTTGCCTTTGGCTTGTGCCAGCTCGGACGACGGACTATCCTCGTCGCCAATCACCGTGTGGAAGGACTCGCCGACGGACGAGTTGAGGTTGATAGAATCAAGCCCCACCCCGGTATATCCTCCGTTTGCCCGTCGTCCGTCATTTCAGGGGGGCACCACGACGACGACCATGGATTGTTAGGATCCATTTGCGAGATGAGAATGTGAAATTTATGCGAAAAAAAGATGAAATTATAGGAGAAATGTGGAAATTTGAGGTGTGAATATGGTGTTATGAAATATGGTATTTATAGGAGAAAATGTGAGAATAAAAAAAATAAAATAAAAAAAATAAAATCGGCACAAAACTAGCCGTTGTCTGATTTTTCGTTTTTTTTTTGCACGCGCCGATTTAAAAAAAAAAATTGCATTACACGCCTGCTCGAGACCGTCTAGTCAGCTCGGGACAGGCTCGAGATGCCTGGAGCTGCAGCGGCGTGTCTCGTCGCTGGGACTGTCTCGAGACGGCCGACGAGACCGCCGCTGCGGGCAGATGCTTTTATATTTTCGAACATTTTTTTCAAAATGTGATCATTTTTTTGGGAATATAAAATTGTGTTAACCAAGTGAACAAGATAAGTACAATCTCAAAAAACCCAGCAACTCAAACAGAGATAAGCTAGATAACCTGCACAAATCTAGCTAATTTCATTTTTTACACACTACAGCCGCATGAATTTGACGTTGCCTAACTACTTATGCAACTGAACTATGCTTGCTATGATTTTTTTTGAAATTCCTCTCTTTCCACAAAAGTAAATCACAATGAAGATATGATGATTATCTTTTCACGACTTTCATTTAATAGTACATACTAATTTCAATAGTAATAATCATTATCGTGTGCTAGTACTTTTTTAAGGCAAATTAATATATGTATCTAGAATTAGATTGAAATTCTTCATCATAAAGTAATACTAATAGAAAGCTAGCTTTATTAGGTAAAATTAAAGACTTTTAAGGGAGGAAATATAAGATACGGATACATTTTTCATAGGGCATATATATATAACTACTAGAAAATTTAATGAATCTATCGAATAATAATACTCATTCTGTACCGGAACATGTGACTCGTTTTCTATATCGGAAGGTCCCATAACAAGTAGCTTGATTCTAAATAAGGAAATTATTATCCTTTAAAAAATTATAGGTCATATCACTTTAATTGATTATTGTCCTTCACCTTAATATCTGTATTCAAACAAAATGAGTCACTTGTTCGGGACAGAGGGAGTAGTATAAAAGTTAAAAATGAATCCACCCGAAACTTAAAAGATTCATTTAGCAGTTTAGCACACATCGCACAGGAAATTAATGTTGACAAAATCTTCCGTGGAGATTCTCCACGGTGCAACACCCACCCGACGCGCCTGACTCGATCCAGATCGTTTTTTTTTTTTTTTAATTTCAGTTTTTTAACCCTTCTTCTTTTGTTTGCCACTTCTTTTTTTTTGTTTGTCACTTCTTTTTTTTGTTTGTCGCTTCTTCTGTGGTCAAGATTCGATGGAGGGGAGCCGAAGGCTTCGGAGCAAGCCAAAAAAATCCAAATTGTTACGCACCGATTATCCTTATATTATTAATTAGAGCGAAGGCGGAGCCCATAAAAGAAAAATAGAAAAAATAATATAGACGCGTAAGAACTACGTGCGGCGCGTAGATCTCACGTACAGATCGGATCGGGTCGGACACCATTTCCACGGTGCATAGATGGGTTTCTCATTAATGTTACCAAAATACAAAAAAGAATTACGGAAATTGATGGCTGTGTCGCACACGCGCTACATTAGCGCGTGGTGTGCGGAAACCTGTGAAGGATAAATGGAGAATGTCTATAACGGAAGACCACTTGGTGAGAGAGAGAGAGAGAGAGAGAGAGAGGAGCTCAATAAAAAAGCTGCTCAACCGTTAGAAAAATATATATAAATACGCCATAAATCTGCTGCACATACACTTCTGCAAGGAAAACTTAAAAGAATTATTAAAGGATTAACCCTCTGTTATCCCTCTCTCTCTGCGAGCAGTTTCTTTTTTTCTTTTTTTTTTTAACCCGTGCCCTAGATCCACACATTTCGATCCATAAATTGCTCGAACTATCTACTTCAGCTCGCGCGCATTCTTGATTTTCAGGTAAAATTCGGCTAAACCTTTTCAGTTTTCATCTGAAATCTCGAATTTGTTCCGAGTAAAAATTCGTCCTAGAGATTTGTTGAACGGAAAGTTTGTTTCTTGGTGATTTTTGGATGGGTTGCTGAGGAATTGTGGTGGGGCGTCTTATCGGTTGAGTTGAATCTTAGGTTGACATTAGTATCTTGGGGGAATGCCTGATTGTTTTGGAGCAATGGAAGAGGAGGAGTTCTTGATTAAGTGAAAAAGGAACTCAGAAATTCTGGTTGTGAAGTGAAGGTGAATTGCGGTTGTTTTTGGCAAATAATGGGTTGTGTTTGTGGTAAACCCTATGCCCTTGATGATAATAAGGATAGCCCTGAGGAGAGGTTGTCGAGTAAAGCAACATCGGATTTACGGTGCTCGAGGTCCGTATCCTCTCGGAGAGAGGAGAGTTACTCGGTGAAGGATCGGTTGGATAACGGTGGCAATGAGGAGAGAGTCACATTGATAGATAAACAAATCAATGGTTCAGCCAGATTACAGGGGGAGAGTTTTGAGAGGAAGAGAGAGAAGGCGGAGTATACTTCTGCTGGGCCCCATCCCAGGTTGGGGTTGGTTCCTAGAGCAATTGAAGGGGAACAGGTTGCAGCTGGATGGCCACCTTGGTTGGCAGCAGTGGCCGGTGAGGCTATTAAAGGATGGGTGCCGAGGAGGGCAGATTCCTTCGAAAAGCTGGACAAGGTATGCTTTTTTTGTTGTCTTCATCATCCGCATTGTTTCAATGGTAGTGAACAACAGTATTGTGTTGTATGCTTTTATGGTGTTTCTTTTATCCATCTGATGTGTTCAGAATGTCATTCCTTTTGTGGCTAAAATAGAATGAGATGCTGGTTTCATGGAAACTTGGTTAATTAAATAACTTACCTTCAGCTGAATGCTCTACTGACATCTTATAGACTATCAGTTTTGCCAACAGATATAGACATTGTGTCAATTGGTTTAGGTTGAAGCTATCCCAGTTTTAAATAAATCAGATTATTCACAGGACAAATAAATTGTGTCAATTTGTTTAGGTTTTCTTAAGGGGGAGTTGCAACGTTAGTACGGAGCAACTGCATATATCTAGAGATGATCAATACGTGTGTCTTTTTCATGAGGCAGGCTGACCTAAATTTCTTTCTGACCAGAACTTTTATTTGGATTTTAGTAGAACACTTGAAAAGGCACCATATATTATTATATGCTTATGAAAAGGCTCCTAGAAAGAAGATGCCTTCTAGAAGTTGGCGATGGTTGTTTGAACCCCTGATCTTATATTAGTAAAACCCCAATGTGGGCATTGTGGTGTTGATTAAGAATATACCCCATTAACTGCTAACAGCATAAGATTTAAGCCTATTCTCAGTCTATAAGAGAGGATCTAAAGTATTGCCCTCATTCTGCAGGAAATGCCCCCTCATTGTGGGACTATGAAGTTGGAAGATGTGATTTGACTGAAGGATTATTCTTAGTGTTAGTAGGTATGTAGGCAGATATCCGTTAGGAATTTGTGTGTCATATGACATCCTTAGTTAGAGCCTTTATATGAAATATATATTACCTTTATGAAATATATATACCTTAGACTGACCCTAGCTTGATCTTATCCAAGACGACCCAACTTAGAAGCATGCAATAGCAGCAATACAGAAGTTAATTATTAGGGTTTCACCCAAAATTTCAGCAGTAATTGTTACTTTGTTGGCTCTTACAACTGATGATTGCACATCAAGCGAACTTTGAGGCAATTGTTCATTAAAATGTTGGTGGGTTATTCTTATTTACTTAGTTGAAGTAGGATATTCCTGTAAGCCACAGACTGTGATACATGTATTCTTACTCCATTTATACCCGTGTTATTCTCATGAATTTTTAAAAGACACCTTCTATTTGTGATTTATTCAAGGAAGAGTTGTAATATGTTAATCATGTGAAGCAGATCATTCTTATGCTGATATATCTTTCATCAATATCATTAGTTTGGTAATCATTACTTTTTTTTCTTTTTTGTGCTTCTGTTCTTTAGATTGGTCAAGGTACTTACAGTAATGTTTACCGTGCCCGTGATCTCGATGAGGGGAAGATTGTTGCTCTGAAGAAAGTAAGGTTTGATAACCTAGAGCCTGAAAGTGTTCGTTTTATGGCAAGGGAAATTCATATTTTGCGTAGGCTCAACCATCCAAATGTAATCAAATTGGAAGGTCTAGTTACATCACGAATGTCGTGCAGCTTGTACCTTGTTTTTGAGTATATGGAGCATGATTTGGCTGGACTTGCATCTCACCCTGGGCTTAAGTTTACTGAACCTCAGGTAGCCAGAATTATTCTTTCTTTAGTTACCTGTGAGTTTGGTTGAATTGATGAACTCATGCACCTAATAAATGGTGTCTCACGCTGCTTTATTTTTTAAGAAAAAAGGTGTGTACGGGTGAAGAAGGAGGGTGTTTTCTAAAGTTACCCTTCTTGCCTTCTTTGTAAAAGGACCGTTACCTTGTACTGCTTCTTAGGTTTAAAGTTACCGTTCAGCTGAGTTTCCAGATAAAGTAATGATGTAAGTTTTTTCCTCATTGCTTCAGGTTAAGTGCTATATGAAACAACTTCTGCGGGGACTTGATCACTGTCATAGTTGTGGCGTGCTTCATCGCGACATAAAAGGTTCAAACCTTTTAATTGACAATAGTGGCATTCTCAAGATTGCAGACTTTGGTCTGGCTAGTTTCTATGATCCTCATCATAGTCAACCACTTACCAGCCGCGTTGTGACCTTGTGGTACCGGCCACCTGAACTTCTGCTCGGCGCAACATATTATGGAACTGCTGTGGATTTATGGAGTGCGGGTTGCATACTTGCAGAATTATATGCCGGAAAGCCTATAATGCCTGGAAGAACAGAGGTGGCCTATAATGATTACCGTTATTTTATTTTTAGTTCATTGTTTTCCCAAGGGGAGGGGGGTTTCCTTTTATTCTCCCTCCCTTTCTCTTGTCAAGTGCAAGATGACTATTTAGAATTTGAAAGCCTCGAGGTCAAATTTATTCCCTGTCAATGATGGCTCTCTGCCTTAGATTTGCAATTGGTTTATATATAGCTATTACATCTATGTTTAATTCTGACATTCCTGTTTCTCATATATTTACTTGCTATTTGCATTTCTTAATTCAAGAACTTCAAGAATATTGAACATGAATTTAAATTCACAATCTTGGTTGGCTGTAGGTAGAGCAGTTGCATAAGATTTTCAAACTTTGTGGATCACCCTCAGAGGAGTATTGGAGGAAATCTAAGTTGCCTCATGCTACAATTTTTAAACCCCAACAGCCTTACAAACGCCGGGTTGCTGAAACGTTTAAAGAGTTTCCTGCACCAGCATTAACACTTATGGAGATTTTGCTATCCATAGATCCTGCAGATCGTGGATCTGCATCATCTGCTCTGAAGAGTGAGGTATAAACGTTCAACATATCACTTCTTTAGGTTTTTCTTCAGAAGGTGTTATTTCATAATTATCAGTCGAAGACTTTTTCTCTAACCCAGTGCTCACTTTCAGCCAATAGTGCCCTTCTACTTGTTATATGAGAAGATTAATGAGGCTTATTTATAACCGTCTAGTGATGGTTCTGGGAGCAGTCCAATGGGATGATGTTGTCTTGTTGATGCTCATTTACGTGATAAATTTTACTGGTTAACCATTTTTCTTAGAGCTGCTCCCTATTGAAAAAGTGAAACAGGCAAACCTTTTTAAGTCCAAAATAAAAATGCGATAGATGTGAACACAAAAGAAGATGCTTAATTATTGCTACTGAAGTAGTGGCCTCCATAAGAAAAGAACAATACATATCTTTTGATGAAAATGCTTGTGACTCATCTTTCTTGCCTGTGAAAAGAAAATGTGAGACGAGCTTTGTGGTGAGCATGAGTGCATATATCTTTCTTGCTCATGTTTTCCTCTTAAGCAGACAAAGCACTTAATGACTCTGTGTGCCTGTATGATGAAAGACTGATTTATTCTTCGTATAATTTGGGAGAATTTCTCTCATTCTCTAGATTTACCAGAAATGAGGAATTTTATATTGTTGATGCCCTTCTCACAGTTCTTTACTACAAGGCCACATCCTTGTGATCCCTCAAGTTTGCCAAAGTATCCTCCCAGCAAAGAGTTTGACGCTAAAGTACGCGAGGAAGAAGCAAGGAGGTTAATCTTTAAACATACATATCTACATGAAGTATTTTGGTTGCTCAAGCAGTTATGATTAAACTAGCATTGTTTTTAGTACTAGTGCGCTAACCTAACATTCCTCAATGTGTGAAATTAGCAGAGTGGCAGCTGGAGGCAAAGGTCAACGATACGACTTTGAAAAGAGAGGATCAAGAGAATCTCGTGCAGTTCCAGCTCCCGATGCCAATGCGGAATTGATCTCATCTATGCAGGTAACTGTTTTTGTAACATTTAGAAAAATCTCGTTTTATCATGCTGGGAAGAGTGGTAACTCCTGATGGATCTAAAGTCTCCATCTGAGTTTTTAACTAAGCAAAGAAAAAATAGACCATAGACTAAAGGAACTTCAGACTAGTTATTTTCTTGGTTCAAAGTGACAGTCATAGCAAGAATATTTTCTTAGCGAGATAAGTGATACAAAGGGCTCTACTTGTTGATTTGACGTTTGGATATATAATCTTTGGAGGAGTAACGAGAATCCTGGAACTGCATTAAGTACGGATGATGAATCAACTGGAGACTGGAAATTCACATAATTGATGGAGATCAGAATACAGCATCACTAACTCTTAAGTTATAGCAGTGTTTTGTTAATTCTTAGCACATTGACATTGTTCAGTTTCTTGATAATTTTCTTTAAATTTGTGCTTAAATGATCGGTGATCAATGTGGTGTCCATTCACCTTTTTTTATTTACATGTATTTAAACTAAAGTCCCTTGAAGCATTGCCCGTGTTTTTGGTCTATTTCTAAAATTCTTGGTGTCTGGTTGCAGAAAAGGCATGGTCAGCCGAACTCCAAGAGCAGGAGTGAGATGTTCAGTTCTCATCCCGAAGAAGTGGCTTCCGGTTTTCCAATCGATCCACCTAGACCATCACAAAACGTGGAGGAATCTAACAATGATCCCCAAGGAAATGTCCACAAGAGGGCTTCCCATTCTGGGCCTCTGGTTAACCGGGCTGCCTGGACAAAGGCTGGTAAGAACGTCGAAGATGCTCCCAGGAATCTGGGTGTGGCCGACTTATCAGCCATGTCCGGTTTGGTAGCTGCTAGAAGGAGCATGTTGTCTGAAGAGCACAGAGAGAGATCTTACTCTCACCACGAAGTACCAAAGCTCATCGCCCGTTTTCCCGGATCATTCAAAGAGGCTTCAAATTCGATGACAAGGCAAGACCATAAGAATAATGGACAGCATGAAGATGAAAAATCAAGCAACAATTCTGTTTCTGTAAGTAAAACTACATTTGCCTAATCTTTTTCAACAAGTAGGAATAATGAACTCAATTTCTTGAAATATTATCAATCTCCAGATGGGCAAAGGGCCTAGGGGAAACAAGATCCACTACTCGGGGCCGCTGCTAGTCCCGTCGGGTAAAGTGGACCAGGTGTTGAAGGATCACGACCGACAAATTCAAGAAGCCGTGAGACGAGCTCGCCTCGACAAGGAGCGAATGAGGAAACTGCAGGTTGAAGGAAACCAGCTATCGATGAATACGTTATTTGTTTCAGGCCGATGATTAAGATTGAGGAAAATTCTTTAATGATTAGTGTTTTTTTTTTTTTTTTTTTTTTTTTTTTTTTTTTTTTTTGAAATGTGGGAGGAGAATTGTTGTATAGGGGGGCTCTAGAATTAGGGTTGAGGGCCAATTTAGTAGAGTTTAACATGAATTGTTATCTCCTACCAACTTATCATCTGTATTTTTATCAAAAATGCAATTCTCTGGGAATCCATGTAGACTTGATCATCAATTTGAATACATATATATTATTATATAAATTCTATTTTTGCGTAAACTGTTATTTACTAGATCTCCGGGCTCTAGCTATGAGTTAAATTATTTATTTGCATTAGGGGATTAAGTAAACTTATTACCTTTGTATGGGAATCTCAAATTTAATTAATACCAAAGTTAGAGATAATCTTAGTTGGTTAGTTACTAAATATAGATTAAAAAAAGGATTAATTATCTTTAAAATCACCACAATTTAGATTATTTGTAATCCCAAATGCCGGGTTAATTACATTAATGGTCACCAAACTCTGTTTGTATCAAATTGGTAACCCAACTTTAATTTGTATCAAAAAGGGTACTCAACTTACATTTTGTATTATTTAAAGTTTTTAATTATTTTTAAAGCTAATTTTATCCTATGTGGCATGACAAAATACCATTAGACTTTGTAATTTATGCTTACTCATTAAAAAAATAGACACATCACTTTTGAATCAAAATAAAATAAATACAAATAAAAAACCTAATCCAAGCGTCATCAACATTCAAAACCAGAGTTTCTTCTCTTAAATACCATAATTCATAATTCTTTTCCTTTTGCATGATTTTCTCGCTTCAGCTTCATAAGGTGCGCAAATAAGCAGCACCCAGATCGTAAATATACCTAATTAAATCCATCGACATAATTCAAGATAACTCGACAATGATGACAAGGTAGCCACGAAAATCGGCAAACAAAATATATTGTTTTTAGGAAACTACATAATTTCTTCTGCTACGGTTCTTGCTGGTGTTAATAAGCAGTATAAACCTTGGAGATTGTTCGTTCCATTTCATCAGTTTCAAGTTTAGATGCAAAAAAAAATTCCATTAATTTATACTAGTCCCCATATTTTGCTTAGAATTGTGTTTCGACGAGAGACTTTAACTCAATGATTTCTGCCGTAGGATACGTATACTTTGCCTCATACATATGACCAATTATCTACTCGTTTCATCTGAACTTTCTCACAAACGAGACATTCAATTAATGAGAAGACAATGACGTCTATGAAATAAACGCATGCATTTTCTGCTGCTTACTTAAATTTTGTTCTGTGTTGAACTTTTAATGAGTAAGCTTAATGAAAAGTCTATGTGGGATTTGCCATGCCACGTAGGATAAAATTAGCTTTTAAATGAATTAAAAACCTTAAATGATACAAAATGTAAGTTGAATATCCATTTTGATACAAATTAAAGTTTACTTACCAATTTGATACAAATAACATAGTTTGGTGACCATTGATGAAATTAACCCCCTAAATGCCTAAATTATTTTTCAGCGACCTTTATTTAAAATATCTATTAAATCATCTGCCAACAATCCACTGAGTGTAATGACATGTAATTATTGTTATTTTTAGAAATATGTGATCTGTATATCATTATATTACTAATAGAAAAATGATTTTATCTTTGCAATGGGATAAATTAATGTTTTTACCAAATTACTTTTTATAATAAAATAAAATATTTATTTGGACAATTCAACAATAATTGATCAAATTAAGTTGGTGTTGCAAAATACATATTAATTCTAAACATTTATTTAGATTATCCAATGAATGGAGTCTCGTTGAAAGGCGATTGAAATGAAAACGCGTGTACCTTACCTCTCCCTCTTATGTGGCACTCCCAAAATCCTTCCATTCATATTTATCTAAATTCTTCATTTTTTAGAATTAAAAATCTTTAAAATTCTCAAATTCCTTCCTTAATTACCTATATTATATTATGTTATAGTATAGTATTCTTTCCATGTCTTTATTAATCTCATAACATAAGATATTTAGTATAACCTTCATTCATAAAGATAATATTAAAAAAAAATCTGAAAAATATACTTTAGCATTTTAAGAGGCTAATATCGAAATATTAAACTCAAATTATACTGTATTATCTATAGAGAAATTCCCCCAATCTAGTATTTCTTAGATAATTTTTTTTTCTAATTTAGCACCTCTTATAATTCTTTTAAATCTTATCACTTCCTCTCTTTTTTACCCTCAAATACATTTTGTATTTCCCATCTTATCCCAATTTTCTCTCTTCCTTTCCTCTTTATTTTTTTTCTCTCCCTTCTCATTCATCATCGCCATCTCTCTCTCTCTCTCTCCAGCCGCTGTAACCTCCTCGCCGAAGCACTGCTCTCCGCCATCTCCACCTCCGCCGCTGCTCGCCACCACGATGCGAAGTCTCCCTCCGCCGCCTCCATCTCCCTCTATCGTCGAGGCGAAGTCTCCCTCCGTCGTCGATCGCCACCACTCTCGTCGTCTCGGATCCCCCTTCTATTCCCCCCTCCGACGAGGAGGCACGGTCGGTCGGGTACTGTAAGAAGTGGCCGGTAGAGCGTGGGCGGCGGCCGGTCGGAGAGATTTGGGACGGCAGAGCGTGGGCGGATCTAGGGTTTGTGACGGCACCGCTTCATTTCACCAAACACCACCGCCGCCTCTGCCCTGCCGCTGCAACAGCGGCCGACGGCGTTCTCCTCTTTCAACTCTCGTTTTTGTCTTAGTGAAATACGGAGAGATTCCAAAGTGAAACCATAGATCCCTAAATTCAAAACCCTCTCTCTTTTCCGGCGAAACTAGACTCCATGGATTCTGAGCTGCACAAAATGAGGTCAGGAATCATAGATTGAAGAAAATGATGAGTTGAAAGGATCAATTTAATTACTTGTATGTGAATGTGAGCCACGTCAGATTCGGGCATTCCGTAAAGTCTCATATTTTTTATTTCTGGCCTTTAGGATAGCTTCAAGCTCTTCCAGTGTGCGCGGACATTCCGGCGCCACCCTCCACTCGTCGGTGACGTAGCTTCCCTCTCTCGACTGTTAAACTTATAGTATCTATTTAGCTGGTTGCTGCAGTGATTATAGTAGTAGTAGTAGTTTAATTAGGAGTTGGTGGAGATGACTGTAATTTAGATTGATATTTTCACCTCGTATTTGTATTTTGATTGTTGGTTGGTTTAATGGGAGCAGATGGAAGGCGGCTGGACCTTCCCATTTTTTTTTGTGCACTCATAAATTTTGCCAATTTTTTTGTGTGACGTCTCAAATTTTTTTCCTTTTTTTTGTGACTTCACAATTTTTTTCAATTTTTTTTGTGACTTCACAAATTTTCAATTTTATTTTGTGACTTCACAAAAAGCGTGTAAAATAATTTGTGGCCGCCGGCGACAGTGGCGGTGGTGGCACGGCGGCGGCGGAAAACTGGTGGTTGAAGTTTTTTTTTTGTTCAGTCACAATTTTTTTTTTGTGATCGCCAGCGACAGTGGTGGTGGTGGCACGACGGCGACGGCGATGGCGGCGGAGGGTTGTGGTGGTGGAATGTGTTTTTTTTTGTTTAGTCACAATTTTTTTTTATTACTAGATAGGTGATGGAAGGGCAAAAATGTCAAAAAGTGCTAAAATTTAAAGAATTTATAAAGAGTGCTAAAATTAAAAAAAACTATCTAAGAAGTGCTAGTTTGAAAATCTTCTCTTATCTAAAACATTTTATCCTACATGCCCAAAATAAATGGCCGATGAGCCAATTTTGACCCGAAACCTTGGGGATAGGCGAGCCGATTGCGAACCGACGATTCAACCTTTTTTTTTATAAATTAATCCCATAATGTAGGATATTAGCGTCAACATCATATTCCAATAGACAATATTAAAAGAAAAACTGAAAATATATTTTAGCACTTTAAGATGCTAATATCAAAATATTAAATTCAAATTATTTTACCACATGCCCAAAATAAATGGTCAATTAGTTGATTTTGACCTGAAACATTGGGGATAGAAAAACCGATTTCGAACCAACAGTTTATTTTATTTTTTTGGTTTTATGTTAATCTCATAATGCATATGTATAGCTTCACCTTCATTTCTATAGATAATATAAAAACAAATATTCTCTAAAAAGAGATATTTAGTGTCAAAAGGATCCACTAAAATTCTCATTCGAAATCAACGTGGACAATTTCTTAGAGGAACAAATATGTGTTTGTCCCACATTGAATTTGAGAAAAAATTGATATTTGAAAATTATTATTATTATTATTATTATTATTATTATTATTATTATTTATTATTATTTAAGTAATTTCTAAATTAAAAGAATTTTAATTTTGCGAAACAACGTCTACATTCATGAACGGGTTCTTCCTCAAAACAGTCAACTTTATGCTTCAGTTATCAAATCTCTCGCTGTGTTCTTCATTCCCTTCGGACCCTTCCCTTACCTTCTCTCTCTTGCTCACATTTCACATATAGTAGTTTTTATATATCTCAATCTCACCGTCACCGCCTTCTATCTTCTCCCTCTCCAATTCTTCGCCTCTCTTATTTTGTGTAACAAAACTGCGTCTTGGGTTCTCCACCACCACTGGATATTTTTCGGTTCAAATTCAAAAGCTTGCGTCGACTTAGCGGGGTGTATTCAATCAAGATTTTCATTGGATTTTAAAGATTTCAAAAGTTTGGGTGTATTCAATCTAGACTTCGGTTGGATTTCTGAAATCCTAGTGTATTCAATCTGGATTTCATTAGGAATTCACAAATCCTACAAAAGTCTAGCTATATTCAATGACGATTTCATTTGGATTTCTAAACTTTGGGTGTATTTAACACTTCACGGATTTTGCAAAATCTGATTTACATTGGACTTTTATTGGAGTTTGATAAAGAAAAAACACAGGATGAAATCCGATCGATATCGATGAGATTTGAAATTCAATGTACCCCCAGCGCTGAGTGAGGACGAGCGGTCGCTCGGGACTCCCAACCGGCGCTGGGAGCCACCGAGCGCTGGGGATGTGATGAAAGTGAAACGTCGCCCGTACTTTATAGGCTTCACTTTGAAAAACTTTACCATTTTTGTTCTCATTTTTGTTCTTTTCTTTCTACTGCAGCCGGATCATTGGAGCATTCCCACAATATCACTCATTCTCACTCACAAGTTTCTTCTCTACAAAGTATTATTCATAAATCTTTTATTTGTTCTTGTACATTATTCTTTGTACTATGTTATTGAAACAAGCTGTTGTTATGATTTTCTTTGCATGTGGATAGTTTGGAACATGAAAATATTTGTCCAGATGTGTAATGCTATTTTTGAAATCTTGAACTTTTTATATGCATTTTGGATATATTTTGGATATTGAGTATGAATTTTTCATATATATTTTGCATAATCTTCGATGTATGGAGTGTTTCTGAACTCGTGCATGTTCTTCATTCTTAGTTGAAGCCAATGCTCGCTGGGACTTAGCGACCGTTGAAATTACAGCAGTCGCTGACTCTGAGCGATCGTTGTAGTGCTCTGTTTTGTTTTGTGATGTTCAGATTTTTCAATCAACTAATATATCTTTTCATTTACTAATATATATATTTCAATCAACTAATACATATTTTCAATCAACTAATATATATGTTCAGCGGTGGAGCGGGGAGACGGTGGAGGACGAAGAGGGGGCGGCGGACGTGGCGGAAGGCGACGATGGAGTGGGGAGGCGGTGGAGGACTGTGGCGAAGAGTGAGGCGGTGGTGGAGCGGTGGAGATCGGGGCGAATAGTTGTCGCCTGAGCCGGTTTAGTGAGCCGAAAGTGGAGCTGGAAGGCAGTGGAGCGCGGCGGAGGTGGGGCGGTGATGGAGCATGGCGGCGGTCGAGAGAGTTGAAGTGGGAGCGGAGAGGGATAGAAGAGAGTAGGGTTAGGGCATAGGGGTTATTGGTGGAATTAACTCTAAGGGCATGGTATTAACCCCAATTCACGTGGCTCGCGGGCATAGGGGTTATTGGTGGAATTAACTCTAAGGGCATGGTATTAACCCCAATTCACGTGGCTCTCAGCGATTACTGGCTATCATCGGCGCTCGGTACTGCAAGCGCTCACTATCATGCAGCGAGCTCTGGGATGATAGAATTCAACTCCAACAGAAGTCGAGGTAACTCAACGTGAAATCAATTATAACTCCAACAAAACTCCATCTAAAATCCACGAAATCATCATGAACTCCATTTAAAATTCATAGACTTTCCAAATCTATAGACTTACAAACTCCAACACAAATCCAAATTGAATACACCCCCCTTAACTTCTAAGATTTAAGAAGATATATGTTGCATTCAGATGTAAATATTTCCCTTTGAATTTGTTATTTTGATTACAGATGAAGTAGTTGTTACAATTGGATGGATCACAGATGGTATTTTGTGTTAATCTGAAAATAATGAAGTACTTACTTTTTTATTAAGAGACATATTAAAAATGAAACTAAAAAATGAAAAAAAAAAGAAAAAAAAAAACTGATGAAGAAGAAAAATCAAAAAAGAAAAAAATTAAATAATGAAACGAAAAAAGACGGAAAAAACTAAAAAAATGAAGAAAAAAAAGAAGAAAAGAATCGAGACTGTTTCTATGAGACAAGACTGTCTCGAGACAGCAGGTGCTGCACTGTGCTGTTTTAATAGGCAATGGTAGGATTGTTTCCAACGGGTGTAAACGGCTATTTTAGCCGATTTTCACATTTTTTTTTATTTATTCACACCTATAAATACCCCACATCATAACATAATTTTTTCCACACCAAATTCATCTTCTTCCTTTAGTTTTCTCTCTAGTTTTGTCTCAATTTTTTTGCAAAAAAAAATGTCTTCATCGTCCGACTCCTCAACCGGCTACTCTTCTCATGGCACCGACGACGAGATTATGTTGATGGTGACGAACCTCCAAGCTGCTGCCGCTCGACTCTTTGCCTCCAAGAAAACAAAAGGTGAAGAGGACGGTCGTACACCGTGATCGGGAGGCGGCCCTACAAAAGTTGATGGCCGACTACTTCAATGACAACCCGACGTACGGCCCAACATTTTTCCGCCGGCGTTTTCGGATGCACAAGCATTTGTTCTTGCGCATTTGCGAGGCGTTGGAGAAGAATGTGCGGTACTTCCATCAGAAACAAGATGCAACCGACAAATGGGGCCTCACGTCGGTGCAAAAATGCACAATGGTCATTCGCCAACTAGCCACCGGTGGAGCGTCGAATACATTCGATGAATACTTGAAGATCGGCGATAGCACCGGCCGTCTTTGCCTCCGGAAGTTCTGCAAAGGTGTCATTGAGCTGTTCGGTGACGTGTATTTGAGGAGGCCAAATGCTCAATACACCGCTCGGCTGCTGCGGATGCATGAGGAGAGGCATGGCTTTCCGAGGATGCTTGGTAGCCTGGACTGCATGCACTGGTCGTGGAGGAATTGCCCGAAGGCGTGGTCGGCTGCCTACACACGAAGAGATATTGGCGTGCCTTCCTTGATTCTTGAGGATGTGGCGTCTCAAGATTTATGGATCTGGCACGCCTTTTTTGAAGTAGCCAGCTCCAACAACGATATCAACATCCTCAATCAGTCGCCCTTATTCGAGGACGTGCTTGAAGAACGGGCTCCGCCGTGCCAATTCATGGTGAACGGAAAGCCCTACGACGGCGGTTACTACTTAACCGATGAGATCTACCCGGATTGGGCGGCTCTGATCAAGGCTCCTCCACTTGCAACGGATCAGAAAGCGGAGCGGTTCACGAAGATATAGGAAGCGGCGATGAGAATATCGAACGGGCATTGTGTAACATGTTATTGTCTATACATATATATTTATAGCCATTTTCACTTCTTTCATAAATCGATTAATGTATAGGTGTATTTTGTGTGTGCTTGTCAGTTTGTGTGTGATGGTGAGATTGTGAAATATGGAAGAAATAAGACTTTAAAATATTCGAAATTTATGGGAGTAATTTAGTAAGAGCATCCATATCTGTTGCCCACTAAGACTACACGTAGCGGTGTGTCTTGAAGGGGTCTCGAGATACCCGCTGCGACGAGACACAGCGGTGCAGGGTGGGGCGGCTCGAGACCGTCTCGTGGCGACGAGACAGTCTCAAGATGGCGCGTGGCGCCCACGTGCTGCATTTTTTTTTAAATAGGCGCGTGCATTGCACGCGCCATACATAAAAAAAATTAAAAATCGAACAACTATTTTCTTCCAATGTGTGCTTAAACGGCTAATACAGCCGATTTTAATTTTTTAATTTTTATTTCACCCTTATAAATACCTCACTTCATAACACAATTTTTTCCACACCAAATTCATCTTTCTTCTTTTATTTTCTCTCTAGTTTTCTCTCGATTATTTTGCCAAAAAAAAATGTCTTCGTCGTCCGCCTCATCAACCGGCTACTCTTCTCATGGCACCGACGACGAGATTATATCGATGGTGACGAATCTCCAAGCTGCTGCCGCTCGACTCTTCGCCAAAAAGAAAAAAAAGAAGGTAAAGAGAACGGTCGTACACGCGATCGGGAGGCGGCTCTGCAACAGTTGATGGCCGACTACTTCAACGACAACCCGACGTACGGCCCAACATTTTTCCGCCGGCGTTTTCGGATGCACAAGCATCTGTTCTTGAGGATTTACGAGGCGTTGAAGCAGAATATCGATACTTCCAGTAGAAGCAAGATGCAACCGGCAAATGGGGCCTCACGTCGGTGCAAAAGTGCACAATGGCCATTCGCCAACTAGCCACCGGTGGAGCGCCGCATACATTCGATGAATACTTGAAGATTAGCGATTACACCGGCCGTCTTTGCCTCCGGAAGTTTTGTAAAGGTGTCATCGAGCTATTCGATGACGTGTATTTGAGAAGGCCAAATGCACAAGACACCGCGAGGCTGTTGCGGATGCACGAGGAGAGGCACGGTTTTCCGAAGATGCTCGGTAACCTGGACTGCATGCACTGGGCGTGGAGGAATTGTCCGAAAGCGTGGTCAGCTGCCTACACTCGAGGAGATATAAGCGTGCCTTCCTTGATTCTTGAGGTTGTGGCGTCTCAAGATTTATGGATCTGGAACGCCTTTTTTGGAGTAGCCGGCTCCAACAACGATATCAACGTCTTCAATCAGTCGCCCTTATTTAAGGACGTGCTTGAAGAACGGGCTCCGCCGTGCCAGTACGTTGTGAACGGAAAGCACTACGACGGCGGTTACTACTTAACCGATGGGATCTACCCGGATTGGACGGCTCTAATCAAGGCTCCTCCGCTTGCAACGGACCAGAAGACGGCGCGGTTCAAGAAGATATAGGAGGCGGTGAGGAAGGATATCGAATGGGCATTCGGTGTTCTTTAAGTTCGATGGGGAATTATCCGGAACTCGACGCGCAACTGGTATACACAGCACCTCTGCAACATCATGTTTACGTGCATTATTTTGTACAACATGATCATTGAAGACGAGTGGGAGGATGCGGAGAACTGGAGAGAGGACACAGAAACAACGCCGGGTAGTAATATAGACCGAGTCCCCACTCCGCTCTCCTGGAAGAATTTTCTCAAATGGGACGCCGCATTGAGAGATACAAGGAAGCACCATCGGCTCACAAATGATTTGATCGAGCATGTCTGGAGCCGATTTGGGCCGGTTGAGGAGTATGATGTTTTTTATTTTTCGAAATTTCAATTAATGTAATGTTTTTATTTGTTTTATTTAAATTAATATATTGTATTAGTTATTTGTTAAAATTAATGAAATTTTCAAATTTTCTTATTAAAATTAATACAAAATACAAATTTAGAAATTCCTTAGAGACACCCCTTAGAGACAGCTACACTATAACTCA
Organism: Schizonepeta tenuifolia; assembly: GCA_029490685.1. Classification (NCBI taxonomy): domain Eukaryota; kingdom Viridiplantae; phylum Streptophyta; class Magnoliopsida; order Lamiales; family Lamiaceae; genus Schizonepeta; species Schizonepeta tenuifolia. The sequence continues at coordinate 106,468,038 of CM055956.1, forward strand.
TTGTCTCTATTTCCAAAAAATCTTTAGAAACATCCCTTAGAGACAGCACCACTGCAAACAGTCTAATAACCTCTCCGTTTTATGGACAAAAAATTAATGCTCTATTTTACTCAATAACCATCCTTCAACTCACCGCTTGTAATTAATTATACCTTTGTTCAATTTTCCTTTAATTTGGAAGGTAGGACACACATTCAAGATTACATAATTCCCCTCGCATTGGAGTGGATGCTTGACCAAGGCAAACTCGATTGTGTGCAACAAATTCATTGAACCATAATATTTATTTTATGAGTATTGATAGTTGGACAATAGTGTCCGGATAACGGTGACATGTTTGTAATTAAATATTCTTTTAATTTTTTTAATAATTAATATAATTAATGTTTTGTCTATAACACATTTTCCACTTAATTGTATGCTAATTTCTAATATTAATTAAAATAAATTAATATCATATACAAATTTTTGAAAATTCGAAATATAATTAAATTAAAAGATTAATATATAATTAGGTGGGAAAGGGTATTACAGACAAAACATTAATTATATTAATTATTAAAAAAAATAAAAAACTATTTAATTACGAATATTACACTGTTGTCCAAATATCATTATTCTTATTTATTTTATATCTCATGGAAATATTATGCATCAACGGTTGGTTTTATATAACCTTTTTTAATAAAATATTTTATTGAAAAGTGTTGTTGGGTAAAAGTGCATTGAATCTTTTCATATTATAGGTTATTTAATGTAATCTGAAATTACTATATTCAATTTGGTAGATAAATAAAGAGTTGTTTTCAGAAATACACCAAACCAAATAGCAATAGATAATATATAAGTCTTACTTTAAAACTACATCTTTCATACACTATTTTGAATGAAAGTACTAAGATATCCTTTCATTTTATGTTGAATTAATAAAATACTTTTATGTTATTAGTTAAAAAAGAAAAAGAATAGCTGACTCAAAAAAGAAAAAAAAAGACACAAATAGCAGAATACCAAAACGAGGAGAGAGAAACTAAAACTAAACCCTCAAATCAGATTTCTTCCCCACCCCAACCGTGGAGTTTTCTTCTCCAAAATTGAAATCTTGCCGGCAATATCCGATCTAAATATTTCCAATGACGGCGATGGCGATGAAGCCAGTGGTTCACCCACAACATCGCAAAGTAATGCGGCGGTGAGAGACAGAAGGGGCTCTGAACAACATCAGCAAAGCTATTTGAGCAAGTCGAGAGACTCCAGCGACGACGACCCAACAAGTTCTGTACCGGTAAATCTCCGATGGCGAGTAATAGAGAGGAAAAGACCGATGTTGATTCCGAAGAAACACAGTCTGCCAACGAGAGAGAGCCGAGAAACTCCGGTGACCCGATTATTTCTATACCAACGAAATCTCCGATGACGAGTATTGCTGCTTCTAAGAAAGTGAGTATACTCTTACCGTGTATATATTTATTCGAAAGTGAGCAGAAAATTTAAATTGTTACCGTGTGACTACTATGTAACTATGTTCATTTTGGTAAAAGTCGGCACTAACACCTCGTCTAAGCAGTCTATGTAACAATGTTCATTTTATTACCGAAGAACTTTGTTTGCTTCGCTATATTCGTAGGAGAGTATAGAGATTCCTACAGTTGTTTCTTTCTTGGTCCTTCCTTAACAAGAGAGGGAACTGCTCCCTCTCGATAGCCTAGTTGTTGGGACGTGCTAACCAGCAGTGAATTAAAACACTCGTTGCAGCTCCGCGATAACCGGCCTAGGAATAAAACCTTTGTTCTTTATTTGATTTGGATATACTCTATTAATAACATCTTGCCTATAGTTAGCATGTATCTCCCCGGGTCATACTTGAGTATCACATTGAGCTAACCAGCCTAGGAATAACTCTTAAAACCACTTGCTCTTTGTTAGTTTTGTATTTACTCTTTTAAATAGAAACCGAAGGTATCTCACATAATTGGGTTGATATGTTCATTCATGGATTGAGTTCGTGGTTTTGGGGGAACTGAAGAAATCAGGGCAATGTAGTGTAGATGAAGAAGGAGATGTGGAAATGGCGGGTGACGGTGGGGTGTTTGTGTAGTGACTAGTGAGTGAGTGCAGGGCTTGCAGAGAGAGATGGGAATATGTTAACATGATTGTGTAGTTTTTCTGTATACAGTAGGCAATATTTTTCTGTGCACAGTAGACAGTATTTTTCTGTACAATAGAGACTATAGTGAGTGTTTTGTGTACACGGTAGATAGTAGTTCTCTTGTACACATTTTTTTTTATACACAATTCATAATGAAGACACAATTGCCTTATGCACATTCCTTTTGCAGATTTCTTTTACATGGATGAGAGAAACAATGCAAGGATGGAAAGGACGCATCAACCAAAAAATGCGATGTAGTGTGATAGAGGACATCGGGTCCTGTTTATTAGAAGAAGGTGGCAACGAAACTCTACAAATATTTCGAGAAGGATGCTTCAGCAATCTACTTGATTTGAGGCGGAAAGATAGTGCAAATAATGCTCTACATGAGCTTATGGCACGGGAGTTGTACGATGCCTCTTTTCCAGAATATGAGAGATGGTTTCGTATTGATGAAAAGAACATCCGTTTTCCATATCAAGAGTATGTTCTTGCCACGGGATTAAATTTTTGTAATTCAAAGTTTAATCCGAGAGCTCCTCACGAGATTCCACCTGACAGTCTCTGTCATAGATGCTTTGAGGGCAAATGTACCACAATCGGATGGGCATAGTTGTGGTGTCTTTGCTTGCATGTACGTAGACCATTGTTTCTCAGGTCGACATAGTGGCCATGTAGATGATGAGTACTTGAAGAAGTATAGACCGTCTTTGGCAGCGAAGATATTTTCCTTAGCATGTGTACTTTAGTGGATTTGTGAGTTTCAGCTATTATTGTAAATTTAGTTAATTTTTAATATGGCCGAATTTTTTGTGGAGTTGACAATGTATATTTGATTATATTAAGAGCAGACAAACATGCTATTATGACGCAATTTATATTTGTGTTAGATCTTATACACAATTCCGTATTCCTATTGTGTACACCACACAGTAAACATACGAATTGACTGTGTCCACAAGAAACTACCTAATTTGATAAATTTTGCTAAGATACGTTATAATCTATCTAAACCACGTGCAATAAATGCATAAACACTTCGATTAACGAAAAAAATCAAAAGTTCATGTTTACACAATAAAAGCTTATCTCTACTATGTACACTACACAGTGTAAATATCATCTACTGTGTCTTCAAGAACTTGGCCCTTTTTTTATATTCTAGAGTTATTTATATCTTTATCACGTGTTTTTAGCTTTTAGTAAACGTTTTTATTTACTCTTACTTCTTACACGGGCCATATGTGGCACAAAAATAAGTAAATGAGTGACGGGTGCTATATCACGTATACTTCAATGACTTAGATGAAGTTCCTACTAATATACCAAAGATGCGACTCGAACCACAATATTTATCAAGTACACTTTACATGCAATAAGAAACTGCTTAATTTGATGACTTTTGCTAAGATACGGTATAATCTATCTAAACCACATGCAATAAAGACATAAACACTTCGATTAATGAAAAAAATCAAAAGTTCATGTGTACACAGTAAAAGCTTATCTTTACTAAGTACACTACGCAGTATAAATATCATCTATTGTCTCTTTAAGAACTTGGCCTTTTTTTAGATTCTAGAGCTATTTATATCTTTATCACGTGTTTTTAGCTTTTAGTAAACATTTTTATTTACTCTTACTTCTTACACGGGCTATATGTGGCACAAAAATAAGTAAATGAGTGACGGGTGCTATATCACGTATACTCCAATGACTTAGATGAAGTTCCTACTAATATACCAAAGATGCGGCTTGAACCACAATATTCATCAAGTACACTTTACATGCAATAAGAAACTGCTTAATTTGATGACTTTTGCTAAGATACGGTATAATCTATCTAAACCACGTGCAATAAAGGCATAAACACTTCGATTAATGAAAAAAAATCAAAAGTTCATGTGTACATAGTAAAAGCTTATCTCTACTATGTACGCTACACAGTATAAATATCATCTACTGTGTCTTCAAGAACTTGGCCCTTTTATTAGATTCTAGAGCTATTTATATCTTTATCACGTGTTTTTAGCTTCTAGTAAATATTTTTATTTACTCTTACTTCTTATAATGAAAAAAATCAAAAGTTCATGTGTAATACCCCGGTGTTTAATCCTTCATTAAAATAAAAAGTTAATTATTAATTAAGGCTTTGCACGCCTAAGTTAAGGATTCTCGATTCTAAGATTTACGGTGAAATCCATTTCAGAAAATAAATTACAGAAGTCGGTTGAACGACTACTGTGTTAGGGTTTTCGCGTACGGCAAATTTATCGTCCGAAAACTCAGAATTAAAAACCGTCAGAATTTACATTCACTTTTTCTTCGATACGAGTTCACCGGAGAAAGTTAGTTTTTTTGATTTTTCTGGGCGAATTTTTGACTGTCTAATCCCGACTTTTTCTCAGATTTTGAAAAACGAATTAGGTTTTCCGAGTCGTGATTTATTTCTAATCTAACGGACGAATTAGATTTCGTCGAATTCGTAACCAAATAAGAGATCATTTCTCGACTTTTATAACGTCGTTTAAAACCCGGAATCGAGATATTTCCGTCTAATAAATTGCAACCAAACGACCCTTAACGACTCACCATCCTTTAGTTAGATATTTCTAACACATTTATGGAATAATATTAAGGCTAGTCATCCTTCTCTCCCTCCCCATTCCATCCGCCACCTCCCATCTTCTCTCTCTCTCATTTTTCTTTCCCAATCCTCCATTAAAGCTTCAATCTTCAAGCTTTCTCAAGCTCTCAAGTCTCTCATCCACCGATCGATTTCATTTCCGAGTTCGTATTCCGCAAGGTGAGAACTTCGTCTACAATATGAACCGAACACAAATCCTTTCCTATCATTTTTATTTTTTCGAAACTTAAGAGATAAAGAAGCATGTTGACTCTTATTCGATTCATGTTCCAGTATGTAGAATTAAGTTCTACGGATCGAATCATGAAGAAAATCTTTCCCCTTTCATTTAGGTCATTACCGATTTTTATTTAGATTTTAGGGGTTTTCCTAGTTTGATTTTCTTGTCATTTGATTGATGAATTAGTGTTCTACATGTTGTTAATTGACTACATGAATTGATTTAGAATTTTTTAAAAATAAAAATAGAATTGTAAGAGAGAAAGAATGCATGATTTGGTGTAGTAAATGTTATGTTATGCTTGATTGGTTTATGGAAATGAGATGTAGGATGATTAAGGATGAATATATATTTAATTGGGATTTTTCTAAAAATAAAACGAAAAACGTAAGAGACGAAAACACGTCGTTAAGTTGAAGCTCGAACCACAATATTCATCAAGTACACTTTACATGCAATAAGAAACTGCTTAATTTGATAAGTTTTGCTAAGATACGTTATAATCTATCTACACCACGTGCAATAAAGGTATAAACACTTCGATGAATGAAAAAAATCAAAAGTTCATATGTACACAGTAAAAGCTTATCTCTCCTATGTACCTTACATAGTATAAATATTATCTACTGTGTATTCAAGAACTTGGCCCTTTTTTTAGATTCTAGAGCTATTTATATCTTTATCACGTGTTTTTGGCTTCTAGTAAACATTTTTATTTACTCTTACTTTTTACACGGGCCATATGTGGCACAACAATAAGTAAATGAGTGACGCGTGCTATATCACGTATACTTCAATAATTTAGATGAAGTTACCTACTAATATACCTAAGATCTGACTCGAACCACAATATTCATCAAGTAAACTTTACATGCAATACTTCAAAATTCTTGCTTGTGAATATAGCCCCCTCAAATACTTCATCGGAACCTGGAGGACGAGGTTCAGCCCAATCAACAGGCAATGCACTATCGCAATCAATTATTGGAATGATCCAATTTCCCATATTAGTATGCATTGCATCGAAGCCCTGATCAAAAGACTGATCATCAGATGAGAAATTGTGTGGCCCGATGTATCTGTCAATCGTCCCCGATTGGTGAATCCATGATCTAAATTCATTTTCAATCAACTTAAACAATTCTTATTGATGTTCTTCTTCTTCTTCTTCTTCTTCTTCATCAGACGCTACATCATCTTCTACCGTGGAACTCGCACCTCTTAAATTCACATCGAGAAAGACGGTAGACTGTTGTGAACCGGATATTCCCCCATCAATTGTTTGCTTCCTTTTTTCGATCACATAGACCGTTGAATTATCCTTTTGCTCCAAAAACAGTTGGATCAAATCTGAATCATACTTTAGAGATGCCTTTAATTTTTGCCTATCAGGCATGCTCGTAAAGTAGTACAACATATAATCAGATTTTCCATCATTGCCCAATTGCTCTTGAATCTCTCGCATTAGAGTATGATAATTCAAATTATTGATGGGCATTTGTACCAGAATTGCATCGCCTCCTATGTACTCTGATCTTTCCCAATGACCACTGTGACATATGACGATCTGTTGTAATGACATTTGCCAAAAAATAAAGATAACCCTAATTCGATCAATTGTGTACTGAAAAACCCTAAAAGCTCAATTGTGTATTGGTTAATTGTATACTAATATTTAGCAAAACTAAAAGTTACATGTAGTAACTCATAATTTAAGTCTTCCATCTAAGAGTGAGCATAATAATTCAAATACGCTTCGACTGTGTACTTATAAACCAAATAGTAGCATCAATTGTATACTTTAGAACATGTAGAATTATTGTAACTTTGTACCATTAGTTTTGGTTATTTCTCAAATAATTGTAAATCTGCTAGCCTATCATTTAAAATTTTTCATCTTACGTTATATATCTCTTAACAGAATACTATATAAACACGATTGTGGCCTCAACTGTATATAGAAGAACATTAAGTGCAAATATTTAATCGAATACAGAGAGTTAAATCTTGCAGGAAAATTACCTCAATAATGAGAAAGACAAACGATAACACCTATTTAGAAACGAACTTCTTTGAGACTCGAACTTCTTAGAGAAATACAAAATTTTGGTGAGTTTTCATTTTCAACATTTTTTTATTCGATTTTGAGATGAATTGCAGTGTATGAGCCTTTTGTTTAGTTTATTGTAGTCATAAATTACTTACCAACCGACTTTTCATATAATTTAACGTTGTTGTTGTTGTTGTGGTGTTATTAATGAAGTAGAGAAAGAGGAAGAGAGAGAAATTGTTGAGTTGAGAGAAAGAAGAGCAGCAACAACGTGCAGATTTGGAAGGAGAGAGAGGGAGAGATAAAATAGCATGTGCGGAGTAATTTTGAATTTAAAATGATTTAAAATAATAAAAGATAATAGTAAGGGTAATTTAGTAATTTCATTGAAAAAAGTATGTGAAAAATATAATTTTAAAAGTTGGTTTATATATTAGCTATTACTATATGAGGAGTGTATTTTTGGCATTCTTCTCATAAATAAATATGAGTATTTTAGCAGAAACTTTGATGTTTGATGTTGAACTCGGGTAAAAAGAAAAGTTACATCATGGCATCATATATCATGTGCGATAATCAACATGCGTGCTTCAACATAAAATTACAATTAAAGTCATACCAATTATAACTTTTGAAAAAACTTATCCTTCTTTCTCAATGCTTCTCCATCACTCTCTCTCTAGAATTTCTTTACAAAGACTGACTTATATTTAAAAATAGTTATATCTTATTTAGAAATTTTTGTGTTGTTTGCATTATTTGTAAATCAAACATAGTAAATTAATTATATTTCACGTATTCAAGCATATAATTGTAAATGACAATAAACAAATACTCATCTATTATGTATTTTTCAATTCTAAAATTGTTTAGAACTTTTCAACATGTTGATTAAAATAGTGAATTAGTTGTATATACTCGTCGCAAACCTGTTGGATAATAGAATTCGATAAAAATCTGAGCAATACAAAGTTAATATTAGCTAAAATTAGTAAATAGTCTTCTTTTTATGTCTATTTAAACCGTCTCGTTGGTTTAAAATGTCTTATTGGTTTATGATAAATTGATACCTCTAATCTTAGCCCAAGGCTGATAAAGATATATTTGCATTTTCACTATGTATTTTTCAAATCTTATTTTTCTATATCTTGATTAAAATACTTATTGTATATACTCATCGCAAACTTATTAAGTAATAGTACTTGATGAAAATCTGAACACTACAAAGTTAATATTAACTGAAATTAATAACAATTGTTCGTTTTATTCCTAGTCTAATCGTCTCCGTTTATTTTTCTATTATTAATTAATTGATGATTAGGCTTGAGTTTATTATTTTTTCGAGATGGTGGTGTTTTTGGTGATTATACCCGATCACTTTAATGAAACTAATAAAATTAATTCCTCTCGAAAAACTAATAATATTTAATATGTGATACTACATAAAAATATATTATCTGTTAATTAATTACTTTCCTTATTTTATGTTTTTCAAAGTAAAATCCTAAAATTATAACTTAAAATTTGGTTAAGGGTCAACCACCCGAATTAGTTGAAAATAATTATTTTTGTAATTTTTTCCAATACCAGAAATTTATACAAGAATAATATTTGGATAAGGTTCAACCACTCAATTATGCAATCTACTAAACTCATTTAATTTTTTTTGTATATTTGAATGTATCTCAAATTTAATTAAAAAGTAATATTGCTAACTTCGTTTAAAAATTTTACATATTTAAACATACCTCAAATTTTGAGTAAAAAAAGTTTTTACAACATACTCTTGTCCCAAACTCATATAATAAGTTTGTTAAAAATCAAGTCTAATCCACCTCATTTTTATTGATAACTAGTACCTTTGGCACGCACGGTAGCTGTCAAAACTTATATAAAAGTCGTTGAGAAATGAATATATTCATGGTGTGAAGTAGAGGTGGCCAAATTTGGTTTCGGTTCCGAACCGGAACCGGAACCGTGTTTTTCGGTTCTACTTCGGAGGAATCGTAACCAAACCGTCTACCTCTTCGGTTTCGGTTCCAAACCGGGAACCGAAACCGGCGGTTTCTGTTTCGATTCGGTTCTTCGGTTCTCGGTTCCAATTTAGAACCGAAGTTTTAATTATATGTATTTTTTTCATTTTTTGCTACCTTTTTCTTTATAAATGTATATTTATGCATTCTAATAATAGTATTTGAGTGATATAATATGAATTATGATATAAATATAAATAAAAATAAAATAAAAAATATAGAGGAACCGTCGGTTCAGAACCGGAACCGAACCGAAATCGGCGATTCTCGGTTCCACATTCTTGGAACCGGAACCGAACCGCCTCAACGACGGTTCTCGGTTCCAAAAAGTAACCGGCGGTTCGGTACCGGTTCTGGAACTGCCGGTTTCGGTTCGGTTTCACCGATTCCGGTTATTTTGGCCACCTCTAGTGTGAAGAATGTATAGTATAAGCTTTTTACACTACTTCATATATATTGAAATTAATTGTTTACACAAATTTGTTTGTATTGAATTAATAAATAAGTGTAGAAATAATTCAGAGATGATGTAACTATAAATTTAAATGGAAAAAGATGAAAAATAAATATATCATATTAATATGTCAAAGTTTCAATTGTAATTACGTCTTACTAATATTGTAACTCTATAGATTTTGAAAATTTGGTGTCAAACATTCAAGTCAGTTATAGTAGACATTTGGGGAGTGACATCCATCATGCTCAAGTCTTGAAAATTACCACGTACAATATTTTTGTAAGGTAATCCATACACATAGCCACTTTGACTAGATTGACTACAATAGTTGTCAAAAAACTTAATATGGTTAAATTGTAGTCAAAAATGTGTTTTTGGGACCAAAATACCCCTTCTTTTCACTTTTTCTCTCTCAACTTTATCTATTTCTCTTTCTTCTCTTTTATTCTTCTCTCCATTGAGCTATTTTGTCATTGCGCCGTCAATTGGTGTTGATTGGCTATAGTTTTCGATTTTGAATTTCATAGAAGGAGCTTGTTCGGTTTTAACTGGTATGCTGTTTTTTTATGTTGCAATTTGTTGTTTTCATAAGTGTTGTACTACTATTTGTGAATTTCGTAACGAACAGATTTGTTACGATTTTACTTTGTTGTTATGATTTGTTTTGGTGTTGCGAATTATGAATTTCGTAACTAACTTTGCAATTTCATACGTTTATTTGTAGTTACGAAAGTATAATTTCGTAACATGTTTGTGGTTATTTGAAGGTTTAGAAAATGAATTTTTGAAGTACACATGTTACGAATTTTACATTTCGCAACATAATATACGGATTTCGTATATAGTGTTGTGAATTATGAATTTCGTAACTAACTTTGCATTTTCATAAGTTTATTAGAAGTTACGAAAGTATAATTTCGTAACATGTTAGTGTGTTACGATTCTTTAATTTCGTAACGAAACGAATGTTAACGTTTTTTTGTTACGATTTACTTATTGCGTAATAGAGCATGTTACGAATTTTACATTTCACAACATAATATACGGATTTCGTATATAGTGTTGCGAATTATCAATTTCGTAACTAACTTTGCATTTTCATAAGTTTATTTGAAGTTACGAAAGTATAATTTCGTAACATGTTAGTGTGTTACGATTCTTTAATTTTGTAACGAAACGAATGTTTACATTTTTTTTGTTACGATTTACTTATTGCGTAACAGAGCATGTTACGAATTTAACATTTCGCAACATAATATACAGATTTCGTATATAGTGTTGCGAATTATGAATTTCGTAACTAACTTTGCATTTTCATAAGTTTATTTGAAGTTACGAAAGTATAATTTCGTAACATGTTAGTTTGTTACGATTCTTTAATTTCGTAACAAAACGAATGTTTACGTTTTTTTTTGTTACGACTTACTTATTTCGTAACAGAGTTTGTTTAGTAAAATTTTGGTTTTATGTTAGATCGCAACAACATATGTTACGAATTTGAAAATTCATAACATAATAATAAAATCATAACAATTAACTATTTTACGAAGTAAATACATCGCAACAAATCATGTTGCGAAATTATAAGTTCGTGACATAAAAAGAAAATCATAACAATTAGCACAGATACGAAATAAACAAATCGCAACAACTTATGTTGCGAAACTAGAATTTTTAAACATTAGAATAAATTAATAACAAGTAACAATGTTCGAAAATAATAATTCGAAACAAACGATAGTATTACGAAATTGCAATTTCGCAACATAACAATTAACTATGTTACGAAATAAATAAAGCGCAACGATTCAGTATCTGGTGGTGCTTGGCGGCAAGATTCTTCCGCTTGAATATCCATTCGATCTGTAATAAACAAACAATTAAACCAATTCAGTATTTCAGAACATGTAACACATGTTACAAAATTATAATTTCGTAACTTCAAATAAACATATGAAAATGTAAAGTTAGTTACGAATTTCAAAATTTGCAACATCATATACTTAACAATTTCAGTTTCGAAACCTTCAAATAGCCACAAATATGTTGCGAAATTATAATTTCGTAACATGTTATAACTGAAATTCCAAAAACGTGATACGAAAATATGAATTAGCAATAAATTATTCAAATTATAATTTTGTAACATAAAATGATTCATTTTGGAACCTTCAAAAAGCCTCAAACATGTTGCGAAATTGTAAATTCGTAACTTCAAATTAACGAATAAAAATGCACAGTTAGTTACGAATTTCACAATTCGTAACACAATATACTAAGTGTGTTACGAATTGTGAAATTCGCAACATTATATACCTAAAAATTTTAGATTCGAAACATTCAAAAAGCCTCAAACATGTTGCGAAATTGTAAATTCGTAACTTCAAATTAACAAATCAAAATGCACAGTTAGTTACGGATTTCACAATTCGTAACACAATATACTAAGTGTGTTACAAATTGTGAAATTCGCAACATTATATACCTAAAAATTTTAGATTCGAAACATTCAAAAAGCCTCAAACATGTTGCGAAATTGTAATTTCGTAACTTCAAATTAACGAATCAAAATGGACAAGTAGTTACTAATTTCACAATTCGGAACACTATATACGAAATTCGTATATTTTTGTTGCGAACTGTGAAATTCGCAACATCATATACTTAACAAATAGCCACAAACATGTAACGAAATTGTAATTTCGTAACATGTTATAACCGAAATTCCAAAAACATGATACGAAAATATGAATTAGCAACAGATTATTCAATACTAAATTCGTACATTTTGCTGCGAATTGTGAAATTTGCAACATTATATGCTTAAAAATTTCAGATTCGAAACATTCAAAAAGCCTCAAACATGTTACGAAATTGTGATTTCGTAACTTTAAATTAACGAATCAAAATGCACAAGTACTTACGAATTTCACAATTCGCAACACTATATGCGGAATTCGTATATAGTGTTATGAATTGCGAAATTCGCAACATTGTATACCTAAAAATTTCAGATTCGAAACACTAAAAAAGCCTCAAACATGTTGCGAAATTGTAATTTCGCAACATTTTATGACCGAAATTCCAAAAACGTGATACGAAAATATGAATTAGCAACGGATTATTCAATACGAATGCTAATTTCGTAACATAAATGATTCATTTCGAAATTTTCCAATTGTCACAAACATGTAACGAAATTCTACTTTCGTAACTTCAAATAAACGAATCAAAATGCACAGTTTAATATGAATTTCACAATTCGTAACACTATATACGAAATTCGTATATTATGTTGCGAATTTCAAAATTTGCAACAACATATACTTAAAAATTTCAGTTTCGAAACCTTCAAATAGCCACAAACATGTTACGAAATTGTAATTTCGTAACATGTTATAACCTAAATTGCAAAAACGTGATACGAAAATATGAATTAGCAACAGATTATTCAATACGGATGCTAATTTCGTAACATAAAATGATTCATTTCGAAATTTTCCAATTGTCACAAACATGTTACGAAATTCTATTTTCATAACTTTAACTAAATGAATCAAAATGCACAGTTAGTTACGAAAATATGAAATAGCAATAGATCTAGGAGGAAATAAATCAGATCTGAGAAGAAAAAAAATAGATCTGCAAACAATGCAAACAAAAATGCAGATTTGCTGATCTTCTTCTTCTACCTTTTTCTTCCTTCTTCTCCGTCTGGCTCCTCGTCGCGACCGCTTTCAGAGGAAACTGGTTCTTCTTCTCCGTCGGGCTGCTCGTCGTCGCCGCTTTCGAAAGCCACTCGGAGGAGATGAGGCGGAAGAGACGAGGCGGAGGAGATGAGGTGGAGGAGACGAGACGGGGAGAGAAAGTCGTAGAGTGGAGGCGGTGGCGCGACGGCGGAAGTTGGGGTGGGGCGACGGGCGGTGGAAATTGTGGAAGAAGGAGGTGGCGGAAGTTTTGATGTCGAAAACTAAGGTTTTCTGGGAGAGTTTTTTTTAGAGAAAGAAAAATTGAGATGGGAAATGAAATGGTGGGGGATGAAATGGATGATACGTTTTTTTTTAGTGAAAAACTGAAAATAACTTCTACCCTATAGTAAAGGTATAATTGTCCCAAAAATACATTTTTGGCTATAATTTTACCATATTATGTTCCTTGACAACTATTGTAATGTAAAGGGGAATTTTGCTATATGGGTCATCCACTCTATTTTTGTTAAAATTAACTAATGATGTGATTTGTTGTTTGATCGTTTTATTGTTTGCAAGATATTTATATTTCTTCCATTGCTAATTTTGATGAAATAAAATACTTCTATAAAAAAAAAGAAAATTAAAATATATTCATGAAAATATATAATTATTTCCAGTCGAGTATGACAATGTAAGATTATAAAATTATGTTGTAATTGCAACATTACCTAGAGACTCTGATTTCGAATCTATTAACTCAAAACGCTTTTTAGGAAATCAATAAAAAAATAATGTTTAAAAAAAAAAGAAAATCAACAAAAAAATTAAAACAGAATTAAAAAAAATAAAGAAAATTATCAAACAAAAATCTGGTATATATCGATTCCAGAATCTTGTTGTTACACAGAGAGCAGCATTAAACAGAAAGAAATAGTGGTAATTTTAAACTCCTCGAGGTTAGGATAAAGAAAATTCCAAATGACTGCTGAGAGTAATAATTAAGGATATTTTATAACCGTTTTGGTCGCAAATCAATAAATCCCATTGTTTTGCAATATAATCTTGACCTTTTTGGGATTTCTGGTTCTCTCATTGGTAATTGTGGCTGCAGTAAAATCTTGAATAAAAAATGCGAACCAGAAAGAAAGAATGAATATTTAATCCAAATTCCCAATTTTGATGTTCTTGTTTTGAAAAGGACAAATCTTTGAAGTTGAAGACGAGAATGAGACACGTAGGCGTTACAGGGGCGGGATTTTGTGGATAATATAAGGCCATTTTAGGGTTTATAAATTAGTAATTAATGGTAGTAGATATTGACGACAGGTGCAAAAGATCGCAGAAATCTGCATATTCATTCATTCCAACTGGGCATTGATTGCAATTTACGGTGTGAAGAAAATATTCGTCGCAATCAGTAATGCAAGAAGTTTGAGGGTCTGTATTGCTACAGTTGGTTTTTGTTTTTGTTTTTGTCGTTTTTTTGATAAAAATAAAAAGAAATTTTCTCTCTTTTCTTGGGGGTGGAGAATTTTGTGAGGCTGTGGGTGATTTCATTTAAGGAGGTGAAAAAGCACTCTGTTTGTTTGTGTTGGGATGTGAGGAAAAAGTAGAGTATCAGTTTGTGTGGTTCTTGTTTGCTCGGGCTGCATTCTCTCTCTCATCCTCTCCCTCTCTCTCCCTCCATTCTCTCGCTCAATCACCGAACCAGCTTCTTGCAGCTCTCGCTCATAACAGTTGATGCTGATGCTGATGCTGCTTCTGCCTCTCTTTGGATATATGTGGTTGTATGTATGGTGATCTGAATCTTTCCCCACAGCCAATTTGGTGAAGTTTGAATTATCAAAAAATCAGAGAGGTGTGTTCTTGTATGCTGACTCTATATGATCAAGAAGCGGCTAACTCTGTTTCTATTATTAGTATCTTGTTTCTGTGGATATGAATCATATGATGCTGTTTTCTTGATTCCGAATGGCGGTGGTTGTAGCAAGTGAAAAACAAGTTGAATTCTTGCGGATCAAGTCATTGCAAAATTCTTTATGTTTGTGTACGTATACTGGGATTCATGTAACTATTGCTCTAATAGTAAAAGGTGGATAATCATAATCAATGGAGGGCTCATCGGAGTCTGGTTGGGAGAGGTCTGATAGTTCTAGGGGTTTGAATTCTTCATTTTTGGCCAGAAATTCAAGAATTCTAAGGGCTAGTGCGGTCAGATTTTCTGGTGATAGTAGCCATGATTCTGTTAGAAAAGGGAGGCCCTGGCCTCATGTCAATAGCCATAGGCCCCAGCTCGAAGGCGGGGCGGCTGGGCTCGTCGTCTGCCCCCCGGCGGAGTGCAACGACGTGAGTTTGAGGCAGTGGTTGGATAATCCGGAGAGGAGTGTGGATGCTTTTGAGTGCTTGCATATCTTCTCGCAGATTGTAGATGTGGTAAACTTGGCTCATTCACAAGGCATTGTAGTTCACAATGTTAGGCCTTCTTGTTTTGTCATGTCCTCCTATAACCGCGTGTCATTCATTGAATCGGCTTCTTGCTCGGACTCCGGCTCGGATTCTCCCGAGTACGGATCCAACAGCCAAATGGCTGAGTTTAAGGGTTCGCCTTCGCTTTTGCCTGGTCGTGAATTGCAGCACAATAGGAGTCAATCGCGTGTAGAGGATGATGCTCATCTTGCTAGGAATCCGGCTTCACAGATGAACTCCGGAAGCAGTTGTTTGCAGTCGAGTTCGGGTCAGGCTGTGGATGCTTCGGAAGCTGCTGGCAATGAACGGACGGGAGACAAGAAGCAGTCCTTTCCGATGAAGCAGATATTGCTCTTGGAGTCCAACTGGTACACCACTCCGGAGGAGGTTTCTGGTGATCCTACTTCTTGCGCATCGGATATTTATCAACTTGGTGTCTTATTGTTTGAGGTGATGTTATTGAACTAATATTCAGGGTTATGAGTTTGTGGTTTTCGGTTTTCTTCCATAAATATAGTGTTTGTTGGAATTGTAATGCACTTACTGGTATATATATGTATGTCTTTATTTATGAGCAGTTATTTTGCACTTTCAATTCCCTGGAAGAGAAAAGCTCGACTATGGCAAGCCTGAGACACCGTGTCCTCCCTCCGCAGCTGCTTCTTAAGTGGCCTAAGGAAGCTTCATTTTGCTTATGGCTGCTCCACCCGGAGCCGAGTAGCCGGCCTAAAATGAGGTAGTGTGTTTGCATATATCATGTCAATTGATTGTCTGTATTGATTCCGCAAACTTGCCTATGTTCTCCTTCAATCACACACTTGGTAGAGCTGGTCATTTACATCGTGTTTGGGCATGTTGAATTATCTTATATGCACCAATTTGAGACTCGGTCGTGTTTCTATTGAACTGCTAGAATGATGCTTTGTGAGTAATAGGGAAGCTCGTGCTTCTAACTTGTAGCCAAACTAAGACCTTGTGTGGTAGTCATTCGCCATTTCTTGTTCACTATCTTATGGAGTATTCAGTTTTCCCGTGCGATTTATTACTCAATAAGAAGTAAGCATGCAATGAATTACCTGTGATATGTTCCATTCATTTCCGACCTCCGTGGTAATCTTTGCCTGTGTGTGCTTTATATTATCCTCATCTGGAACTTTTTGTCTGGTTGTATTCGACTATGATATATCCTTGGGATGTTGTTTGTTTTTTTGTTTTTTGTTTTTTTTTTATCCATATTCGTTTCCCAATTTGTTACCCATCCCTTATATTTCTCTCGTGATATGCACAGTGAGCTGTTGCAAAGTGAGTTTTTGAATGAACCTAGAAACGAGATAGAAGAACGTGAAGCTGCCATAGATCTTCGAGAAAAGATAGAGGAGCAGGAGCTATTGCTGGAATTTCTTTTGATACTGCAGCAGATGAAGCAAGAAGCTGCTGAAAACTTGAACGAAACCATCTCTCTCATATCCTCCGATGTAGATGAAGTCACAAAGCTGCAGACAGCTCTCAGGATGAAAGGAGGTCCAAGCTTAGAGTTGGGTAAGAATTCAGCATCAGGTGCCCTTTTAGCAAACAATACAGATGATGATGATTCTGGTAGCTCAGGGTCCAGAAAGAGAGTAAGGCAGGGCCTTGATTCCGCTGCCCCAGACGAATCAGACGAGCATGCGGACATACATCCGAGGTCAGAAATGCCTGCTGCTCATCAGGGAAGCTTTCTCTCTAAAAGCTCTCGGCTGATGAAGAACTTCCGGAAATTAGAATCAGCTTATTTTCTAACCAGACGCAGAACCCTAAAACCAGCATCTCGGTCGTTGGCTAGACATTCTCAAGTTAGTAGTGATGGTAGAGGATCTATTAATGCAACAGAAAGAAGCTCCATCAGCAACCCATCATCTAGAGACCGGAATAATGAGCAAAAGCCGAGTGGATGGATAAATACATTCCTAGAAGGGTTGTGTAAATATCTTTCCTTTAGCAAGCTAAAAGTCAAGGCAGATTTAAAGCAAGGAGATCTCTTAAATTCATCAAATCTGGTATGCTCCCTTAGTTTTGACCGTGATGGGGAGTTTTTCGCGAGTGCTGGTGTAAATAAGAAAATCAAAGTTTTCGAGTACAATTCTATCTTGAATGAAGATCGTGATATTCATTATCCAGTTGTTGAAATGGCTAGTAGATCAAAGCTTAGCAGCATATGTTGGAATAGCTACATTAAAGGCCAAATTGCTTCGAGTAACTTTGAAGGTGTTGTGCAGGTAAGGCGATATCTGGACTCTAGTCAAAAATCATATGTCTAAATATGGTGTCATCTTGTGATCATGGGTGTTTTGTTTGGTGCATATTTTGTAGGTATGGGATGTGACGAGGAGTCAGAGTTTCATGGAAATGAGAGAACATGAACGGCGTGTGTGGTCGGTTGACTTCTCGGTAGCAGATCCAACGATGCTGGCCAGCGGCAGCGATGATGGTTCCGTTAAGCTCTGGAATATCAATCAGGCAATTCTACTTTTGCACTTGGTGGATGTCAGCTTTGAAACTAAACGTACTAAAGCATCTAGTAATCGTTGCTTGTGGATTTGATTCTGGATGTTTAATAAGTTGTTTTTCTTACATGGGCTGCTACTGCAGGGAGTAAGTGTGGGCACCATTAAGGCCAAGGCAAATGTGTGTTGTGTTCAATTCCCGACAGATTCGGGTCGTACACTTGCATTTGGTTCAGCAGATCATAAAATATACTACTATGACCTTCGCAACTCAAAAATGCCTCTATGTACTCTCGTTGGCCACAATAAAACAGTCAGCTACGTCAAGTTCATTGATTCAACGACTCTCGTCTCAGCCTCCACAGATAACACACTAAAGCTCTGGGATCTATCAATGTCTACATCAAGACTTCTTGATTGCCCCTTGCACTCCTTCACAGGCCATCTCAATGTAAAGGTAACTCACTTGTAAATTTTACCATCTTCAACTCATTCATAGAGATACACTTGTTTTCATTTTGGACATGTTTACTTTAGACGCTGATACTTTATATATCACTTCATTTCAGAATTTTGTTGGCTTGTCTGTCTCAGAAGGTTATATTGCAACTGGCTCAGAAACGAACGAGGTATTTATATTGCTCCTCTCCTCCTTCCTTGTGCATCATCATCATACCCTGTCTTTATAGTATATAATAGAGGGTTAAATGCGGAAAACAAAAGATACACCACTGTTACCCTCACTTCCTAAATTGCCCCGCCCGTCAAATACATCACCTTTTAATTTTTCTGATTTTTTTCCCTAAAAATGATTTGGGGAAAATAGTAAAGATGACATGTTAGATTTAAATTAATCAAAACCACGTTGTTTTCATTTAAAAATATATATATATTAAAAAATTAACCTGTGACACCTCATCCTCCCCCCATCTCTCAACAGTCTCTCTCCGCCCCCACCACCGGAAAATTGATCGATCGTAGTTGCTGGTCTTCAACATGGCCGTCAATTCATCGTTAAGAAATTAACCACACCACCGTCAATCCCCGCTAGTTTCGAGCTAGGGTTTGGTCCATAAGCTTTCTTATGAACAGATTTTGGTCGGAGAAATCAAGGAAGCTCTGTCTGTATGGTTTGCTTCGTGATAACCGACTCACCCAACGGCTCGCCAACTGCCATAGTTGCAGAAAACGCCGCCGCAGCACACCAGTGCCCTTCAAAGTTCAACCTCAACTCAAAATCCGATAACTCAAATAATAATAAATTCCAACGCGACAACACATCTTCTTCTATCCTTGTCACACTAATTTTATCTCAATTTGTAAAAGGTCAACTTTGAACCTGATGGAAATTATTAATCACAGCAATTGGGATTTTGGTGTTTATTTAGCGGCAAACTGTCGGTGGTGAAGAGTTGATGTCAAGGAGGAGAGAGCGGGAGAGGGAGAGGGAGAGGGAGAGGGGGATGGGAGAGAGGATGACCATGAGGTGTCACAAGTTAATGATGTGTAATTTCTTTTTTATTTTTAAAAATCAAAACAACACATCAATTTAAATCTGACACGTCATCTTTATTTTTTCCCCAACTCATTTTTTTAGGGGAAAACTTAAAAGGTCATGAATCTGATTCCAATTTAGAAAGTGAGGGTAAAAAACAGAATTTGGGTGAAGGTCGTGTATTTTTTTGGCATTTAACCCTTACATATATTGTATCCATTGAATTTCTTACGACATGATACTTGATGTTGTTTTAAGTTCGAATTTCGTTGCCTTTGATATATGTATGTCATTGTAGTAATTATAGTGTGTCTGAGGTCAGACATGAAGGCAAAATGACATTTTCTTGAATTTGTTTAACTCTGAGACACTTGAGAAGGAAAATGTTCCACTTACCTGTATCAAAAAATGAGTTCCTTTTTGGTAGAGTTAGGGGCCTGAGTGAGACTGAGTAGAAAAGAGCAAAGGTGATGGGAGTTTTTATATCTAAGAGCACGAAAGAAACAAGAGAAAACGACTCCCTGCCTAACAAATCTCCAAAGGATTCAAATTATACGTACGAATAAAACATTTAATAAAGATACAAGTGAATACAAATGAATCTATGTTCCCACCAAAAACCAATTCAACTCATAAACACAAAAAGGTAATTGTTTATCCTTCTCGGCTAATGTCGTATGGTGTTCCTAATTACAGTAGGAGGAGATTAACTGAGTGAAATCATCAACTTTACAAGTTACTATCATAACCTTTAACATGTTGAGGAGCTAGCTCTTTGAAGTCTAATTTTTCAGATTAAATATCCTTCGTAGCTCAGGATATCACAATAATTTGGATAGGAAAAAAGGAAGCTGGTAGCCTTTAACTTTGTGTAATATTGTCTTTACACGAACCATTTTTCTTATGTAATTGATGTTAAATGGCATGTCAACTTTGATCATCTTTTCATTACCACATGATGTTGTCTTTATCTATTCATTACCACATGATTATTGATACAAAACTCCTTGGATGTTTTTTCAATTGTACATAGATTGAGATATATTACTACTGTTATCTATTTAAAACTGTCTCCCTAAGCACAGGTTATCAAAAACTGTAGAAAAAATTCTTTCTTTCTTTTTATTTATTTTTTTTCTTTTTCTGCTGATTGACAAGTTTGTTGCACAGGTTTTCGTCTACCACAAGGCCCTCCCGATGCCTGCAGTATCGTTTAAATTCAATAGCACGGATCCGCTTTCGGGTGATGAAGTGGACGACACAGCACAGTTCATCTCATCGGTGTGTTGGCGAGGCCAATCCTCCACCTTAGTAGCTGCAAACTCCATGGGAAATATCAAGCTATTGGAGATGGCTTGAATTTCGTAAAGTTGTAAGAAATTTGCTGAATTTGCAGCTTGCAGCCATGAAAATGGTAAGACATTTTTTGGCTCTGGTTGAAGTAGAAAAATATTGCTTCGGTCAAAACAGAGATTTTTTTCCCCCCCCTTAGTTTGTAGTGGATATATATACGTTTACTTGAAAATGCGATTCATATTTGAAAAAAGTATATTGTAGGTAAATATGAGGTGAAGTGGAAAAAGAGGTGGTTATTATTGATATATTTTTGTACATAAAACTCTTATTCTTCATCTTCCAAACCAGTGATGTACTTCTATATCATCCATATTATACCATTTATGTACTCTGAATTCAAATTTAATGCGATTAATGTCGTTTGATGTGTAGCTTTTCTTCTTTTTAAAAAAAATCACTTTCTTGAGGTGATTAAAAGAGTTGGCACGAACTATTAATTTTACCTTGAACTATCTTTCTTTCTCGGCAAAGGTTTTGGTACTTGAGAGCTGAGTAATTGAGAATTTGTTGCGGAAATGTGTAAAAATTATGCTAGCACTCCTTCCGACCTATTCATATTGTCATCATTTTCTTATTTAAGTGTTTCACTCATATTGTCATCTTCCAAATAATGAAAGTTGAGATCTACTCACTTTCTATCTTTTTACACTTATTCTTAATTTTCGTGCCGAACAGTATCATGACAATATCAATGGGTCGGAGGAGTATTATTTTGAGCGTGTGTGGCATTGAACTATTTTGTATTTTGTTTAATGACGTCATTTTAAACTTCTTAGCATAAACAATCTTTTTTACACGTGTATTAAAACATCAAATTGGTTTGCATAATTTCCTTAAGGGTTATATTCGAATATTTAACATTTTCTAAAGACAAGATTACATTTATAGGGGGACAAAAATAGAAATACAAGATATATGCCATTTACCGGGACATAACAATGTAAAATTCAGCCGAATAAAAAATAGAAACGTGACGATATGAATCAGACTTTATAACAGTATATATGTCAAAAAAAGACCTACAATTACATGGCCAAAAGAGCAATGCTTTTGTATATATGCACTATATATTCTAATTTTTTTATTGGTGCTTGAAAATGCCTAATGATTTTTTTACGTGTAAATCAATCTCCCGCCTTCTTCCTCCACCTCTATAGCAATCAATAATAGCGCCAAAAATAAATCTAGAAACATTGAGCTTTAGTAAAATTTTCTGAAAATACTATATTACCTACGAGGCGTTGAAGCCTTTGAGCACCAGGACTTGGCCTAAGCTTGTTCCGATTTCCCACCCTCGAGCACCGAGGCTTCCCCGCACACCAGCCACCAGGCGTGAAGCCCCCCCTTTTCCTCCCAAGTAATTCAGCGTCAATTTTGTCCAGCACAGGATCGTCGTTCCTGAATTTCCGCGCAAATGGAGCATCACTAGCAATCATGTCTGCTGTGTCATTAACGGATAGCGTATGAGGATGCTGCTGTGGGGGGTTATCCCAAGATATATAGTGCATGTCGTGGTTGACAACAGTTGGAATGAACTGCGGAGCGTTGCAGATGACAGTTTGGAAATAGCCTTCTGGGGAGGAAACGAAGTTCGAGTAATACATCAGTAGGGTTCGTGGGAGATTATCCCAACCCCATATGCAGTACTCCACAAATGCGCGTGATAAGATCATCCAAGCCGAACCTGCAAACACCAGAAATTTAAAGGTAACTATTGTGGGATAGTGTCACTAATCATTACTGATGTTAAATATCAAATTGGCAATGAAGAGGCACTAGTAAACAAACTTCATACTGGATGAAATAAAACTATAAGAATTTAATTTTTCCAAGTACATACATGAGATATAGAAATTCTGGGAGGGTTTTAGGGGTATTACAGCCCCCTCTTTGATTCACAAGGACGAGCCCTGCTTAAAATCGATAACCTTGTATGAAGCAGAAGAGCGCAAAAGATATCATGCTATGAAAGCATTCAATAGAACAGAAAGAAATATGATTTTTGTTTTTCTGCTTTCACCAACCCAAAACCAGTAACAGTGTGGAATTAGCTGCAAATTTAGACACACCAAGCTAATTGACTATCATATAGTTGAAACAAGAGAATTTCCCTCAATAAGTCAGTATAGTGATGCTTGTGCAAAACTTATTTCAGGCCTATTCAATTGTCAATAACGCTTTATCGGGGGGAAAAAAAAAAAAAACAGTTAAATCAAGATGCTCGAGATTGGGTGGATTGCATTCCACAACAATCACAACAGACCTCAAAAGATAAAGTGTAAAGAAAGCCAAGGAAGACAAGGAGGACAACTTAGCACCACTAAATGTCCAAGATGATGTGTGTGTGCGTTAGCCTAGTGGTAATGAGGTTAATGCCCGGGCCAAAGGTCACGGGTTCGAGTCCTCTGTCATGCGGTATTTAAATTTTCTTGCAATGTTGTTCCACAGAAAAAAAAAAAAAAAAAAAAAAAAAAAAAAAAAAAAGTCCAAGATGATGGAATCGAATGCTTTACTAACCAGTAAACAATTTGAATGCTGTTGGTAAAGATCTTTTTGGTCCAACTGGAAATATGTCAGATTTGGTTGTCTGGTAAAGTCCGGGATCTACAATCAGAGGCATTGCCCTTTGAGTACTGAAAGAAAAACAAATAAACAGGATTAGACCTAAGCAGACTCTTCCGACCAATAAAAAGGTATGCCTGAATAAGTGCACCAAAAAACTCACGCTTTCCAGCCTAAGTCGCTAGTGTGTTCTACGAAATTGAGCTCTCTTTTCAAATCAGAGAATGTGTCTAGAAGATCTGCAAGAAGGAATCACCATGTGAATGGATGCACAGGTAACGTAAATCACAAATTCAATAAAGCCTTGCAATGACTCTGGAGAAAAGCAAATGATAAACTCACCGTCCTGAGTCACCAAAGGATAATCTGAAGCGCTGAGGTTTATAAACCAATCCCAATCTTTATATTTCTTTAGAAGAATGGCGCATGCATGAAGAGTATTAGCAACCATCGTGGGACCCCTATAAGTAACCATATTTGATCTGTTGTTCACAATAACATTCCCGACCTTTGAAAAAAGACTGTGGTTCCCCACCCGAGATGTGAGTTCCCATCTCTCATCTAGTGGCGCCTCAAGATCCAGATGAACAATATAATAGTTCCATGGATGATATAAAGCATGAAGAGTCCTCCAAAGTTTCTCTAAATCACCTTTTGATCCAGAAATCAGATAAGCAAACTTAGGAAGAGGAGGAGGAACAGGTGGTGGAGCTTGATTCATTTTTGCCTCAACAAAACTAGAGCCGGTTTGATTGGAAGTAATACGAGAAGGGAATATTGAAAAAATAGAATTGATCGAGTGCAATGAGGACACAAGGCCCATATTGAAGGAGGTCGCCAGAAGAAAAACACATACTAATGAACTTATAACAAGAGGGAACACCCACTTCTTCTCCATGTTCAAGTACCCCATTGCAAAATCTTATGATCATAAAATCCAGTGAGAAATTCTCATCACCGTTGGTCGAAGCTATATGTCTGATGGATTCAACTATTTGCACACCGGAGAGCTAACTAGTTAATGTGCGGATAGCTGATCCCTATTGTGGCTGCGAATGTTCAATCAAGGACCAACATCTACTTTGATTGGAATCCACAGAAGGTGCCTCAATGATATATATGGAATGCAGCTGAACTGGAAACCCCCTTTACCAGAAAAAAAGAAAATAAGAAAACAGTAAGTTGGGATGATTAATTTGTTACTGCTCACTATATAACTAAAAACAGGTCTGCATAAACTACTAATCAGTAAACTGGCACAATGATAAAATAGTTATTCAATGTACAGCTATCCCATATTTATCTACATATAGTTCCTAAATTAAAGGAGCGTTCCGCCGAAATTTAGTTATCTGTGCGTAAAGAACTAAGAAAAAGTCCAGAAATGCAACATTCGAACCTTCAAACGCACGCCAAGTTCAAAGTAAACAAACATCATAGACAAAATCCATATTTGTACCGTTCTCTGTAGCATCCGATGCTAATCTCAAATTGGAAGTCAAAGTAATAAATAATCTCCAAAATCACAGGAACTAATCAAACACGAAGCCAAAAATTAGTAACTAACCTAAGAATCCATTAATAAACGAACAAATAAAAACAAGTTATTCAATTCACAACCAGTAGACAAAAGCATGAGCAAAAATTAAAAGATGAGAGCAACGGAGCTCCAGATCACTAAAATATAAGAGTCAAACCACAATCCAATCATGGCGAAAGCATACGCCGCAGTTACGGGGACAATTGCATGGAGCTGAAATGATTAATTGCCCCCAAACTCCAAATTTCATACAAAGGAAACAATACACACAACAAAAATTAAAATCAGAGCCAGTGCGAGTGCAAAATGCACAAATTTTCACAATATCAGCACATAACAAATACATATGCGCGATATCATTTGCATCCAACCAATGAGAGAATCGCCGACCTGTTTTCTGTATTACGATGGCGGAGATCGTGTCCGCCTTGGCAACCCCGCTGCTCAGGAGAGAGAAAGGAAGAAAGAGATTGAGAGACAGAGCGGTATCTATGCGCATATATGTATATACGTGTTAGAGCGAGAGAAAAACAGCTGATTCAGTGAGAAAGCAGCATCAGAAACGAAGAAAAATGGCTGGAGAGTTTCAATCTTCAAGGTTACAGTAATCTCTGAATTTCAAAATTGTGATGGAGGTGTGTGGTGTTAGTGTGTGTTGTGCGTGTGATTCTGTTGCAGTTTTGTTGGGGCAAAGAACGGAAGGGAAAATCGAGAGAGAGAAAGAGGAGAGAGAAAACGAGTAAAATATAGATACAGTGATGTTGTGATTCACAAAAATATACTTATAGATACAAAAAATAATTAAAAAAATAGTAGTAGTAAAATGTAATAATATGTAGATACAGAAATAGATATGGGAATGAAAATAATAATGGTGGTGGATTAGGCTTTAAACCGGCCGCCTCCTTTTCTATTATTGTCTTCTTAATTATGATTAACGCCTAATTACGTGGCAATTGCAAGCTATGTTATAATCACCCCACCTATATCTTTTTTTCCTTTATTTATTTTGCCGTACCTTTTTTTTATTCTTTCACACACTGTCGGTGAATGAAGTATTCTGCCACAAAATCTAGTACTAACAGTATATAATTATTTCACAAAAATAATAAAATCTAGTGTATAATTTACATAGAAATCAACGATTAAATTACCCGGCTAAGTTTTACTAGATTTTGTTATTCTACGCTTTTTGTTCGTTATTTCCTCAAAAACATAGCGGATTTAGTCCGTTAGAATTTAGTCAATTAATAGTTGGAATTCTAGTTATTATGAGAATTCTATTCTTTTCTTCTTCTTTTTTTTATGATGCGCACTTGTTTATTTATGAGGCTATAGTACGTATAAAACTTACTCAACATGTAAATACTTTTTTGGTCAAGAATTATTAAGTTTGGTAGTACTTATTATTCTCTAAATTAAGGGGTTTGGTCGCCCTACATCAATTTAACATTCATATAAAAAAATAAAAATAAAAACAACTCTGAATAAGGAAATTTGGTACGAATTTACAATTATGTATGTTGAAGACTTGAAGTTGAACTATTACAATTATGTATGTTGAAGACTTGAAGTTGAACTAGGGATAGCTACAACTCTAGTATTTTATAAAAATTTACTTTTTAATAGTATGTACTATTGTTTATTCAATTTATAAATATAAATCGACGTTTCAATCAATAATAATACAAATACAAAATTTGACGCCCTTAAATTTTTTCGCCGACACAAACACGATATGAACAATTTTCACTTTACCGTTCGTATTCACATACTATATACGTATGTCTTTACTCTCGTATCAATTTAAAATATGTACTACAGTATAATGTTTGATAGAGAATGATGACTAACTGAAGTAAAATCAACCGAGTTTATAACTTCAAAACTTCGAATCATTGAAGAGGTATTAGACATGATATATAAATATTCTTTTTTTATGAACATACGTAATTAGTTGAGTAGAAAAATGTAGCATCTTAGTGATAATTAAATACTATGATTCTTATATTTATTAGTAATATTCATAAGTAAAAAGAAAATATTATGGAAAACCTTATGCTACTTTTTATTATGCTATTTAAGTCTTGTATGGGTGCACATGTACAATACCACCCCTCACATGATAATATTTTATTAATATACTCCTCTAAAAATTTCTCAGGAGATGAGTAGAAAGGTTCCAGATAAATATCGGACAGTAAATCACTTTTTTAGCGAACAATTGAACCATTTAGAGCATCCACAACAGTGGGCTCCGAAGCCCTAGGGTTAAGGGTATTTTGGTGGGGTCCCAATGATTGATAGTTCGGGCTTGAAATTTTCACTATGGTGAAGCCCGACCCCTAGGGCTATGCAATGATTGATTTTTATTTAATTTTGCTTTTTAATTTTAATTTTATATTTTGCAATATATAACAAATTAATTATCTAAATATGATGCGATTAAAACTCGAACAATTTTATTGAATTTGAAAAACAGATACGAAAAATACAATAATATTGAAAATAAAGCTAGAGCTAGTTGAGCGGACTGAAACGCGACCAAATTTCTTCAATCAAATCATCCGCAAGACGCTCGTGGGCCGTTGCATCTTGAACGCGAGCTCGTCTCTCAATATATTTTTCGAATTCACGCGTTCCACCCATGATTACTGGTACCGTATTAACCTCCTTGTCGCCCCTTGCGCTCGCTTCCGGAACAAATTGACTTGCTTGGTGTCCCTCATCTTCGATGATCATGTTATGCAATATGATGCAAGCGTACACGATGTCGCTTAAGTGTTCTCGAAAATGCAACCGAGCAGGGCCCTTTATAATTGCCCAACGAGCTTGGAGGACACCGAAAGCCCTTTCAACATCCTTTCGTGCAGCTTCT
Source organism: Schizonepeta tenuifolia (assembly GCA_029490685.1). Lineage (NCBI taxonomy): Eukaryota > Viridiplantae > Streptophyta > Magnoliopsida > Lamiales > Lamiaceae > Schizonepeta > Schizonepeta tenuifolia. The sequence goes on from CM055956.1 coordinate 106,496,069, forward strand.
TGCATCTTTGCAAATCGGCATCTCTTTGGATCAGTTGGAGCTCGTACGGTCTTCACGAATGTAGCCCACTTCGGATAGATATCGTCGGCGATATAGTATCCCATTGAATGCTCGCGGCCATTTGCGACGAAGGTGACTGGCGAGGCTCTCCCATGGAGAATGTCGGCGAAGACATCGGATTGATTGAGCACATTGACGTCGTTGTTGCTGCCGGCGACACCGAAAAAGGCATGTCAAATCCACAAATCTTGTGAGGCGACTGCTTCAAGGATGATAGTAGGATAACCCTTTCGTCCTGTGTACGAACCTCGCCATTTTGTTGGGCAATTCTTCCATGCCCAGTGCATGCAATCGATGCTTCCGATCATACCAGGAAAGCCATGACTTGCCTCGTGCATTGCTACGAGTCTGGCGACGTCAGCACTGTTTGGCCTCCGCAGATATACGTCACCAAACGCATCTCTGATTGCCTTGCAAAAATACTTGAGGCATAGTGTGCCCGTTGTTGGTCCAACGTGCAGATATTCGTCGTACTGATCGGCCGATCCACCGTTGGCGAGTTGCCTCAAAGCAACAGTGCATTTGATCCACGGGTGAAGCCCCAGTCTTCCAGTTGCATCTGGACGTTGTTCAAAAAAAGGCTCCCGAGCAACCAAAGTGGCGGCTATCTGCACGAACAACTTCCTGCTCATGCAAAATCGGCGGCTAAATACATTTTCGCCCCAAATCGGATTCTCGGCAAAATAATCGCGAATAAGGCGTTGTTCGGCCTCTTCACGATTCCTGTGAATGTACGTTCTGCTCGATGACTCTGCTTCGTCGTCATCTTCAAAGTGCTCGCGGTAGAGATCAATGGCTTGCTGACCCAGCTGGAGTACCTCCTCCACTACCTTCTCATCTTCTTTGAGATCGAAGAATTCTCCATTCCAAGACATGTTTTTTCAATATTATTTGAAATAATTCAAGAATGTTTTTTTGTTGAAAATTTTTGTGGGAATGTAGAAATGAGAATGAAGAAATAGGGAAGGTGTAGATGTTTAAGGGATGAATGTGATATATTTATAGGGAAAAAAAAGCCGTTGAATTTGAAAACCGTTGCATGTTTTAAATTTTTTTTTTTCATTTCAGAATTAAAAAAAAAATAACAGAAAATGGGAGGAGGCGACGCGTGTCCCTCCTCCCCTCCATTTTCTTCCGCTCGCCCACGGGCTCTGCAGCGCCAGGGCTCCGTTGTTGCCGCCCGCCCTCGCCACCTCCAACGGCGAAAGCCCGCTTGGCGCCCGGGCTTCAGCTCCATCGCCCGGGCTACACCAAAGCCGTTGGAGATGCTCTTAGTCATTTACTTTTGTAATTCTATAGTTACGATTTTGGCAAAATAAATTACTACTATGAGTTTATGACAATTTATAATTTTAACATGATTTTTAAAGTTTTATGAAATTAATACATAATTTTGGTTATTTTTGTAATTGAAACCTTCTTAAATTTATGACGGCTGAAAATGTAACGCTAATGCCAATTGATATTGTTAACACAGTGGTGGTAAAGATCTTGACCGCTTTACAAGAAGTTTGGAACTCGAACATTTATCGCTACTCTATTTATTAATCTTGGATTTATATTGGTGTCCATGTCATTTCCTCTTTGGAACTCGAACATTTATCGCTACTCTATTTATTAATCTTGGATTTATATTGGTGTCCATGTCATTTCCTCCTTGCCAACATATATATATATATATATATATATATATATATATATATATATATATATATTATAGGGATGTATTCTAGTGGAAAATTTTCTTTATCCTAAAAAATGTGTATTAATTTCAATCATATGCACCACATCATGTATTTATATGCACCACACTATATCGAGATACACCACTAAGTGCATTGAGATACACCGAATTATCGTTTTTTTTTACGATCACCTCATATGCACCACATTATTTATTAATATGCAACACACTATATAATGAGATGCACCACTAAGTGCATTGAGATTAATATGATGTGACGTAATATGTAAGGGGAAGATTAATATAATCAAATTGCTACTTAGAAGACTACTTAACGAATTTAGCTAGATAAAGAATTTCAACGCTTGTAATTAATTATCCACAGCACAAAATTAGGATATAAATCACAAACTAGTATTTATTTATTTTTCTTGCTAAAATTAATGTTTGGAATTTGCCCATCATTGTAAATTAATGTCGGTGTACAAAAGACAGATGATAATTTTTTAAAATTATTTGAATATGTATTTTAACTATTCCCTGTTCATATATTTCATGAGAAATACACTTTCCATCGGGAACAAATGATTCGTTTTTTTAGAACGAGTATTAAGATGAAAGTAAAAATTGATTAAAAAAATATGCCTACAACTTTTAAAACTATACTAATTATTATTTTATTATTTAGAAACGAGTCAGATATTACAAAATAGAAAACAAGGTAGTTGTTCACAAATTGGGGTCGTATACCATATTTTAACTATGACAAAAACTCATGTGCAAGCCTCCATCGTGCAACACTTGTGACCCGACCCGACCCGGTTGACTTGGGTTTGACCCGGGTCAACCCCCCTTTGACCAGTTTTTTTTTTAATTTCATTTTTTTTTTTACCATTTTTTTGTTTGTCGCTTCTTCTATGGTCAAGATTCGAGCGAGGGGAGCCGAAGGCCTCGAAGCGAGCTGAAAAGGTCCAAATTGTTGCCCGCCGATTATCCTTATTTTAGTAATCGGAGCGAAGGAGGAGCCGTAAAATCGGAACCGAAAGCTTCGTCGGGACAAAAAATCTGGAAAATAAAAAATAAAAAAAATAAGTAAAAAAGAAAAAGTGGGGCGCGTGAGGCCCACGCACGGCGCTTGAACCTCATGCACGGGTCGGTTGAGGCACGTGTGCCGGGTCGGGTCGGGGTCATTTTCATGGTGCATGCGTCTCTACAGGAGACCTACTCTTTTTTTTTGGTAAATAGCAATATTTTATTCACCAATTGGCAAGATAGAACAAAACTCACAGACCCAACAACACAACAACCCTACATCACAGCAGTAACCCAACACCACAGCAACAACTCACCTAAACCTCCATCATCCACCCCTACGGTCCTAACATTCTTGCTATTGTAGCATCCTTTATACAGCTTATAGTAATGAGGATTTTACATTGATAGCTCACACTCTCCACACTATTTTTTAATTGTTGGAACATTCTCATGTTTCTCTCCTTCCATATAAGGTAGATAACTATCAAGAAAACACATCTATATAATCTCTGCTTCCCACTCTTAGAATGGCATTGGGAATTCAAGAACAACTTTTCCCTGCTCCAATCACCTCTGTTCCTGTTTAACCCACACCACGATGTAACTTCTCTCCAAACTTGCCCTGTAAACTGACATTGGAAGAAGAGATGTTCCAGCTTCTCATAGGCAGCTTCACAAAGACAACACACCGGATCTACATGCACTCCAATTCTTTTAAGGTGATCATAAGTAGCAAGACCTCCATGCATGACCAACCAAGATACAAAAATGCATTTAGGAGGGGCACTATTTTGGCTGATGAGCTTGTGCCATTCCACCCTTTGGACCTCCCCAAGCAAGACTCTATACAGCACCTTGATAGAGCAAGAATTCTTCATCAACCAACTTCGACCCTCATTCTCCCCACTAACATATTCCCGAGCTCCAAGGATCTTCCTTATCACCCATGAGCTTTGAGCAGGGATCTGCATCGTGCTAATATCTTGCTCTTTAACGTAGTAACCATGCACCCATCGGACCCATATCTTATCTTTTTTCTGGGCCAAGTTCCAGAGCATTTTGCAAATTGCTGCTCTATTCCACAGTTTCATGTTCACTATATTCAGTCCTCCAGCTCTCTTCGGCAAACATACCTTATCCCAAGCTACCATAGCTCTTCGGGACACAGCAGATTTTCCTGTCCAGAGAAATGTCCTACAGGCAGTTTGTATCAATTTAATCATTTTCTGAGGGAGAATGAATACTTGACTCCAGTAAATTTGCACTCCAAACAATACAGATTTTATAAGTTGGACTCTCCCGGCATATGATAGTAGCTTGGCAGACCAGCAGTTTATACGAGCTAATATATTCTTAACCAAAGGCATGCATTGCATCAAAGTCAGCTTATTGGATGAGAGGGGAACCCCTAAGTACTTGAAAGGGAGTTCTCCTTCAATCATGTCTGATTCTCTCAAGATTTCAGTCTTCACATGCTCATCTACTCCACCAAAATATATACAACTCTTCATTTGATTTGCTTGAAGACCTGAAGCCTTGGAGAATTTATTAAAAGCCAGCAATAATTGCTTGATAGAGGTGACATCTCCTCTTGTGAATAAAAGCAGGTCATCTGCAAAACAGATATGAGCTAGCTCCATTCTTTTACACCTTGGATGGAAATGAAACAGTCTATCAGTTCTCAACTCCACCAAACACCTATTCAAGTATTCCATGCTCAACACAAACAGATAAGGAGAAATTGGATCCCCCTGTCGAAGACCCTTTCTTGCTTCAAACGGCACAGTTAACTCCCAGTCACACTCACTGTATAAGAGACAGTGGATAGACAAGCCATAATCCATGTCACATATTTATAGGGAAATCCCATTTGAAGAAGTAAATACTTAATAAAAGGCCACTCCACCGAGTCATAAGCCTTCTGCAAATCCACTTTCACCATGCATCTTGGGGAGATCTGTTTCCTCTTGTATCCCTTGACTAGTTCATGGCTTATGATAGGACCGGCCTCATCTTGGGCCTGACCTAAGGCCCAATCTAATTGGGCCTGTACATTAAGCTCGGTCCATAGAGCTCGGCCCAGACGAACTACTACATGTCTTGAAGATCAAGTAATGAAGCCCTACCTTGGAGATGAAGGAATCCGATTTCTAAGGAGATTTGGATATGTACAAAGAAACAAGATATGTATTAGGAATCCTAGGAGGACTAGGGCTCGATTCAAGGCCTATATATAGTCGATAGATTAGACGATCAAACATTCATTGTACTCTCAAATATAATAAAAGCTGGATACTTTCTCCCGTGGACGTACATCTCATTGATCGAACCACGTAAATCCCCGTGTCATCGTATTACTATTGTTTTTAGCTACTCTTGCAAACCCTAGATTTATCATTGGCGCCGTCTGTGGGAACATCTCTTTAAATCGACGGTTATTTTGTAGCTGATTAACAATGAATACGCGATCGCAAGAGAATGGGAGGCCCAAAGCCGATACGGGAATCCCAACGAAGGGGAAAGTCACCCCCCAAATAAGGATAATCGCCAGAAAGGCGGTTCAACCCCAAAGGAGGGACGTGATAATAACCACTCAAAAGAGGATCCATACGGGGGGATGCCCGAGCTAGAAGACATCCCTCAGAAGGATCCACCAAAAAATCCGCGTCGGAGGACACATAACGGACGATCCTTCAACACAAACGAGACTCCAGAAGGGTTTGTCGAGGAAGTAAGCGACGAATCCGAACGAGAGAAACCCGAGTCGAAGAAGGGAGATGATTTCCTCAACGACTTCGACCTCGCTACCGCCTATGCCGCAGCTGAATTTGCTAGAGCAAACAAGGAGAGCTTCAAACGCTTCCTCACGACAGCCCGGACATCCCCAATGCCCGAAGCCAGGGAGAGTTCCACGCGGAAGTCCGTATCTAAAACTCCTCACCACACCAAGATACAGGAGCCCAAGCCAAGGGGAAAGCACGACACCTGCCGGAGTCCTAGCCCCCAACGGAGTCCCAGGCGACACCACCTCCCAAGGCGACATCGGAGCCTTAGCAGGTGCCGAAGCCTGAGTTATTGCAAGAGTTACAGTCCCCGAGAAGATCGACACCGACGCGAAAGGAGACCAACCCGACTTGTCAGCCCGTTCACAGACGAACTGCTTGACGCCAAGCTTCCTGTGGCATATAAGTTGCCGAACATACCACCCTACAATGGGTTGGAAGATCCCCTCAATTTTCTGACGCGTTTCAAGTATAGCATGCACAACCAGGGACTTAAAGAAGAACACATGTGCAAGCTGTTCCCCGAGATGCTGGTCGACTACGCCCGAGCTTGGTTTGACAGCCTGCCGACTGGCAGTGTAGGATCCTGGGCCTACCTTGAAGGAATTTTTAAACAAAGATTTCATATAAAGGTTCAGGCTCGCCGAGACACAGCCTACCTCCTATCAGTAAAGCAAAAGGATAAAGAGTCTATAAGGGAGTACGCCTCCCGATTCATGCAAGAAAGCCTGAAAGTCGATAAAATTGACGACGTCTTCCTCATCTCGGCTTTCCGAAATGGGATCGCTGCGGGGTCCCTGAACCAGGAGCTTGCTAAACAGAAACCCGAGATAGCTCAGGAAATGTGGAGGATTGTATACTAGTTCGGGGATGGCCAAGACGCAGACCGGCTGAAACGAGACCTCTCCCGGCCTGAAGAGACCGAGAAGAAGAGGACTGAAGTCGACCGAGGTCGGAATGATCGTGAGCGGAGAAGCGCTCACGAACGTCTCCAGCGAGGACCCATCCAGTCTCAACTCGAACCTCGGATGGGTCCGGAGCGACCTCAGCGTCCTCCTTTTGTAAAAACAAACGCTGAGATCTTCGCGCTTCACGCGGACTGGTTCACCAAACCACGCCCTATGTCAGGGTCTAAACCTCGAGATAGAAACAAGCACTGCTCCTTCCACGGCGACCACGGGCACCACACTGAAGACTGCCGCGACCTCGCAGAAGAGATAGAGAGGTTAGCCCAGGAAGGCGCCCTAAAGAAATACGAAGCCGGGGGAAGGAAAAGCAAAAGGGGGAAGCGGAAAGGTGGACAGGGTCGCTGTGCTCCAGACAATAAGCGAGCTAAGATCAATCATGACGAAGAGGATGACGACCACCAGTGCGGCCCGCCACAGTACGACGGGGTGGTATCAACCATCTCCGGGCTACCTCCAGGCATGACGAGAACCAAGTTGAGGACAGAAGCCCGCAGACCGCCAGTTCCGCCAGCAGAAGAACAGATAAAAAAGAGGTTCAAGAAAAATGAAACCGTGACATTCTCCGAGGATGATCCCGTACCTACCGCTACGCTCCATAATGACGCCCTGGTGATACAAATCGGAGTGGCCAATAAGATGGTCCACCGCGTATTTATCGATGATGGGGCCGGGAAAAGTATCATCTTCCAACATTGCCTGGATAGGATGGGACTTGACCCGGCTAGAGTTAACCCCACGCCACTATCCCTCAAGAGCTTTACGCAGCATGAGACTCAACCCGAAGGGATCATTGCGCTTGATGTTGCCATTGGCAGCCCGCCAACCAGCATCAACAAGCTAATCCAGTTCTACGTGGTGAAAGCGAACTCCCCCTACAACATCATACTAGGTCGGGATTGGCTGAATGCAGTCAGGGCCATTATCTCGCCCTATCATCTGTTGCTGAAGATCCCCACCTCGGGTGGAATCCTGACTGTCCGAGACGACCAGAAAAAGGCTAAGGAATGCATGCAGATTGCTCTCCGAGGCCAACCACAAGCATATCAATCAAAGTACCCCAAGGAGTTGGAAGAAACGACGTCGATCCCAGACACCTCGGTGGAACAGGTTCCCTTATCCAAAACAGACCCTGCAAAAATTGTCAAGGTCGGCTTTGCAGGGGGACCTCAAACCCGCCTGCAGGTAATCCAGCTCCTTAGAGAATATCAGGACGTCTTCGTGTGGTCGCCCACAGATATGACAGGGGTATCATCAGATATCATTACACACAAACTCAGCATCGACCCGGGCTCGACCCCGATTAAGCAGAAAAGGAGAACATTTGCTGCCGAACGAAATCAAGTCATCTACAATGAGGTGCAGCAATGGTTGAAGGCAGGACTCCTATTCAAGGTCAAATACCCGGTTTGGCTATCTAATCCGGTAGTAGTGAAGAAACCAGAAGGAGGGGAGTGGAGGATGTGTGTGGATTACACTGACCTCAACAAAGCTTGCCCAAAGGACTGCTATCCTCTCCCCAACATTGACGAGAAGATTGAATCCTTAGTGGGATACGAGGTCTTCTGCTTTCTTGATCTCTACAAAGGGTACTATCAAGTTCTAATGGATGAAAAAGATGCGATCATGACAGCTTTTGCCACAAGCTTCGGTGTCTTTGCATTCAAATACATGCCCTTCGGGTTAAAGAATACCGGAGCGACGTACCAACGGATGGTCGACTTCCTCTTCCAAAATCACATCGGCAAGATTGTCGAAGTATACGTAGACGACATTGTCGTCAAAAGTAAGGAAATGGCCTCAGCAGTTGATGACCTACGAATGATACTTGACGTACTCAGGCAAGCGAACCTCAAGCTGAACCCAAAGAAGTGCACTTTCAACGTGCGATCTGGAAAATTCTTAGGGTGCTGGATCTCGCCGGAAGGTCTCAAAGCCAACCCGTTGAAAGTCAAAACCGTGCAAGAATTGAAGGTACCCCGAACTATTCGTGATGTGCATAGGTTTACAGGCTGCATAACCGCACTAAGTCGTTTCCTCTCTAAAGCCGCTGAAAAGCAGCTCCCGTTCTTCAAAATTCTCAAAAAGGCACCGGTATTCGGGTGGGGACCAGAGCACGAGCTAGCCTTTGAGGAGCTCAAGGAGCACCTCGGTGACTTGCCAACTTTGTCAGTCCCCAAAAAGGAAGAAACCCTTTCCCTCTACCTCGCAGCGTCGGATGAAGCAATAAGTGCGGTGTTGGTCCGAGACGAAGGAGACCGGCAGTTACCTGTGTACTTCGTCAGCAGGGTCCTAAAAGACCCGGAGACAAGGTACCAGCCTCTGGAGAAGGTCGCTCTAGCCCTAGTAAATGCAGCCCGGCGTCTGAAACCCTACTTCCAAGCCCATTCTATACAAGTCTTAACCGACCTACCACTCCGACAAGTCCTAACTAAGTCGGAAGCTTCATGAAGAATCGCGAAATGGGCAATCGAGCTAGGAGAGCACTGCATATCGTTCGGACCCCGCCGAGCCATAAAAGGGCAAGCTCTGGCAGACTTCCTCATAGAAGCTCAATATGAGAACGTCGACGAGCCAAAAAAGCTCAAAGCCAAAGCCGAACTCCAAGAAATCCCTGAGGAGGCACCCCCGGACTGCTGGGAGATGTACGTAGACGGGGCCTCGGGAAAGAAGGGATGCGGAGCTGGCATACTCTTCATCAGCCCGGAGGGAAAGGAGTTGAAATACTCACTGCGATTCATGTTTCCAACTACGAACAACGAAGTGGAATATGAAGCCCTTATTGCCGGACTGCGTCTCGCCCAAAGCCTCCAGGTACGAACTATCCAAGCTCACTGTGATTCCCAAGTTGTGGTTAACCACGTGCTGGGGAAGTACGAGGCAAAAAGTGAGAAGTTGAAGAAATACCTGGAGAAAATCAAGCTCCTAGAACAATCCTTCCCGTTTTTCAGAATAATTCGCATTCCCCGAAGCCAGAATACCCGAGCTGACGAGCTAAGCAAACTGGCGAACTCCCCAACTAGCTCGACGCTAGTAGAAGAAGTCCGGAGCCGGAGTATAGAAGAGGCAGAAATCAATGTAATAGTAGAAGACGATCCGAACTGGATGACCCCCCTCATAAGATATCTAGAGAGCGGGGAAATCCCCCAAGACAAGGTGGAAGCTAGAAAAGTTATAGCCAGGTCCACGCAATACATCCGCGAAGGAGGAGTCCTTTATCGAAAGTCATATTTACAGCCCCTCCTACGATGTATTGGACCAAAAGAAGCAGATTACGTATTAAATGAAGTACACACAGGATCGTGCGGAAGCCATATTGGAGCTCGGATGCTAGCCCAGAAGATAATGCGATGGGGATACTACTGGCCAACAATGGCAAAAGATGCAGAAGAGTTCGTGAAAAGATGCCTAAAATGCCAGCTACACGCCAAGGTGACGAGGTTACCCCAGACCGACCTCTCTACTATGCAGAGTCCGTGGCTATTCATGCAGTGGGGCATTGACATCGTAGGCCCCTTTTACCCGGCCCCCAAACAGAAACGATTTCTAATAGTCGCAATTGACTACTTTACCAAGTGGGTTGAAGCCGAACCTTCCACAAAAGTCACAAGCGAGAAAGCCCGGGATTTCGTCTGGAAGAACATCGTGTGCCGGTTCGGAATACCACGGATCCTCGTCTCGGACAATGGGACGCAATTTACAAGCAGAATATTCCAAGAATGGTGTGAAGGACTTAATATCCAGCAAAACTTCACCTCGGTACGCCGACCTCAAGCTAGTGGCCAGACCGAAGTCACCAACAGGACAATAGTGAACGGACTCAAGGCCTGCCTAGAGAAACAAAAAACGGAATGGGTCGACAACCTCCCCAACGTCCTGTGGTCATATCGGACCATGCCCAGAACTTCAACGGGAGAAACCCCGTACAGTTTAGTATACGGTTCTGAAGCGGTCATACCGGTCGAGATCGGAGCATCGAGCCCCCGCACCATCAATTTCTCAGCCGAAGTCGATGAAGAACAACGCCGAACCGACCTGGACTTACTGGAGGAGAAGCGGGAAAACGCCAGCATAAAAGAAGCTCGGTATAAGCAGCAGATGACCCGGTATTACAACCAAAGGGTCAAACCCCAGCAGTTCCAGGTCGGTGATCTTGTGCTTAGAAACAACGAAGTAAGTCATGCGGAGAAGCTTGGTAAACTTGAAGCCACATGGGAAGGGCCCTACAGAGTGCACGAAGTTCTCGGCAAAGGAGCCTACAAGATCGCCTACCTTTCGGGCGGCCTGATTCCTAGGACGTGGCACATTTCCCACCTAAAGAGATTCTTCGTATAAGTAGCAAAGTCTTGCATATAGAGTCTTAAGTTTTTATGGTTTTCTTTTTCGTTTGTCCTCGTTTCTTTTTATTTTTTTATTTTTATCGAGCTCGTCAAAACTTTTTCTTTTTTGTTTTGGTCTTTCTTTCGTTAATAAAGTTTTTCTTTTTGCCTTGCATACTCTTGTGTCTCTTGATTTACTTATACGAAGTATCCACGAAACCAAAATACCCCTATAAGGATGAACTAAGGTTCCCTTCCGTGGTCGATAACGATCCGACATGGGGTAGGTATATCCTAAAAATTGCACAAAGGAAACCATTTTCGAGGTCCGAGCTCGTCTCCCTCAGAAAGGAAGATCCCACGAGGTCCGAGTCAAACTCCCTCAGCAAGGATAAAGATATTTCAACTGGGGTCGGAACCAAGTTCTCCCCCAGGAGAATCACACTGCGAGGTCTGAACATGGTTCCCTTGCCAACACAAAGAGGTCCGAGTTCAACTCCCTCAAAAAGGCAAAACACAAAACAGAAAAAATATCCTTCCCAAAAACAGGAAATTCAAAATACAATATATTCTTTTATCTCACTGATTACATCATTGTGTAAATAATAATTACAGGAAAACCGAGCTAATCTATGAAGGAGGGTCTAGCGAACTAAAGCTAAGCCATTTCTCTACAAAAGGAGTAGGCCCCATGATGTCGTCAATGGAAATCCGGCCCCGACCACGGCTCCATCCTCTCCCAGAGGAAGACCTCCGACCTCGCAATGAACCCGAACTATGCCCTACGGCCCGGCCGCGACTCGAGCCGACCTGAAGCTGGGGCCTCCGAGAAGAAGACGGAACAGACTCATCCACACACTTGGAAAGAAAAGCGCGAAGCTTCGGACGGCGGGACAGCACGGACTTGTACATTTTCGCGCACTCGTCAAGCCTCTCGTAAGCCCCCTGAAGTTCCCAAGACTCAGGACCGCATGCTTCTTTTATACCGAGATACTGCTCTAGCAGCTCCTTCGTCTGTAACTCCGCCTCGGATATAGTGATACCACCCTTGCGATGGATGATGTCTTCGTATTCAGCATGTTCCTCGACGATCTTCTCGTGATCCCTTAGAACACGCTCAGCTCGACCCCAGGCAACCTCCAAAGCTTCCTCCGCCTGAAGAAGCTTGGCCTGAAGCTCATCAGCATTCTCCTGACCAGCAAGCTGCTTCGCCTCAGCCTCCTCGCAGAATGCAACAAACTTCCCTTGCCAATCCTCAAGCTCGGACTCTCTCAACCTTAAAAGAGCACACTTTGAATTAGAAAGCGCCTCAGCTCAGCGACATTTCTCCATCCATAGACTTGTCAAAGCACATTGTTCAGACAGATCTCGAGAAAGAAGAGTTATTTGTTTGTATAAAAAGGAAACATCAACGGAATCCGAAGTCTACACACAAAAAAAGAGAGAAATATTGTCCATTAAATTAATAGGTTCCGGGTACAAAATACAAAAAAAAAGTACAGCAAAAACTAACAATCGCCGACCTCCTTGTCCTGAGAAGGCGGCTGCCCGGAGAGGGGACCCTCTGCCAAGTTCCCAGCTCCGGAAGTCTCGGCACCCTCGGAACCCTTGGGAGGGATCGGATCTTCAGCAGCCACGGTCTTCTGCTCCACATCCTCTTCCTCGTCGTCGTCTTCGATTCCGTCAGGAAGAGCATCGAAGACCGCATCGAGGGCGGGGTCCCGATCTGTCGGGCAGGCAGCAACCTGCTCCGCCGATAGCAGTGTGGACGAGCTGGCGAGATCGTCCAGGAGGGGTAGATGGCCGAGCTAACCCCGGATCACTCGGGCATACCGGGAAAGGAGAGTCGTTCCATCAAGACGCTCGTACCCGTACTTGGAAACATCCAAGTCAGGAAAATCTCGGGCAGCCTCCTCCAAGGCATCCACGGCGTAGTTACCGTTGATGAGGCCGGCCAGATCATTGGCGAGGCCGGAAAAATGCTCCGATAAGAGGAGCCTCTTCGCAAAGGCCCGCAAGACCTCACCTTGACCTTCCCTGGCCGCATTCAGCTCGGACTCCAACCTCCTCACGTGGTCCCGAGCCTTCTCAGCTTCTACCTCGGCGCCAGTGGTCTTCGCGAGCTGAGCAGACAACTCGGACTTGACCGTCTTCACCTCCTCTTTGGCCTTGGACAGCTCCTCCGTCGCCTTCTCCAGCCTGGCCCTAGTTGAGGTCAGCTTATCTGAGTAACGATTCTTCTCGTCCTCATGCATAGCCGACATCTGCTCGACACCATTCTCGAGCCATCTCATTACCCTACCGACGCTCTGTACAAAAGAACGGAGTTAGAAAAAAAAACTACAGAAGGGCAATGCACCAAAAACAGTGAATCTTGACCTCGGGGAAAGGAAGATCCTCTAACTTCACTAGAGGAACCGCCGGGCTCACCTCACCGCCCGAGATATCGACGATATCAACGGACTTCAAACGTTTGTGAGGAGGACTGGCGGTAGGAGAACAGAGTTATGCGGCAGGCCTTGCCAGCTCGACCTGCTGACCCTGGTTAGAAGGGTCTCCGGGCTGGCCCTGTTCCGATGATGAAGCGGATCGACCGGAAGACCTCGGTCTCTTGCCCCCCCCCCCCCAGCTGCGACCTTAGCCGTCGGCCCTTTCTTCTTCCCGAACAACACTACACACAAGACAAGCAAAGAGTTAGGACGACAAACAAAACAAAAGTATAGTCCTAATAACACTAGCGGGGTCTCACCCGTTGCAGGGTCCACCATCCTTTGGGGCTCAAACGGGCTCAACCCCGCTTCGGCTAGAGAATCTTCGCCGTAACTCTCCTCGAACGGGCCACAACTCGCTATCGCCCTAGCAATACCCTCCAGGCCCTTATCCGCCTCGTCTGTCACCCAAACGCGAGGCTTGCCCACCCTCCACATCAGGTCGACTACACTATCGTGCCGGCAAAAGAAGAATTTCCTATGCCATTTCTCTACCTTGTTCTGAGTTCTCCCTTTAAACTCAGTGCGGGCAGTGGCATAGTACCAGTCCGCCGTTGCTTTGAAGATGAAGAGCTCGTGGATGAGCTCGGCAGATAATGGGTAATTGTGACGGATAGCCGCCACGCCTAAGTCGGTGAACTGCCTAAAAGCGTCGGGTGTTATCTGCCCCAAAGCTAAACCGAGCTTCTTTTGGAGCTCGGCAAATGGTGCAGGAAGGGGTAGACGAAGATCGGAGTGAAGACTGTCATCGTAAATGGTCACAAACCCCATCGGGGGCGAGCACGCCCTATCCTCCAAACGAGATTCTATAAGTTCAACGTCTGGGGGGAAATTATATGACTGGGCAAGGAATTTTATCCTAGACTCGTCTAGGATTGAGGAATATTCAGCTACCTTCCCCTCTACGCATCAGGGCACAACTAAAGTCTCAACAGTAGGAGTGGGGGACCCTAATGAAAAAATGCTAAAATTGACCCTTCTATCGGCAGAATCGGCCGGAGGAGACTCACTACCTCTACTAGATTGAGAGTTGCGAGTTGGGGAAGCCATACTTACTTGTTAAATCGAGATAAACGGTCGGGCGAGCGGTTAGCGGCTGTCAACAAAAGACCCAACGTGAAACCGGTGGCACGGCGGTACGACTAGTCGGAAATCTCTGGAGCGAAAAATGGAGGGAAAGAAGGTTTTCTGGGAAGGAATCCTTTTGCTGTAATGGCGGATGTGAAATAACGTGATATGAAGAGTCTCGTATGAAATCCCGTAATAAATATTTGAATCCCGCCGTTGAACGTTGCACACGTGTGAACGTGGCAGCTTTTTCGGTATCTGAACCGCCTCTAAAAAAGTTTTCAAAAAGCCCACCAACTTTCCCTCCCATCGAATTCGGATGAATATGGGCCCTGTCTACTTGCCAATCCGAATAACAGAACTCGACAGCTGATTACTTATCTCGAATTCTAGCCACCTACAAATCGAGCTCGGAAGGTGAGCTCGCTGAATCAGGCCGTGACCAAGCTGACTTGCGCGACTATTCACCTCGGAAATTCGACCTGACCGTCTACATCTACATGTCTTCTTTCCTCTCTTTTGGGGGGGGGGGGGGGGGGGGATGTGATAGGACCGGCCTCATCTTGGGCCTGACCTAAGGCCCAATCTAATTGGGCCTGTACATTAAGCTCGGCCCATAGAGCTCGGCCCAGACGAACTACTACCTGTCTTGAAGATCAAGTAATGAAGCCCTACCTTGGAGATGAAGGAATCCGATTTCTAAGGAGATTTAGATATGTACAAAGAAACAAGATATGTATTAGTAATCCTAGGAGGACTAGGACTCGATTCAAGGCCTATATATAGTCGATAGATTAGAAGATCAAACATTCATTGTACTCTCAAATATAATAAAAGCTGGATACTTTCTCCCGTGGACGTAAATCTCATTGATCGAACTACGTAAATCCCTGTGTCATCGTATTACTATTGTTTTTAACTACTCTTGCAAACCCTAGATTTATCAGCTTAGAATGATAGTGTCAAAAATCACCCTCTCCTTGATAAAAGCTGACTGATTTGCACTGACTATGCTCTCCAACACCCCTTGCATTCTATTGGCCAACACTTTTGATATAATTTTATACAAGACTGAGCAGCAGGCAATGGGTCTATACATTATTTCGGTAATGCATACTTACAATCAAATCAACAAAATAATTGACGTAATTTTGCAAAATTTAAAATTCTTATAAACGACACAAAGTTCTAAAGTAATCTCCGTATATATTTTTGCACGTTACCACATGTATAAATTGTTCGGGGTACACCATTGTCTGGGTAGTTTTGAAGAAAAGTAAATATTGGTTGAAAAAAGGGGGCATTATGACACGTGTCGACTAGTCAACTTAATTGTACTACAATATAGGTATAGCTCCATAATAATACTAGTATCTAGTCAGTTTATGACACGTGGATTACATGTTATTGCATATTGCATCGATGAAAATCAATTCTAGCATGATTTTAGTCTCAAGAAAATGAGAGCAAAGAATTCGAAATACTAGAATGTTCTAACTTTGTGGTCTTAGTCTAATTTTGAATCAAGTCAATAATGACTAGATTTTTCAACTTGCCAGAGTTGGGATTGATAATCAATGTTGCCTCAGTAAATAAAAGAAAAAATTGCACCAAAAATCCACAATTTTTTTAATATTTGGTTTTAAATTAAATTTTTAAAATTCGTAAATTAATGTACGATCTTTTAATTTGATATAATTATCTTTCACGGTCTGTCTTCAGCAGAAATCGATTGCCTACGTGGTAAATTATTTCCTGACTTGGTATTAATTTGCTTACGTGCTACATGAGGAAAATTGCACAAAAAATCATGACCTTTTTCCAATTTTCGATTTTAAATCAAACATTTTAAAATTCGTAAATTAATGTACAATCTTCCAATTTGATGCCATTACATCTCATGTCCGATTTTCCCCCAATTTATTGTTGACATGGAAGCCGAAATCTTCTTCAACAGACTTCATATCTATAATTTTTCTCCATCGGCTTCCTTATCTCCATGGGTTCTTCATCGGCACAATCTGAATCTTGGAATAATCCCAAAGCTCAGCAGCGGCTACCTACCCCCCATTATTTCTGTTTCATCGCTATCGGGACCACAACTCTACCAGTTGAGATAATAAAGCGCACCAAGACAAAAAATGAACAACAACCTATTCTCTATTAGTATATTTAAGCAATAATTTAAACCAAATCATCGAACAAAAACAGAGCAAAGTAGTTTCGATTCTGTCTGTAATAGAGTATTAGGAAATTAGGGTTATTGATTCAGAGTGTTGTGTCGTTTTGGGTCTGCTTTTTCACCTCATATATGATTAAACGAACGACGTCGTTTAGGACATGAGTAAAACGACGTCGTTTTGTGCCCATTCACCAATTAATATCAGATATGCATAATTATTTAACACATAAGCAAATTAATACCACGTACGGAAATAATTTACCACGTAGGCAATCGATGATTTCTGCCAGAGACAGGACGTGAAAGGTAATTGCATCAAATTGGAAGGTCGTACATTAATTTGCGAATTTTAAAAAAGTTTGGTTTAAAACCGAAAATTGGAAAAAAGTCAGGGTTTTTTGTGCATTTTCCCTCGTTTTACATTTTCCTAGTACGACGTCGTTTGTCGAGTCGGAGAGTTTTGCCACATAGAAAATTCCGGCTTCCATGTCAGCAGCAAATTGGGAAAAATCGGGCACGGAAGGTAATTGTATCAAATTGAAAGATCATACATTAATTTATGAATTTTAAAAAGTTTTGTTAAAAATCGGAAATTAGAAAAAGGTCAGAGTTTTTGGTGCAATTTTCTCTAAATAAAATATAAATTGTTTAGACCCAAAAATTTATCTAGATCGGCCGAGATCCGAAAAGGCAAATATGGATTAAAAATAATCTTATTGAAATTTAGATGCTAATTAATATTTAGGAGCCATAATTATTATACTAATTATCAAGATGCAAGCTCAACCTCAAATTAATAAATTGATAAACTGCAGGCTGACAGTTAACATAAGCAACTATAGAGATATTAAAATTGAGAAAGGTAATTAAACTCCATCCGTCCATGAATCAAATGTTGTTTTTAGTAGGGTAAAAGTTAAAAAATATATAAGGGTAATAAGATAATAACAAAAAAAAATGTTAATGACAAAAAAATGGTGGTATTGACCAAAAAATGGAAATAATATTATTGTGATAAACAAAAGTAGGAATAAAGTTGTTTTGAGGTGAGACCATCAATGACAAATGATAATAAATAGAGGAAAAATAGAAGACATGGTTGTATAAAAAGGTAAGTAGGGATTTAATTCATGGACAGAAAAATGTGGGTAAGTAGGGATTTGATTTATGAACGGAGTGAGTAATAGTATTACTTATCAAATACTTCATTCGACCCACTCATATTGTCATCTTTTCCTTATTTAGGCGTCTCACTTATATTGTCATCTTCTAAATAAGGAAAATTTTAACCCTTCAAAATTTTACAAAAGTGATGAGACTTAACAATTTTCTATCTTTCTATCCTTATTCTTAATTTCCGTGTCGAACGGTAACATGATAATTTGAGTGGGTCGGAGGGAGAATAAATTTAAGGTAAGCAACTTCCATCTCTAACCTTTATTGAAAAACGTGGTAGGCGCTAGTCCAATGCACAATATTATTGATTCTTTTAGATAATTAATGAATTGATTGATACAAGAAGTAATGTGCAATGTAGCTATGATTGACTAATTAAGAAAAAAGTGGTTTACATGGATAGAATGGAGTATAAAATAATTGACATTTGAAATTGTATACTAAAATAACTACAATTAAAATTTCAAACAAAATAATTAATTTAAAAGGGTGAATAACTGAATACCGTTGATGATCTCAAAAAAGAAAAAACTCAAGACCTTTGATTACTTGGATTTTGAGCTAATTAAATGAATGATATGTTACCAAATCCCTTTTCCCTTAATTAAAAAGAAGAAGAAGAAAATGAATAATATATATCCCGCCTAAAGAGGTAGAATACGATTTATTCATCACGTCCTTCTTCTTCTTCTTTTTTTTTAATTCTTGGAAATCCGCACAGCACACACTCTTCTTTGTGTATCAAAGTAAGTAAGCATAAGATACATTAGTTAATTTTATACTAATAAGCATGCCTTAGTTTGATTACGATTGGTGTTTACTTATTGCTTAGTAATCTTTTAATTTCTTACTTTGTACTCCATTCGTCCACGAAGTGATTGTTATATTGTAGACAACACATATTTAAAAAAAATGAAACTAGTGAATAATAGTGGGTATTGTTGTGAGTGGAGTAAGGGTCTCACAATAAATGTGAGTGAAGTAGTGAGAAATATAAGGTTAAATATAATGTATTATGTGGGTCCTATTACTATAAATAAAAGTAGCAACCATTTCGTGGACGAACTTAAATAACAAAAGTGACAACCATTTCGTGGACAGAGGAAGTATTGAAAGATAAATACGTAGCTTTAGTAGATTTTACTTAGAACATGAAGATGCTCATCAACTAAAAAGAAGACGATTTCGAAGGAACATCTTTACTTGAAGATCAATTATTTAATTATCACTCTACTATTTGTTATTAAGATTTTACACTTTACTAAGATTTATTTTACTAAGATGTACACTTTACTTTCAAGTCTAGCATTGATGAATAATCTATCTTTGAAGCCTAAATTAATAAAATTAGAACCAAAAGAAAAAATGAAATAATAGTACGCAATTGTTATGTCAAACAAATTCGGGGAGAGAGATTCTGGAAGAGTAGGAGGGGAATTGGGCATGTGAATTGTGATGCTGAAATTTGAAGATATGATTATTATTTTATATATTTCGTACAAATAATGTACTCTTTTTTCAGTTATACTCCCTCCGTATTTTTATTAGTGTCTTACTTTTCCAATTTTTCATGTATTTCTATAAGTATCCTAGTTTGTTTATTTTACTATCATACCCTCTTTACTTTGTAAATTTACTACCCTTTGCCACTGTGGACCCACCTTCCCACAATTAAAACTACCCTAATTAACTATCCTAATTTAATTATCTACTGCATAATTAAATTTTGTCAGATGAAATTCATATTTCCACTCTCACTTTACCCTCTCTCTCGCAATCCATTCTCATTCACTCCCCAAACCCTAATCTCTCTCGCAGCCCACTCTCATTCACTCCCTTTGCCACCGTCACTCGCATTCTTCGATTTCATGGAAACCCCTCCATTTCTGCTCGAATCCACCGATCCCTATGCCTCCGATTCATGGGAATCAGAGTCGACTGCTGTCGACTTTGTGCCTGAATCGTCTTGCACTTTTCCCCCACTTTCTTCTGCTTCTTCTCCGTCGCGGAGATCTACCGCGGTGTCGTGCTTGGTGCCGGAAAAATGGCCGATTCGGCCGATGTTGTCTCCTCGTTAGGGTTTTCTGAGGTGAGAGAGGCGCCGCTCGACACAGCGGCGCAGCGTGACGATGGTGGCTCCCCATCAGCGACGCCGCCGACTGCTTCTGTAGATTTTCCCGTTTCGGTGCCGGAAACTTCATCCTTGGCGCCGGAGCCTTTGCCCTCCTTGGTGCCGGAACCCTCGTCCTTGACGCCGGGGCTTCTGCCATCTGGACCGGATGACGAACCTGTCCCAGATACTCCATCGCCGGGGGCCTATTTGGAGGTGATGGAATCGGAGATCGGGCCTACCAATCCCTACTATTTTCTGGTTATTGAGTGTGCAAAAGTACGAAGGAAAAGGAAATTCGATGAGGCATTGGCTGATGATGCAGTTGCAATGGTGTTGAGGCTCAAATTCTGATCAGGTGCAATTGTTCTTATTTTTATGCTTTTAATTGGGGTGTTGTGATGGCTGGTGATGCCTTGTTATTTGGGTGTTGTGATGGCTGGTGATGCCTTGTTATTTGCTGTCAAATATGGCTGGTCCCTGTACGCGCATTCCCTTTAATTTGTGACACTGCTGTTGTGTGATATATGGGTGATGATGAATCTGTGAGATTTTGATTATTTGACACACTGTTAAATGATATAAACTGATAGAACAGATGCTATGCCACCACTGGTTTTCTATGATCAGTTTATGAGGCAAAAATTATCCTTTCAGTCTGTGATGCAAACTTATGCTGTGTATGCTGAGACTAATATGTGCGTTTCATGATGAGTCTGTGCTATGATGATGCTCTGAAACTGAAATTAACAATGTTTAGGCTTGTGCTTGTTGTTCCTGTAACTTGAAGTACACAATCTAATCCTATCTACTTCTGTCAGATTTGGCTTAGCATTATTCTGCTGCGCCATATTTACTGCTCTATGTTTTTGGAAATTCTTTGTAATGAATGCTGTAAATGGAGTAGTTGTGATCTGATTTCAGCTGTTTATATAGGCTGTAATTGATCTTTGTGCACACTTTTTGAATTTTCCTCCTAATGTTCCCCCCCAAAACAGATTATGGAATGAAATTCCCTCCCTTTTTTTCAATCACATCAGGCTGCCTTTACTGTTTCAGTTTATTTATTGTTGGATTTTCTGTTTTTATGCATTGCAGTCTTTTTTTTTCATTAATGAATTCACTCATGGAAACAGGTTTAAGAAATCGTATGTAATGGGATAAAAAACACACGAGTACAAACTGATAAAAATGTCAATGTCAATGGATAAAATCTCAATTTTATGTTTATGGAACAAATGGATAAAAAGAAAAATTAAATTCAGAATTTATTTGCCGGAATATAATCACAATTTTAATTTAAAATGAAAAAAAAAATCGTCACCAACATGCCTTAATTAGAAAATTCATCAACTCACTAGATTTGTTATATCCACTCCATAACTTAGAAATTTCTACAACCAATCCACTTTATTAACAAACTAAAACACATCATTAATAATACCCCTACTTTTCAACTTTTACCCTACTTTTCACTACTTTTTCAATTTTCTTAATTCTCGTGTCCGGTCAAACTAATACACTTATATAAATAAGGAAGGACTACAATTTATCTACTCCAGAGAAATACTGTATAAATTAAGGATCGTGAATGAGATCATCATTAAATCTATTTAAATAAAATTAAAATGGTAAATTTGGTCAGTTAGTCGTCAACGAATAATTAGAAAGAAATAAGGATTGACTTAAGCGTCTACTTTTCCAAAGGACGACTAAGTAGGTTTTTTTTTTTTTTTTTTTTTTTTTTTTTCTCTCTTGAATTTAATTTATTAACACTCTGATTTTGGAATATGTATTTATGTCGCTTTTATACTAAGACCACCCACAATGAGTGTCTCGTCGACGGCGGTCTCTCGTCGGCGGTCTCGAGACACCGCCGTCGACGAGACACCCCGATGCAGCTCGTGGTGGCTCGAGACCGTCTCGCCGCGACGAGACGGTCTCAAGAAGGCGCGTGGCCTTCACGCGCTTCCGTTTTTGAATTTTTTTTACTTTTTTTTTAAAGGCGCGTGCAATCCAAAAATATAAAAATATAAAAAAATCTGTACAACGGCTTGGTAACGGCTAGCAAATTCAAACGGCTACAAAGCCGATTTTTTATTTTTATTTTTATTTTTATTTTTGGTAATTCATCCCTATAAATACCCACCTCCATACCACAAATTATTCCACACCAAATTCATCTTTCTCCTCTTTTTCTCTCTAGTTTTCTCTCAAATTTCTTGCCAAAAAAAAAATGTCTTCGTCGTCCGACTCCTCAACCGGCTACTCTTCCCATGGCACCGACGACGAGATTATGTCGATGGTGACCAACCTCCAAGCTGCTGCGGCTCGACTCCTCGCCAAAAAGAAAAAAAAGAAGGCGAAGAGGACGGTCGTACACCGCGATCGGGAGGCGGCCCTGCAGCAGTTGATGGCCGATTACTTCAACGAAAACCCGACGTATGGCCCAACATTTTTCCGCCGGCGTTTTCGGATGCACAGGCACCTGTTCTTGAGGATTTGCACCGTGTTGGAGCAGAATGTGTGATACTTCCAGCAGAAGCAAGATGCAACCGACAAATGGGGCCTCACGTCGGTGCAAAAGTGCACAATGGCCATTCGCCAACTAGCCACCGGTGGAGCTCCGGATACATTCGACGAATACTTGAAGATCGGCGATAGCACCGGCCGTCTTAGCCTCCAGAAGTTCTGCGAGGGTGTCATCCAGCTATTTGGTGACGTGTATTTGAGGAGGCCAAATGCACAAGACACCGCTCGGCTGCTGCGGATGCACGAGGAGAGGCACGGCTTTCCGGGGATGCTCGGTAGCTTGGACTGCATGCACTGGGCGTGGAAGAATTGCCCGAAGGCGTGGTCGGCTGCCTACACTCGAGGAGATATAGGCGTGCCTTCCTTGATTCTTGAGATGGTGGCGTCTCAAGACTTATGGATCTGGCACGCCTTTTTTTGAGTAGCCGGCTCCAACAACGACATCAACGTCCTCAGTCAGTCACCCCTATTTGAGGACGTGCTTGAAGAAAGTGCTCCGCCGTGCCAGTACGTGGTGAACGGAAAGCCCTACGACGGCGGTTACTACTTAACCGATGGGATCTACCTTGATTGGGCTGCTCTGATCAAGGCTCCTCCACTTGCAACGGACCAGAAGGCGGCGCGGTTTAAGATGATGCAGGAAGCGGCGCGGAAGGATATCGAACGAGCATTCGGTGTTCTTCAGGCCCGATGGGGAATTATCCGGAACCCGGCGCGGAGCTGGTACATAAAGCACCTCCGCAACATCATGTTTACGTGCATTATTTTGCACAACATGATCATTGAAGACGAGAGGGAGGACGTCGAGAACTGGAGAGAGGACACAGAAACGACGTTGAGCAGTAATGTCTCTCATGTCCCCGTTCCGCAATCATGGAAGAATTTTCTCAAACGGGACGCCGCATTGAGAGATGTGAGGAAGCACCATCGGCTCACAAATGATTTGATCGAGCATCTTTGGAGCCGATTTGGAGTAGTTGACGAGTAGGATGTTTTTTATTTTTTTAATTTCAATTAATGTAATGTTTTTTATTTGTTTTATTTCAATTAATGTATTGTACTAGTTATTTGTCAAAATTAATGAAATTTTCAAATTTTCTTATTAAAATTAATGCAAAATACAAATTCAGAAAATCCTTAGAGACACCCCAAAGAGACAGCCTCACTGCAGCTCACTGTCTCTATCTCCAAAAAATCCTTAGAGACACCCCAAAGAGACAGCATCACTGCAGATAGTCTAAATAGTACTATTAGATATGTATTTCTACTTCAAATGTTAGCGTGAGTTTATAATTTCAAATATCAGAATTAGATATGAAATTATAAATTTTTTAACACATGGGTATTATAGAAAAAAAGAATGTTCAATTGTTGGACATAATATTAATATATATCATTTGGACATTAACCCTTGTGTTTTCTTTTATTTTTGTAACATATGAAACTGAATGTGAAGCTCTTATTTCTTAAATAAATTTTTTTAGGGGAGAAGCTCTTATATACTTAAATTAGTTAAATAACATGGAATATGGCATTGCGTACTATTAGATATGTATTTCTACTTCAAATGTTAGCGTGAGTTTATAATTTCAAATATCAGAATTAGATATGAAATTATAAATTTTTTAACACATGGGTATTATAGAAAAAAAGAATGTTCAATTGTTGGACACAATATTAATATATATCATTTGGACATTAACCCTTGTGTTTTCTTTTATTTTTGTAACATATGAAACTGAATGTGAAGCTCTTATTTCTTAAATAATTTTTTTTAGGGGAGAAGCTCTTATATAATTAAATTAGTTAAATAACATGGAATATGGCATTGCGTAATCAGTTATCTTCTAACTAGCGTATAATCCGTCGAAAATCGACGGAAATTATAAAAATTAATAAAATTATTCTACTAAACTCGCTTATAATTTATATTCATTGAACACATCTGAAATTTAATTAAATAGTAATTTTACCACACATTTACGTCTCAAACTCATATAGTTATGTTTGTTAAAAATTATAAGTAATATATTCTCATTACTTTCAATAATTGTTAAAGCTCTATTCTTCTACAAAACCGATGTGGGCAAAAATATATTTCTCACTCAAAGGAAAGCGACTCTTAAGCTGAATTTTTTATCTTTTCATTAAGAAAAAGAGGCAAAAGAAGGAGCGGGTAGTGAGAGAGAGAGAAGAGATATATAGATAGCGAATAATACTATAGATGTTAAAATTGTCTATAAGATGAAAGTGATCATAAATAAACGTTAGTAAATTTTTCTGCCAATTTTCCTACATATTCTACGTTTTCCAACGGAGACGATTAATAAAATAATTTGAGATGATGTGTTTAGGATTATTCAAACTTGTTTGAAATTTATATACTGGTACTTGTTTAAAATTCGATTAAAAAATTAGTCATTTGTGTTTCTTTCTGAAAAAAATCCATATATTAGTTTACCGCCACAATTCTGCATCGGAACTGGCCCGTTGACCACGATCGTGATTTATAAGTGCGTAATTTATAAAATTTATTTAGAATTTATATAAATCCAAAAATTTAATAAAAATAATGATTGTACTATTAGTTAATCGTCATTAATCATATAGTAATATTCGTTAATTAAAATTATAAATTATGCAAAGTTGAAAACCCAACTACAAATAACGTAAAAATTATTTCATGGATGACGATTATAGATTTTAGAAAATACATGAGAAAAAAAGCAAAAAATAAAAAATTTCTCGAGTATCGATTGGGAATTGGCTCGTCTACCGCCACGGTTCCAGGTCAAAATTGACCCGTTGACCACGATTTTGATTTATAAATGCACAATTTATGACGATTATAGATTTTAGAAATATATGAAAAAATGAATAAAATGAAAATTTTAAAATTAATAAGAATAGAGAATGAAAATGTGTCATGTGGGATCCTGAGTTGAGGTACCCGTCAGTTGAGAATTGGCCCGTCTACCTAATTAATTGACAAATTAAAAATTACTTATTTTCTTATCAAATTAAATAAAAAATATTAGACTATTTCCAAATTTAATTCGTTCAACCAATAAATCATCCAAACTATTTTGGAACCATTTATTTTGTCAATTAATAAATTGGTTCCCTAATAAAAATAATTATCTATTCGGCCAATTAATAAATTGACTAAAATAAAATAACTTAAACTATAAAAATATAGCAGTTATTTATTCGGTCGATTAATAAATAAATTGGCCAAATAAAACTCCTAAAAAATAATTATCTATTCGGTCAATTAATAAATTGACCAAATTAAATTAAGTTAAACTATAAAATATAGTTATTTATTCGGGCGATTAATAAATAAATTGGCCAAATAAAACTGGTGGAGCAAAAGATGAGAAAATACACATTGATTCTAGGTTTTTATAGGCTTTTAAATAGGTGAAGTTTCATTGAGAAACCGATGTGGGATACAAGATTTTAGTATAGATATTTAAAATCTATTATTTTATATTTAAAAATTCAAAAATTTGAGAATTTAAATAAATATGCGAAAAAAAAGTATAAAATGAAAAATTTCTCGAGTGTCGGTTGGGAATTGGCTCGTCTACCGCCACGGTTCCGGGTCAGAATTGACCAATTGACCACGATTTTGATTTATATGCACAGTTTATGACTATTCTAGATTTTAGAAAATACATGAAAAAAATGAATAAAATGAAAATTTTAAAATTAATAAGAATAAAAAAATGAAAATGTGTCACTTGGGATCCCGAGTTGAGGTACCCGTCAGTTGGGAATTGGCCCATCTACCTAATTAATTGACAAATTAGAAATTACTTATTTTTTTATCAAATTAAATAAAAAAATATTAGACTATTTTCAAATTTAATTCTGTCAATCAATAAATTATCCAAACTATTTTGGAACCATTTATTCTGTCAACTAATAAATTGGTTCCCTAATAAAAATAATTATGTATTCGGTCAATTAATAAATTGACCAAAATAAAATAACTTAAACTATAAAAATATAACAGTTATTTATTCGGCCGATTAATTAAATAAATTGGCCAAATAAAACTCCTACAAAAAATAATTATCTATTCGACCAATTAATAAATTGACCAAATTAAATTAAATTAAACTATAAAATATAGTTATTTATTCGGCCGATTAATAAATAAATTGACCAAATAAAACTGGTGGAGCAAAAGATGAGAAAATACACATCGATTCTAGGTATTTATAGGCTTTTCAATAGGTGGAGTTTAATTGAGAAACCGATGTGGGACACAAAATTTTAGTATAGATATTTAAAATTTATTATTTTATATTTAAAAATTCAAAAATTTGAGAATTTAGATAAATATGAATGAAGGAATATAAAGGGTGCCACGTAGGATTTTTTCAAAGTAAGAATCGTTTTCCTTTTAGTAATACAATGATGATTATGATACCACGCTTGACATGCTTACTTTTTCAGAATGCGGTGAAATCGACTATTTGTAACAACAATGTTTCATTGGAACACAAATAATGTCTTATAAATCTAATAAACTATATAATGTATAAAGTCAAACAGATTAAAAAAAGATTCTACATTAATAGGTGTTTGAACTTTCACATGTTTTGTAATTATGCTCTTACCCTTCTACTTTTTTTAGTTAAACCTTTAACTTTTCTTTATTGTCTTATAACTGCGCATTCGAAATTCATTTGGATAGAGGATGTCTCATGTCTCCCATGCGACCGGGTCTGGGTCGGGTCAATTCGGTCAATCCAGGTTTGACATGTTGACCGGTCAACTTTTTTTTTTAGTTTTTTTTTGGCTTCGCCTTCGGCTCCGATTTTACAGCTCCGCCTTCGCTCCGATTACAAATATAAGGATAATCGGCGGACAATATTTTGGACTTTTTCGGCTCGCTCCGAGGCCTTCAGCTCCCCTCGCTCGTATCTTGACCAAAGAAGAAGCGGCAAATAGAAAAACGAAGCGGCAAACAAAAAAAAGTAGATTTAAAAAAAAATTAAAATAAAAGCTGAAAATATATATATATATATATATATATAGGCGCGTGTAATACACGCGCCGCCGCATGGCATGCGACGGGTCGCATAGAAGTTATTGTGATTTGGATAAATGGACCCCCTTAAACCTCGTTTAACATTGTGACCAATTATATCCTCAAACGATAATCCACATTCCACAATTGGACTTAATTATACTTGATTCAAAATTTAGGGATTCGATTGCAGTTAACAAAGAGTTCAAAACTCAATTTGAACCAAGTTAACATTCAAAAGACCCATCCTTAAAAATTGTGACAGTTCAAATGTCTAATCATAGAGTAAATAATAAAAACTTGTGTGCGAAGACTGAAATTAATTTGTAGAGGAGATTCGAATAATAATAAAAAGAAAAATACATACATTAAGGTAGGATCATAGTTTGCTGACAGACCGTGAGGGTACAATAGTGGAAGTGTAAATATTGAGATATTGGGCCTCTTAATGAAATGGTCATTTCAAATTTAGATAGGTACCTCTAATATTGGGCCTTGATATTGCTAAAGACTAAAGAGCCGATATCTTGTGCATTGGGCTTATGAAGTTTCCAACACATTAATCACTATTTTGATACATACATGTTGGGCTAAAAATAACTATATATTTTGAAAATAGAAATATATCTTAATTAGAAAGCGAAGCATAAACGCTAGAGAAAATATAATTATTTCTATTTTAATAGTTAATTTTCTATTTTTTTTAACGCGTGTGGTTGGCCACCATGTGATCGCATAATTTTTTTTGATTGTATTATTAGTATAAAAAACGGTTGTAATTTTTTTCGAGAACACCTCTCTACGAAGTATTTTAAATAGTTTATAATATTATTGAAATTGCCCTGTAAATTAGATTCACTCTTTTTACTGTGTTTCAAAAAAATCGTATAATTTGTTGCATTTTATTTTATTACTCGTAATTCATGCTTTTTAATAAGACTAAATACTTATTATATTCTAGAATTGAATGATATACAAATGATACAAAGCATTCCATTAATATCGGTAGTAATATGAATCGTGGGAGAATTATGAAGTGAAATGGACATTTTTCTCCCCATCTCGTCGCCTTACATTAAGTATTGTTAATATTTTCAATTAAGCCACCGTTAATTAGATAAAATCGGAGCCATCAATTTAAATGTAATCAATGGTTAATAATTATTTTTATTTAACACATAAGGATTCAAAAATATTATAACCATCTTCTATATATATATAGTAGTATATTTGTATTTTTGTAATTCTCTTACGAAAAGGTTATAGTATAATTTTAATCCTATATCATATTAAGTTATTCCCTATATATATATATATATATATATATATATATATATATATATATTTGTGTGCAAACTTTCAAAAATAGACATATATCATACAAGATATACTTTTATTGGGCAAATTAGTAAATTTTAGTTCTTCCCCATTCAAATATACTTTATGTACTTCTTCCGTCCATAATATAATTGTCATATTGTGGATGACACGGATTTTAAGAAAGTGGTGGGTAATAATGGATAGTAATGGGTAATAATGGATAGTAATGGGTATTGTTATGAGTGAAGTAGTGAAAAATATAAGGTTAAATATAATGTATTATATGGACCCTACTGGAATACTATAAATGGAAGTGATAATTATATCAGGGACTGAGCTAAATAGTAAAAGTGACAATAATATCGTAGACAGTATTATTTTTTTAATATCAAGCTTAAGAGTTTGATGTAGAAGATTGCTGAAAATTTGAGTGCCAAAACAAATTGCAGGATAAAACTTCATTTAAAATGTGAGGTTGTGCTTACACTCCGAATCACATTAATGCATTTAGCATCATTGTGTTTGTGTGTATTGGACTAGTGATGTATGCTAAAAACTTGTTTTTCTGATTTTGTTAGGATTAATTTATGAGTCGTCGTAATTATGAAATGACTACGAGCCAAAACATTAGTATTAGTAATTAGGAAGATAATGGAGGGGTTTTTGGGGAATAAATTAAATTACTACTACTACTACATTGTAATCATCGAGGGCTGCGTGTGGTCCCAATCCCAAATTCGTGTTTGTTTCTGGGATGAGATCAACGTGTTGTTTGAGTCCGCAACACGTGCTTCCAAACACGCCCTTGCTGCTGACCCCACCATACGACGTGCTTTTTCGATACTCAAACTTATTAAAATCTCAAAATCGGCCGTAAAATGTAAAAACTCTACTACTACTACTACTTAACAATTAACATAACATTGCTTTCAAACACCCTTAATTGAAGGTGACAAGTTTTACTCCTACTGAATCAAAATTAATATGGGTTTTCCACATAACAAAATCCCACATGTATATTCATATTCAATTTCAGTAGTAGCAGCAGCATTAATAATAATTAAATAAATACTAGTAATAATTGTGAAATTTGTCCTTTTATGTAAAAATGGCGGAGACGTGCAAATTTTCTATTATAAAAAGTGCAATCTAGAGTTGATGTCCTCAACTCTCTTTTCCCTTGTCGAGATAAAATTAATATAAATATAAATTTGCGTATAGTATACAATAATATACGTACATTAATCTATTTTAGTTTTCCACCTTCTCAATTTCATTATTTACTAAGTATTGATGCATGAGAAGAACTAAATAATTTTTTATACAATATATTATTTGCAAATAATTTTATTACCATGAAATTGAAAGTGTATGCATGTGTAAGATGCATAAATTGAAAGTGAATTATAAAAGTAAGATGCATATAAAAGTACGTAATTAACAAAAATAAGAAAGATTGTGAAATTATGCCCTATAAACAAACTAATGAGCAATCAGTAGTTATTAATGAAATTGATGCTATAATTATGATTCATGAATAAATTTGATTGTTGATTGTCTTTATTTTGCAAAAATGGAGGCGAAAATTAATAGATATTGCATCATGCATTTATTTTATAATTTGGATAGACAAAATGGATGGAAAACAAATAAACAATCAAATTGAATGAACAATTAATTCTACTAATTATTTAATAACATCAAAAATTCGGACTGGAAAACTTCTCCAAGCTTCTTTCTGAGAGGATTTTATAAGTAGCACTTTTTAGATAGTTTTTTTAAAATCTAGCACTTCTTATAAAAATTTAAAAATTTAGCACTTTTGGACATTTTTGCCCTTTCATCACCTATCTAGTAACCAAAAAAAAATTGTTACTGAACAAAAAAAAAAAACATTCCACCACCACAAACACGTTGCCGCCGCCACCGCCGCCGTCGTCGCCGTCGCCGGCAGCCACAATTTTTTTGTGAAGTCAGAAAAAAACACAGAAAAAATTTGTGAAGTCACAAAAAATATATTCCACCACCACTTTTCCGCCGCCGTCGCCACTGTCGCCAGCAGTCACAAAAAAAAATTTGTGACTGAACAAAAAAAAAAACTTCAAACATCAATTTTCCGCCGCCGTGCCACCATCGCCGCCGTCGTACCGCCGCCACTGTCGCCGGCGGTCACAAAAAAATTTTGTGACTTAACAAAAAAAAATTCAATCACCACTTTTCTGCCGCCGCCGCCGCCGTCGTGCCGCCGCCACTATCACAGGCGGCCACAAATTATTTTACACGCTTTTTGTGAAGTCACAAAATAAAATTGAAAATTTTGTGAAGTCACAAAAAAAATTGACAAATTTTGTGAAATCACAAAAAAAGGAAAAAAATTTGAGACGCCACACAAAAAATTGGCAAAATTTGTGAATGCACGCAAAAAAAATGGAAAGGTCCAGCCACCTTCCATAACACCAACACCGAAAATCCATATCACCAAGAATCAACATCAAGAATGCTAGCAAAAATCCATATGATAAAATCTAATAAACTTTATAACATGATGT
The DNA here is from genome assembly GCA_029490685.1 of Schizonepeta tenuifolia. NCBI lineage: Eukaryota > Viridiplantae > Streptophyta > Magnoliopsida > Lamiales > Lamiaceae > Schizonepeta > Schizonepeta tenuifolia. The sequence continues at coordinate 106,527,385 of CM055956.1, forward strand.
GAAACTCCATCTGTAACCATCATCAAGAATGTCTATGTCGCTGGTTGTCTGAACTACCACCCTCGGTTCTCTTACAGCTCTGCTCCCAGCTGCAGAAACTCCGTCACTCTGACTTTCACCTTTTCTGCGAAATTAATAATCATAATTAGCCCAAAATATTCAAGAAATTAACCAATCTGCATTTAATACACATCACGATTCAACAACACCATACCATCTCTTATGATGAGGCTCTTCCTCCTCATCGATCTCATCCGCAGCAGACCTACTACTCCTCTGCGAACTCTGCTCCAACTCATCATCCGAAGCACGCAACTATCTTTCTTTCCTCCATCACTTCTCCGGTCACCCCTCGCCGTCACACGGCGCCGCCGTCGTCACCTTCTCTCATCTCCTCTCAGCCCTCTACTCTCTTCTACCCTTCTGAAATTTTTATAAATTTAAAAACCCCTCTTCACTCTGTAAATCCGGCGACATGCCGTCTGAGTCGGCGCCATCACCGCCTCGCCTCACCAGTAGCATCAAATGGCAGCGGCATAGGAGCCGCCACCTCCGCCGTCTTCCCCCTCTCAGCTCAACCCTCTTCCCTCTCTAATTCTCTGCAATTTCATAAAATTCCCAATTCAAATCCCTAGATTCAACGGCCAACCATTGCAGATCGGAGTCGTCGCCTGTGGGCTTTCCTTCGGTCAGGTGCTGCTGGGCTTCATATTAACCTGCTGCTGCTGTTCGCGAACTGTGGCCGGCGGAGAGGTGGAGTGGAACGGCGGTGGGAAGGGGAAGGCTTACGGGTAGAGAGAGAGAGAGAGAGAGATGTGGAGAGAGAGACCGAAGAAGAAGACAGCTGCCGGACCACTGGAATTCACGGGACGGCATAAAAATCTCGGCAGGCTTACGGCGGCGGTGCAGCGGAGAAAAGAGGGAAGGGTTTCGCACGAGGGACGGCCTCGAGACATTTGACTGCTGGATCTCGTTGGCCTTTTCCTGATGGATCTGCTTCGAGACGGTGGTGACGCAGGCGCCGGCGCCCGCGCCCGGCGGAGAGGTGGAGTGGAGCAGCAGTGGAAAGGGGAAGGCTTGCGGGGAGACAGAGAGAGGGAGATGTGGAGAGAGAGAGAGAGAGAGAGAGAGAGTTCGCATGACAGTAGATAAGAAAAAAAGAGGACAAGATTGGAAATACAAATATAAAGTAAGGGTAAATAAGACATAAAGTGCTAAATTTTTAAAAATTTATAATTAATGCTAAAATTTGAAAAAACTATAAGAAAAGTGCTAGTTTGGGAGAATTTCTCCTTCTTTATTGTAACATATTAGTATAGAAATAGATTTTACTATTTGTAAGTATTTATATACGACTTTTAACTAGCATATAAATTGTGCATAAAAAGTACAAATCTTCTAGTATATTTTAGAGGATGTATTTATTTAAGACTTAAGAATTTCATTGATATTATATAGAATTAACAGAACTAGTTTGTTTCGTACTTGGTTTAATGAGAGTAGCTCATCTTGATTTATGAAATGAATAACCAAACGTTTCGACTCGTTGTAAAAAAAGTATAATTACTTGTATGGTAAGTTAGAAACATGAAATGACTATATATAATCATATACCAAAAGATATTAATGCAAATTTTAAGCATAAAACATGTTAAGAACATATTCGCAACCCTTTTCGAGATTTTTAAATATAATTTAATTTTCCAATATTTGGAGTTAATTTCATAAACGGTCACCCAACTATGTTGCATGTATCAAAATGGTTACCAAACTAAAATTTGTTTCAAAATGGATACTCAACTTATATTTTGTATCATTTAAAGTTTACTTTAATTTTTAAATTACTTTTATCTTACATGGCAATAAAAATACCACATATACTCTATTTTTGCTGCCTCATTTAATAATTGACATTTTACTTCTTATTAAAACTAGTATGCACCCTTGTGTTGCACGGTGGAATGTATTATAAAAATATGTAATGTAGTAGTGCTAATTATAAAATTATCAAATTAAACGAATAAGGAGTAAAGTGTTTTCATTATGAAATTTCATGCAACAAAGAAGTACTCTCTTCGTCCCGTTTATTTTGTCCCCTTACAGTTGGACACAAAGATTAACAATAAGGATAAAAGATAAGTGTGTAGGCCCCACCACTTTGAAGGATTTTAAAAGGTAAATTTCTTTCCTTATTTGGTATGTGACAAATTGAGTGGGACATCCATTTAAGCAAAAAAAGACAAAATGAGTGGGGACAAAGGGAGTATAATAATGTTAATATATTAGATTTTCAAGTACAAAAACAGGAATATATTTAGGAATAACAGTGACAAATAGGAGTATTACATTTTAAACATTACGAAAAAAAACAGGTACACAATATATTTTACGGAAGCATAATATATATATTTGTGGGGTTCTAAAACTGATTTTCTATTATAAAGAATGATACTAAAAAAATTATTTTTTTTTACATACATTTAAGGTTGAAAACGGGGGAAAATTAGTTAGGAGCTTAGGTTGCACATAAGAAATACAAAGCAGTGTAATATTAAAAATAAATAATCACAAACGGTCAACTTTACTTTGAAAATCGAAATGCAAAGGTTCATAGTGATTATTAACCAAGAAATAGCTAAAAGTTACAGACCTAATATCCACTTTGATGGTTTTAGCGGGAAAATGGCACAATTGATAATTTTAGTCTCAACTCCCCTTTTTAGTATCTTCTTTATAATAGGAGATTTGATTGTAAGCACCACAACCATCTACATGCTTGTGTGGATTTTTTTTCTATTTTTCATTGATATTTATCTAAAATCTAAAAAATTCAATAGATATATGTCTTACTTTCCACGCCAAGATTTAAAGCAAAGTTGAAATCAAGGAATCAATTTTAGAATGACAACCAATGATTAAAAACCCCATTTTTAAAATTAGTTGTTTTTCGGCAAGTTTCAACTAATTTTTGAATGACAATATATTACAAATTTTCAATTTCATACTTATATGTCTTCTCATACTCTTCATGCGTCTTCCCACTTCCAAGTGCATAACAAGGGTAAGATTAATTGTAATTTTTCTTTTTTTCAATTTGCTAAGCATTTCAAATTCATTGATTGAATCTTTATAGCTTCATCTTCAGCTCATAATTCGATGGCTCAGGCCCCGCTGTTTTCCGCCGTTGGAATGGCGGTGAGCAGTACCTTAGATTCTTCGGAAAAGTAATACAAGTTTCATATGCTAATAATGATGAATGACCAAAAAGATTGTAGCATTTGATTTCATATATTAAGATATATTGTGCAATCCCAATGTCATTACGTGGAATTTCTTCATGATCTTATATTGTTTCGATCCGTTGCTTTTCTTTCCAACTCAAGTAATTTATTATTTCTCTTTATTTACAATTCCCTTTTGTTTCAACTAATTCTTTAGGCATCAGACATTAGTTTATGAGGATGATTTGAAGGTAAAAATCATGTTGAGATTGATGCAGATCATGATGATATATGAGCTATTTAAAAGAGAAACAACTTGTATTGAACATCGTTGTGCCGATTACAATTCATCATTAATCTTACAAAGCTTTATTTTACACACATTCTACCTTTTCTTTATATATCAAATTTATAGAATTCGTGTTGCAATTACTGACATCATTATATCTTCTTCTATTAGGAGAACTTTGGATTCAAAAAGATATTCTTATATTTTATCCATATATATTTATATTCTAAAACAATATATATTGACGTATCTATTGGCATAAATATAGAATAGTTCTTTATATATCAAATTTGTAGAATTCGTGTTGCAAATACTGACATCATTATATCTTCTTCTATTAGGAGAACTTTAGATTCAAAAAGAAATTTTCTTATATTGTATCCATATATATTTATATTCTAAAACAATATATATTGACGTATCTATTGGCATAAATATAGAATAGTTCATTTTATTATGAACGTATCTATGACAGTCTTTTCCTCTTATGACTGCTCATCGAACAAAATTTCTCAAATGCACAAGTGGGATCCCATCGATGTGGGAATGCATCCAGTATTACATCTTTTTTGATTGATTCTTTGATTAGATGTTGGATAGCAACTATAATATGATTAGTTTCATTGTATTTCTGCAAATGTTCTATATTTATGTACGTACTGATATATTCCATATTACCATCTTAATGATTTAGTAACATCAATTAATTTAAGAATGTATGTTGCAGATTGAGAGAGGTTGAGACAATCATGCTTCTGAAACTCTTAACTAATAAATTTAGATTAGTCGGGATTCTCGAGATAAAATTGATCTCATGTATTTTATCATCTTTTTTTGTAAGTATTTTATTGATTCTATTTTTTGGGATATGTACCTATATATTTAGTCTAAAAGATTTGACCAAGATTCTACATGAGACGATCCTTCGTACCACTTATTCGTGAAAAGACTATTCTTTCATATAACACTTTTGAGATATGTACTTATATATTTAATCTAAAGGATTTGACCAAGATTCTACATGAGACGATCCTTCGTACCACTTATTCGCAACGAGGCTATTCGTTCATATAACACTTATTTACAATGAGATCACCTTTTATATTGTAATTGTCACAACCCGTTTTCAGGATGTGTGAAAACGACGAACATTCATTGGGCAGTGAGGTGAAACCTCGAATATGAAACATAACTCAACTAGGTAACATGCTCGGAAACAAGGGAATATAGATTGAAAATGATAACAAATAGAACATGCCTTCAATTCTAATCTCAAACAACGAGCATAAATAAATAATTTAGGTGTCGAAAACAATTGAAGCAATATAATCCAAGTTAAATAGAATAAAAAAAGAAGTACGGGAATAGTTTCGAGCATTAAGCTCATTGTATCGACACAACGTCAAGTATTATAATTCGAATAAATAAACAAGTTTGTTTATCATGCAGCGATATAACGTCTCAAGTCCCACAACTACATATATGAAGATATGCAATTGCAAGCTTAAACCAAAAGAAGACTCGACTCCAAACACCGCCGAGCATCTTCCGCCACCATTATCCATGCTAACCTGCACGTTTAGAAATACATACAGGGTTGAGTACTTCGTACTCAGTGAACACATGCCAAAATAATTTAAACTTTGCTCGATAGAGCTATATAATTGAACTTGCATTGCCACTGCATCACAAGTGTTAGTACAGTTTTAAAACATTTAACTTGTGTATGCAAAATCATTTTCTTTTCTTGAAACGACTGCGCAGTCAACATATATAATTTGAATAGCAGGTATGAATCAATATATCACATAGTCTCGTGTGTCAGGAAGTAGGCCTCTATCTCAAACGTTGTGCCGGCCCAACCGAAGCAAGGCACAATCACGTCAAGCAATTAATAACAACATGTGTGTTCCTGTCTCACACAGGATGATAATAACTCAAGTAGATGATTAGACATACAAAAACTCAGATAATATGGCAAGTCAATTAATTTCAAAACTCACATAATATGATAATAATAATCACATTCATCACTTTGTTTTCGGTTAAAAAGCCCACCTGACTGCAAAAGGGGTTTGTCGGGTTAGCTGCTTTCCTTCTTCGCACTCACTTCTCGGTCCCGCTCGTTCCTTCAAAATAATATCTTATAAGGGCGAGACTACTTACTCGAAAACGTAACGAACTTTAACGCTCGGCTGAACGACTCCTACTTGACTCGAATTTCTTAACTTATCTTGACTTATTTAACTCGATCTTTCTCGGTTTCTCGAATCTTCCCAATTACTAAACTTTCTTAAAAAAATAACAAACAATTTCTTTCTTCTATTTCTCCATTTCTTACTATCATTAATCTCATCTTCCATCTTCAAATCTAACTAAGAACATCAACAAACCAATACTTAAATTTTTACTAAAAATTTCGGTTCACACACATATATATATCATCATTTTTCTCATTCAATTACATAAATTGAAACTCTTAGATCATATTCTAAAACACAAATCTAACACTAAATCATGCTTGAATCATCATTCATCAATATGAAAACTCCTAAAAATCCTCAAATTTTCGGTACATACATACATATATTCATCTCAATTTTTCTCATTCAATCAAACACATGGATACTCTTAGATCATTCCTTAGAACACAAAACTAGCATCCAAATCATGATCAAGACAAAAGCATAAAAATCCCTATTTTTAGGCATAGAAATCAGTAGGAATAGGGCTTTGATGATCAAAATTTTAACTTCCATTCTCATGCGCAAATTCATGTTAGAATCGATTTCTAGACTCTAAAAACAACTAAGATGATCACTCATTCAAGGCATGAGGGTGCCGAAAATTAAAGGGAAGGAAGAGAGGGTGATCTTAGTCTAGAAATGATCACAAGAATGAGGGGATTGAGAATACCTCGTCAGATCGCTCGTTGGATGATCGGTAATGAAATTCCTCGCAACTTTAAAGCTTGGGAGCTTGGTCTTCAATGGAGGAATTCATGGTGTGTGTATGTGCGTGTCTTGGCCGAGAGAGAGAAAAAAGAGAGGGAGGGAGGTCGGTGGAGAGAGAGGAGAGAAAGAGAGTTGGAGAGAAATAATTTTAGAGAGAGAGAGAGAGAGAGCGTCTAAGAGAGTGAGAGTTTGTGAGAGTAGGATAGATTTAAATTAGGAATTAGTTGCACCTGATAAAAAATGTGATATAAATTTCGCTGGAAGAAAAATTTATCCGGTGCAATTTAACCATATTTTCTCATTAAACTCTCAAACGGATTAAAACTCACCACGACTCTTTCTCGACGTCGGAAAACTCTCTACTTCATCTCAAACTTCACCAAATAAATCAAGAAATCCAGAAATCAAACTTTCAAATTGAAATTCCGAGAAACGGAGAAAAAGTCGGAATTCACTATTCATATTAGGGTTTTCTGGACGTTCAAGTGAATTTTCTCTCGGATGATTTCTGACGACTCTCAAACATATCTCAAATTTCTAAAATTATTTTTAGACTCAAAAGACACTAATTAGATAAAATTCGGAAAAGTTCGATGAATAGTGATTACTCGAGAAAAGTTACTATTCATCCAAAAACGAAACTTCTCAGAATTTTTCGAAATTGAAACTCAAACTCAAACTCACATAATCATGCTCAATCAATTCATCACACAATTGATTCAAATAAACGAAACGATAAAAGTCAAGTAAAGTCATTCAAGGGGGTTTTAGTAATTTCCCGCGAAAATTTCTTTTCTCGGAAATTTTTATCACACAAGGGCACATAATTAAGGCACATAAACTCATTTAAGACGAATTTAACGACTTATAAAAGATCGGGGTATTACCGTAATGATTTGATGAATTTGTATATCACTTTGAAAAGGTATTTTCTAAAAAATAAATAATCGAACTATTCTTAAAAAAAATATACTTATAAGTTACAAAGTAAAGTGACCCCTTCAATAAATTCTACACGAAATGATTCTTCATGTTTTAATGATTTGACGAATATATCAATTTGAATTTAGAATTTTTCAAAATCAATTGATTCTTCCTAAATTGTAGGACTAGGGTTTAGCTTCAAACAAGAAAAATGGAAATTGAGGAGAAGAGAGGTAATTAAGAAAAGAGAATATTTTTCAAATTGCAAGTTTATTATGCACTGATAATTTACTTTTGTCCATTACGATTGAGTTGACAAATAAATAGAAAAAATGAGAAGAAAGATTAAATTAGATTAGGAAAACTTGAAAAGCTATTTTCTCAATTAATTGAAAATAATTGATGTGGTGAGATATGAAGAATTATATATATTAAAGAAATGCTTGATGGGTAATAGCACAAAAATTCAAGAGTTTAGATGCATTTCTATTTTATTTTCTAAATTCAATATCTTCTAGATAATATTTTTTTATTATAAATAATTTTTAAAAATTATACTCTCGATTATATTACTGTAAACTGAAATAACTATGTTTTGTAGTTTTCTTTAAATTAATACATAAATACTGATGCTCTATTGAAAGATAAATAGTAGTATGACTTTGATCTATAATCTACAATAGCAATTTCAGTATAAATTTTATACACGAGACGATCCTCCATGTGACAACAAAGTAAAGTCACCCCAGGTAAGAGATTCTACACGAGACGATCCTCCACGTGACAGCAAAGTAAAGTCACCCCAGGTAAGAGATTCTACATGAGACGATCCTTCGTAGCACTTATTCACAACGAGACTATCCTCCATGTGACAACAAAGTAAAGTCACCCCAAGTAAAAGATTTTTATACGAGACGATTCTTCATAGCACTTATTCGCAACGAAACTATCATCCATGTGATAGCAAAGTGAACTCACCCAAGTAAAAGATTCCACACGAGATGATCCTACTTAGCACTTATTCGCAACGAGACGATCCTACATGTGACAACAAAGTTAGTCACCCCAGGCAAAAGATTCTCCACGAGACGATCCTTCGTAGCACTTATTTGCAACGAGACTATCCTTTCATATAACACTTATTTACAATGAGACCACCTTTTGTATTGTAATGATTTGACGAATATATTACATTGAAAAAGTATTTCTAAAAAATAATAGAACTATTTTCTAAAAAAACTATACCTATAAGTTACAAAGTAAAGTGACCCCTTCAATAAATTCTACACGAGACGATCCTTCATGTTGTAATGATTTGACGAATATATCAATTTGAAAAAGTATTTTCTAAGAAATAAACAATAGAACTAATTTTTATAACCTTATAAGTTATAAAGTAAAATGACCTCTTCAATAAATTCTAAACGAGATGATTCTCCATGTGACATAAATTTTAATTTACTTTGTATTTTTTTATATAGATATTATAATTTAATGTTGATTTTATAGTTCAAATTTTATGGAGCAAGGGCGTATGCAAAGCTTCTGCAATAGCTTCTCCATATTCAAGTATACTAGCTCTTTGGTGGTGGTATATGGGTGAGAATGAAGCATCATCAAGGAATGAGACATGTGATCAGATGCCAAAGAGAAATGCATGAAACGATTCATGGTAGATTTTGTTATTGTATTTGTTTCAATAAAATTATATATTGATATTCTTATTTTAATTATATTATCTATTATTTATAAATTTTATAATTAATGTTTACTTTATTGTATTTGAAAATTTTCAAGTTTAGGGTAGGTATAGGTAGTAAAAGTTTTTTCTTTTGTTAAGTTTGGAACGAGTATGCAGAGAAAAATTAGGATTTGAGTTCTGAATGATATGAGTTCGATGATTTTAGATAGAAATTAGATACAAGTGCACGAAAAATGTTATCTATCCTTAATCAATTACTATTATAATTTGATAGTTGTGTAACACTACTTCGAATACATTGTTATTTAGTGTAAAATATAAATTATTAAATTTATACTAATATATTATAATGTTAAGTGATACTGTCGAACGGTTGTTCGACGAGCTACACACTAGTAGTATAGATATATATTGAGTATCCATTTTGATACGAGCAACATAGTTTGGTGACTGTTATGAAATATTGAAATTAACCCCAATATGTGAGGGTATACTAAATTTAGATTGAGCTGTCAGTATATATATCTGACATTATGCAATTAGTGCATACAATTTCAATAAACATAAGAATATAGAGTTTGCCAATAATTACTAAGAGTAATAAATAATATATGGTGTATAGTGGCTTGTATGACGTATAGTATTGCTTGTGTAACAATCAACTATTAATAAAAATATTGTGTAGTTTATTACTTTATACCACGTAAAAATGAAAATATTACAAAAAATATTTTCATCCCTGTCATAAAATATGACAGAAATTCAATTTCCCAATTGAAAGCTATACTTTTTGGTTGATTAAAAAAATACGAAAGCTCAATCGAAATATGGATTTATTGGCCGAAAAATAATTTGTATTAATCGGAGAGTTATTTTATCATTTGATTATTTCCGTTGAGAAAATTACAATGTTTGTATATGCTTTCGAAATTGCTCCATATATTTTCTGGTTGAAAAACTTTATCACAAGTACACTGCGTAAGAAACTTTCATATCATCATCAAATCTTGTGATGGACACTTTTGTCCTTCACACTAAATATAAATAAATGTTAATAAAAAAAAGTAGACATACGGTACATATCCATTACTACTAATTTAGATGGAGTAGTACACAATTTAGTGACGACGATGTACATACAAATACTGTTGCCAACAGTTCCTTTTAATTGCAGACTGTTACGCGTACAAAAATACTATGAAAATACATTAATTGCAAGATTTTAATTTAAAATATTTTCTCTCTAAAATAAACAATAATTTCCCATTTTAGCCACTAATCAAGATTTTCTCTCTCTCTCTCTCTCTCTTAAAAGCATAAAGATCTGAGGTCATTTTCTCCCTCATAACACTACCTTCAAATTCTCCGCTCAGTGTTATTGCAGTTTGCAGGTATGTTACCGCCATGTTCTTCGTTTTACTCCAATTTAATCCCTACTGTTCTCCCCATCCCCCTCTAATCAAGTTTCAATCTTTTTTATCCATGTAAAATTTTCTGATCTACCGATCTCGATCCATTTGAGGTGAATTGGTATTTTGTTATTTGATCGAGGACAATGAGTGTGTTTTTTTCGTGTTTATCCTGCTTTTCTTTATTGGTTTATACATTTTCTTCTAAGTCAAGACTTAGAGTCTGCGGTTTTTGTTGGGTTTTGCTTCTATTGGATCAATTGGGATTGCCTATGTTTTGGTCTTTTGCAAGTTGAATTTACTGTATTTGATTTCAAGATCATTTATTTAATTTTATAATTATGTTTTTGGTGTGATTAATTACTGTTGAAGGTTGAATTTTGATTTCTTGATCTGTTTTTCCCGAGTGATTTTAGTTTCTTGAATGAAAAATTATATCTTTGGAGTTTCTTGACTGACTTGTGGTTTATTGTTGCTCGCTTTCCGATTTGAAGCATCTCAACTAAAAATAGGAATCTTAATTTTATATCTACTTTACATTTTTTGCAGGAAAAAGGCTAAATTCTTTAATCTAAGGTCTTTTTCCAATGACAAGCCATTCTTAACAACATATATAACAATAATTGTGAAAACTCGGTGTTTGCTGTTGATCTAAGTTGTATATGCTTAATAAACTGTGCAAATGTTCCTCTTGATGGTGAGTTTGTGGATGATATACTAGTTTTTAATTAAGCTTCTTATCTTCTGCTACAGGAAACGGGATTTGCTTTGTACTTTTTGCTATAGAGGATTTTGCGTATCATGGGTATGGAGGTCGTAGACTCTAAATTAGCATTGGATGTTCGGAGTGAAGCCGATCTCTCAGCTGAAGTTGAAAAAGTCAACATAAAATTTGGCTCTCATGGTGCTGAGGAGCCAGCTAACGGGGAACTAAATAAAGTTTCAGAGTCCAATCTCCCTAAGGATGTGGTTGATGAGTGGCCCGAGCCAACACAGATTCACTCCTTTTACCTTGTTAGGTACCGAGCATTTGAAGACCAGAATCTGAAGGCCAGACTCGATATGGCTGATAAAGATCTGCAGAAAAAGAACCAGGCGCGTTCGCAGATTTTTGAAAAACTGAAGACCAAAAGGGTAAGCTGCAGCACTTTGTGTTTTGTGTGTGAATGATCCCACGAATGATGAATATACTGTATCTAGCTTGTAAAGCGATAGCTGCTGTTGACCTGCAATCTAATAGTATTGTGGTTTGGGAGGTGCACGCGGGGTTAAGACTACAATAGTCTAGTAACTATAGGCTAGTATCGAACAACCTTTTTGATGTTACGCTTATGTAGATTAGTTAAAATTGTAGCATATGGCAACCAAAAAGAATCATTGCTCTAACCACAGTGATATACTCCCTCCGTCCACGAAAATTGTAACAAGTGTTTTGTGGCACGGGCTAATAAAAGTGTGGTAGATGCTAAGTGAGTGGAGAAAAGGGACTACCATTGTGAGTAGAGAAAGAGATTAAAAGTAAGATAGTGGGTGGGGTCATGTCCTACAACGGAAAAAAAGAAAACTAGCTACAATCTTCGTGGACGAACAGAAAAGGAAAACTATCGTGGACGGATGGAGTATGAAATATGATTTGAATAGATTACAATGTGAATTTGTGGGTAGCTGAAGTATTATGCTTAAAATTGGCAATACTATATGGCCTGAAGAATTCTGCGTTAACTTGTTTTTTTATTTTATTATTATTATTATTTTTTTAAATAACTAAAAGGTTCTAGCTAGAGTAAAATGTTATTGTTTCTATATTTATTTTATATTTGCCTCGAATGCTGGACCCCAGAAAAATCGTATGGTATAACCATATTTTTGTAGGAAATTCCTAAAGAAAATTTTCTGGTCATCTCATATACAATATTGTTTCAAGAAGTTAAGCACTCTAAACCAGCCAATTGAAACTGCTTGCTCTCCAAATTTTTGCTTTATTGTATATTCTCGATGTTAGAATAATGACTGTGAAGCTGTTGTGATTATGTTTTGCAGACTGAAAGGGCCGAGGTCAGAACTCAAATACATTCTCTAAGTGTTGAGAACAAACAGTTTAGGTCAGTATTGGACGAAAAGAGAAAAGAAATGGAACCTCTCCAGCAGGCTCTGGGCAAGTTGAGAGGTTCGTCTAATTCTAGAGACAGGGGTTCGGGTATATGTTCATCTGAGGCAGAACTCAATAGTATTGTAAGTCTTCATCGAAATATATTAGTTTAGAAGTTTTATTAGTCTACTCATATCCTTAAGAGGCTAATATTTTCTTTTCCACTGAACTTACTCAGATCAAAAGCTACCAATACCGTATTCAGCATGAAAGCATTCCTCTCAGTGAAGAGAAGCAGATTCTCAGGGAAATTAAACTACTCGAGGGAACGAGGGATAAGGTTATTGCATTTGCTGCTGAGAGGGCAAAGATTCAGGATTCATTGGGGGAAAAGGATGCCATACAGGACCAGGTCAAAGTAAGAAGCTAGTAACAGCCTTTTGTTTTTGTATAATTTATCGTTACCATGTTCCATACTCTATACACCACAACCACTTTGCCTTGCATCGGCTAGTCTCTTAATTCTTACAACCATGCAATTTATAGTTGATAGGAGTGGATCTTGATGGAGTTCGGAAGGAGAAACAGGTTGTCTTTACCAAGATCAAAGAGCTAGATGAAGAAAAGTTGGCTCTAGAGAAGGAGATAAATGCCTTAGAGGAAGAATTGACTGATGTTACACAAAAGAGGGATAAGATTTTTGAGAACATCACTGAAATGAGGAAAAAACGAGATGAAGGGGTATGTTTCCTTTTCTCCTATGTTTTATTACAACCATCTTGCTAACTATGGTTGATATTATAGTACTGATTATGACATACTTGTGTACTTTTAAGTTGTCTGGTTGATGTCAATATAGAGATTTATATTCCATGAAGTGGTCGTTGTTTTTACTTATTAGAAGCAAACTTGTTTTAGGTATTACAGTTCATTGGCAAATGGACGGGGCTTCTCCTAAAATATTTACAACTTGCTCTATCCAATGGTCAGATTATCGTCTCCCGTGTCTTCATGTTCTAGGGATTCCTTTTATGATGAATGTCACGGTCTGCTGTCTGCTTGTTAAATCCAAATGATAACCACAGCCTACACTTGCACTGGCAATGATTCCACTACCATAAGTTGTAGTAAACATTATGTCAAATTTGATAGATAGATTCATATTTACTTGTTCAAGGTAGAAAGCCTCTCTTCTATTCTAGCACTTAATCTGTTAGCTGGCTTTTTCTTAAATAAATACTGGAAAGCTCAAAAGTGAATGGCTGGAAATGATTTAATTTTCTATGAGGTTATCGTGCCATTTTCTTCTCGTCGTTAGATTAAATTTTCTTTTTTCAAGTTATATGTACTTCTCTTTACTATAGGTACATGTCTCTTTCAAATTCATGAATCTTGTTTTATTTGTGTTTTGGGTGTAATTGGGCTTTCTTTTACTTTTTTAGATATCTTTTTAAACTCAGAAGTGTAAGTCTGAAAGTATTCTCCTGGCTCTTTTATGTGAATTTGTGCCCAAATTTACATTTGAAATTGATCATGGAGTCGCGCTTTGACTTGCAGAATTCCCCCTTCTACAATAACCGTAATCTCTTGGCAAAAGCTAAAGTACTTGCAGCGAAAAAGGATATCGATGCTGTGAAGGAGCTTTCAAATACAGAGGTTTGATAATTGTTCTTGAAGCTTAAGTACCAAATTACTTATTCTCCATTTAAGTATGAAGGATTTGGTAGGTGAATTTTCAATCTTCAACCGCGAATCAGTTTAAGGAAGTTTCGATGAGTTCATTCTATTGATGGATTCGACAAATTATTATTGGAATTATTTTATTTCATTCAAGACTCACTTGATAGTTCAAATTCTTTGTCTAAATCCAATTTTAAAATTCTTGACTCAATAATCAAAATATTGATCGACTTCATTTTGCTGCTAGGTTGAGAATTTCATGGCCCTCTGGAATGCTAATAAGGCATTCAGGGCTGACTATGAAAGTAGAATTTTGCAATCTCTTGATCAGAGGCAGTTGAGCAAGGATGGCCGTTTGAGGAACTTCGATGAGAAGCCACTGGTTGTAGTTGAGAGACCCGTTCCAGTCGAGGCTGAGGTTGTCAAAGCAAAAGTCAAAGAAACCCCCAAGGAGGTAGTAGTCCCTCCCACCGAGCAGAAAGGTGGAAAACCAAAGAGTGCTAAGGCCCTCAAAGAAGGAAGCAAGAAAACTGAATCCGCCTTAGAGAAAACTGACCAGGAATACGAACAAGAGGCCCCTCCTCCCGAGAAAGTGCAAAAGGATACTGCTCGTCAAGAAGTTGATGAGAAGAAGTTGAAGGAGCTGAAGAAGGAGGAAGAGATGGCCAAGCGTAATATGGCGGAGGAGAGGAAGCGGAAGCTGGCGGAGAAGGCAGCTGCGAAAGCAGCAATAAAAGCTCAGAAGGAAGCCGAGAAGAAGCTCAAAGAACGATCTCTTTTCTTTTGCTTTCACTTTTTTCAATTATATTTCCCTTCACGACTCCTCGACTTACAGTTTTTTGTCACGATCTATGCAGGAGCGTGAGAAGAGGGCGAAGAAGAAGAGTGGTGGTGGAGCAGCTGCTGCTGTGGAGTCGGAAGAAGCAAGTGAGACTGTTGCTGAGGATGCTGAGGCGGAGAAGGTGGAGGAGAAAGTTGAAATGCCAGTGGCACAAAAGAGCAAGGAGCGGAAAGAGAGCACCGTGAGGCAGAGAGGACGTGCTAGGGGTCAAGATTCACTTCCGAAAGCTATACTGAAACGTAAGAAGGCGACGAACTACTGGATCTGGGCTGCTCCTGCTGCTGCTTTGGTGGTGATTTTGCTTATGGTGGTTGGCTATAGCTATCTTAGTTGAGGCAGAGTATTTAGAACATGATAAATGAGAAACTCCCCTTTTTGAGTTGATGTTCTTTCCCCATATTTTCTTGTTGTAGCATGTTTTGAAAGACTGGTGAGACACTACTTGGAACATGTAATGTTTGTAGAACAGTTTGGTCTTAACTTTTACTACACAGAAATTACAGTTTCTTTTATATTTTATAGTACTATAATAGTACTTGGTTTAGGGATTGATGAAGATATTCTGTTGTCGCTACTCGAGGTGCGCCTCTGAGAGCATCCACAACATTGGAGGTTTAAGCCCTAGGGGAGTATTTTTTATTAGTATTTAGTGCAGTCTCAATGATTGATAGCTATAGGATGTAAGTGATTTACAATGGTAGAGTTTTAAGTAGCAAATATACCCTCAGCGTAGACATTCAAACACAAATATAACCCCCAATTAAACGTCAGGTGCTGTTAGAAGAAACGTCAGGAATCTGTAGAAGAAATATCGATGGAGTCGTCGGAGCTCGTCGGAGCCGGGGTGTTGGCTCTTCTTCTTGGATTTGGCAGTTTTTTTTTTTTTTTTTTCGGGGGGGGGGGGGGGGGGGAGGGGGAGAAAAGGTTTTATGGCATTGGTATGTGATTGTAAACTTTTCTCTTTCACTCACACATGAATCAAGCTTTTACTAACACCAAGATTACCTGCCATTACTCTCAATGATGACCTTTGTAGGACTGAGAGATTTTTTACTTTATTTTCATCAATACTCGATTTATCTGGACGTGTTGATCATTTTTCATTGATTTTACATGGACAAAGATTCCCTGACTTTGCTGAGCTGCTGCTGCTTTCCATATTTTTCAAATGGTCTTCAAATCTAGCTTGTACACCTCTGATGCCTCCTTTTTTTGCTTCCCAGTTTAGTTTCCCGTTGTTGTTGTACTGGAGCAACCACTGTGCAACAATGTTTCACTCGTCATCAGTTAATTTTAGCTTACTTCGTGGATCCAGCATATTTTTCTAGTATTTGTAGTTATTGCTTTAAGGGTTGTAATGAAAGAATATGGCTTTAAGGCTATATTTGTGGATGTTTTGTGGGGGGTTAGGCGATGTTTAAATTTCGCCCCTACAAATTTTAATCACATCAGTCATTCTTACCAAAAATTCATTCAATGAAAAGTTATATATTCCCTCCAAAATTTTCGGCAAGCATTGTGTGTGTTTGTTTATTTAATGTTTGATGAATGACTTGGAATAGATTTGTATAATTGTGTTTTTTAACTTATCTGTTTTTTTAATCACAAAGTAAAAAAGCACCAACCATTAATTTATTTCAAATTAGATGAAATTAATTCTCGCACTAATTTTTTTTTTATTCAATCAATTTAATTTATGTTTGGTATCACATGAATCAATTTGTTATTCAATGTCTTATCCACACGAGATGGGCAGCAAAAAGCAACAATAATTAACAAAGTTAATTAAGTCATTAACAATACCATTACAATTCAACTTTAACCCCATTTAAAATAACTTTACCAATTTTTTTAATCTTCGTGTCAGCACCCAAATGAAGCATTATATTATGGACGGATGGAGTATATATTTATAATCAAATATACTTTGGAATTCTAGAAATATTTGGCCTAGAAAGCATATTACATGATATTTAAGTTTACATGTTAGAAAATGCTACTCTTTCGGGGTCTCACCCATTTTGTTAGTAGACCTTCAAACGTTTGATTTTAAAGACTCCACCCCTGAATTATTTTAAAAATGTGGTATAAATCGGTTTAATCTTTAAATGGGGGCGAAAGAACTATTAATGACCGGACCTATTTATACCATTTTAAATGTTGAGGTGAAAATCAAAAATTAAGAATCTAATAGCAAAATGAATAAGACCCTATATAGCTGTATTAGCAACCTTAAACAAAAGATGTGGAGAGGATTTTTAATTGAAATACACAAGTCTCTCGTTAATTAGTTCTAATTAAGATTTACTAAATTCAAACCCTAAGTATATTCATTATCCCAAATTATCCTCTAATTTATTTAATTACGGTGAGGTTGGCTGCACACAAGTTTTTGCCTTGTTTGAAGGAGTCATCCATTCTCCTTTAAATTTACTTCATATGCATACTGTATTAATATCGTCTCTATTCACATCAGCCTAAGGTTTTTACAAAATTCAGTCCAAATCGGGCTGACTGCCAAATTTGATACGGGTCGGGTTTGTCCGAACAAATAGTAATCGACGGCAAAAATGTGGGCGATACGCGCCTCGGCCATGGCTGCCGCCGCTGGCGGTTCCATCAGAAGGGCAATTCCTTCATCTCAATCTCTTCGTTCGATTAATCTCATTAGCTTCACAACTTCCCGTCTCATCACTCCTTTCACTTCCTCAGGTTCGTCTCTCTTCTCTCTTTTTTTTCGCTAATTTTTATCAGTAGCATAGATTGCTCTACTTTAATGTTTTGAAACCTTTTGAGGTGGCCGTTTTCCGGAATAGTAGGAGGTATTTGTAGATAAATTTTCCTAGTTTATTTGTATAAGCTTCAAGAAAATTTGAATTATGAATCGCCATTATCGATTTTGGTTTATGATTTTTCGATGCGAAACATTTCCTAATGAGAAATAAGATGTAGTATGTTGGGCTGATGCAGTGACGTCTTGAATTGTAACCTGCAGCGTTAAACTGTGTTTTTTGAGTGTGTGTGCTGGCTTTGCTTTCTTCATTCTTGTTTGTTGCTTGTAACTGACCGGTTGGTTCATCGAAACCAAATTTGTCCTAAAAACTCACTCACGGGAATCGGTTAAAGCAGAACAGAAAAGCCAAAAAACGGATTTCAAGGGACCGAATCCATTTTTTTTTCCAAACAAACCAACCCTTAGTCATTAATCATCGGAGGGAAACTTACTAAGTGATAACTTTCAAATTCAGAGAAACCCTGAATTAATAAAAATGGGCAATCCTGAGCCAAATCCTGTAATGCTGCTACCTAAAATAAAGATTTCTCTCATTGATGCTAGCGTTTGCATTTTGTAGATGAGTTTTATTTAAGTTTTATTTCAATCACAGTTGTTGATGCTCTTGTAACGCAGCTCTGGAAATTTGCACCCCATCGCAGGCTGTTAAGGGAGAAGCCGACGTTCTCCTTAAGGGAGTGGTAGATAAGGATACGGTCGAAGATGTCAAGAGAATTCTTGAAATGGTACACATACTTTAGTGTTACGTTATTGTGCTTGTGTACTGTGTAGATCTCACTGTCTGTTGTTCCTTTCTTCACATGTCTTAGGCAAACCGGGCCTCATTGAGGCGAGAAATCTTACATACCGACTTTCTTACACCTCCTGTGCTGAAAGAAGCAATGATTGCTCTAGAAAAGATTGCCGACATCAAGATGGTTGCTCAGGGAGGATATCCAGAGGTTTGGAGTCTTTAACTTTTTTGTTTTGAGATTCTTGTTATGGTTAGTCATCTTGCAATTATATGCTTTTATATCCAAAACGTTTTAGGCTGAGCGCCGCCGCCTCTCAGTTGGACATCCGGACGTATTAACATCTGATCCCGACATAGTTGCAGCAATGAGGTAGCTAATTCACATACCTGCCTGTTAAGTTTTGGTTGCTGTTATACCACTCTCTATGAAAATCATTGCGACTTGCCCTCTTGTGTGAGTATAGAATGGGCTCTTATTCTGATGGTGAAATTTGTTTTGATTATCAGCATCTCAGGGAATTTTGGATTCGGACCTTGTAGTCATGGTGACTTCCTCGGGTCAATCCTTGGAACTGGGATAGTGAGAGATAAGCTAGGAGACATTTTATTGCAGGTAGGTATAAATATCAACAGACTTGGTTTAAACTGATTTTGGCTTCAAGCATCTTAGAGTGGATTTTATCCATTCGTTCCAGCATAATTACTTTAATTTCATGCAAAAACCCTTCTGGGGCACTTCTTTTTGTTGGACGAAAACTTCAGTAGCAATAACTGGTATGCACATTTATATCATATTGTGCAACCATTTCGAACTAGCTAACTGATATGAAGAAGTAGATTCATATTTAACCATTCGTTAGATGGTGGTGATGCAAGTCTCAGTTTTCTTTGGAGACGCTTCTATATGAAGAATTTCTTTATACAATCCCATTATAATTTTTGACTACCATTTCATGAGAGTTGAGCATTCATGATATATTTTGATTTTTCAAACTTACAGTTAATTTTGCACATCAGCGAATCATTTGTATCAGCAGTTATACATTGTACTTGTAAGTGATCAATAATTTATGGTTGTGTAGGGAGAAAAGGGGGCCCAATTTCTTGTTGTTCCAGAACTTGTTGACTTCCTCATGTCCTCGTTGGACAAGGTAACTCTCCTGTTTAACGCAATGCTTCATTAGGTATATAAGTATATTATGTCATATGGTGATTAGTAAATTTATATTTTGGTTTGAATTCTTTGTTCACAAAGTAAACCAACTTCCTCGTTCTCCTATACTTGTGGACAAATTATTCTTCCTTGTTACATTTCCTGTCAAAACCAAGAATATTAACCTACTTCTTGTAAATTTAAGGGCAAATACCGTATATTGTCACAGCATTTGCCAATTTTGCAATATTGTCGCAATGTTCAAAACTTGACAAATTTATACATTGCGTTTCAGTATAGTTGCAATAATATCATGAAGTCCAAATTCACTTATTGGATAGTTTGTGTTTTGGTGATTTGGTGGTGCAAAAATGTTGTTTTTTGGTGATCTGTATTGTGTCGTTCCCAAGGATTCGATATCCACCTTATTCTTGTCCATTGTCGAAGAGAGATAAGAATATATTTTTGGGTTTAAAGATATTATTGCAAAAGTGTTGAAACGTTATGTATAAATTTGTCGAATTTTAAATGCTATGACATTATATTACAAAACACCAGCTAAACGTTGTGACAATATATGATATTTTGCCTAAATTTTACCTTTCTGATGTCAACAACTTTTAGCTAGGTTCCGTGTACGAGTGAAGAGTGACCTCGATGTTTTGACTTGAGCTACTTAACTTGGGAGGATGTTCTTGAAATGCACGCTTCTATTCTACTAAAACTAAAACGTTGAGTTGAAATCCTAGAGAACATTGATGCACCTTATATTTAAATGTTAGCTAAAAGTTGTCAATTTGCAGGTGAGAAATGTTTCTGTCACCTGTAAAAAGATACCACTGCTTGCTCTTGAATACCAGCCGCCAAGGTGGTTATTGTGCATATGTTTAACTTTATCGACAATTTCTCTTGGAATCATACAGTGACATTATGTCAACTAATCCGTAGGACCAAGCCTTTGAAAACTGTGGAAAAATCTCAGCGGCTCGATGCCATAGCTAGTGCGGGTTTCAAAATGTCACGATCTAAAATGGCTGATTTGATCAGGTATCACATCCTTCTCTCATCTTCTCACGTGTAGTCCAATCAAAGCTGGTGACACATTGAATTTATGTGTTTATGTGTTAATCATGCATTTTAATGCAAAACCATTCTTTATCTGAGTTATATATACATATATATACCTGATTCCTCCATATTGGGTGTCAAATAGAAACTTTCATGCTGAATTTGAATCATTTGAGAACATCACGTGCGACATCACAAACTAATCGAACTGACTTTGATTGTTGATGTTGAAGCAACGGAGACGTGCGTGTCAACTGGGCCACTGTAACGAAAAGCAATACTACTCTGAAGGCAGGAGACATAATCTCTGTTAGTGGTAAAGGAAGACTAAAGGTTAGTAGTCTCTTGATGCTATACTGTTGCAGCATTTTTTCTTCTCGTTTATCGCGATTATCTTCTGAAATTGCGTTCTAAAACTGTTCTCGTGTTCCATTCATACATCAGTCATAATATTGGGTGCAATCATACATATTAGTAGTATGTTTTGAGTTGATTGATTAAACTTCACACTTAATTAACTAAAAACAATATAGACAAATGGAAATGGCAAAATTTGCTTATCACATGCATATAAAATTGACAAACTTACAACTTATTACTTCAAAAATGTAGAAACAACTACAAATTAGTTAAAAAAAACCGGCCGGTTACACGGTTTGTCAAAACCTTACCGCTGCACCCGATTTCACAGTTGTTCTAACATTTTTCTCCAGTTATGGTTATTCAACTGTTCGGGTTCATGCTCTTTACTCAGACTCAACAGTTTTTCGTAATCGTTGAACACGTATAGTGGTGATGTACAAGACACTCATTTTCTTCAGGTTGTAGAAATAAACACTACAAGGAAGGAGAAGTATGCAGTCGAGCTCATTCTCTTTCTTTGATCATCTCTGTGTTTAACCAAATGAAATGCATTCAATCTCATAACAATGATTATATAAATCATTCTTCAATTTTACTCTACATTTTCTATTTGTAATTTATTATATTTGTTCATTCATTTATTCATATGGTGATCACATCATCTGCTATAACGGATGCAAGAAAGATTGATTGATTCGAATTCGATTTCGATTAATAAGAAGACGAAAGTTACGTGGTTCGCTAACAACAATGTTATGATTATAGAAAATCATTGTAGGAGACTTGGTTAGTGGAGCGACATCTCATAATAATAGAAAATCATGCGCTCGAATCTGACAAATGTGGTTATTATCTTAAAGAAATGTAAATAAAACTCCACCAACACCACATTGATAATCATAAGTAGCTTCAACAGATATAAATTATTCAACTGATACCTAGCTCTTGCTTGAATAATTTTATAACTTAAGAGTCAACATATTTACTTTAAAATATATACCTAAGCAAGAATCTTTAGACTGGTTCAGTACTGCTTAATAATTTTGTAGTACAATTAGTAGTAACCTCCCTTGTTTGTTACTGCCTACAATGCTAATTAATACAGGATTTGTCTGTAATCTTATTATTATAAGTAGTTTAATTAACTTATAAAATCATAATATGTTTATAGTTTGACAGCCGTAAAGCATGCCCTGTGAGAAGTTCATGAACAGGAGAGGTTATCTTTTTTATTTTATTATTACAAATCCCTAGTTTTCTGGGACTTTATAGACTTATAGTCCAACAAAATTAAATTAGTAGTACATATTAGATTTAATCTAAAAAGAAATTATCCTAGTAAAAAGTTAAATGTTTTTATGGGCCCCGGCTGTAGATAATTTTTTTTTTTTTTGAAAAGGGTAATTTATTTTCTAATGGAATAGTATTACTTTTAGTTAAAGTAACAGCATGATCTCTGACTCGGTATGATTTTTGAACCTATAATTAGAAAATATATGTTTCTACTTTACTTTGAACATGCATTGTGCTAATTAAATATTGATAGTTAGGAAAATTTTCAGATGCTCCGCATAACTTTATTGTTCCATTTGCACTGTTTGAAAAAGGATATAACTAAATTATAAACTTTTGTAATTTTTTTTTCTTAATTTATTCTGGTTGTGATTTAGAGAATGAGTAGTGGGGTTTACGATCCCCTGCATGAGTCAGCTAGAGAAAGAAGAAGAAGAAGAACGGAGAGGATGAAGAAGAACAAAGCGAAAGGAAGAAAACAAAGACGAAGACAAAGTCTGCGGCCAGGCAGTTTCTATTTTGTGTAGATAGGGTTTAGATATTTAGGTTATACTATATGTTTGCTTAATTTTTTTATTTAATAATGGGTAGTGGTATTTGGACACATTATATCCAATCACAACGTGACAAAATAAGAACTTTACCGAAGTATCTAAAAATTATGTGTCTTGTTTGTAGATTTTACCGAAGTATCTAAAAATTTAATTGGCATAAAATGTCATTTTGGCTACCTAAAACTTAAAAGAAGAATGTAACTTACCACATGAATAGTAACCATTCCACAACTGTAATTGGATTATGGGACAATTTTGTTAGAGCATGAGCATCAATATCGGTGGGCTCATACACTAGCTCGAGCCAGGTTTTGGATGAGCCAATCTGATTATGAGCTAAGGGTGGACAAGGCTGGTCCTACGGCTGACGAGGTCCTAGGCGAAATTAAAAATAAATGGGCCCTCATAATTTTTTTTTTAATATATCAAGATCCTTATTTGATGAAATACATTTAAACATTAATAGATAAAATATTTGAAACTGCAAAAAGATTGTCAATTTTATGACAAAATTCACAACCCATAAAAGTTGAATTTTATTATACTTTCACCTTTTATCAACAATCACAATCCAACTTTCTTCCAAAACAACAATATCATAAAGTAAAAACCAACAAAAAAAATGAAAAAAAGAAAGAGGAAAAGTGATCCACCATTTTCTTTCCTTTCAACTTTTGAGAACCAAACTTTTGCTTATTAGGAGCCATCTTGTATAAAAGAAAAATAAAAACAATAGATGGTGGGGTAATGGTGCAGCATAGTAATTATCTGAAATTTCCTATCAACTATCATCTATCATATTCTATAGTGGAATCAAATTTGAATGAAACTAATCGAGATAATCAATTCGATTTTTGCCCACCCTAAATTAACATATATCTACTATAATTACATAAATATATACACAATAGCTTTGAAGCAATGGAGAAAAGAAAACATACCATAAAATTCTATGGGAAATTGAAAAGAGAACTTTGTCAAATTGTATCTCCTGATTTCTTCGATGTTCTCTCTCTGCAAGGCTGATTCTCATTCGATGTTCTTTTCGATGTTCTGTCGATTCTCATTCGATCTTCTCTTCCCTTTTCTTTGATGTTCTCTTCACTTTTCTTATTGTTATTAAATTTTTTTGTATAGTATGGAAAAAAAAAAAAAACAATTGGGTCTCAATATTTTTGGGCCCAAGGCAGCAGCCTCTTGGACCTATAGTCAGGTCCGACCCTGAGGGTGGATGAGCTCGCTCATCCTATCGCGTCCGGCTCATCGACAAATTATGTGGCCAACGTCTCGTCGGCCACAGCAACGGTTCGCCAGCATCGGCAACGACTATTTTTTGTTGTTATTCTTTATTTCATCTATATGAATCACTCGTTCCCTTAACAATTTTTACACCATTTCGAACAAATTCCTCTCAATTTCCTCTTATATCTTTTCAAATCACTCTCTTCATTCATCTACACGAATTTCTTCTTCATTCATCCATCATTTCTCACCAAATGGATCTCAACAATCCGGATAATTACTCGCCAAATTGGTGCGGCAATCTCTCGGGGCCGTACTATTCACCGGGGCTCGACCAAATCAACTTGAACAAAGATTTCAAGCCCCACGCTGTCGAAGAACAAGGCTCGGCTAACCCTAAGCCGACAATAGCACGAGGCAAGAAGGCATCGACGAAGGGGAAGGAAAAAAAAACGGCGACGGGGAGCCAAGGTAGCGGCCAAAGTGTCATTGGTAAACACCCCAAGAAATTGACCTCTTCGCCCGAATTTGGATCGAGAAAAGGAACGATGTCCTCTGTAGTATCAATCAAAAATACGATGTGTATTGGGGGAGGATGCTTGATTGGATCAACGCCCTCATGCACGAGCGGGTCACGCTTCGACAAGTGAAAAGTCATTGGTTGCGTGAGCAATGAGGTGAAGCTTTGGGAGGCCCCATGGGTCACTCGAGATGGCCAAGCGGCCATAACAATGGCATGCTGAGGGAGAAGACCCAAGAATTGTTTATCTATAGAAACAAGGGTGTTGCATTCAAGTGGTGGAATGCGTGGAAAATTCTTCGACAAAATCGCAAGTTCAAATCATTGTATCTTGAGGGCAACGTTCATGCATCAAAGAGGAGAAAGACGTCGGAGAGTGGTGACTTCACGACATCGGCGTAAGGCGAAGAAGCTTCATCTACCCAGCCAATGGGTAACAAAGCGGCGAAGGCGGCCATAGAAAAAGGGAAACAAGCGGCGATGCTCCCAAAGAGATCTTGAATTTTATGGGCGAGACGCTGGCCAAGCTCGCCTCAATCGCCGAGTCCACCATCGAGAGGAACCGGCTTAAGCATGAGGCTATGGACATGAAGATTTTCTACATGGATACGCCGAGAATGACACTGGAGCAACTCGACCTATATTCCCAAAACGTCGTTGAAATCCTCACATGAAGAGAAATGTGACATAATGTTTTTTCTTATTTAAATTAAGTAATTTGTCTTATTTTAATTATGTAATTTTTCTTATTTAAATTTCTTACCATTTTTGAATTTAAAAATAAGTGAAAATTTCAAAAATCAAAATTAATTCATATTAGTTAGCTGGATAAGCTAACTCAATACTACAGTTGGCACATAAGTGGACTCGGAGTATAGTTGAGCCAACTTAAAGCTCAACCAATACTGATGCTTAGTGTTTTGACAGTAAAGTATCTGATTGTAATTAATTATGTAGAGTCATAATATTTTTATTAGGAGGTCAATGGTTCCGAGTATTAAATTACTTGTTTAAGAAAAATGGAAGCTATTCATGAAAATGTCAGAATTCAGGTGTCAAACGGCAATTTTCCTTTAAAAATATATATATATATATATATTTTTTTTTTTTTCTAAATATAAACAAAACATCTGCTCTCGAACTCCAAGAAAAGATCAATATGTCATCAATGATTGCGGTGTGAGAACGACGCCAAAATACAAGAATCATCAATATATATGTATTTATTATGTGTTGGATGCGTAAGATAATATCGATCCAAAGAAAAGGATAACAAAAAGGTCAAGCTTAAATCGTGTTCGTGTGCCATATGACCTAATTACTAGTCAATTAAATTTAATTGGAATTTCGCTGCAGCTACACCTACAGATAAGACAAGAGGACAATTCCTTCATCATTTTATCAAACATAGCATTTCATTTGTGGATAATAATACTCGTTTTGTTCAATTTTAATAGTTTCCTGATTGAGATAAATTTGACTCGGTTTAATTTTTTATTTTTGAAATTAAGAGTATTTTGTAGTATTTAATAAATTTGAGTGACTTGAATGCACGATAAAATATTTATAGTTGTTTGAACTCCAAATATGACTCAACTACGTTTACTTGAACAAGAAATAATAAACTTGCGTTTAGAAATTTGGTATGCGCAGATAAAATAAAATAAATAGTGATGGTTATTGTGGAGGCAAATGTAGATATATCTATGATGACACACTATGCGGTTATGCTTTTTAAGACAAACTTTCCTTTTACTCCTAAATAAGCGTATACATTTATAATTATTATGCTTTATTTTTATTTTTTTTGTTTGTTTCATTTTCGTATATATCAATTATATCATATGTGTATCATATATTATGTCATGATTATTAAATAAAAACATATATAAATAAACATGCATCATATATACCGACTATAAGAATTTATGATATCATTTCCATTTTGCAGTTAACTACATTTTGTAGTACATTATTGTTAGATTTAAGCATGAAGCTCAATCAAGTCGACAGGTTTATGTAGAAGTTAGTCTGACTGAAGTGTTACAAGTTGTGCTGACATAGAAATGGTGATTTTGTCTTTCAGTCTTAGCTAGATCGATGTGGAACAGGTTGGAACAGATTCAGAAGATTTTTTCTATATTTATGCAGATATTGCGGAGATCTTTTCCTTATTCTTTCTTGACGCGGAGAAGATCTTATCCGGCGAATATAAGTTATTGTTCCACAAGGCATATCTCCAAAGAAAGTTTATACCTATAAGGAAACTAGGGCAAATCGGTGAAGATAAGATTTAAGGATTCTCAAAACCTATATATATCGACACCTACATCATTTGGATGTTGCCGTTGCTATAGCTATTTTCATTGTTCATAGCTAGTATACTTGCGTGAGTGAATATCTTTTATATTGTACTTGAGAGTGTTTGTTTCATACAAAAATACTTGGAAGAGAGGAGAGCGTCGGGTGGTTGTGACTCGAGCTTAGATTGTTTGAGTGCGTCTTGAACAATCATTAGTTCACGCTAGATTGGGAAGGGTGTGAGTTAGGAGATTTCATACGGTTGACGAACTTTATGAGTGATAACATGGAACTGCAACTTACAATAGTAAATTGATTCTTTCTTGGGCAAGATGATCCCTAGACTGACAGATACAATTTATATGCATAAATTGTTTGTTTAAGTTATTTCAGTTATATAATTAGATGGATATATACATCCATCTTGATCCTCCTTTCTTATTTGGTTGTCCCAATTATCTTGATTCATTTTTTAAAAATGAAATAATTATTACAAATGAAATAATTATTTTTTTAAAAGTGGTGAACAATAAAAGGGTTAAGATGAACAAGTAATAGTTAGGGTGTGTTCACTTGGAGTGAAAATGAGAGAAAACAAGGTATAATATTATTTTACTTCCTTGTATCTTGTTTGGTTTCAATTTAAGAAAACTCGGACAGGAGGTATAAAGTTTCGGGCAACTCCTTTTTCCTTGCCCAAAGTATAAATTTATACCTCCAAAATGGGGGTATAATATTATACCTCTTTGTTTTAGATATTTGTTCATTTATCCATTAATTTCATCCCAAGTGAACAAGATATAAACATTGTGGTCACCCTTGAGAGTATAGATAAGCATATTATCACTGCAACCAAACAAGATATGAAACTTGTGGATACTTTCAAGTCACTTGAAAGTATAAATTTATACCTCCATTTAGAGGTAAATAGAGAGATAAACAAAAATCTCACCCTTTAAATCATCCCTTCTTTTTTAACTCTCTCATTTCCACCACCACAGAGAGAGATAATATTATCACATCTCTCATTTCCACCACCACAAGGAGGGATAATATTATCCCTCCTAGTCCCCCTTGTGGTGATGAAAATGAGAGACTTAAAAATTATGAATGATTTAAAGGGTGAGATTTTTATTTATCCCTCCATTTACCTTTAAATGGAAGTATAAATTTATACTTCCAAGTGAACACACCCCTTAAAGTATAAGCTAGTCAAGTTACTTTCACCTTTTAACGTAGTACTATTATGTACATTCAAATTAAAATACCGTTTTTTTTAGAAGACAAAATATTGATTATTGAAAATATAAGATCGGTCATAAAGTTTGGAATTAGAGAATTATTAGACTACCTGCAGTGGTAGTGTCTCTAAGGAGTGTCTCTAAGGATTTTTTGGAGATAGAGACAGTGAGCTGCAGTGGGGCTGTCTCTAAGGATTTTCTGAATTTCTATTTTGTATTAATTTTAATAAGATAAATAGAAAATTTGAAAATTTCATTAATTTAAATTAAAATATATTACCACAAATTAAGAAAAATACATTACTAGAAATTAAATATTACATTACTAAAAATTAAATATTACATTACTAGAATTTAAAAAAAAAAAACAGTACTACAATATTTAAAAAACATAGCCGTTGGAAAAAAAAATAACTAAGCCCATCCGCGACGCTGCTTGACGTCGTTGAGCAACATCATATGGAACTGCAGCTGCTCCGGCGTGTAGTTTGACGTGTCCGTGTTGATGATCTTCAAATCGGCGAAGTCTTGTTTCGCCCGAGCACGCTCCCTCATTGCCTCGGCGAGGTTGTTCTTCGCCGCGGCGAGGACAGTTATCCGATCATTTGTTGAGGAGACCATCGACCCGAACTCCTCCTCCTCGCTTTGCTTCTCTTTCCCTTTCCTTTCGCCGCTCTCGCCGCCGCCTTTGCCGCGTCTCGTCCCTGTGGGCGGGGGGGGGAGCCGAGCTTTCCTCTTCTTCTGTTGGCTCGCTCGATCCGTGCGGCGTTCCGGATGAGGTGTAGGCGCCTTCTGCCGTATTCTTCGTCCGCTTCATCGACGGAACGTCGGGAAATTCTTGGTGGAGGAATTTGGGGTAGTCCACCAAAATTTCCCAGGCACCAAAGTGCTTGAAGTAGGTCCCTTCATGGGCGTGGTATAACTCCTGGGCTTGCTCCTTGACCATGTCGTCGGAGGCGCCGCTCTGTCTTTTCCTGTCTGCCTTGTCGTAAGCTATCATCCACTCCTTCACCCAGTGGGAGATCCGGCCGAAGAAGCTCTTCACCGTCTTTGTGTTGAGGTCGTCGTTGAACATGGCGTTGTACCTGTCCGCGACACGCCCCCAGTACTTGTCGCCGCTCTGATCTCGTCCGATGATGGAATTGCACGTCTCCTCTTTCCAGATTTGGGCGACGGCGGTGCCTTGTTCCACCGTGTAAGCGCGCCTCTTTGGTTTGGCGTCGGCGTCCGGACGAGAAGGTGGAGGGACGTTTGCGAGGGCCTTTCCCTTATTTTTGCCGCGTTGCTTCCCCTTGGCTTTGGCCGGTGCCGGCTCCGATGAGGGACTATCCTCGTCGCCGCCCATCACGTTTTGGAAGGACTCGCCGACGGACGAGTTGAGGTTGATGGAATCGAGCCCCGCGCCGGTGTATTCGCCGTATTGCCCGTCGTCCGCCATTTCAGGGGGACACCACGACGACGAGAAAGGATTGTTGGGATCCATTTCCGAGATGTAGCGAAATTGATTCGAAAAAAAAATTGAATTGTAAGAGGAGAATTGGAAATTGTATGTGTGAGGATGGTGTGAGTGGTGTGATAGAATGTAGTAGTATTTATAGAAGAAAATATGAGAATAAAAAAAAAAAAAAATTAAAATCGGCATTTAGCCGTTTGAAAACAACCGTTGCAAATTAATTTTTCTTTTTCTTTTATGTCTGGCGCCTATTAAAAAAAAAAAAAAAGTGCTGTCTCGAGGCTGTCTCGTCTGCTTGGGACAGTCTCGAGACGATGGCAGCTGCACCGGCGTGTCTCGTCGCCGGCGCTGTCTCGAGACGCCGCTCGAGACACCCGGTGCAGCGAGGCTTAGTCATTAATGAAGTGCAAGTTTGGAATTGAGTTGGAATTAAATCTTGATAAGTTTGTAATTACATAGGCAAATAGAGGAAGCGCACATACTGTATATAGGTTAGCTGCTGCATACACTTATTCACTGTTAATGAATCAATCCAATTCCAAATTCAGTTATTGTCATTAAGACCACCAAAATTAGTAGTGTCTGATTGATATTAATTGTCACATAATTATAAAGTCTACATAGCTTAAGTCAAGCCAGCCAAGTTAATATTCATGTTCCTTTTATATATCCTAGAATTTGCTTTCACATTTTATTGTATTGGTATATTACACATCTCTCTCTCTCTCTATATATATATATATAGGCATCAAAATAAAAACTTTTTTCATCAATCTAGACCAACGATCTTTATATGATTCAAATTTGTCGTGAAAATAAACATTATGGTATATAAAATAAGCAGCAGTAAGATAAAATACGCAGTATGATTGAATAAGCATACAAAGTTCGCAATTTCTAGTTAACTTTGAGAATCTGAGATATTTAGTGGGCACTATAAACCTAAATTCAACCATACCAATTGCGATACTGTTTCCAATATATTTTATAATCTCTAATTAATCCTTTTCAAATTAATGAATGATTATATATGTAATTATGCTTATCTAATTTGAGTCCACTTTAGATGGTTTTCATTAAGGAACCTCCACGATCCACACACACCAAAAGGACAGATTCCAAATAACATATTTCGCACAATTATTACACTCTTGATTCTTCTATGTTGGATTACATCTCGAATATTATTACTTTTATGGTTTAATTTTAATATCTACAATATATTAATTAGTATGTGTTTTCTTATTTCCTTTACAACATTTAAAACTTATCAAGTTTATCTCAACGTGTATCAATTTTATCAATGGCTACGGAGTTGTCCATTTGAAGTCGAACTAGAAAATGAAAGAATTCCCATGACACGCCTTTATAAGTTGAGTCTGCTACACTTGTATTTGGAAAGTGTGGTTTGCAGATTACTGTACATATTGGTGGATCCAAATAGGTACATGGGGGTACAAGTGTACCCCCCAAAAAAAAATATATATTTAGTAGTATACATGTATATTGATTAATTATCTTCATTTTTTATTTGAACCCCCAATAAATAAATAAAATAATGATAATAGAAACTAATTAAGCCCTATAAATAAGTCCAATAATGCTTATTTCAAATTATATACAATTAAAACGTATCGAATTGACCATACATAAAGTAAAGTTGCAAGCTCAACATAAATAAAAAGAAAAATCTTATGCTCTACGATTTCAAATTACGGGTTTTCACTATCTATTTTCGAATATAAATTATAATGAGTGAACAGTTATTTATATATAACACAACGAAAACTTTACCCTAGTGAAATTATGAAAACACGTAAGCACAAAAACATATACGGTAGCCAAAAAATTCGGGAGCCCCCGAACCCCCATAAAGGGAGACTCTCCTTTACAAGTCGCACCGCCAAATAAAAATTCCTAGATACGCCACTGACTGCACAAGGGGCGAGAGTTTACTCAATGCGCATCGAAAATAGCGGTTGTGAGTTCTCACGACATCAAATAAAAAAAAAAGAATTTTTGAAGCTCATATATTTTGATCAATTTTGTCATCGCTCGGATATTCGTGGCGGAGTATAATTCCAAAAAAAAAAAAAAAAAAAAAATGAATTACATTAACTTTTCGACTAAATTACTCCATCACGAACATTTGATTTACGCATAATCCAGACCATAAGATTTAAAAAGCCCTCGGAATTTGTACACACTATTGAAAACGGCAATATAAAAATTGATAAGTTTCAAAAGTGATATCATAATAATAATAATAATAATAATAATAATAATAATAATAATAATAATAATAATAATAATAATAATAATAATAATAAAATATATATAGGTCTAGAATAGTGGTAGATATACTATAATTAACCCTTATAATTAGTACTAGCTAGTATATAGGAGTACTAGTGTATTTATAACATTATTAATATTAATGTTAATTTATGAAGTAAAAGAATGACTAGAAACAAAGAATTTGAACTGATTCCCACCTTATGATAGTACTAATGGGAATTCGATTCTTTTTTTTTATTCTCCCTTTGCCTTTTAAATTATCTACATTTAAAATACAAAGCAAATTGGAGGGAAGATACTCAATAATTTTCTTCGTTTATTTTCTAAAATTATTTCATTAATTTGACAATAACTTTTTTTCATTGTTATAACTGTTTGATATCTCATTTTATAAGTGAATTAATTCTGGCCTAATTGCAAAAAAAAACGAACTTTTTATCAAATTTTAATTTATTACATCAGCTTTTAAATTGTATATAAATATCCTCAACCTTTTCTTTTTCATGATTTTTGTTCGGCGATAAATTTTCTCCCAAATTGATGCTAAGGTGGACTCCGGAAATCCTAAATGGCAAATCGGCTCGACTAACTAAACGGCGTAGTTTTGTTCGGATCAAAACGTTGTTGTTTCATGTGTATATATATACGACGATAACTCATAAGATTTAGCGCACAAATCGATTCCCGTCATCGGTTCCCTTCATCTTTTTCCCTCTTTCTCTCCCTCATTCCATATACACTCATTACAATGAGAAATCAGTGATATTTTGTGGCTAATACGCATTCGGTTTGTGTCTTGTAAGTAAACGACGTCGTTTTAGTCACATAAAGATACACTTGCCACGAGAAAGAGTAATTAATTTCACATCAGAGCCACGTATGTAAGCAAAAAATAACTCAGCTTTAATTTCGCTGGAATACTCCACCAGGACAAAAATTAGAAAATAGAAAAGATTGAGGATTTATATGCAACTTTGAAACCAAAATTTGATAAAAGATCAAGAATTTTTATGCAGTTTGATCATTAATAAATGTTGAATTTTATTATATTTTTATTAGATGAGTGCAATTATAATTAGAGAAAAAATTCGGACCCTCTTGTTCAAGATTCAGGTTATATTACAACTAAATATAGTACTAATATTTTATTTCTTTCAATATCACGACACACACTTACATATAACTTGAGCCATTAACTTTAAGATTGAAGAGAGAGCGTAATTAACAGTCGAGTAGCGCTTCCTTATCTGATTGTTACTTTTTCATGTTTAATATATACATATATATATATATATATATATATATATATATATATATATACACGTGTGCGGTGGAGAGGGCCTTAAAGTAATAAATAAGAATAAATTTGGATCACACATAGCAAAAAAAGAGCGGGTGCGTATAGC
Source organism: Schizonepeta tenuifolia (assembly GCA_029490685.1). Lineage (NCBI taxonomy): Eukaryota > Viridiplantae > Streptophyta > Magnoliopsida > Lamiales > Lamiaceae > Schizonepeta > Schizonepeta tenuifolia. The sequence goes on from CM055956.1 coordinate 106,560,913, forward strand.
TCACGCACCATTTTCTTTTTCTTGGCTAATTTTTTCGTAAATCATGGTGCATCTCGTTATACATTGTGGTGCATGTACAACATTTTTTTCAGTTTTTTTTTCTAGTTTTTTTGTTGTTGTTTAAGGTTTGATTTTTTCGTAAAATATAGTGCATTTCATTATACTTAGTGGTGCATTTAATTACATTGTGTCGTGCATATCAGTACACGTAGTGGTGCATCTCACAATCCAAAATGTTGTAGATGCACTATACTGTACAATGAGACACACCGTGCTTTATGAAAAAATTAGAACTTAAAAAAAAAAGCTCAATTTTTTCTCACATGCACCACAGTGCATAGCGAGATGCACCAAATGCACCGCCCTTCATAGCAAGATGCACAAGATGAGTGATGAAGATTAATTTACAATTCTTAAAATAAGAATTATTCTTATATGATCCTAATTCTATATATATATATAGAGAGAGAGAGAGAGAGAGAGAGAGAGAGAGAGAGAGAGAGTATATTATACATACTAATTATTAATGAAAGCATTATACATGAAAAAAAAATAAGGAAAGAAAATAACCCATAGGCTCATAACTGAATATAGGAATTAGTCGTGATCAGAGGACATGGAAACTGCACTAAACCTAAATATATTTGACAAGTGAAAAATTAAAGGTACACTAAATACGTCTTAATGTAAATTTATGGGTAGGAAAGTGACCACTATAGTTTCAATTTTCTTGACATTTAACCTAAATTTCTGATTTTTATATGTTTCGAAAAGGTAGTTAAAAAGCAGCTCTGTCTTTTGTTGTAAAATAATGGTACATTTTAGGTCTATTTACGTAATTATCTGTACTTGGCGCGAAAAATACAAAAAAATAGTCAAAATAAGACATGCAGTAAAGTTACTAGAGTACGGGTAGTATATTAGAGTGCGTTTTCCCCCCCTAAATTTCACCCCTCATTACTAGATGAGAGAATTTATTGAGTGACTATTATTGAAAATTGTAATCTTATCTTATCTTTTCTTTTTCACAGAAATCAAATAATTATAATAATATATTAATAATAAAACGAGATAGGTATGATTATAGGAATGGCGATGGATCGACTATCCATCTATTAAGCATTTACCAAATTTAAATTTATGAAAAATTTTCACACCCAAATCCGTTCCAAATTTGCTTAAAAATAATTTTAAAATATGTACATGACCCGACCCGTTGGATAATACCTGTTTATTATTCGCTAAAAAACTGAGTACTAAAAAATAAACATCAAATAACAAAATATTATAAATATGATTATGTTTATAAACATCAATAGAAACTTTCACTAAATTTAATCTCAAAGTAAAGTACTACGAACTTACAAAATCTTAAAACATAACTAGAAGGTTATGAATTATTGATGTTGTCGCTGTGTCGTCATATTTCGGAAGTAAATTTACAGAAGTAGAGGAGAAATATTAAAGACTCGACTCTTACGGAATCTGTGTGTGGGTTAAGAAAAAATGATATAAAATCCTAAACCTATTAATATTTATACTAATATTTATAATTATATAATAAATTATACACAAAATATTTTTTATCTTATATATATAGTAAATGAGTTGGGTATTGGTTACACGGAGATAATTGTCCAAATCCAATCCAAATCCGTTACGAATTTACATATTTCTACTCAAATCGGTCTCAAAACCATTTAGTATTTTGCAAAACCGTCTCATCAAGATTTAGGAAGCTACGAAAACCGGATCCATCATCCCTAGATACAGTAACACAAATTAAATATATTAGAAGTAGAAAAATGGGAGGGGGAGTAGGAATAATTAAATGAAAAAGAAAAAGAAATGGTGTGTGGGATGGGGAAACTCACGGACGGTGTCGTTTAGTGATGATGAGGCTGAAACGTAATCTATCCTGTCCTCAATCCCAATCAATTTATCATAGTCAGGAACTGCTGCGGCTCTGAAGTCAATGTGTGTTTTCTTCACATATTCCTTCTTCTCCTTTCCCCACTTTCTCAAGAAATTCCAATGCCCCACCTCCATTATGTGTGTGTGTGTGTCTTTTTCAAGATTATTACTATTATTATTGCCTTCCAACTCTTATATACGCTCAATAACTAGTACTTAATTACCGTCAAACCTTGTATATAAAAAATGACCAAAAAGTCGATAGAAGACGTGGACGAAATAGGAAGTTCAATCACAACTATAACTCTCTCTGTCCCGTTCAACATGTCTCATTTTTTTTCAGCACGGAGATTAAAAAAAGAAGGATGAAATATAAATTGTGTGTTTAATATAGTGGATAAAGTGATATAAAATATTTTTTTATTTGATAAAATGATAAAAGTATTTTTGAAGTAATATAAACTGATATAAAATAGTTTTGATGAGATATAAAGTAAATAAAGTAATTTCTTAATTAATGTTGAATGAAACGTACAAAAAAAGTGAAATATATTGAACGAAACAAAGAAATATTATTTTATATTTTTATAAAATCTTGAAATGACACTTACACCGTAAAAAGTTTTATTTCAAAATGTTACCTATATGTGCGGACAAACTGAATAAATGTCCTCTATCTTTCTTTATTTACCAAAATTGATAAAGTTACTTGTTTTACCATTCATTATTAATGTTTGAAAATCAACTAACTAAAGAATTTGCATTGAAATTTGTGGACAAAGAGAAAATAGTAAGTTTAACATTATTTTTACAGAATCTTGAAATTGGATTCTAAAATTGGACGCTTATTTAAAGTTGGAGGGAGTATTTATGTAAATATTTCTCAATCTCTTGAGTCAATTATATTCATATGGTCATATATATATTCACATCCACATTAAAGTTCATCTTTCCTTAGCTGGTGTTCTGGACAACTCTCTGTTTTTATGTGATAGGTAAAGACTAATATAAAGCGGAGCATCAAGAAATTGAAAGATGATTGTTTTGATTTTGGTATCTACGGAATATTTATTACTACTATCTTATAATGCTGATGCAAGTATTTATTTATCTGTTTGGAAATTTTGGTCATTGTGTGGATGAGAACTAATGAGGAGGTTAAACGCAAATATTTGTTGGGTGCACTGAGATATTTTTTTTTCATCATACATTAAGCATTTCTTGACGTTATAAATTGATTGGGTTATTTCTTGAAATGTCAAGACTGACAATTTTTTTTTTCCTTTTCAAACTAAGGAATGTGAGTACGAGTAAAAATAATTTAGATCTAACTTCATTAATATTTGAGTGCGACCAAACTTGGTCCGTTTCACATGTTTTATTATATATAGGTTCTGGGATGAACTTATGCTCGTTATTCACTTTATGATTCAAACTTCAAAAAATGTTCAAAATGGTTTGGATTTGATCCGTTGTCCATTTTTATGGCATGTGAGCAGATTTCCGGCGCTGAAGATCTAATGTGAATTGTTGTTCAATTTAGGAATGCTAGACTCTTAACAACATTTTTGTCGCCAAAAATTTGCCTACGAGCCATGAAATGAAGTATGTGTTGAAATTCACATTCTTTTAGAAAATTATCGATGTTTAAATCATAAAATAGACAATGAGCTAGGGTTCACGTAGAGTCCATAATTAAATTTATTAGTATTATTATTATCATTATTATTATAAAAATGAAACTTATAAGTTTGATATACACTTGAAGTTTGAAGAGGAGAATTAATGCGTGAAGCAAAAGAATTATGGTTGCATGAAATAGTGTTTAGGGTTGAGGAATTTCAGTTTATAAATTATGGAGCTCACTTGTATTCCTTTTTTTCTGTTTAGGCCACTCTTTCTTTATGTAGAAGACCGTTAGAATGGAGGAGGCTACATTTTCTGGTTGCCCAATCACTCCCTCTTGCAATAATCAAACAACATCAACCTCAACCTTAATTAACCTCAAGAGAGAGAGAGAGAGAGAGAGAGAGAGAGAGAGAGAGAGAGAGAGAGAGAGAGAGAGAGAGAGAGAGAGAGAGAGAATTAAGTCTAAGCCTGCCTATATCTAGTCTAGTGAGAGAAAGTAAGACTCAACTTGACAACCAAAACAAAAGCTTTTTACAAGCCACCCCTTTCTCACCAAAACCTTCCTTGTTTTTCACTTCATTCATCTCTTCTTCTTCTTCTTCTTCTTCTTCTTCTTCTTCTTCTTCTCCAACCCCCTCCCTCAAAACGTCTCTCTCTCTCTAGAATGGAGATCACCTCCTCCTCATCAAGACCTCCGGAGAGAGAGAACCCTTCTCCCACAAACTCCCCCCACAGCAATGGCAGCTCCACCAGCAGCAGCAATGGCCTCACCCCCACCCCACCCCACACCCCCACCCCCACCCCCAAGCCCCCCGCCATCTCCAGATCTCATCACGACGCCAACCCCTACCCCACCACCTTCGTCCAAGCCGACACCACCACCTTCAAGCAGGTCGTGCAAATGCTCACCGGCTCCTCCGACAAACACCCCCCTAAATCAGATCCCTCCGCCGCGAGGGGCGGCGGCGGCGGCATACCCCCCATCAAGAGCACCGGCCAGAAGAAACAAGGCTTCAAGCTCTACGAGCGCCGCAACAGCCTCAAGAACGGCCTCATGATCAACACCTTCGTCCCGGGCCTTTCGCCCCTCTCGCCGCGAAAGCCCGATATCCTGTCGCCGAGCATTCTTGATTTTCCGGCGCTCGTCCTCAGCCCCATCACGCCCATGAACGAGGACACTGCCACCGCCGCCGCCGCCGATCAGGAGGAGAAGGCGATTGCCGAGAAGAAATTCTACTTCCACCCTTCGCCGCGGACGAAGACGCCGCAGCTGCTGCCGCTGTTCCCGACGACGTCGCCGCGAGTGTCGGGGTCCACTTCTTGATCTGGGGACAGGATGGTAATTATTGTGGTTAGAGATGAACGAACAACGTCTTCCATTTGTACAATTAAATTTTCTTTTTTTCTTCTTTCTTTTTTTCTAAATGCACCATGTTTAGTCAGTCATAAATGATTAATTATGAAAATGGTGAAAAAAAGGGAAGGGATTTTCAGTCATTTATTCATCTCTGCCTATGTTTTTTTTTTCTTTTTTTTTTTTTAATGTTTTGGTTCTTGTGTTTCTGAATTTTTGGTGGCTTAATTTTCAACTAATTAGAATTGCATTGTTGACTTTTGGCTGACATCATTTCCGTCATTACCATTTTTGTTCTAACAATATACATCAATGGTTGGATTTCTTTTTCGTTTTACTTTTTGGATAAAAATGCTTTGTATTGTGAAAAAAAAAGGGCGAAAAGGAAGAATATGCCTCTTTTCAGTGTTTTCACCATCTATTTTTTATTTTTATTTCTTGGAAATATAATGAAGAAGCCCTATATTTTTATTGTTCCTACTGGTACTATTTTTAATATTTTGTTTTTTAAACTAATGTTTCGATGTGGATTTGTGTTTATTAGGAGAAAGTTTCTTATGAAGAACTTTGTAATTGAGAGTAATAGATTTTCTTTTGTTCTAGAAGTATGATTTAGTCTCTCAAAAAAAAAAAAAGTATGATTTAGATTTATTTTGCAAAAACAATTCAAGCATAATAACAAAAAAAATATTTGTGCATGTCGTGGGAAAGAGAATAGGCAAAGAGCATTGGCAAACGAATAATTCTTTGAGCATAGAATTTAGGAGACGAAGGCTAATGGGAGGATCGGATCATATTCATATTCTCTGCACAATATCCTGATTTAGATTTTTAATTATGATAAGTTATTTCGTACATAATATTGTTATGAAATACTATATAATAAAATAGAATTTTCTATTGCAGATTACAAGTTACGTATGTATGTATACTCTATTGTATATCCCTTCAATTGGTGGTATAGTATTAATATCTGTTGACGTTTTATTTGAATAAGATAAATTACAAAATACTCCATTTTTTAAGTTGCAAGTATTCTAATGTATAACAATCTTTTTTTTTTCCGTGAATTACAAAATACTACTCCTTCCGTGATTCCGTCTATGAAAATGTGCCCTACTCATTCTTTCTTTTGTCCACGAAAATGTGCCATGCTCCAATTTATGTACCAGCATAACCTTCATTCTACTCCCTCTGTTCCGTTCAAGAAGTTCCATTTTGCTATTTCGGGTGTCCCGCTCAAGAAGTCCCATTTCCTTTTTTGGCAAAAATTAACACACTAATCCAACTCATTTCCTTTATTTTATTCATTTAGTACATGGGTGAATAGTGTAATTTACTTTAGTCTACAGTATTTTTACAGCCAACCTACTTTACATCAATAATAAAATACTACCTTAATTACACTCTTTATCATCTAACTCTCTTTTTCTTATTTACGTGCGATTCTCAAATGGGACTTCTTCACTTGGACGGAGGGAGTATTATTTACCAAGTTTTAACATTTATCCCACTCACAACAATTTTATCACATTTTCTTAAAACTCGTGTCAAACACACACTAGAGCACATTATCATGGGGGGAGGAACTACACCACGACAAGGTGAGACTTCTGCACTACAGAAATATGAGACTATTACACAATTATGCAACCATGTATGGTGGAAAATAGGCTAATTATTTAATGAAACTTTCCCAAAACACCCTCACATATGATTTTGTTCAAGATTAAATTTCGACAAAATATAACATCGTTGGAATATGTATTAGTCATCAAATCATAGTATTACGTTATCTGAGAAATATGTAATTGAAACTGAATAGATTATGTTTTATTTGGGAATTAGTAGGAAATCGTAGTTTATGTATATTAATATTATTTTTGTAAAAGTTTACAGAATAGATTGCATATTTTGTGTCAGAGTTAGTTAGAAAAAGACTTTAAAAAGTTTCAACTTCATTGAAAGTTAGGAACTTCGAGTTTCTTGTTAGATTCGATCGCACTTTGTACTGTTACATGCCTTGTTGTGTGAGTGAATCGAACTGCTTTAGGATCGTAACGAAATTTATTAGAAAAAATCTTGAAAACTTTAAATTTTCACGATCGCATGAAGCCAAATTTTATGATTTATAGAAGATGAATAGTATTGATTGATTATGAAAATAAGTTAACTATACTAACTAAATCATTGAATAATAAACTTCATAGTATAAATTTTTTTTGAAGTAAAACTATAGTGGTGATTCGCAAACTCTTATCAATAATTGTAATTTAGATATTCGATAATTAAAATAGTAGTAGTTATCTTGTACGATAATTAAAATGGAGTGATTCTCATGCAAACGGATCTTAAAGTGAGAAATATGAATTAATCTCCACCATTGATTATATCTATATGGAGGGTCAAGATTTGGCATGGTCAAAGCGGGTCAAACTCGGGTCAACCCGGTCAATCTGTTGACTTTTTTTAATTTTTTTTTTTAAGGTTCAGCTCATATGCACCAGTTCACATATTCGGATGCACCACTCTACATAAACGAGAAGCACCACTAAGTGCATTAAGATGCACTAGTTTTGTTTTGTTTTTTTTTTAAATTTTCGTAAAAATACTGTGCATCTACTTACACGATGTGGTACATCTACTTACACTATGTGGTGCATCTGGTTACACATTGGTGCATGTCCGATTTTTTTTCAGTTTTTTTTTTTCAGATTTTTTTTTCAGTTTTTTATTACAGATGTTTTTTCCCGGCTTCGCCTTCGGCTCTGATTTTACGGCTTCGCCTTTGCTTCGATTACTAATATAAGGATAATCATCGGGCAACAATTTGGACTTTTTCGGCTCGCTCCGAGGCCTTCGGCTCCCCTCGCTCGAATCTTGACCAAAGAAGAAGCGGCAAACTAAAAAACGAAGAGGCAAACAAAAAAAAGGGGAAAATAAATCTGAAAATTTTAAAAAATATAAAAAAAAAAGAAATAAAAAAGCTGAAAATCTAGTGCATCTCAATGCACTAAGTGGTGCATCTCGTTATATAGTGTGGTGCATCCGAATATGTGAAATGGTGCATATAAGCTGACCCTAAAAAAAAATTAAAAAATAAAAACGAAAAGCTAGTGCATCTAAATGCACTTAGTGGTGCATGTAGTTATGTACAGTGGTGCATACGAATGTGTGAAGTGGTGCATATGAGTTCACACTTAAAAAATTCGAAAAAAAAAAAAGAGTCAACGGGTTGACTTGGTTGACCCGGGTTGACCCAGATTTGACCCGCTTTGACCAGGTCAAATCTTGACCCTTCATCACCCATAGATCTATGGTGAAGATTTATTTTCATTTCTTAGGATAATATTTATTCTCATATGATCTCTCTCCTATATATATATATATATATATATATATATATATATCATGTGAGAATGTTATCTTAGATGAGAAATGAGAATAAATCTGGATTCTTGATTTTTATAGATCAATGACGGAGATTTAACGATGCATTATGTTGTAGTAATTATGCATTACAATGTTTATGCATTAAGTTTATGCATTAGAATGTGTATGCATTACCTTTATACAATATATGCATTACCAATATAATAAAAAAATGCATTAAAATGTATCATTCTCATGTTCTCATATAAAATTCATTCTCACCAGATTCATATATATATATATATATATATATATATATATATATATAGTCTAATAGCCACAATGGAGATTAGAACCCAATATATAGTCCACCTTTTTAAAATACACAAATTATAACCACTTTTTGTAATTTGGGATCTAACTACCCTTATTCACCTGGATCTAATTATGACCCGGTTACTTTTCGCACCCTCTCATTCCCAAACCACAAACCCACAAACTCTATTTATGTTCTTGTTTTCTCCTCGAGGACTCATCTTCATATCTCTCTCGCTCTCTCTCTCTCTCTCTCTCTAATGCAAATCAAAGAAAATGTCCCCATCGCTTTTCAGTCGCGCAAGTGCTTCCAGCAGCTGCTTAGGGTGCTCGATCTCTTGCACCGGATACAGATGTACTGGTAAAGGTGCTCCAGCTTCATCGCCCATTCCAACACCGCCGCCATCGCTTTGCCCTCTCTCTGCGTCGTGCAAACCTCCACATCCACAGCCACCGGAATTTTACTGTGGCAGCAGGCGGCGCGAATTTGGTTGGCGAAGCCGATGAATTGCTGAATCATGGCGGGGATCTGACGATTTGGCATCCAAGAATCGCTGAGCCTCCGACATATGTGGATTCAGTGGGTTTGTTTTCAACATATATCAATGTAATTTGTGGCCTGATTTACATACTTGTTGAGTAGTTTAATTTAAGTCTGAGGACTGAAAAATAGTGACGTTGGACTAAAAGCAGCTAAGGTAGTGGGTTAAACATGGAGAAAAAACTAATCTACATAGGCGAGAGGGAAGAAGCAATGGTGTTGGCGGCGAAGGTTGTGGAAGAACAAGTCGTGGTGGTGATGTGGGTGGGTGGGCCGGTGGTGGAAGGATAAAGCGCAGTGGTCGGGTAGAGTTAGGATTTTTTTAAGAAATTAGTCAATAATTAAGAAAAATGATTAATATTTGGATTTATTTATTTATTTATGATCACTATTTCTATTTATTGGAGAAAAATTAACTATTTTTACGTATGCAATTAATCTTTTGTTCTGATTTCAATATTTTGAAGTGAGTTGATGTTGTGGGGGAGATGTGAATGTGAATTTTGAAGTTGGGAGAGTTGATTAATGAACAAAATTTAGATTCTGTATGGTCAATGAGACATCCAAATTTTTTTCGCCTTTTTTTAATTTATTTTTGTCTCTTCGTTTTTTTGTTTGCCGCTTCTTCTTTGGTCAAGATTCGAGCGAGGGGAGCCGAAGAAATTCAAATTATTGCCCGACGATTATCCTTATATTAGTAATCGGAGTGAAGGCGGAGCCGCAAAATCGGAGCCGAAGGCAGAGCTGCAAAATCGGAGCAAATGCCGTGATTTTCGTATTTTTTAGGTTAGGTTAACCGAAAATTAGGTTAAAGTTAATTGTGGTTAACCGAATTCCCAGCCCTAAATAAAGTATTGATTTCCCATTATTTTCACAAGCTAGTCCATGGTGTGTTTTGCCAATACATAGGGGACGATGAAAGAATTGATATGTGACACATAAGATTATGAGCAAACGCCGACAAGTAATTTATGTTGAAGTTAAATGAGAAGGAAAAAAAAATAAACTGGACCTAATTTTTATGTAAATTTGATGTTTCTAGTCACAATTTATGAGTTACATGACATCATGAACTATACATTAACAATGCTCATAAATATGGTGAGACATATAGTGTACTATCAATATCATATTGAATAATGCTATAGTGTAGAGAAGAGCCAACCCAATATGAATAAATTAAAATATCTTCCTACTGTCGAAGCTAATAATATTGTTTTTCTTTATGTCACAACTAAAAAGCAGTCCATGTGTGGTTTGAGTGACCAGCTGTTGATGAAAATACACACTAAGTCAAAAGGGGGACCAAACAGTGGATCATTCCTTTCCCATATTATATTTCCCATTTTTTATTTTTTGATCATACAAGAATATTCAATCCATTACATGGATCTTTTATCTTATTTCTATCTGATGTAGTATCAATCACTGACTCAATTAATAAAGATGTCTACTTGCAAACTGAACTATATCTGTTTAGTTAGGCATTGAGAGGTCTTATTTCCTGATTATTTTTTTTTGATAATTCTTTGAGAAATTACAATGCTCCCTCCCCCTAGAATGAACATCCTATTTTAAAAAAATTATTTTAAAAACTTTTCATTTTGACCTTATCCTCGATACAAATTCTTTAATTGTTTGATTTTCCATGCAAAAATTAGGATTACAAGAGTAAATTTGACCAATTCCGAAAGATTAATAATGAAGTTTCAAGGTATTTTTTCAATCTTCATTCAGTGATAGTATTAATGATGATTGAATGTGAAGTAAAACTCGGCATGATTATCTGATTTGACTGATTATCGGTGAGAAATTGATTGTCATTGTCACCTCTCTCTCTCTCTCTCTCTCTCTCAAGAAAATAAGCTCCCTACAAATTGGAAACAATCTCAATCTGAAGACCCACATTTCTCCTATTCTAAACCCATTATTAGTTTTTATATTCATACTAAATAGAAATTCTTATTCTCAAAAAAAAAAAAAATACTACTAACTAGAAATTCTATCCTACTCCTACATGTACATGCATGCTCAGATCCATCACAAATGTAAAAACACGACATCGGGAATATTAAGAAAATGCGTTATGTTTACGGTTAAGATCCGCCATACAACGGTACGACACAAGTTATTGTTACCCTTAAAAATATTGCTTAGAAACGAGCATAGGATTACGCAAAATGACGAGAAACGAGAAAAGTCACCAAAAGTTGGCCTCAGACAAAAGCGTGTTGAATTCTACACATCCACAACTTGTACAGATGGATTCGTTACCTTTCCCTTCCTAGCTCAGATCTCCGAAAACGACGTAATTGTCTGAAAGCCATGACTCTCCGGAAGAGGCCCGTTTCCTGCCCGAATGGAGACTATCACTTCCAGACCTGCATTTACCACCAAAACACGGCAATGCCAGTCACATAAACAGACGACGCGACCTAACACCGCCTAATTAATCACACTACATTTTGATTTGCTCAAGTTTTTGAGACGTACCTGCTGCTTTTGCAGCTGTAGCTTCTTCATATACATCGGTCACGAACAGAATATCTGTTGGATTGTCGACTCCCAGAGTTTCGGTGATGTTGACGTAGGACTTCGTTTCTTTCTTGTTCCTTCATGCAAACGAGAGAAATGTTAGCCTAGTTACACGACGAGATGCAAGAATCTTGATTGGAGAAAGCTTACCCTATCGTCGTGTCAAAGAATCCGGACAAGTACTTTCTGAGGTCCCCATACTTCGTGTTGCCAAACAAGAGCTTTTGAGCTAGTCTGCTCCCACTGGAATATATATACACCTATATAACAGAAATGTGAGAAAGAGTAATCACAAATAATCCTCACAAACCCCATATAAGTTCCAAAAGGTTGGAGACGAGCGAATAGCTAGTAATATTCAGCATTTTTAAGGAGGGAACTCCATATCAGATCCAATAAGTTGAAACTGTTATTCTTGATTTTGATATTGGCAAAATAAAACGTCACACGTCTAAGTTGGCAAGGCCGTGGATTTTGGACGTTAAGTATATATAATGCTCGTTGTGTTATTGCAAGATTTAGACTCTTAAATCTATGTCTAGAGTTTCAGAACAGAGACAAAATAGTGATTTAAAGAAGCCTACATACACGTTCTTTAGGCTATCTCAGACCACTCAAACAGTGTCAAGATTATATAATCCTAGTGTCGAGCTATTTTTCTGCAGTCGGCAGACCTGCAGTTCAGTATCAACACTATAGCCGAGTTAACCACCAATTTCAGATTATTGCAATTGAATTGTTTAATCTGCGGCCACACGAGCTATTAGCTCTCACAAGAATATTGTTCTGTTTGCGAGTTCAGCCAAAGAAACATTTTAACAAGTAAACAAATTCATGGAAATAGATTTGCACAAGGTAATGCAAGATGATGAAAGTATAACCTTTATTCCAAGAGAATGCCACTTCTCTAGAGCTTCAGGAACATCATCAAATACAACTCCCTCTAACTCACGATTATGAAATCCAGTTCGCCATATATGACCCTGGATCAGAAGTAGGTAAAAGAATTCAGGATGGATAATATTTTATACAAAATTCTCAATGTTGGTCCTTATAAAAATTTCATTTGTAATGTTGGTCTACCTGCAAAATTGGTACCAAAACCTGCCTTTTTGGTCCTTCCATGAGGATTTGATTAATTATTCCGTTACTACCAATTTTAGTCCAACAATTCAATTTTTTTTCTTTATTGTAATTATTCATAAAATTAAAAACAAAATATGGATATATTTATTTTTAATCGTAGAAAAAAAAGCATGAAATAACAACGAAATACATAATTGATTCTCAATAATCAGAGTCATAAAAGTTAGAATACGCATACAAAATGCACAAAAGATATCCTTAAAATACAGAAAATTTCTAAAAGACTTATAAACTTCAGAAGTGATTTATAAAATTGGTTAAAACATCAAAATATTTGTAAATAATGATTAGCACTACAAAGAAATGACAACAAACAAGTCCTTATGAATCTAATATTTTTTAATTTTTTGCTTGGAACTAAATTTAACCCCGCGCGTTGCGCTGCACAATACCATAATTAATGTTTCAATTTATTATTAATAATATAACTATACTACTATATTACTATTAATTACATTAGAAAAAAAAATTCAACTGAAACGAATTAATAATTTTCTTTCATGTGATTAATACATACAAAAAAATTATACTTTATTAAATCACACAAAATAATACTCCACTATATTTAATAAAAAATAAGTACAGTACATAAAATTAGTCCAGGCTCATATAACTCATTATTCTAATAAAATATTATAGATTTGAAGACCAAAAAAATGAAGAATTAGCAGCCCAGTGTCCCCACCCACATCAATGCTTCCCTCTCGTAATCGTCGTACACGTGTAACGGCCTTTCTTGTTTGCTTTATTTAGTTTCAACTGTTTTATCGTTTAAAATTCAATTAGAATAAAATTACAATTGATGTGTGGGAAAAGGAATATACTATGAAGAGTCACTAACTATTAGTACGTATTTTAGTGGAGGTAGTCCAAGGGTCACTCTTTTGGGCGGGAAAAGCATGTCAAATTATTTGGCTTTTATATAGTATAGATGTTTTACAATATGAATAATAAATCATTAAATTTATTTATGATTTATGAATTTCTGTAAACTATCAGTGCTTTTGTTGATTTTTTCAGGATAAAATTCATGTTCTCCTGTAGCTTTGTTTTACCATAAATTTGTACACTTTTATATACTTGTAATATTTTATGACCTAATAGATTGTTAAGAGTTAGTTGCGTTTTCATGATTTTATTTTGTCAGTTCACTAATTTTCTGCAATTTAGGTACATATATATGTAAAAATGTGCATTATTTTCATTTTAAAAGGTTAATTAGTAAAAAAAGAATAACAAAATGAAAAAAAGACAAAGTAGTTGGGCTGAATTTATAACCAGATGATTCGATCCATTACGTTAACGAGGTATACCAAAACAGGATTTATGGGACTCAAAATTCTGCTCAAGTCATTTAAACAATTTTGCAATTTTCTCATTTTTTCCTGTCTGATAAATTTGTTTAAAAGAAAAGGTTAGGCCTTACTTGTAATTGTTTCAAGGCAGTAATTTTCCTGTCTGCTTCAATCATTGCCCTCACATTTGCGACTATAGCACCAATTATCTCCTCTTTTCCTCCATCAACGGGAATGGGAACAGCACCAGCAACACCGTTTCTTAAATCTTCACCTACCTGATCAATAAACTCCATAAGGCAACGGAAATCAACAAGAACTGCTTAAAGAATGCATGTCTTTCACATACATAGGAGTGTTACGAGATCTACTAATCACTGGTATGGCTATCGAAATGAAACCTTTCAACTTTTAATGAACTCAAAGCACTATCATGTATAAAGGACAAGGAAATACTCAGATAAAAACGACAATTACTCTGCTGATCGATGAATAAGACTTTTATAATGCTTATGGAATAGTATAATTTTTATGGACTAAGAAGCAATAGAAATTGTACTTAAAACCATTTCCTAAGCATCATGATTTGTATTTCCAAAACAAAAGAAATGACATTTAGTCCTAAGGAAAGGTAAACATGAAACATACTAACATATTTTCTCTCTAAAGCGTGTGTCAACGACTCTAATATACTCATCTATTTATTATCTCAAAAGGACGCTTACTTGTGCACGTAATAGCTTAATATCATCTTGAGTGTCTGCAGTATCAAATGTCAGAACCAAATGCTTTTCCACACTGTCACGAGCATATGGAAAGAGAACATCCGCAACGAACGATATGGGAGTAGTAGTTCCTTCGATGTCCAGCACAATGCACATCTGCAATGCACTGATATGATGTAACTAAAACGCACATTAGTCATATCATGATAAAGAATCACTAAAATTGTACCCTTGATTGTACGATGCCACCATTTATAGAAAGGGTGCCCCCGTTTGCAGAGACTTTAGCATTTTCGAGGCTGCGTTGCACTCCATCTGGATGAATGGGACCATGAGACGGGGTTGACCAGTCCAAGCCTAATTGATGAAGTTTAATGGCAGCATCAAAGAGATAGTGGTAGCATTCAGACTGAAAAAGTAAGTTCGTTATCATGATATAAACATCAGAAACAATAATCTAATGAATTTGAAAAAGGAAAGTTTAAACATAATATAAGTAGATCTATAATGCTGACTCCTATATGAGGAAATGGGGTACAGAACTTTAAACTAATGCCCGAAAGAATCGAGCTTGAACAAATCTTTTTCTACTTCGACAATTGATGATCACCACCTGATATATTTTTCTAATAAAAAAACTGATACTAAAGTTTACAAAATATATAAGTGCCGATTTCTTTATTGTGTAACAATGATACAAGAATCGTCACTGACACACTCACCTGTGTTTTAGCACTGATCCATGAATCTCCCCAAACGTATATTCCATGGTTCCGAACGAGCACCGCCGTAGTTTTTGGGTATGCTTTAATCTGCAACATAATGTAAACAATACAAAGTTTTGACCATCAATTATATACCAAGTTCAAACAACAAGCTTTAGTAATATTTCTCATTTGGTTTCTTGGTTTCAATAGAATCAGTACCAAAATGACCCACAACCATAATGGAGATATGCAGCAAATATAATAACATTAATATCAAATAAAAGGAGCGAAGAAGTCGTACTGCTTCTGCAAGAGATTCTGTGAGCTCTCTTTCATGAGCAGTATTTTCTATGATTGGAATAACAAGTTCATCATAGTAACCATGCCCTTGAATTCCTTTAATCATTTCCATATGAGTAATCTGTAATAGAAATAAAGAAAGAACATCTAAGCATAGAATTTTATCTTCATTTTAGGATAGACAATAAAAAGTTCATACTCGGAACTCTTTTGATGATGGATTGAGCATTGTTACGAGGCAAGATTCCATTCCATGGCTATGGATAACAGCACCCGCATTACGCATTTCATATGCCTGCAAAATGCAACAATTTAGTTTTTCAAAGAGAAAATGGAAACAACAGAGATCTTCTTTGAGGTAAAGAAATCAAACACGTGATTTATCTTGTTACGAAACCTATGACCAAAACCAAATATTCAGCATATACCAGAGCTCAGACCGTTAATGCCATTTCTCAAGAAACTATTTATGCAAGTGAATAATAACTGAGGAGATGAAGCAAAAGAGCAGCTAAATGACTGAGTACGAGCTGATTCAACCATTCAGTTCCATACTCTTAAGGAAATATCCAAACTTTGTGCTTATTGAGAATTAATGAAAGTGATGACATCCCTCAAAACACATTCACGTTTGACCAAAACACGACTCAAAATATAGAATTCAATACACCGCGAACTGATCTGCTTATGATCCTACCTTGTTTCTTTACGAGATCAATGCTAACATTGTCAAACAAAATAAAAGGAACATTCAGACTTAATATACATCAATAGTTCAAATTGTAGCCCCATTTCGCATGATCACCAACTCTAAACAGCTAAACCAAACATTCAGAACCCAAAATCGAACATCCATGAACTTTATATATACAAATAATTCATATCACCTTCAAGAACAAGGGACCACAATCAGAGCATTTGGGAGGCTTATTAGGCCATGGCTTCGCCAACGGCTCAAACAACACAGTCCCATCTGCAGACAACACATACATGTCCTCCTCCGTCATCCTCTCCTTCTGTACACCTACAAAACACGGACAACCATAAATTCTTTTCATCTAAAACCACCCAAAATTACAAAACCCCACAAACAGTTAAACAATAAAACTCAAATCTTGGCACGCATGAAAACATCTCAGATAAATTTAACCAAAACTGCAAGTATGTGCACCTGATGGTGACATGAGAATAAGCTGGTGGGGTTTGGGAACAGCCTCGTCGTGGACTTTAATGGTGATGCTGCCGCCGGTGCCGGAGACCCAGCCGAGGTGGTAGAAGTGGCGGCAGAGCTCTGCAATTAGGGCCTTAGTTTCTTTAACCTTGCTGCCCTCTAAATATGCCTGTGATGCGGTGGCCATTTTCGAAGCTCCGTTTATGGCTGCTGAAGCCGCCGCATCCATGGTTGTTGTGTTGTGTGTGGATGGCAATGATTCTTTTTGATGATTTTTTATGGTTTTGAAGGAAAGAGTTCAGCTCCGGCGTGATGAAGGTCGGAGTCTTGATTAATTGAATTTCTTTTCAATTTGTTTAATCAATAAAAGCATGATTTGAATACTAGTAGTCTAGTATATGATGTTTGCACGATTTTTATTTAATTAATCTAGTGGTAATTTTATAAATTTGGTTAGCTTCGAGGGCACAATTGTTGCGAAAGAAGTTTGTAATTGATTTCTTTTTTAATTATTTAAAAAAAACAGCAACCGTTAAATCAGATATATTTCGACGAGTTACTTCATTACAGTTGATCCCAAGGTTAGGAATTTTCACTCTCTCACTTTCAATTTGTTCAAATATTTGTGTCTTTTTTTCTTTTTGATAATTTGGATCATTGAATTAATGTTGGTTTCATTTGGTAGTTGTAATTTTTTTCATCATTCGCCGAATATTGAACAAGTGGATTAGCTTTGGATTAATTGATTTGAGAAAATAATTCTTTTTTGATTTGAGAATATAATTCTTTTTTGAGCAACACTTACATGCAGCAGGACCATGCGACCGGGTCGGATCGGGTTGACCCGGTCAACTTGAATTTGACCCGTTAATCCGGTCTTTTTTTTTTAATTTCAGTTTTTTTTTCCCGGTTCCGCCTTCGGCTCCGATTTTACGGTTCCGTCTTTGCTCCGATTACTAATATAAGGATAATCGGCGGGCAACAATTTGGATTTTTTCGGCTCGCCTCGCTCGAATTTTGACCAAAGAAGAAGCGGCAAACAAAAAAATGAAGAGGCAAATAAAAAAAAAGTGGAAAAAAATAGATTTTAAAAAAAATAAAAAATAAAAGCTGAAAAAAAAAAGAAAACAGGAAAGCAGGCAAATAAAAGCTTTTTTATATTATAAATGTATATTTATGCATTCTAATATTAGTATTTAAGTGATATAATATGAATTATGATATAAATATAAATAAAAATAAAGAAAAAATAAAAAAAATATGAGGAACCGCCGGTTCGGAACCAGAACCGAACCGAAACCGGCGGTTCTCGATTCCACATTTTTGGAACCGGAACAGAACCGACTGTTCTCAGTTCCTAAAAGGAATCGGCAGTTCGGTTCCGATTCCAGAACCGCCAGTTTCAGTTCGGTTTTGGTTCGGTTCCACCGGTTCCAATTTTTTTTGCCACCTCTAGTTGTACTCAAGTTTTGAAAATTATAGTAATTGCTGGAATGATCGAGATTTCAATGGTTTTGATTTTAGCAACCTAAATGTAGACTTTCTCGAATTGTTATTTTAAAAGCTCGTGTGTGTTCTTCACGTTTAGCATGCCAACTTTTATAAACTTTTGAGATTTTGTTTTTACATATTTTTGCGGATTCCCACCATAAAAAAAAAAAGATGATTATCCAATTCTTTCTATTATTGTTAAAAATCTTCCTACACGCTTATTTTCAGTGCAGTTTGAAGCTTTAATACAACTTGGACTTGCAAGAGTTAAAATAGGTATAGAGGCAAATGGTGATATGTCATTACCCTACATGGTAATAAAAAAAATTGTCAAAAGTACACTTTTGACAAAATTTGGATAAAATTGTATTCAATTTGACAGAAATACCCTTATAGGGTAGTGGGTGTGTGTACGGTTAAAATTCAAATTACATTTACTGAACTTCTCTCTCTCTTCCCCATCATTCTCTCTCCCCGTTTTCTCTCTCCCCATTTTCTGCGACGAAACAGTAGGAAACTCCCAACCCTACCGCCGCCGTCAACCACACCGCCACACTCCGCCATCACACCGCCACACTCCACCATCAACCTCCTAGATCTATCTAAATGGCTCCGCGAATAAAAAAACCAAAAACTGCCGCCGCGGGTAAGGATAAAGAAGCCGAAGTAGCAAAAGCAACGACGGCGAAGGTCACCACCGCGGCGACGACTAGCAAAGCAGCGGCAACGCCTCCCAAAGGCGCGAAGAAACAAAGAAAAGTAACAGGCGCCGCCGCGCGAAGAAGAAGGAGAGCAGATGCCGCCAGGGCCGCGCGAAGAAGAAGAAGAAGACAAAGAAGACCAGCCTACACCGGCGAACGAGGAGGAGGAAGCCGATGAAGGAGATGTTTTTGAGCATTTGCCGGTAAGTTTTCCAGATCTAAAAGTTACAATGGTTGCATGTTTGATAATCGCTTGATTTCTGCGATTTCGCGGGTTTATTATATTTTGAATGTCAATTGCGTACCTAGTTTGTTGAGTAGAATGCAAATTAATGTACGATTTGGAGATCTGTAATTTTGGGGGAAAACTCTACAGGTACACCGGGTACATTTTGTGAAAAACGTACCGGTAATTCCAGATATGTAATTACTGGAATTGAGGATAACTTCTTGTTGAATAGCTGGGATTGTTTATGCATGATGTATTTTTCATTCTCATCATTTGAATATGACCTTGTTTGTTTAAAATTGATACGATTTTCCTTAATACGTACCAAGAAAACTAGTATGTTTCTAGTACACTTGGTACGCATTTCCAAAAAAGTACCGAGTGTACTAGTTTTTTGTTGTAATATAGGTAAGATTTACAAAAGCGTACCTAATCTACAGGTACACTTGGTACGAAATATGAAAAACGTACCAAGTGTACCAGTATTTCATTATTTTCAAGTACTTATTTGCAAAATGCGTACCTACATGACAAGTACATTAGGTACGCATTAGCAAAAACGTACCAAGTGTGCCATTCTGCAATTGGTAAACTGAGTAAATTTTGTAAAAGCGTACTAGGTGTACCAGCGTAGAATTGGTACACTCGGTACGATTTTATCAATTCGTACCGGGTGTACCATGTTGTTTGTGTACACTAGGTACGATTTTGTAAAAACGTACCGGTTTTACCAAGCAAATTATGACTATACAGTGAATATGTATTTGTTATTGAATTGTTTTTTTTTTCTTATTGCAGAACCGATGGAAATACAAGAGGCTGAAGCTTGAAAAATTAAAAAAACAAGACAATGACTCACGGTTATGAGTCCCTTGTTTTTGACATCCGAGCATGCCTCACCGCAACTGGCAACTCATCGTTGGACAAGCTGAAGCAGTCCTGCCTCGGCCAATTTATGGACATAGAGGACATGAATACGCAATCGGGGAAGGCCATCCACTGGATGGTGCTTCGACAGGTGGTTTCCTTCCCCGAGTATGATTCATCAGCTTTATGGTTCAAAGTTGAAGGGAAGCTCTTACGGTTCAGCCGAGAAGAGTTTGCTTTGGTGAGCGGCCTAAAATTCGGCCCTGCAGAATTCGACCCATACACCGACCACATCATTCCGCGATCGTCATTGTACTCCCGACTATTTGGCAACCAAATGGTAACCGCTGCAGGTGTTTGGACACCATTCAGGAACAAGAAGTTTTTTATCAAGGAAAATGAAATCAAGATCAGCGTCAACGACTACTTGAAGTTGGCAAAAATTCTGCTGGCAGCATCATACGTGCTTGGATATGAGAATACCAAGAAAAAATTACCGGACTAGCTGTGGGTCCTGGTTGAGGATGAGGAAGCTTGGGAGAAATTCCCCTGGGGCAGCTTCTCGTTTCAAATGGTTGTCGATAGTTTCAAAACAATCGACACAGAAGATAAAAAGAACAAATCCGGCATCTCTTACCACATCAGAGGCTGCAGTTTTGCTTTATTGGTAAGTTCTTAATAGGTAAAAATGGTATTTATTGAAAATCTTGGTACAGTTTTATAATTACGTACCAAACTTTACAGTTTAATACTAGAAAACTAGGTACGCAATTAGGAAATCGTACCAAGTTTTTCAAATATAAGTATAATCTCTTGAAAAACTTGGTACGATTTTATAATTACGTACCAAACGTAACAGATCGAAACTGGTAAAACTCGGTACGCAAATATAAGTATAAACTTTTGGAGAACTTGGTACGATTTTATGATT
Organism: Schizonepeta tenuifolia; assembly: GCA_029490685.1. Taxonomy (NCBI): domain Eukaryota; kingdom Viridiplantae; phylum Streptophyta; class Magnoliopsida; order Lamiales; family Lamiaceae; genus Schizonepeta; species Schizonepeta tenuifolia. The sequence continues at coordinate 106,582,136 of CM055956.1, forward strand.
ACGTACCAAACGTAACATATCGTAACTGGTAAAACTCGGTACGCAATTAGAAAATCGTACCAAATTTTCCAAATATAAGTATAAGCTCTTCGAAAACGTAACAGTTTAATGTTGGTAAACTCGGTACGCATTTATAATTACGTACCAAGATTACCAAGTAAAGCTATTGTATCTTGAATATGATTACCTACTGACAAAACTTTATTTATTAAACAGGGTTGGATATTTGAGGCTGTGCCGGCTATAGGAACAAAGGTGGAATTGAGGTCCACCAAGAAAAAACTGCCTCGGATGTTGAGGTACAGATTCCTCAGAGACGTGGAAATCCCCCCAGCAAAAGACATAAAATTGGTAAAATTTATTCTTAGATATAATATAATTTTTGTAAAGCTTGGTACGCATTCAAAAAATACGTACCACTTTTACCATTGTCAAAGTGCTACAGTTGGTACGCACTGACAAATGCGTACCAAGTGTGCATAGGTGGATTGGTAAACTTGGTACGTAATTATAAATGCGTACCAAATGTACCAAGTGAAAGAAGTAGTTTGTTAGGTACACTCCGTACGCAATAGGAATTTTGTACTGAGATTGCTTAAATAAGTTGGTACACTTGGTACGAATTGTAATTTCGTACCAAGTGTACCCACTTTACCGACAATTTATCTAATTATGTTTTATCCTTATCAGAATCTTCGACAGCTGCTGAAGCCATCCAATGCTGAAAAGCAAACACCATACTGGTTTTCTCTACAGAACGATTCGGAATTTGGCACGTTTGCCTATAAGTACGATCCGAATGATGCAAAAAAGAAAAGAAAAGGAGAAGCAACCAACAATGGTGAAGATGATGAAGAGCCTGATGCCAATGAAGCGGAAACTACCAACATTGCATCTACCTCAACCGCTCCTCCTGCTGCCGATACCGGTTCCTCTGTTAATGAAAGGGCCGGATGTTGGGAGCTATGTTGTTAACAAGCTCCAAGAACAAGGGATAGTCCAACCTTTCACGAGTGCACACTATACATCTCCAGCCTCTCATCCTATGACTGACATCCAACCTGCAACAACAGAAGCAGCAGCGGTGGATGGCGACAGGAGAAGCGTGGAGAAAGATCAAACGGAGGCAGCAGCCATGGAAAGCGACAAGACGATAAAGGAGAAGGAGGGAGAAGAGCCAACAGAGCAAGCCGGAGAGAGGACGACGGAGCAGGTTGATGATGATAAGGTACAAGATGCATCTTGAGTTGATGCATAGCAAAAATTGAACAATTTCATGGAGTGATAACATAAACAATCGCATCTACTCTATTTTATTTTTCATGTTATGAACAAATATTTCTTTTCCTGTTTATTTGAAGATGTAACCGAATTTATAATATATTTGATGAATTATTTTTCATTAATTGATTGATGTGTATTATAATTGGGTACGCCAGGTACGATATATAAAATCGTACCTCTTTCCACGCGTACGCATGGTACGTTTTTATAAAAACGTACCATGCGTACTTACAAGCGTTTGTTCAAAACGTACCAAGTGTACCGAGTTTGCAATACAAATCTAGTACGAAATTGCTTTAAACGTACCAATATTTCTCTTTCTTCAAGCAGGCCCCTGAACAGGCAGGCGATCCATTTACAGACATGCAAATCAACTTATTGTGGGACACCTTCCTGGAAACTGATCAATTTACACCTCCGCAAGACAAAGTTCTTCAACTAAATGCAGCTTCAGCTACTCCATTCACACCGTGTCCAAAATTTAAAGCACAACCACAAGCAGCTCCACAAATCTTGGTGCCACAAGGGCCACCTCCCCCAAAAGCTCCACAAATCTCCATGCCACAAGGTCCACAAGCACAATTTCCAGCACCACAAGGACCACCTCCCACACAAGATCCAACAGCTCAACAAACCTCGGTGCGCATCTTGAATCCGAGGCCGATCCGAAGAAGATTCCCAGCTCCACCTTTACGCAGTCCATTTCTGCCGGAAGACGTGCGACCAGGCCGTTACACCTTCGAGCATTGGTTGAACTTAGAGGAAGCTCCACTGTAAGTTAAATTACATACCAAGTGTATTATTCTGCAATTGGTAAACTGAGTACGATTTTGTAAATGCGTACTAGGTGTACCAGTGTAGAATTGGTAAACTCGGTACGATTTTATTAATGCGTACCAGGTGTACCCATTCATATTTGGTAAATCCGGTACGATTTTGTAAAAACGTACCAGGTGTACCAGTGTGCAATTGGTAAACTCGGTACGATTTTATCAATGCGTACCAGGTGTACCCATTCATATTTGGTAAACTCGGTACGATTTTTCCAATGCGTACCAAGTTTAATTTATAGTTTTAATTAATCTAATATTCATTGAAAACAGGAGGAATGTCGGAGCCTTTTGTGGTGTTGACAAGACCTTTTTCCAATCTATCATGGATCCAATATGACAGCTCGACATAGAACATATAGAGGCTTACCTTGCTGTTCTCGTGGCAAATCCTACAATGGCCGGATTGGGAGAAGTTGACCCGAAGATTGCCTTGACATCTTGTTATTTTATGGTAAATTCAACCAATCAGACTAATTTTAATTGTTTACAGTAATACTTCTACACACATATGTTATATATATTTATATTTCTTACACTTATTTGTAGGAAACGGTGAAGAATGTGTTCGACTCGGTCAACCTACCTAAGAGAGCCAATCTTTTTGATCCGTACGATCACAAGATCTTTAACCCGAAAGTAGAAGAGGTCTTCCCCGAAGATGAAATAAATAGGCTGCTTTTGTTTGCCGAAGGAGCTCAGACAGCATGGGGGAGAACGTAAGGCCTTGGGTTGACTGCGACAAGGTACGAGTTTATTGATACGTAACCATAAATCTAAGTACACTGGGTACGCATTGCTAAAATCGTACTAGATTTACCAAATGCATGTATGGTAAACACGGTACGATATTACAAATGCGTACCGAGTGTACCTGATTTTCCAGTACGCATTTACAATAACGTACCGTGCTTTCTTAGATTTGTAGTACGCATTTGTAATAACGTACCATGATTCATTTTTTTATAGGTAGTTGCATTGTGTTTCTATAAGGATCACTGGGGTACCCTATTGGTAGATCTCAAAAAACAGAAGATAACTCTCTATGACTCGGAAGAACATACATTTGAGGAACACCATTTTGATAATCGACGAGATCTATTTCTGCCAATGACAAGAACGGTGCCACAAATCATGAAGGCTATTGGATATTACCGAGAGCATCACATAAAAGACCCACAATTCGGCCAGTGGGAATTATGCTTTCCTCCAAACAAGGGCCCGAAGAGAAACAAATTCCAGCAAGATAATGGATATGATTGTGGCGTCTATGCACTCAAATATGTGGAGCAGCTCATCTCAAAAAATCCAATGCCAATTCGAAGATGTTTGCAAAAGGATGAAGACCGGGTGGAGTACAGAGAACACATAGCAAGAACCATTTATGCCCATAGCACGGACGAAGTCACATCGCAAGTCATGGATTTCGATGGAGTGACTGAAGGGAATGAAGGCAAATGAAAGAACAGTAAATTCGTGTTAATATTTTATGTATGATGGATAGGATTTTGTAAATCCATAAACATTATTATATTTTGAATATGCATTTTGCAGAACTATTAGTATATGATAGGGATTAACTATGTATATTTTTTTTTTATCTTTATTGGTATTTTTGAATTCTGGTACGCACAGTACGCAAATGTAAATTCGTAACAGTTTTTCTAGTACGCAAGGTAATCAATTCAACAAAATGTACCAAGATTTACTTGAACTCTTGGTACGCATTGGATAATGCGTACCGGCGCACCAAATTCTGATAAGCAAACTAGGTACGTAATTATAAATGCGTACCAGGTTTACCGCATCTGCACTTGGTACGCCGGTACGATTTTAGTCAAATTCGTAACTGTTTTTCTAGTACGCAAGGTAATCAATTAAAAAAACGTACCAAGAGTTACTTAAAAACGTACCAAGAGTTACAATAATATTTGACATAATATTGATTAAAACGTCAAAATTTTCAAACAAAAACCATAACAAATACTACACAACTAATAGAATTAAATAAATCTCCAATTATCAACCAAATCTATGTGGATCTTGACATGTTTGGCGAGTATGACCCGCAACACCACAAATACCATATTTCTTCATTTTGTGGGTTCTTGTTTTAATGCTTGGTTGGTTGCTATTCCCTTCTTATTCCGGATTAATCAAGCGGCGTCTTAGAGGACATGTACTCATTTAATGACCTTTCTCATGACACCACAAACACCCCCGAATGCGTTTGGTATGAGATCCAGTTGGAATTCTCTTTGTACGCGGTCGTCCAGCTTGCTTAGGTTCCTTAGGTGTAAGAACAATCCTTAAAGCAACATGTGGCGGCACACTCCATGAATCTTTATCCGGAATAGGCATCACATGATCAGCATAAATCTCACGCCACGTCGCAGTAGAATAACATTCATGAACATATGACATTGGGGATTCCTTCTTAAACCTAAAAATGTGTAAAAAATTAAAACTTCGTCGAAGGAAAATATGGTACGTAATTGTAAATGCTTACTAGGTGTACCGCATCCAAACTTGAAAACTTGGTACGCATTGGATAATGCGTACCAAGTTCGGAAGAGAAAACTTGGTACGCAATTGTAAAAGCGTACCAAATTTCGTCATCAGCACTTGGTACACCGGTACGTTTTTTGCCAAAGCGTACCGGCGTACCAAGTTCTATGGAGCAAACTTGGTACGTAATTGTAATTTCATACCAAGTGTACCCAACATAACTTCCTGACCAGGTACGCATTGATCAAAGCGTACCTGCATACAAAGTTACAATGAGGTAAACTTGGTACTCATTTACAATTACGTACCCGATGTACTAAGAAGTTTTGGCAAAATACGTACAAATATACAATTAATTCCAACAAATAAAAATTTCAACCTAACCTAATTGCTGCAGTAGCGTGAGAGCAAGGTATTAAGTCCAGATTCCATGCCCGACAAGAACACTTCCTCGAAGCAACATCAACAATATTGCTTTTTACACCACAAATTACATTAAACTTCGTATCAGATATGGGTTCAACTCTCATCACGCGCCCCGCCTCCACAGCTATACCTAATTCCCTTGTTGCATATACCGATAAATCTTCATTTCTAGATCCAGATTTTGTGCGCTGCTGGAAGAACCAAGATTGAACAAGATTACGACAGTATTCTAGAAGAGAACATGCCGGAAGTTTTCTAGCCCACCGAAGTCTTGAATTCATATTCTATACAGCATGTACCAAACCCAAACTTCCGCACGGGGCACAGTGCAACAGACCATTTGCTCGGACCGATACTCATAAGCTTTTCATAGCCACCACGAGAGGCCTCCTTCAAATTGTTCATGTACTCCTCATAATCCTCTACTTTGTAAGCATTCGCAGCAAGATGGAATAGATCAGTCACAACGGTACCCCAAGTCTTCAGGTTACCCTGTATATGAAATGTACAAAGATCATGAGGGATGCTAGGATAAACTCGATCTATAGCATTCTTGATGCTCAGATCCTGATCGGAAACTATCATAAAATTCGGGGGGCAACCAAACGTCCGACGGACACGCTCCAAAAACCACGACCAAGATGAAGTATCCTCCATATCACCAATGACAAATGCTAATGGAACAATCTGTTCATTAGCATCCTTCGTAGCTGTGACAAACAAAATGCCCTTGTATTTCCCTTTCAAGTGTGTGCCGTCAATGACAATCACGGGCCGACATGCACGAAAAGCTCTTATGCACGCAGAGAGAGCAAAGTAACAATATTTAAACAAACCGTCTGGACATGTCTGAAGGTCCACAATTGAACCGGGATTCATCTGTTCCAACATGTATAAGAACTTGGGAATCATCTGAAAGAATTTATCTCAATTAATAAAAAAATCACTAAAAATACGCTAGGTAAACATGGTACGCTTTTCAAAAAATGTACCGAATGTACCAGTAATATTGGTAAAACTTGGTACGTTTTTATAAATACGTAACATCATACTATACTAACTATTGTAAACTAGGTACGCAATATTAATTTCGTACCAGGTTTGACGCTTTATTACCGGTACAGTGAGTACAAATTTGTAAAATCGTACCCGATGTACTGGTAATACAGAGCCAACCCGGGTACGAAATTTCAAAATCGTACCAAATTTACCAATAATAATAATTACGCGAGACTAATATAGAAAAGGATAGAGAAACCCGAAATGAATTATCCGCATCTCCAAATGAAAGTTCCAGAGCATGGTGCTTACCAGCCAAAGCAGTAGAATATTTTACATTCACACCAAATTCCCTTCGTATCTGTGATTGAATATCCTTTGGCCTAAGACACGAACCATCTTCCCCAAAATTTGGGCCAAGGTGTGCAGCAACAACTCTAGATGAAACCTTAAGATCAGGGTGATATCTCAAATCATCCACACAAGAGTGACGAGTGAAGAGATTGATACGCCACAAATTAGATGCGGCACTTGCTCGCATCTCAAACTCGCATCGTTCTACCAGTTTGCATCTCACATGGTAGTACACCTTGTTTGATCGAATTGTTTTACACTCGAGATGCTTTTTCATGTGATATAAACCAAGAGCTGACTTCAGTTTCTTCTTTCCGACAAAAGTGCCACCCTGAACAAGCTCATCCACACGCACAACCGGTGCAAGTACTTCATCCGACGGAAGAGATGCTTGTTGGGCTGCACCGGGAATAACCCACAAGCGCTGTCCTACGCTACTTTCATTATCCACATCGCTATTACCATTCACATTGCTATTACCAACATCATGCTCATCATTCTCATCAATGTCATCTAAACCCAACTCATCACAATCAACATCAAAATTGTTTTGGTCTTCATTCCGCACACCATCATCAATTAAAGGAGTCCTCCTATTATGAGATTCATCAATCGTGCGAGAAACCGCCACATATACAGTAGGAAACTTCAACACATCCATCAAATAGGACAACTCGAAATCATCTATAATCTTCATTCTCATAGTTTCACCACTAGGAGACTGGATTAAACCATCTATATCAAACATATACATACTCTTATCCTTCTTCATTCGAACTTCAAGCTTTGCTAATAAAGATTCAAAGCTTATACCACTAGGCGGTATAGGAATATACTCTTTCCTACCACCCTCATAAATGTTCTCTTTCCAGTATCCTCCATGCGCAACCACTAAAGAAGAAGGCCTTACCTGCACCGAGTAAACTTGGTACGCATTAGTAAATGCGTACTGCGTACCCAGTAAACTAGGTACGCATTCATAACTACGTACTGCGTACCAAGTACACTTGAAACGTAATGATAAATACGTACTGCGTACCAATAAAACAAATTAAGGTACGCGGTACGTTTTTATCATTACGTACTGCGTACCAGGTAAATTTCGTGGGCATCAGTACGCAATCAAGAAAATGTACCAACCTGTAACAGAAAATACAGTCGCCGGAAATTTACCTCCATAGCTTTGATGCCACAACCAAATATCGCCGGAAAATTATAATTGAACCACCGTAACACTTTCTAAACAAAAACTAAAGCAAAAAACACAACAAAATCGCAACCAAAAATGTTGAATAAAACAAAAGCAAATACAAAAAATTCTCAACAAATCACAATCAAATTGGTGAAACAAAACAGAGCAAAAACATATAATCGCCGTCGACGATGAAGCTAATCGCGACCACAAAAGCAGAAAACACGGCGACGTCGAACAAGCCGTCGACGATGATGGAGGAAAAATCTCCAAACTATGGCGACGGCGACGGCGACGACGATGAGGACGACAATGGTGACAATGACGACGGCGATGGCGACGACGACGACGTAAAGAGAGATCAACAATGGCGACGACGTCAGGCGGAGAGAAATCAGCAGAGAGCCAAACTTGAGGAAGAAGAAAACCGAAAAAAGAAAACGAGAGAGAGAGAGAAAGACGTGAGCTGAGGGAAGAAGAGAGAGAAAAATAAAGTGAAAAAGTAGGAGAGAGAATATGTTAGGATGGAATAAAGTATAAAACATAAGGGTATAAATGTCCAAAAAGTAAACATATGACAAAAATTGATAAAATTTGAACTAGTGACCTTTTTTGATATTATATTTCACCTAATGACATATGAGTGCATTTCCTCATAGGTATATATCATATTAAAGAGTAATTATTTAGAGGCGAAAATCGGATAAAAAAATAATTATACATGCTTAAATTTAATTTACAAATAAGGGGTACCTATAAAAGTAAGGAATTCTTGCATCATGGGAACGTTTCTTTTTGGTAACATGCATTCCATGTAAACTTTCATCTTTCTTTCGAAAATTTTGTGAAATATATAATCCCTACAAGATGTAATTTGTTAAAGAGTATAATTGCGCTCGAGAACAGTTGGCCATTTACACTTCTCAAGAGGAAACTTTATCATCCTATGCTATTTTGCTCGTGTGGTATATTGTTGAGCTTAATTTGGAGCTAGTTAATGGTCCTATATCTTTCTTCATCTTCAATTTTAGATCATTTCTATGAGTTCATAGCGTGGGCAAGAACAATATTGTGTAAAGTTGATGTTTAACATCAATTGAAAATGTGTCCACTAGGAATGTAAATGTAATAGCTAGATACGAGAGAATTTTAAAGAGGAGTGTCTTAATATACTCATTCTGTTCCGCTTGACATGTTCTAATTTTTTAGGGTACGAGAATTAAGGGAAAACAATTATGAATAAAAAGTGTATTTGGTGAAGTTAATAAAGTGAAATAAAATGGGTAGAGAGATAGTGAAAAGTGAAATAAAGTGGGTAGAGTGAATGTGAATAGTGAATGTCACAAAAAAGGAAAAAAAGTAGGTTGAAAGGTGTAAAGTGGACCTAATTAGTCAAACTAATTCGGGCTCTGATTTCCTTAATTATTTCTCAAATGAAAGTAAGACCAGTGTAACGAGACGTCCAAAAAAAAAGTAAGACAAGTTAAGCGGGATGGAGGAAGTAATTAAAAGAGTTGATGGTATAATTTTTGTAGTGGAGAACTGGAGATGCACCGAGCAATGTTTACCATCAATTTTTGAGCGGCAGGTTGCAGGGCCATGCGACCGGATTCGGGTCGGGTTCACCTGGTCCTTTTTTTTCGGTTCCGCCTTCGGCTCCGATTTTACGGTTCTGCCTTTGGCTCCGATTTTACGGCTCTGCCTTCGCTCCGATTACTAATATAAAGATAATCGGCGGGCAACCGTTTGGACTTTTTCGGCTCGCTCCGAGGCTTTCGGCTCCCCTCACTCGAATCTTGACCAAAGAAGACGCGGCAAATAAAAAAACAAAGAAGGAAACATAAAAAAAAGTGGAAAAAAGTAGAATTAAAAAAAAAAAATGAAATAAAAACTGAAAATTAAAAAAAAAAAAAAAAATCAGAAAAAATGTGAAGACGGAAAACAAGAATTATTTTTGGAAAATGTATATCCTTGAATAAATTATGGTGATGATGTATATCCTTGAATAAATAAATTATGGCGATGATGAAAATAGAAGATAGATAAACCCCAAATCCCAACATCCAAAATTCCCAAATCCTATTATATCCATCAAACACTCAAAAACACCTTCTCCTCTTCTTCCTCTTCTTCTTCAGCTGCAAAATGCCGCGAGGAACAGACAAACTGGTGAGGAGCATCCAGAAATTCATGGACACGCAGTACAAGTTTTTGTCGCGGCGGTACGGCCATCAGTTCATGGATATCCTCGATTTCCCCGTCAAAGTGGTCCTCGCCCCCTTCACTCTCCCCTTCGACATCGCCGGCTCCGCCCCCCGCGGCTTCGGCGTCCCCGAGTTCATCTCCAAGCTCTCTTACTCCGCCATTTTCGTATGCCTCTCTCTCTCTCTCTCTCTCCTTTAACTACTTTCTGTGTGCGTATGCATTTGAGAATTTTAGTTTACAATTTGCATTTCAAGTATGCAACTACGGGAAAGACCGAAGTTATTTCGTCATTTTTGCACGTCGTCTACTGGAAGATTTGTTATTTTGAGTTGGTATACTGTCTATATATTTAAATGTGATTACTTTCGTAGAAGATGAAGTTCATCTAATTATCATAATTTTGAGCATTTACTTATTTTTCCTTTCTCTTTGGATAGTTGGGAGTTTTTTTTTGGCATGTTAAGTTTACTGCTCTGATGAATGTTTTCCGTCTATTGTGCATTAATCGATGAATTGCTTTCAGGCCATTGCTACTCTCGGGACTTATGATATTGCATTCGAATTGGGAAAGAAGGTTTTATCTCAGAGGTTGTTTTTTAGCTCATTGTATAACTTCTATTGCGTTTGAGTTTTGATTTGGACTCCTCACCTTAGGTGTCTGCAGATTATAATACTTTTACAGTTTTACCTTAAGTTTTTTACTCTCCTAATTTGAGAAGACAATTAACTAAAATAACTTTTGTGTCCCCTTCCCACTTTGTATTGAGATTTATGAAGTTTTAATATTCAACTTTAGGGAAAACCAGTAATACTTACTCAGTCAGCATTTTTATCGCTAATATGCAGTGTCTTATAGTTAACTATGAAAGTTGATAAAATTGAATCTTCAATCTTTGAAATGCAGGAAGTGCCGAACTTGTTGTGGTTGGCAGGCTATGCAATGCACCATGTGCAGAGGCTCCGGAAAGGTGCAATACCAAGTAAAAAACTATGCTCTGAGAAGGTAGTCCGACACTTATACATTATATAGTATAAGTTTTACGATTCTTTACCCATTTCATGCTGTTTATGACACCGGACAATTTTACAGTTTATATACTCAATTAGTCAGTTTCCTCTAACATACTCACATTTCAAAACATGTATGCCTGTTTCCTTCTCTCTTTTTGTCTCTTAGTTATATCATGATGACTTCTTGCGTTTCGATGTATAGCAAGTAGCATACAGTTGTACAGTATGATGTTGAGCCATTGCACAGATATAGCATTCAAAAATTTTAGTCTCCCATGTGCCTGTGGTGGTTCTCTCCATGCTCTTGATTATTGATGTTATTTTATGTGGGAATTTTTGCATCTCACTTTGTTAGCAGATACTTCAATATTGCTGTGTTTTTTTAAAACTCTTGTAGTGGAGAGAAGGCAACAGCAGAAAATATTGCCTATGCAATCGCTGAAAACCGAGCTGAGTTGGTTCACCTTCCTTCAAGTCTCGACCACATGCCCTTGCCATCTAAAGAATGCCCAGATTGCAATGGATCGGTATGACCTACAAATACAATCATATATACTCCCTCCGTCCCGTTCAACTTGTCCCATTTCCTTTTAAGGGAAATAATTAAGAAATCACTTTATTCACTTTATATCACTTTATATCACCTCAAAAATACTTTATATCACTTTATCAATTAAAAAATACTTTATATCACTTTATTCACTACACTAAACACACTCTTTATCATATAATACTCTTGTTCTTAATCTCCGTGCCGATCCCAAATGGGACAAGTTCAACAGGACGGAGGGAGTAATATATATGCAGCATTGTTCTTAAGTGTATTACTGTATCCTTCGAGACTGTAGGGAACTCCTTTAATGCTATATATGACCATTTTAATTAGTGCTATACCTTTAAGCTGTGATGCAATGTAAAATAATGTCTCAAGACTTGTTGAAACGGTCTTTTCATCTGGTTTCGAGGTCTTTTACCTCATTTCCTACTTTTTTGGTTGACATCATGTCCCACAAAGTGCAGCGATTCCTGTAGCTATACATTTTGTCTTGCCCTTCGCTTTAAAATGTTTACAAAGTCTTTATCTTTGGCATTAATCAGTTTGGGTCGCACGTCTTTCGTTGCAGGGAGTGATGAAATGTCCAGAATGCAAAGGCAAGTCACCAATTAGGATATCTGCCGATGATGTAAGATATTCTGCCATTGAATTCTTATTTTATGGATTTATTTTCTAATTTTGTGGTAGTTTATCATTTGAGTTGCATGCACTTGATATTGCTGATATATTTCGTGCTTTAGCTCATAGCTTTCTTTGTTACTTTGTGCCATTTACCAATTTTGTCAGATAATGGAACCCCCGTGGAAAGCTTATAACATCATGCGTAAGATGGATTATCCTTACGAGGTTAGTGGTATTTACTTTTTATTTTTTATTTTTATCTTAGATGCATTTAGTATGCAAATTCTTTTATTTTTAATTTTAGTTTTCTCAGTGCACTCGTAAAACTTAAGATTGTTGTTTTTTAAGAAAAGGGAAATTAGCCCTTCGGGTACATATATGCAATTTCATTTTTATGAAGCATAATAAGACAAATGTATGTTGAAATTATCATTTGTCAAAAGTTTAAATCAAGTTGTGAGGATTTCTTTCACCAACGCTTCTTTTTATGTGCGCCCGTTTTATTATAAGTGATATTTGAGTATGAATATCATCTATAGTTAGGATGCATTGCAGAATTGCTTGAGAAAGTTATGTCATATAGTGAAGGGTGAAAACAACACAAGTAAACAGCAACGAAGAACAAATTGAACTGAATAACGAAAACTCAAAGTCACAACTTTCAGGCGCTCGTCTGCCCAACTCAGTAATCTGCCACTAATTTTCTACTAGTCAATTCCCAACCCCATTAACTCAAATAAAGCATATAACTAGTCCTAACTGTGACCCATGCAAGGGCCCGATAATCTGAAAGCCCAAAAGACATAATAACAAAGTTAACAGTTTATCAGTGTGGGAGTTAGAGGGATTCTTGAGAGCTTGTTAATGAACATGGTAGATGCATTATGTTCTTCCAACATTATACATTGTTCTTATACTTATGACAGTGGAGTTTTGATTTTGTTGATTTTATCTTTAATATATGGTTGTGTTTCGTCGCTTACCTGATTTTCTTTACATGTACAGCATATAGTTCATAGTATGAAGGACCCAAGCATTGGTGCATTCTGGCTGATAACCTTGCCTCAAATTGTTGGAGGTTTTGAATATGATGAAGATGTCAAGCAGAAAATTTGGTGGGACTACAAGGTAACATGTTTCCTTTTTGTTAAACTTTGTCTTAACTGGTTGAAAATGCTCTAAAAATTAGAAATCAAGTGAATAATCTCAAGCTCTTCGAATTTCTAGTCAAAAATTATGGTTTTGACTTTTTGCATTGATTGTCTGTCAAACTCTTTGCTCATGATTACTCTTATGCATTGAGAAAAATAAGATCAACGTTTAGAGTTGGTCCCTGCTGGCAACCTTCTCATCTCATAAGTCATAATCATTGTGCTTAGACTTTAAGCAGCCTTACACAAACTGCTGGTATGCAGAAAATTTGACTTCAACGTGTTATGCTGACAGTTTTGGCTATGACTTGTCAGCTTTTTGGTGTTCTTAATGTGCTCTGTGTACTTTTGTTTTATTTGGTTTTGTGATCATTTTCTTTACCATGGTTTAGGAATCTATGCGGTATGATCAACTCCGTGACGAAGTAGTGAAACGGAAGCCTGGGTGGGAATACTTGCAAGAGGTAGGATTCTATTTACATAGTTTTTCTTCCCGAAACGACACCTTCTGTATACCCCTTGCAACTTATTATGTTTCGTCACCCAATATTCTGGGGAGGTCATGATGGGAAGGAGACGGGGATATGGAAGAAAGATACCTCATTTCCCTTCTCTTGGCAAGAGCATATAAGATCTCTGGTTCAGCTAGTGTGCTGAGATGAGGACATCTTTGATTTTGTCGCCTATTTTTATCTGAATATAGATTTCTATAAGATAATTCTCTTGGCTAATCATCACAATACCAAATTGGCAGGCTTTAATCTCAATTGATCCCATCCGTGCTAAGGATGATCCTGTCATTGTGAAAAATGTTCCATTCTACAAGGCCAAGAAAGCTCTGGAGACAGAAGTACTAAAGCTTAATCCGCCCCCAAGGCCTGACAATTGGGGGGTATGTATGCTTTTCTTGAGTTCTCTTGTCACTTCTAGTTTCCACTGGTTACCGTGGTATCATTAGTTCGAATCACTAACTGACTTCAAAGTTCAGATCACACTATATGGAAAATTTGGAGTGTAATTGTTGAAAACTGAAATGGAGGTTTCTATTCCTTAACTCTTCAAACAATGTTAGCACAGATATTGTGTATTTATCTTCTCTCATTGCGTAGAAAGAGTCATGATTGTTGTAATTTCTAGTAGAAGTGTATGCATTTTGCATGTCCATACCCCGTCCTTCACATTTCCTCTGTGTGTGCGTATGTTCGTTCGTGTGGTGATATAAGCATGTTTGCAGGGCTTGGACCTTCCACTAAATGCATCTTCGTGGACTGAGGAAGACCTTAAAGATCCGAAAAAGCTCTATGAAATGACGATTCTTCTTAACGCACAAAGAGAAATTGCTGAGAAGATATTGGACGCTCAGTGGGAGGCGAAGTGGCGTGAAGAGAAGGTAAGTAAATTCTGAATGTTTCTTTAGACGTTGTATGTTCTGTTTTCTTGATCCTCTACCTCCTATATTCATAATTGTCGAAACATGTCAGTCTCGTCGCTTCATTTCCTCCCTGCCGGTATAGCTTCCATCTGAAAAGATGGGAGGATTCGCTAAATATTAACGGCCCTTGATCGTTTGGTTTATAGAACTATACAGACATCATGAAGACACCATGTTCGTTAAATCTGTTTAGCTGAGAACTTATTGTCTGTTTTGCTTACACACTCAATTGAAGAACACACCATATCAGCTGTGTGGTAATCTGGCTAATGAGACTGCTTTCAACTCAATATTTTCAGATAAATGAGATGCTGAAGGAGAAAGTGGAACCATACTTGCAGAACATCGACAATAGTGTTCTTCCTAAGCCTATAGTCCTGCAATCCCAGCAGAATCAAGACAAGAAGGTTAGCCTCCCTCCCCTTTTCTTTTTTTGTTGCTTGGCCCACTTTTACTGATTCTCTCACAGCACAGTTGAGACCTGCAAACGAGCAGCGAATCTCTTGCTTCGGATAAACAATTTGTCATGTTTGATGAACATCTTAGATGACCGATAAACACACTAGTTATTGTGAGCGCGCGCGCGCCCACAACACACATTATGATAAGCAGCTAAATTTGTTTGTTCGGTGCAGCGAAACCGGAGCAGGCGGCGGTGGTGGCTGTTTTGATTGGTGAATCTCTCAGTAATAGCATCACTATTTCGTGAGGATGGATTTGAATCGGTTTGGCTAATTTGCCACTTTTTGTCCTAAAAAATCTGTATGTTCGATTTATGTATTTTGCAGCAAAGGACTGCCAATTTGTTGTATATCATATTTTCTTTTATTTCTCATTTTTTAGGCTGAAATGGAAATAAATAATCACCCAGAAAATGCAAACAAAAAAAAGAAAAAGGAACCTGTTAAATAAATAATACAAAACCCAATGTTGGTAGGTCCTGCTGTAGGCTTTGACTAGAGATGTATACGAATTGAATCAAAGTGAATATCATAATATTCCGTTCGATTCGAAAAAATATTGCATATTTGATTTTGAATCTTATTTTGGATTTATATTCAATTTCAACTATTATTTGCGAAAATTTAAACTATTCGAATATTCGATTCGATTTTTTTAAGTGTATTTTAAACAATAAAATTCGAATATTTAATTCAAAATTTCCTTATCTTTTAAAGTATTTGCAATATGAATATATTCCATTCGCAATTTTGAAGCAATCTAAGTAATTCCGATTGTTTTTGTTTAATCTTGTGTTTTAGTTTCTAAATATATTCTTGAAGATATATATTCATATATTTATATCAATATTATATATATATATAATGAATATTTTTTAACAGTGAATTGAACATCATGATTTTTAATTCCTATTTGATAATAATTAAATCAAAAAAGTATTTATATTTGTATTCGGATCACAAATTGTCGAATTCGAATATTAAAAATTTGAATCGAACGACCAAAATTGTTTGATTTGCGTACAGCCCTAGCCTTGACTACATTATTTTATAAGATGTAATTTCACAACATTTAGTTAAGTTTCAATTTTTTGCTATGTAGTGGTGGCAACAACACTTGCATTATTATGTAGTAATAGTAAATGGGCTAATTAGCGGTTGTGCGGGGAAGAAATGAAGTTAGATATTACTCTTGTGCAAAATAGTATAGTATTTATATACTTGGAATGTCTCTAGCCTTTTCTTTTATGCATTTGGGACGGACCTCCTAATGATGTGGAGGGTTTTTTTTTTCATTTATCATGTGTGTGTTGATAGTTTGGGATAAACCTCCTAATATAATGTCGTGGGTTTTCTTTATTTACCATGTGTATGTTTGTAACTAAAAGTGATCATCTTTTTCTTATATATATATATATATATATATATATATATTTTATTGCATTTCCGAGCGATTGTCATATTTTACTTATCTTTATGCACATGCAAAACTTTACATTTATTGTTAAGTATTTTATTTGATTTTTAATTTTTCTTGACATATAATCACTCGTGAATACAAAAGAGGTTGTTCTACGATGAAACAATTGAGGATTCGACTTGAATATTCATGTGAATAATATATGATCAATCCTATATCTCAGAGAGAGAGAGAGAGAGAGAGAGAGAGAGAGAGAGAGAGAGAGAGAGAGAGAGAGAGAGAGAGAGAGAGAGAGAGAGAGAGAGAGAGAGAGAGAGAGAGAGAGAGAGAGAGAGAGAGAGAGAGAGAGAGAGAGAGAGAGAGAGAGAGAGAGAATATATGATCAACCCATATATATCTTGCACCACAATAAAAATACAATTAGTAAGAACAACAATGATAATATAAGAATTTTGGATAGTTAAGCTTCCAGGAGTGATACAATAAAGGAAACATATACTTTTGTGTACGCAATTCACAACTTATTCCATCACTTTACAAACAGGGAAATGAAGAAGAAAAAAAAAAGAAAAAAAGAAACATAAATCGAACATTAATTAGAAATAAATCACTTATCCCAACTTTCTCAAATTCCAAAACCACCCAATAATTGAAGCACGCACGTAATCTACTTGATGCCTCCACCATCCGACCACACTATTAAAAATAAATAATATTTAATAATTGGAGATATGTGATTGTATGTTGATACAATCATATATCCACGTCACGCGTGTTAAATATCCGAAACACAAGACAAGTTATAGCTACATGACGTGCATATATGAAATGTAACATACAAACATACAAAATATTTTTCAACGAGTAGTTCTAGCGCAATTAGTTGCCCTGGTGCAACCGCGGTTGTAGGGGTTGGCGCGCTGGTGGCCGCGGCAGTTGTAGTACGATGCGCCACGCTGGTCGCAGGGCACCCTGTTACGGGCCAGGGCGGCGTAGCTGATATATCCGGCACTCCCTAGTTGGCGGCGGGCCGTGTCCGATTCCATCATCATCTCTTGGTCGAGATGGTCCATGGAATCGGCCACCAAGCCCTGGCCCGTACCATAGATACCGGTCATACCTATGTAGATAGGGTGGTCGGCCGAGTGGACCGACGCGGCCATGACGGCCAACGCCGCCACTAGGATAATTACTCGCACTTGGAAACTCATGGTCGGAGGTCTTGGCTAGATTGCTTTGCAATGCGATATTTTTACCTTTTGTTTTCCAAGAAAGAAAGAATTCTTTGTTTTCCCTTGCTTTGATGGTTCGCTTTAATAATGTTTACGCTTTGGATTTTTTATGGTGGATTCAAGGGTGAGAGGATGGTTTTTGTTACATTTGTTATGGGATTTTGGTATGTGAGGAGGAAAATAATGGTGGCTAACCGCAATTTGCGATAATCAAACTTGCCGTTAGACTTCAATTTAGATCCCATTTTATTCTCTTATCTATCTATCTATTTGTTATGTTTGTTGCTTCATATTCAATTTCATCCACTCATATACTCTCTCTCTCTCTCTCTCTCTCTCTCTCTCTCTCTCTCACACACACACACACACACACACACAGTTGGTTGTATTGTTTTGGATATATATGATCATGAAACGTACCCTAAAAAACTTAAATAACAAGTTTATTTTAAATTGATAAATCTTATCATAATTTTGTAGAGTTTTAGTTACACTTTTTATTATCCTATAAAAACTATTATATATATTAAATTACTAAACTATCACTAAATTAGAATATATATAAAAATATTATAGGTATAATCAAAATTTATAAGGAAACGCATAAAAAAAATTTAGGGAGGGCTTGGGCCTTTGGGGCAAGTCTGTACCAATTTGAGAGGCCCATTTTAGCAAAGCATTTGAATAAAATTATATTTGAAGAGCCCTTGGCCCATTTAAATTTTGTAATTTATTTGCATATATAGCAATTAATCTTTTTTATTTAAAATATTGAAGTGAAAGGTATTGGAATTATTGGATACGTGGCGATCCAAATTCAATATATATCAATGATTAATTTTCTAATGTTGTGGACAAGTAGCCAATCTTAATATATGTACAAGATTATTTAATCACTTCTAACTAGCTAGTAGACACAACTAATACAGCCCTATTTGATATTGTAAATTACGAGTTAATTTAATATTTTGACGCAATCCACTAATTAGTCCTCCCTCCATCCCAAAATAAGTAGCTCGTTGTTCATATTGAGGTATCCCATAACAAGTAACTCGTTTTTAAATAACAAAATAATTAACCCTTCAAAAATTGTAGGTTATACCATTTTATCCAATTTTTACCCTTTACTTTAATACTCGTGTCGAAATAAAATGAACTTATAGGACGGAGGGAGAAATATACTTGATCAAAAGATTATTTTCTCGAAAGGTATATACAGCCATATGACTTTCTACCGACATAAAGAGTCGAAGATTTTGATGGAATCGAATGAAATGGAGACAACTTTGCAAAGTGTGGGACTGGGACATACGCATCTCTGTATGTAGATTGTAGAGCGTCGTGGCAGTCAGAAATTAATGCATTTCTCATTTAAATTAAATTTTCGAAGATATGTGAATATATATGTGAATGTGATACACGTTACCTTTTCTTTCATAAGCTCTTTTTTCTTTGTGGATAAGTTTTTACGTTTTCATCTTCTTTTTGCTGTTATGTCAGGTACTAAAAGATTTCGCAAATCCTTATTGGTTTCATTTCAAATAACTTTACATCCCTTTCATCTTAGAAAATCATAGGATAATACTTCTCCATCCCGTACAACTTGTTCCATTTTATCATTTTGACGTCCTCTTCAAATAGGATAATACTCTCCCATCTCGTACAATTTGTTCCGTTTTGTCATTTTAGCGTTCTATTCAAATTGTCACATTTCTTTTTAATGAAATAATTAAAAAATCACTTTATTCACTTTATATCACTTTATTAATTAAAAAATACTTTATATCATTTTATTCACTAACTACACACACTATTTATTATTTAATATTCTTGTTCTTAATCTCCGTACCGATCCCAAATGAGACAAGTTCAACGGGCAGGAGGGAGTATATTTTTAGAGATACAAATATTAATTAAAAATGATGTGATTCACATATCTTACTACTCCTTCCGTCCACCAAACAAATCCCAATTTGGGGTTGGACACGGAAAATAAGAAAGTTGAAAAAGTTGTTTTGAGTGGTGTAAAAATTAGAATATAGAGGTAGTGGGATAATGACAAAAAACAGTGGTGTTGACAAAAAAATAGTGGTATTGACCAAAAAATAGGAATAAAGTTATTGTAAGATGGAGTCATCAATGGCAAATGATAGTAGATAAAGAAAAAGTAGGAGGGTATAATTGTACAAAAAGGTAAATGGGGATTTATTTGGTGGACAAAAATTTTATGGTAAGTAGGGATTTATTTCGTGGACGGGGGAGTATGTGTTATTCCCTCCGTTCACAAACAAGTCTTGTTGTGTGTTGGGCACGAAGATTAAGAAATTTGGTAAAGTTATTGTAAGAGAATAATCACTTAATGGGAGTGCTAAAAGTAGATATGAAGTAAAATTATTGTGAGTGAAATAAGGGTCTCACTTATTGTGAGTGAAAAATGATAAAATAAAATTAAAGTTGTTGTGAGTGAAAAATGATAAAATAAAATTAAAGTTGTTGTGAGTGGAATAAAGATCTCATTTATTTTGAGTGAAAAAAGTAAAATAAGAGTGAAAGTTGTTATAAATGAAATAAAGTCCCACTTGATGTGATTGAAAAAAACAGAGTATGATACTTATTTGTGAACAAATAAATGTGGTAAGTAGAACATTTGTTCGAGAACGGAGGTGGTATTTTAAATACACAATAAAAGAAATCGAGATAAGATTGATAAAATCTGAAAATTGTGATATAATTAAAATATTGTCAGATTGAAAGATAGTATTAACCCATTATTTAATTAATGATTGATTCGACAGAAAAAATAATCAAATATCCTTGGTTCGACCAGTACAAAATTAAGTTTAATCTTATTTTATCGTTTCATGAATAGAACTTCAAGTGCATTCAAGCTCAATTTGAATTTGGATGAAAGATTGTTTTTGTTGACGACCAAACCCACAGCAATTTATATATAATTAATTCCTTTTTCAGAACTTCATAAAATTAATATTAATATGATGAATTTGAGCAGTAGTACACTTTAAAACAAATATTCTAGAGTTTCACACTGGTTCCCATCTCACAAAAATTTAAATCTACATTGATTTATTTTGAAATCGATCTATACGTGTGTATCCCCATATATTGGACTTATCGTAAAGAGTTTTAGTACAATTTATTTTATATCTATGAATTTTGTATTATCATACAAGAATAATCATTTAAGCATAGAACAAGTATTTTATTTAATGTGCAACGGGCTCTATATATACTACTTTCATCATGAAAAAAGAAAGAAGAAAAAAGGAACTCATAAGTCAAGTAACATAGGCCAATCAAAATTGTGATTATGCTCATTATTCATATTATTGAAAACGCGCGTTAAATTGAGTGAAATAGGATTGATAGCCACGTTTCAGTCAAATAAGATAAGATGGGAATGAATTTACCTCATATTTTGTTATAAATAATTGAGTTAAAATTATGTTTATCGCATATAGTGACAAAACTGAGGCACTATCCTAACGAAAGATCTTGAATTTGCTTTTCGTAAAAGTGTGTTGAAGTATTTTTTTTTTTTTTTTAATCTCATGTATTCTAGTGATCCTAAAAAAAATTAAGCTTATTTAAACACAATACACAATATCCGAAATAAAATGAAGAAAATGTGGGCTATTAAAGACTAAAATAGTGATCGGAAATTTATACCATCTTAAATATAATCAATTAATACTTTTGAGTTAAAATCATAAATTAAAGTGACGTTTATATCTTATTCAATTTCCTAACGCTTTTTGCTTCCCTTAACAAACAAATGGAGCATTAAATGGTACTACTAGCATTATATAGATATGAACTTAAGAAAAAAAAAAGTTTGTCTTATGCAATATGTGGGAAAAAAAAATCTTTACATCTTTTAATTTTCTAGTTTTAGGATATATCCATGCATGTACATTGAGGGAAAAATAATTAGATTTATGAGCGAAAAATGGGTAAAAATATTGATCCCGTAAAAAGTTCATAATCAAATATTCCTAACGTAAGTGTTCTCCGCATAAAAATTCTTATATAAAATATTAGGGTATAATCCGTCGATGGGAAATCACTATTCTATAAATTCTTATCAAAATCGATGTAGGATAATGATGTGGATTCTTTTGATAGAAAATATCTTCTATCTCACATTAATTTAGTGAAGAAAAGTAATTTTATAGAATATTAAGGTGACTCAAATCCTACATTATGAATTCAATATAAAATTTAAAAAAATCACTTGAACTATCGGTTAGGAATTGACCCGTCTAACCCCTACGGTTCTATGTCAGAACTGACCCGTTCACCACGGTTTTCATCGGAATGGGCCCGTTTACCCCACAATTTTGATGAGAGTCAGACCGTCTACCCGACGGTTCTAAGTCAAAATCGCTCTGTAAAATGGCAACTGTGACCTTCGCTTTATGCTCGTCTCTGTTGTCGGTCCATTTATAATAAGTTCTCCAGCTGACTTGTGCTTCCAAGTAGATTTAAATCTAGACTTCAACTCTTCTGCCTTCAACGTCTTCAAAGTCTTCTCTTCTCAGCTTTGCGATGTCTCACTTCGATACAACTTCTCTTCACACTTAAGCTGCATGGGTCAGTTGAGGAGTCAACTGAGTTGGTGTTCAACTGAGTCCGTGGTTCAGCTGAGGTTGAGGTTTCAGCTGAGTTTGAGGGTCAGCTAAGTTTGGGTCTCAGTTGAGTTCTTCACGAACTGCCTTCTTTAGCTTAACTGTCTTCTTCTACTTGAAAGTTAAAACCTGTAAAGATAAAATCCCTACGCTCAAAAAGTGAGTTCTAGCTAAGTTCAAACTGATGATTTTCATCTACTCAGTTGGGGTCAGTTGGAGTTTTGGTATCAATCGGAATCTTTATTAATGTTTCCAACAATATACCTCATTGTAATTTCCTAAAAAAAAGTAACACAATAAAAAAAAATAATTTTAATGCATAGCGTAATATTCTGTTCTTATGATTAAATTTTGTAACTATTAACAATAAAAATTTGATTACGAATTTTTGGAGCACGAGACTATGTCAGGGACTCGGAAAAGAAGAGGCAAATGATTACGAATTCAGCCTTCTCAGTGAGGAGAATGTATGGGGAGATGCGTGGAGAAACTGAGAAAGTGGAATGGTGCAAACTGTTGAGTGGTAATGCAGCTCCGCCTAAATGTGTATTCATACTTTGGCTGACTATGCTTGGAAGACTAGTCACTTGTGAAAATCTGGCCAAGATAGGGATTAATGTGGACATGATTTGCAGCTTGTGTGGTGAAGAGTTGGAGACTCTCAATCACTTGTTTTTCAAGTGTGAGTTTTCTGCCATAGTTTGGAGAGGACTGCAACATTGGGGGGGGGGGGGGGGGAATTACCTGGACATACTGGACCATGGGAGGAAGAAAGGGTGAAGTTGAGAGCTTACTGTGGAGCAAACTCAGGGAAGCAGATGTTTTACCGTCTTGCTATTACAGTGGCTGTTTACCATACATGGAGAGAGAGGAATGCTAAACAATTTCAAGCGGTTGAGAAACATGCTTTCACAGTCTTAAGACAAAGCCAAATCACAGTGGCAACAAGAGGGAGAGAAATGAGGAAAATTGCGAGATTTTTGTGACTGTAAATGGTGAAGTATAGACATACTGGTGTGAGTGGTGGTTGTAAGATGTGTTGGTTTGCAAACTTGGTGAAATAAAATTTATTCACCAAAAAAAAAAACAATAAACATTTGATTATTTATCTGGCCAATTTATAAAACTTGTCAAATCTAAATTGATGGTGCAAAAAGAAATCTAGAATGAGAAAATACACATTAATCCTAATTATTTATAGGTTGTTCAATAGGTGAAATTTTATTAAAAAAATAGAGAATTTAGATAAATATTGAATAGAGGAATAAAATGGGGGAGGGTTCCTATTTGTGCGTATATCTAGCAATAAATTTGAAGAAGCACCTGTTAACTTATACCATATATATTTTAATATAATAAAATATGATAAATATTGATTTTAAGCAGAGAGAAATTAGGATTTGAGTTTTCACAGAGCAGATTTACTAAAAAATTGAAATACATGGTGTCGCCGTGGTTGTAATTCAGAATTGTGGAGGCCAAAAGTTTAGAGAGAATGATTTGAGAAATCTGGTCATCTGTTAACTATTCGAATATTCGCGAAAATCATTACGAATCAAAGAAATATTCAAAGTCGATTCGAATACTGATTCGCATATGCGAATAATGTCACAAATACGAATTTGGAACCATTTATTCGGCCAAATAATAAATTGGTTCCCTAAAAAAATATGTATTTATTCGGTCAATTAAAAATCGGCCAAATTAAATTAAATAATTAATTATTAAAATATAAAAATATAGTTATTTATTCTGCCGACTAATAAATAAATGAGCCAAATAAAACTTCTGGTGCACAAGATGAAAAAATATATATTGATTCAAGATGGTTATCGATTTTTCAATAGGTGATGTTTCATTGTATAACCGATGTGGGAACTTGCCACTCGTGTTAAAAAATATACCCAATATATCAATTTCTTTTAATTAAACACTTAATAAATCTTGTACAAATATGATGTAGCTAGTCAGTAAGTCGGAATTAATATGGCTAAGCCAGCTATGATTGTGGTCGTCTTCCATTGTCTAAGTGTTGGAATTATGGATTATATATATATATATATATATATATATAAGAGGATTGTTAAAATAGCACCTTTTCTCTATCACTTTTAAATTTTAGCACCTTTCATAATTCATTATAATTTTAGCACTTTGTGACTTTTTTACCCTTCTTACTAATTGAAAATTACCAAAAGACCAAATAACAAAAAAAAAATTGGTGACTTAATAGTTTTTTACATTTCTCTATTCCAAACTCAAACTTTTCTACCGCCACTACCATCGCCTTTCGGCTGTCGCGCTACCACCATCGCCGCCGCTGCTGCCGGTGGTGGTCACAAAAATTTTTTTGTGACTCACCACAAAAAAAAGTGACTGACCCAAAAAAAAAAAAAACCGCGCCGCCGCTGCCGGCGGTGGTCACAAAAAAATTTTGTGACTCACCAAAAAAAAAATTGTGACTTACCCAAAAAAAAAAAACCCGCCGCTCCGCCGCCGCCGCCGGCAATAAAATTTTTTTGTGACTTACCACAAAAAAAGGTGTGATTGACCAAAAAAAAAAAAAACTGCCGCTCCGCCGCCACCATTGCCGCCGCCGACGGCGGCGGTAAAAAAAAATTGTGTGACTCACAAAAAAAAAATGTGACTAACGGCGGTTTCTTATTTTTTTGGGTCAGTCACAATTTTTTTTTGTTAGTCACAATTTTTTTTGTGACCACCGCCGGCAGTGGCGGTGGCGACGATGGTGGTGGCGCGACGGTCGAAAGGCGGTGGCAGTGACACTTCACGTTTTATAATACGTTAATTCACATTTTATAAAAATGTTATCAACAATACAATTATTCACGTTGAAAACTTTGTGAAAAGGGATGAAAGAGGGGCAAAAAAGTCCAAAAGTGCTAAAATTATAAAGAATTATGAAAGATGCTAGAATTTAAAAGTGATAGAGAAAAAGTGCTATTTTGGGGGAAATTTTCTATATAAAATATGTTAAAATATGTTAGATATTGATTTTGAAAATATGATCTTCTTAAGATTTTGTTTCCATGAAATATATAATATAGAATATAAATAATAAATATGATAAATATTGATTTTAAATTCAAAAAATTTGAGAATTTAGATAAATAGGAATGAAGGATTAAGAGGTGTGCCACATATAATTTTTTTTTAAAAGAGTCGTTTTTGTTTATATAATAATAATAATAATAATAATAATAATAATAATAATAATAATAATAGATAGATTGAAAAGATAAAATAATTTTTTGAGAATATTTTTATCACATCAAGTTAATAAGAGAACGGAGTTAATAGCTTTTTAGTGATATATATGATAATTTATGAAATATAGTGGAATATTTTATCATATGGTACATTTTCATTTTAGGAAATAAACTTAATAAAATGATACGTTCAAATAAGGTAAAATTAGCTTAATAATACAGAAGGAGTATTTTATTTAAAAATAAATTTATTCAAATGATAAGAGACAAATAGAATAACAAGAAAACAAATGAGGAACAAGAATTAGAAAAAAACAAGAGAAAAAAAGACGTTCATGTATACAATCAATCAACCATACTCCCTCAACTTTAATTCCAACTCAATCACAAACAAATAGCAGTAGTATAGTAATAAGAATAAAGTTTCCCAAAATATTCCCTACCAAAACATAATCAAATCACAAACCAACCTAAAAGTACCTAATTAAGCTGCGAACACAAACATACTCAAACTCAAACCCACGCTCAACACCATTGGCAATGAAACACGAGTACTGCATGGTGGCGCCGCCACTGACCCCGGCGGCGCCGGCGGCGAATTTGCCTCCGCCGGCGTCCCACTCCCGGGCGTCGAAGACCCCGGCGCTCCAGGCACCGAAGAACCCGGCGATCCCGGCATCGGCATATCCCCCATCGGAGACGGGCCCTCCCCGGTTCCCGACCCCGCCGGAGACGGAGACATAGACGACGGCGAGGTAGCTGGCGCCGAAGCTCCACCAGAAGGCGACGGCGATGTGGCTGGTCCGGCTCCACCACCAGAAGGCGACGGCGATGTGGCTGGTCCGGCTCCACCACCAGAAGGCGACGGAGACGTGGCTGGTCCGGCTCCACCACCAGAAGGCGACGGAGACGTGGCACCGGCCGGCGACGGAGAGGGTGAGGCGGACCCTTGCGGCGGAACATTCTTGGGCGGCGACGGAGGGCTCCTGACGGCCATGACGACGATGTGCAGCTTCTGGCCCTGGTCGCAGCTGGCCTTGTTGCCGGAGATGAAGTAGAAGGCGCCGGAGCGGTCGAATTTGACGATCGAATTTCCATCGTCGAGTTTACGCAGCGGATTTGCGGTATTGCATTTGTCGTAGTCGTCTTTGTTCACCACCAAAACGGAATCCGATCCGCTCTTGTATTTGAACACTGCAATAAATCCAAACTTAATTAATACTAGCTACCACCAAGAGAGAGAGAGAGAGAGAGAGAGAGAGAGAGAGATAGAGAGAGAGAACTGACGAATGGTGTCATTGACTTGAAACCGCATCCTCTGCGCCCATTGATTGTAATCTTCCGAAGGTTTGACGACCCATCC
Organism: Schizonepeta tenuifolia; assembly: GCA_029490685.1. Classification (NCBI taxonomy): domain Eukaryota; kingdom Viridiplantae; phylum Streptophyta; class Magnoliopsida; order Lamiales; family Lamiaceae; genus Schizonepeta; species Schizonepeta tenuifolia. The sequence continues at coordinate 106,609,054 of CM055956.1, forward strand.
ATCCTTACCGCCGGCGACAAACTGGTAAGAATAAGCGGAATATGCCAAGCAAGAAAACAAAGCAACAAAAATGAGAGCAGAATATTTTCTCTGATGATCAGCCATGGAATGGAAGAATCAAGCTAGATTTCAATTTGATTTTTCTTCTTTACTGTATGAAGACGATCAATAAATATACAAGAGCCTGGCACCGGATTTCTAGATGATTCTAAAGATGAAAGGGACTGAAACCGGAACACGTAGACAGTGTGTGTGGAGGGGATAGATATGGAGGAATAAAATTTGTGATGAAATTATATATAGAGGATTAGTGATAAAGCCAAGGTTACCGTTGCAAAATTAAGGACAAAATGGAGAAATTAATATACGTAATAAAGTTAGTAATTAATTTCTGTGTGTCGTCTGTATTTATGCTGTTTGCGGTATGGCATAACTGAGGGAGGAGGTACTGTTGTCTCACTGGCGTATTTAGTAGGAGATTCCATATTATTTTACTTTCTATTTTCATAAATAATACTAATATTATTATCAAATTAAAATCCCATTAATATATTCTATATATATGATACGTTTTGATTTTATACATCACATTAACTATGGTATGGTAGTATAATGGTTACGTATTTTGGATAGCCAAATTACGTATAACTCCCACGGTTTGGAAGATATCGATTGGAGTGGAAAGGGACTTGTGGTGTGGTGTGGTGTTCGAATTGGATTCCAATTTTTTCATTTGCTTCATAGTGATCAATAGCCTATATTAAAAGAAAAGATAATTTCTTAGTCATTAATTAATAAAATAAAGCAAAGATACGACCAGAAAAGTAAAATTAATATAGAAGATGGGTTTGTGACCAGCATGGGCTTCATATCAAAGGGAGGGACTCATGTGATCTTCTCTCACTTTTTGGTTGTGTGTTACTTTTTTCTGCTTTTTTTTTCCAATTCTAATTTCTTGAGTTTAAAATAAATTTTATACAAGTAACTTAGTATAGGATTGATTATAGCTACATGCAGTAATTAATTTTATTTCTAGTTAATTATTGATATTTAATTTATATCAGTTTCATTTTTTTATTAATAAATAATTAAAATTATTTATATTATAATAATAATTCATTAATTTTGTACTGTAACACAACACAAGTGACACACATGTTGGGGCAGAACAAATGATGGAAATATCAGAAAAGTAAGTAGTTAGGTTGGTCGCCGTAGCTAGAGAATAGATAGATTGAAACTTAATTAAATTTATTATTTATATGGACCATTTCTATAATTTTGATCGAGTGAGATCGTTGCTCCACTCTAGGCCTACCTAAAAATTTCAATTATTCTTTGAAACTTAGGAAATTTCAATACACACATGAAAATTTTGATATAAAAAATGAAGTAAAAAGTATTTAGTCAAATTCGTCCTCACATACACTAAAAAAAAGTATATATAATAAACTTTTTTATTTAACGACGAACTTGATTTACCTACAAAGTAAAGTTACGTTAGATTCATACTATACCCTGATTTATTCATACAAACAGAAAAATAAAATGCAAAAAAAGAGTATCTAAATTTGACGAACTAACAAAAAAGGAGATTTAATGCACGTCTATGTATGGACAAAAATACAGTACTACTAATGAAAAATATTTCTACGATAAAGAGACTACAAGATGACAAAAACTTTTCTATGGATAGCCTCAATATGTGGCTGGAATCGACCCGGTCCGGACATACAACATGTGTCTTTTTAATCAATAAAGCTTGTAATATAATACCCCCTCTATCCCGTTCAATTTGGTTTACTTTCTTTTTTGAGCGTTACACTTAATTTGATTTGTTTTCTTTATTGGTAAAAATTAGCCAATATTTTAGTGTTTAAGTACTATGTGTACGATAGTCTGTTTTTATTAACAGTGAAAATGCACTTACAATCATTTTATCATCAACAATTAAATACTCTATACAAAATACAATATACACACCCTTTACATCTAATCCTCTTATTCTTAATCTCTGTGTCAAAAAGAAATGAGCCAAGTTGAACAGGACGAAAGGAGTATTATTCTCTCCGTCCATGATATGTGTCCTAGTGTGCATGACACGAATTTAAAAAAAAAAAAAAACTGATAAAGTTACTGTAAGTGAGATAAACGTAGAGTTTATGGGTAGTAGAATAAATTTGTTTTGAGTGGAATAAAAGTAAAACTTGATAATTAGTTGAAAGAATTGAGGGTATTATGGTACATAAAGCGGAGTATAACACATTTTTATGGACAAAGAAAAATGGATAAATAGGGGACATTTTTGTGAACGGATACAGTATGTTTTATTTATTATTATTATTATTATTATTATTATTATTATTATTAATTCTTTATCACTAGGGATTCACTAATCCTTAATTGATTTTTATAAATTTCCAAACATATGATTTTCAATTAAAATTTACTAAAATTTCTAAGTAACATTCATTATTTATATTGAATTTTGTTAAAGTCAACTCGAAATTGGTTCCTAGTGAAAATGGAATAAAATTGTAAAACATTAACAAAATAAGATGGGCCGTGGGCTAAGGCTCGATGGGTTAGCAAACATGCTTCTTTGTTGTTTGTTGTAGTTTTTTCTTTTTTTTTTTTTTTTTTTTTTTTTTTTTTTTTTTGGATTTTATGCTTCTTTGTTTATTAATTCACATAAATGTGTACAAATATATCAAACTATAGGAATTGTTGGAAACATCACGCCGAGAAATTTATACCGGTATCCACATTTCTAGATATTTTACACATTGTAGGTTGTTTCAAATTCGTCGTGAAAGCCACACACACGGGAAGGTCCGTGCTGAGTCGATCCACAAAAGTCGAGCCATTAGATGGCCGCCACGTGGATGCCACTGTTACGTAGTGGTTTCAAAAACCGGGTCATCATTTTCCCTTGTTTTGTGGTAGTTGAGTTTATATACTGACACCACCCCACCCTATATCCAGAATATCACACGCATAATATTCCCTTCTTCTTCTCTTCCCTCATTTTTTTTCTTCCTCGACTGTCCGTTGCGCCGAATTAATCATTTCATCGCCAGTTTTCAAGGTCGATTCAATGAAATTTACATTGTTGCCCATGTTTTTCAGCCACACCAAGGGTTCCATAATTTCTACAGTAGAGATTTGGACATTTTTGCCCTCACCCAAAAGTACCATACATCGCCACGCTTCATTTAGGGCGAGAGAGAGAAAGGGAGGATAAATACTGAAGAAGCGTCGCCCCCTTTCCTACATTCACCGCCTTTCATATTTCATCCTTCCATTGTATCTGAAAAAGCTCCCAAAATGAAGAACAAATTCACAGATTCGGGGAAAAATCCCGAAAATCAAAGGGTGGTCGAATCCTCTTCGTCAAGTGGCGACACTTGGCTTGAAAACTTTAGACGTCGCCACAGCATGTATAAAGGTCTAGAGAAAGAGGCAATCCAGAAGAAAGCATCGCGACGCTCTCTGTTCGACGAAAATACAGATCCCGCCGCCCCGGAGTATTCCAAGCCACCCCGCCGAAGAATGGTGCCTCCGCCCAAGAAGCGAAGCCGTTACCACGTAGAGGAGTCCTCGGAGGAAGAGGCGGCACCGACTCATTTTTCTAAGAGAGCCACCGCTTTGCGCCGGAGTCTAAAAATCTCCGGTAAAGCGGCCACAAAATTTGTGAAGAGCTTTCCAGCTGTTCTCCGGGCTCCTCTGGCAAACTCCACTGCTGCTTCGAAGACGAAACGAGGCGGCGAAGGGCTCGTTTCCGATAATGTAGGAATATCTAAAAATCTGCACTCCAATGATTTTTTTTTTCGTGAAGAAAGGTTGTAAATGTACATGCATTTTTTTTTTGTTTGGGCTTGTAGGAGGAGATGTTGGATTACAAGGAGATTCTCTGGTGTCTGGATGTTCAAGAGGGAGGTATGGCGGAGTTGAAGTGTATGTTGCAGATCCTGCTTTCATACAAGAACAAGGGCGATGCTACATCTCCCGCATAAAAAAAGACTGGTTGCTCATTTGATTGCCGCGTGGTAGCATGCTACAGGTCCCCCACGGCCCCCGTAAACCCTAAAGTCACTCATTCCAGTGGCAAAAGAATAGATAAAACTCTCCCCCCCCTCCCCAGTCTCAGCCCCATAGCTTCTGAGAAATTTGCTTACCCAGAATGTTCGGTTGACGCCGATGACTTCAAGGCGTGGATGAGATATGCTGAAAGTCATGAGAGGTACTTCATTAATAGATCTAATAGATTTGTGCATTTAAATCTTATCTAATACATTTGTGGATTTATTTCTCATAATTATATTTAATTATCTATAATTTGCAGCCCTGGACCTAGGCTTCAGTTGCCTTCTTCTGTTGTCAGAAGTGGAAATTATCTGTGGTTTCGGGAGCTTCTGAATCCAAAGATTTGCCTGCGCGATGAGGTATTCCTTCTTTTGTCTGTTTGCTTGTTGTTAGTTGTATAAGTTAATTGTTTGATCGATCCTATGTGTGTTTATGTTTTTGGTATTGCATGAATTTAAAAAATAATGTCCCTCGCTGCATAAGTGTGCTCTCTTCTATATTGTTGAAATCATGTGTATAAATTGGATCGATTAAAATGGTGGTCTCTTTTGTTATGAAGTGTTAAAGTACGAAGCATGTTTATTTGAATTACAATCAGAATGTATGTTAATTATATTTGTAGGTGAAGTGATTTTCTTTGTGTTTAAAGAGCAATGCTGGCCTTTATGTTGCATTTTGTTTTTTAGGATAGCGTAAGAAACTGAAATTTTGATATATTACTTATGAAGGTTTATCACAGTGAGTGTATGAAATTGTTGGTTTAATTTTTTACTTGATGATGGGATTATGAAACTGTAATATTATAACATGAAAAACTGTGAGTATGAAATTGTAATATTATAACATTTATGTTTTAATATTTGTACTGTCTCTGATTTGTGATATAATATTACTCGAAGATTTGTCGTTGATTAGTACTTTTATTTGCTGTGATTGTTGATTGTCAATTGGATTTGGATTGTGAATGTTGAATGGCTATTATTTTCAATAACTCACCACTTCTACTTCGTATTGATATTCTTATATTTTAGCATATGGATGTGTTGATGAGCTGGCTGCCGGTGAAGTACGATCTGGAGGGAGGGCCGACACGAGACTGGACTGTCCTGGAATTGTGGTGCAGGGCAATATTCCAGGCACACTTTAATTTGTTTTGTTAATGTTGCTCATCTTTCAGCATGATTTACTTTTACCTTCATTCTTGATGATTTTATTTCAATATGTTATAGGGGGTCTTACCCAGGCTAATTTTGATGCTTGCGCTGATGATCTAATGCCCTACGTCCGAGGATCTTACCCTCTAAACAGTGGCCGTGCATGACAAACTGTGGAGAGGGTATACGGGTTTGGGTACTTAGATGAGCACTGGATAGGCTTTGAGATTAATCTGAGGCTGCAGGGCATCAATGTCGTCGACTCCCTTCATTTGGGCCCCAAGCGTGTGGGCAAATACTTCGAGTTTATGCGCCAGCATTTGCCACGCTTGTGTGAGAGGCAAGGCCTTTGGGAGAAGAAGGGATATACAGAGCTGATGAAGCGTGTCTGGGATATGGTGTATGAAAAAGTGAACCCTCAGCAGGTCCGATAAGACCAACTGCGGAGTTTTGCTGATTAAGACTCTTGAGGCGATGGCTCGTGGCGAACCCTTCTCCAGCATCCACACTGACAAGTGTGCCCTCTACCGGCTCTTGTTCTGTGTCGATCTCTACCAGCACTCGGATCTCGTACCCGCCGATGACTAGTGCCGCAACAATTCAGTAATCTTATTCATGTGAGGAGGAGTGATTTTAAAACAATTTCTTTATGATGTGGTTTGGCATAAAACAACAATTTACCTGCTTTGTTTTGTTTTTGTTTTTTACAAATTTGTGGTATGATGCATGATGATGAACAAGTTTTATCCATATTAGTGCGTTGCCTGTTTTTGTTTTTGGGGGCAACACACATGATATATATATATATAGATGCCACAAATTTGAAAATTTTTGTTGCACGGGTTTCATTTCTTGCCTTAGTTTGATCTTATACAATTGTTGCATGTTTTATTTTATCTTATATATTGTTGCACAAGTTGCATGATTTGATCTTATGCAATTGTTGCATGTTTGATTCGATCTTATATATTGTTGCACAGATTGCATGTTTGATTGATCTTATTTTCATCTTTCTTTAGCTTCTTCTTTGTTCCTTTCTTCTTCTTAGCTTTCTTGTTCATTTTCTTTTTTCCTTTCTTCTTCTTCTTCTTACCCGTGTTCTTCTTAGCTTTCTTCTTCTTCTTTGTTCCTTTCTTACCTCTAGCTTTCTTGTTCATTTTCTTGTCTGTCTTTTCCCCAACAAAATATTTGAGATTCTTACCTTTCCAACAAAACAACACCAATATAAGAGAGACAAGAAAACAGATTTACAATTAGAAAACAGATTTACAATAAGAGAAAAAACAGTGATAGATAGAGATCTAGAGGGACAACATATTTTTATTTAAACATAAATAGAACAAGGCAAAGAAACATCGTATACATAATCCTAAGTTTCCATTTTAGTTTGTTGATCACAATTGTGTCCTGACTTCTTCGTACCCTCAGTTCTTCAGCATCTGCACACTTCAACTCCAATTGTTGCACCAACTCGGAATTTTTATCTTCTAATGCCTTATACTTGACCTCACTTGATTGGTTCAACTCCTTGTATCTATCTTCCATCTTCATACAATTTACCTCATCCATCAATCTGCAGTTGTGAAGCTGCGCAATATCATTGTCCCTTTCCAGCTTAATATTGTTAAAGCACAGTTTATAGTATGAAGTGAGTTCAGGATCCAACCATAGTCAGAAAGCATATTTCAACTACAACACATAATAGATAAAAAAAAAAAAATTTCCACCAGTAAAAGAAAATTCCAAAATGTAAAATCGCATACCGCTAAAATTTCACTCCCTCAACCTAAATGCATACCGCACACAAAAAGAAAATTGGAACTGCAAGAATGGAAATGGAAATATGAATAAAAGTATTGTTGTTACCGCTCTTCGAGCGCATTGATAGTATCTCCGTTCCGGATTCATTGGCGTGTGAGACGTATCGACACGAGCAGATTCCTTACAGTGACATAACTGCGCATCCTCATTTATGGAGTTTGAAGAAGAACTCGACATGAACCCTAATTTAGTAGAAAGAGGGATAACGAAGATGCGGTGAAATTGGGGGAAAATCGAAGCCTTGCTATGTTTGGGAGAAATTGAACTGGGCGAATTGGGAGAATACGGCGAAATTATTGATGACCGCAGTGCTGAAATATTTGGGGGAAATCGAAATGGGCGAGGGGGATTTGGGATTTGGGGAAAAACTGCACATTGTGTTTTTATATTGCAGCAGATCAGGTGTCTAATACGACACCGTTTCGCATGAAGGCACCACCCTCTCACTTACCGTCCAAAATTTCATTTACTTATTTCCCTTCCCTCCTGCCCTTGCCATGCCCGCCATTGCCCTTGCGTAACCCTCCTAAACCCTTAAAACCTTAACCCTTGCCATTGTCAACCCTCTTCCCAACGATCAAGCCTCGTATATAGAAGAGGTTCTACCTGTTATAGAGATCGAGCACTATCACCGAGTCCATTGACACGAACGATATGGACTTGATATATTATAACTGATGGACTAGTATATAGAAGAGGTTCTACCTGTTATAGAGATCGAGCACTGACATCGGATCCATCGACTCGAGTGACATGGACTCGATATATTATAAGTCATGGACTAGTATATAAAAGAGGTTCTACCTGTTATAGAGATCGAGCACTGTCACCGGGTCCATCAACTCGAGCGACATGGACTCGATATATTATAACTGATGGACTAGTATATAGTAGAGGTTCTACCTGTTATAGAGATCGAGCATTGTCACCGGGTCCATCGACTAAAGCGACATGAACTCGATATATTATAACTGATGGACTAGTATAAAGAAGAGGTTCTACCTGTTATAGAGATCAAGCACTGTCACCGGGTCTATCCACTCGAGCGGCAAGGACTCAATATATTATAACTGATCGACTAGTATATAGAAGAAGTTCTACCTGTTATAGAGATCGAGCACTGTCACCTGGTCCATCGACTTGAGCGACATGGACTCGATATATTATAACTGATGGACTAGTATATAGAAAAGGTTCTACCTGTTATAGAGATCGAGCACTGCCACCGGGTCCATCGACTCGAGCGACATGGACTCAATATATTATAACTGATGGACTAGTATAAAAAAGAGGTTCTACCTGTTATAGAGATCGAGCACTGTCACCGGGTCCATCGACTCGAGCGATATGGACTCGGTATATTATAACTGATGGACTAGTATATAGAAAAGGTTCTACCTATTATAGAGATCGAGCACTGTCACCGGGTCCATCGCCTTGAGCGACATGGACTCGATTTATTATAACTGATGGACTAGTATATAGAAGAGATTCTACTTGTTATAGAGATCGAGCACTGTCACCGGGTCCATAGACTCGAGCGACATGGACTCGATATATTATAACTGATGGACTAGTATATAGAAAAGGTTCTACCTGTTATAGAGATCGAGCACTGTCACTGGGTCCATCGACTCGAGCGTCATGGACTCGATATATTATAACTGATGGACTAGTATAAAGAAGAGGTTCTACCTGTTATAGAGATCGAGCACTGTCACCGGATCCATCGACTTGAGCGACATGGACTTGATACGCTAGAATTTTACACATTGTCCAATTAGAATTTGACACGTGTGACGTGTCATTATATATTTTAATATAATCTAATATCATTTGAATTTTTAAGATGAATTGGCCAATTAGAATTTGACACATGCCATTATATATTTTAATATTAATATCATAGATTATTTGACTTGTTAAGATGAATTGGCCAATTAGAATTTGACACGTGTCATTATATATTCGAATATAATCTAATATGACCTAATTGTGTAGGTAATCTTTTAGTTTCGAATTGAAAAGATATTTGCAATCTATTTCCTTGTCTCGAATTCGATTTCCTCCAGGGAGCCACCATATTCTTCATATTCCCGCACGCCCCTGACAGTGCGAGTATTGGCCGATGAAGAGAGACTCAGCGAGTATCATCGGTAGCCGAGGTAATAAATTGTTAAACTCGTCCTCGTTGACAATAATTCCTCTTTTTCCTTGTATATTTTAACTTTATTTCGGGTGTGAAAATAGTACGTTGGTGGGACTTAGGGTTTTGCCGCTACTCATCAAATTTGTGGGATTTAGGGTTTATAGAGATGGGGATCACATGGTTTGTTTAGTATAAGAAATTGGGGGTAATGGGTATAGATCTTAACACATCACCGCATAGTGATGATGAGAAAAATGAGTCATCATATAAGGTCGGAGAGGGAAATTTCGATTTCGGGACTGTGCGAGCCCTTGAGGTTGGTGACAAATTTGATGATCTTGAGGAAGTTTTTCCATTATACTGTGAGTACGCTCGCCTAATGGGTTTCAGCATGAAGAAAGGAAGTCAGTCCCTTTTCAAGGGGTCGTTTGATCTACGAATTAAGGTTTTTCTCTGCTCATGCGAGGGGCGGCACGACGACAAGCGTGATGCTGAAAGGGGTTCAGGCTACCGGAAGCAGGTGATTGATGCGTCTTCGACTTTTGGGTCTTTTGGTTTTTTCTCTTCTTTTGTGTCTGTATGAGTCATGTAGGGGAGAAAATAAGTATTTTGGAGAAAGAAGCTCAGAAATGGGCATATGGACGAAATATGGTCAGAATGGGCATTATCGAGACAAATTAACCCCGCTGTCGGATAATGATTCCCCCAGGAATAGAGCTCAACAATGGACCACTCAGAACAACTCTGAGCAATGACGATTCTAGAAGAATTCCACCTGGTGTGAGGCTAACCGAAGGATGCAGTCGGTACGACCATGCCCAACAGCAACAGTCAGCAGCCAGAGCTAAATGTTGAAAGACGCGGAGGAGATTTGCAGAAGATTCTCACGATTCCCAGCGATGGAAGGATCTTTAAAAAGATGGAGTCAACCCAATAAATCACTAATTGATGGCCAATCACCAATCGGATCAATCAAGGATCAATCTAAATATGGAAAGTGATCACTCATGTTGGTAAGGCCATGACAGACTATCCCAGTCAGCACATATGGGCTATTTGTGGAAAAACATGTGAAGGACCAAGGATTGAAGGTTCTAGCGAATCTGGGATATAAACAACAAGAGAGAGATAAAGTCAACTCAATCCATTAAAGCCAATCATCCCCATCAATCAAATCAATCACGACAATCTATTTATGGAAAGTCAGTCACAAGGATACTGTCAGATAGTTGCGGTTGGGGTTAGAGTGACGTCTCTCTACTATATAAGTCCAACAAGTGTGGCTGATAGAGAGGTTGGGCTCATCATCGTATTCTACTTAATTTTCAGTCCAAGATACACTTTAGTTTTAGTACTTTCCTTTACATTTACGTACCAAACAATTTACTCACTTTCATTTTCAATTCCGTTGTGAAGAACAAGTTCAAGGTGGTTTGTCTTTGGTATTTATTCAAGTATTTCGTATTTTTTTCTGTTCATGTGTTTATTTACCTTCGTGATCATGTCTTTCATTATGTGTGAGTAATTTCCCTAGTGAGATTTGGGTGGGGGAAATGATTAAGTGTTGATATATGAAATATTCGAGAGGCATTTGTGCCTTCGGTTGGATCCAGTGGTTCCGGAGTGATTTGAGCAGAATTCATGGGTAGTCCTGACTTAGCGGGTGATCTCCGCTCGGTAAGGGTTGTACCATGCCAAGCAAAGGCCAGGGCATGACAGACAGCAATGTCTTGTATGCATATGATCTAGTAGCTGAGCAGCGCCTTCAATGGAGTTGTAGATCTGGATGGCGAGGAACGGGCAAGGGGATACTGCGCCCTTCCTTGGTCTTGGGCTTCTCTAATAACTACCCATCAACTGTGACGAGGCATCAAGCCATGGTTATTGACCAAAGGACTCACCTCACGCATCGTAGATATATCGATGACCGGTTGGACGCGTTACTGGAAATGGATATCCCACAAGTTATGTCTACTCTGTAGGTGTGAAGCCGAGAAGCTTGGAAGAGAGGGTTGGTGAGGGTCATACTTGGAGAGATCGGGTATGACTACTATCTAAGGAGGAGTAAAGCACGGCCTTGTGACCGGGGTGAAGCATGACCTTCGGACCAAATGACCACAAGGGATTAAACCATCCCAAGTGTAGAGTATAGACTCTTGAAACACCCCAATGTCTTTGGGCCACGCCTTGAGTTTATACAAAGCATGGATGGATCTTCAGTATGCGTATGAGCGAATACAAGTATCAACAATAATCATGACTTAATCCCAAATCTTACTCCTTTTATATTTGATTGTCTTTACGTTAATTTCTGCAGATAAATAGGTTGAGATCGTGACAACTCAATTTGTGCACCTGAAGAGTAAAGTAGTTCCTCACTCTTCGTGGGATCGACCCTAGCTTACCGCTAAGACTAAGCAGTACGGTTGTGGGCATAGGAGCGTGTACTGTCCGTCTGGGGCATGCACAAGTATTTTGATCGTACCATACGACGGGTGCGTGTCAGTGATGCGTACTGAATGTAAAGCTAGGATTCGAGTGTGTCGGGACAACTTGGAGGTTCCCTAGAGGGTAACAGTTTTCAATACTGTTCATAATCATGAATTGCTCCATCAATCCCAAGGACATTTTCTTCGATCAGCTAAAGTCATGACAGTAGGGACCGCTTCGTTATTGGAGGCATTCCGTGCTGCTGGAATAGATGTCAGTCAAGCTTACAAGTTTTTGGCTAATGAAGCTGGAGGAGTGCAAAATATTGGCTTTATAAAGAAAGATGCGTATCACTACCTTGATAAACTACACAAGGATGGATGAAAGGCGGCCAGATGGTGATGCTAATGCATTAGTAAAATTTCTCTTTGATAGAGCTAATAAGGGAACAAATTTCTTCTCTGTAGTGGATACAAACGAAGAAGGTCGGATAGTAAATTTCTTCTTTAGGGATAGTCGCTCAAAAATTGACTACTCATATTTTGGTGATGTGGTGTTTGTTGATACTACTTGCAAGACAAACAAGTACAATCTGTATTGTGTGCCATTTACTGGAATTAATCATCATCGGAATAATGTGATGTTTGGAATTGGTTTCTTGTCCAATGAGACAACAGAATCCTTTGAGTGGTTGTTTGGCAAATTTTTGGAGTCTATGGATGAAAAAGAACCATAAGTAATCTTCATCGATCAATGCCAGGCGATGATGAATGGTTTGGATTACACATTCCATTAAGCCAACCACCGTTTATTCTAGTGGCACATTAATCGCAACACCAAGAATCATTTTGGAAAGCTGAAGAACAACTCCGACTTCAAGAAGGAGTGGATGTACTGCATGAAAGAGTATGAGACGGAGGATAAATTTTAAGAAAGATGGGGGCCAATGATAGAAGATTTTAAGCCAACCACTTCTCGGGATTAGTTCAAGAACATGTATAAATTGCGAAGAAGATGGGCCACATTATTTACACAAGAGAAGTTCTCAGGAGGTGCTAATGCAACAAGCATGAGTGAAACGACAAATAGAGTGTTGAAAGATTTGTGCAGTGCCAGTACTCCTCTTTATGATTTAGTAGTAAAATTTGAATTGAAGGTGAGAGAATGGCGCGAAGCAGAGGCTGCTAAGGATGCTGCTAATAGAGGGATCCCAGGGGGAATTTTCAGCCACCAGCGCCTATTAAGAAGTATTGCTGCAATTTACACGCGCGAGGTCTTCAAACTCTTCGAAATCGAAGCCGCTAACTTCATGGCTGTTGGCATAATGAAGTTTCCTCCTGATATGCAGAATGCAGTGTTGGAGTATCATATAACCTTAAATGCTGGGTCAAGTAGGATCCGAACTGTGAAATTTAATCGATACACCAACTACACATCTTGCACTTGTCATATGTTTGAAACTGAAGGTATCATTTCTCGGCACATATTCAAAATTTATACTTACAGCATGGTGTATATGATTCCTGATGAACTAATTCTCCGTCGGTGGACGAAGGCAGTGAAGGATATAATTCCACATGATCATATGAGTTTCTACGTGAAAGCGGGTAGAATGGACTTTGTCCCCATCATGGGGTTTGGGAACCGCATCATGCGTTCATTCTGTGATCTGATAAATATGTGTAAGAATCACGGGTGTGAAGATATCATTGATGATGGTCTTGAACACATGAAGGCGAAGGTGTGTGCAAAGATGGAACACGGCAATCCGGAAGAGTCACAAGCTGATTCTAAAGCGACTAAAACAAGAGATCCAAAGGACAAAAAGTTAAGGGGGGGATCCAAACGATTTCGGGCCCATTACGACTCTTCTAAAGCAAAGCGAGGTATATACCATGACAAATGCCATTACTTATTAATCAATCATCCACTCTTCCATAACATTACCTTATTGGGCTTTTACCGTGCAGGCCCAAAACCAACATGCACCTAAACACCTAATAGCAAGAGGCCCCTGATGTCCCCAACTGTTTCTTTCTATGGATCACAGTCTCAATATGATGATGGAGCCTCTATGTCGGGTTCAATCCCTACTGACAGTTTTTGTTTATTGTGATTACATGGTCTTATTTTTATTCAATGCTAGAGTAGGTGAGGGTCTGCTAGTTACTATCAAGTAGGTAGGTGAATGTGAGTATAAAGTAGGCCACACAGGGAGAGAGAGTGGAACCAGCTTGGGAATATCAAGTCATGGCATCACCGATTCCTCTTTCACAGTCTGCTTTGTTTTACACAGGTCCATGAACTCGTGAGGTTGAGACGAGGGTACTTAAAAAGCTAGACTTCGAGAAGTGGCTGGGAGGTTGGAAGTTAATTCATATTGGTGACACAGAAGCTACTCTTAAAAAAGTGAAGGATCAAATGTTTGAAGAATATGATGTAGATATTCCATTGGGGGCTTACTGGTTGAAGTTGAACGAATGGAAGGAGCGTAACTTGAATTTTAAATGGTTACTCAACCAACCAAATGTTCGTTATGATTACATCACTAACAAGATGCATGCCAGTCTCGAAGAATGGACTAGAATTGCTAGTGTAATGTGTTTATAAAATCTCCATTTGCTTAGTTATTTTGCATGCCACTTCTCCAATTGCTAGATTTTGTCTCTCATCTATGTAATTCCCGTCACAGGTTCGTCCAGAGACATGCGTTTACATGATCAACGGCGAAGACAATTGGAATTATCTTGAAGCAATCTTCTCGGTGGAGCTCTTTCAAACTGATTCTAGTGTTGCAGGAACTTCTACCTTCTGTGTTTCCACACCAAGCATGAGTGCTAAAGCAGTTGAGCAACCCAGTAAAGCTTCTAGGAAGGGGGCCCGAGACCAGTCCACTTCCAACAATTCCACCGATTCATTCTAGTGTTGTATGTTGTTTAGTAGTAGGGGGCAGTGGCCTGATTCAGCTTTAATAGGTCTATTTGTCTTTTATGAATTTGTCTTGTTTCTGGTATGGGGAATCTTCATGCACGCGTGAATTATTGGTCTGTTAACTATTCAATCACAGTCTTGGAACCTATCTATAAAACCAGCTTCCTAATTATTCCTAATTATTTACTCTACCTCTTGTTTTGTTTATTTGTTATATTATTTTTATATGTGCAATGCCTGGTAAAACGCAGGGGGAGTGGTTCTATGATGCTCGCTGGACCCAAAGGATGGAGGAAAGATTCATAAGCGAGCTCCGTTTGGAAATGTTGGACAACGGAGGGCTGGAAATCGGCTTGACCGATGAGATGCGACCATAATTCATCAAGCGGGTGAGCTGGTGTATAAATCGTGACTTTAAATTGCAGAATGACGAAGATTTCTATGACGACAAGCTCAAGTTCTTGGAGCAACATTACAACACGTTTGAGTGGGTAATACAACACCCTGATGTGGAGTGGTATGGTGGAAATAACTCAACCACTGCTTCTGATGAAACTTTCCAGAGGTTAAAAGCGGTGAGTGCAGTTGGAATTTTTACAATTCATGTTATAAATTATTTTACTTGTTGATCTTTGTGAGCTCAAATCAATTATTCAATTGTTGAATAGACAAAACCTCTAGCAGAAGCATACAAGACCAAGGAGGAGGAGCAATACGCCCTTTTGAAGATGTGTTTGCAACGGGACAAGTTCTGACCCCCTTCATGGGATATTGATTACTTTCCGGAAATCCACTTCAAGAAAATGGTGGATGAAGAAGATGAATATGACACCGATTAGATTACAGTAATTACGATATTGTAATTTAGTTTATCTTAATGTTATGGATAAAACGTGTTCCATTTAGCATGAAATTAAGTTATCTCAAGCAATGAAAACAAAATCTAAAAAGAATGTCTGAAAATGTTGAAGACATAAACAAATTACTGTGAAAAAAACAGCACTATTCAAAATTCAAGTGTACGAGGCCGGTTGGTTCTCACAACCATATGCGTGCAATTGTTGGCAGTAACTATGCCGGAATAGGCCACCCTTAGTTGCCTGGATAATATTTGGGGAGACACCGTAAGCTAAACACTCCACCATTTTGAGAGAAATGATACCACAATCTGCAGTTCCAACTTGCTGTGGGGATTCGGGATCCCTAGACAAACGCCATTTGTTTTTGAACTTCCTACGCATTCCCATCTTCTGCCACCGAAAAACACTAGGAATATGAACACACATCCAGTTAAAAACAGAAGATACCTGATCCCACCGCCATAAGTGAATCATACACCCTGATGCTCTGCTCCTCAAACTTGATTTCATAGGCGATCCAATGCTCTTTATTTATGTTTGCAACACCAAGAACCTATTTTACCTTGAGCCACTCAATGCTGTCAATATACGGGCGCTTTCCATTGACATAGGGCATGACGAACTGAGAACCCGAGTGAAATCCACTTTTCCAAGTGCATCCTACAATTATAGATTAAATAAAGCTCCAATTTTGCTGTCAAAACTAACGGCTAAGGTTCGTAAATCAACGTACCGTTGCCCAGCTTTCAAGAATGGCCCAATCCCGATTACTCTTCACTTCATCGCTAGCATCCTGTTTATAGTTGTACAACATCAAACCGATCAATGCGTCGATATGCTGCAAATTTATAAGCATAATTGACTACTTCAATTCATTTTCGGCATGGAGGAAAGATTAATCACTACATTACCATACTAACCTCTTCATTAAGCTGACCCTTACGCTTCTGCAGATTGGCGAACCACTCTGCACCTACCAATTGATTACTGGGCAATTTTAAGATCGGGGGGCTGCAAATTAAAAAGACACGCAAATGATTAGACATCTTGATTTTAGACATACAGAAATCCAAGGTTACTAGCTTTCCGTGCTTTGCCAGCCTTGTGTGCTTTTTTCCAATCTTTAAAGGTTTTCATCTTAGACATACAGAAATCCAAATCCGATGGCTCAAAATCAGTATGAACTAGGCCTGTTTACCACGTTTTGGGGTACTTCGTGCAGGGGAAACTTCTAACGGCTTCTTGGACTTGGACTTCGACGGTGTAGCTATTTTTTTAGTGGATAGTCGGGGTGATGAACGAGACATAAATTGTGATTGCTGCCAAGCAATTTCAGGAGGCTGATCTGTGGGCTGATTACTGGGCTGAGAGGTGGGCTTAGCTGTGTGCTCTGAGGTGGGCTCACAAGTACTATCTTCTGACTTCATTTCTTTCCAGATTTCATCAAGTCTACGTATGTCAAGTGTATCTTCACTGTGATCCTTTTTCTCTTCTAGTTTTTTGACCACCTGTAATAGCAATTCCTTTATTTCCTGCATAGAAGATTCAACAACTGTCATTTGTGTCGAGTTAGACGTTTCCATGTCATCTAGGTGCCTCCGAATCTCCTTAATATACTGCACAAAAGATTCAACAATTGCCATTACTGTGATGAAAAGTAACTTGCTTAGCAACATGCATGCATGTTCAAAAATAACATCAGCTTCATAAAGCTCACATTCATATCACTTTGATTATCATGAGTATCATTTTGTGGTGATCTGTCCAGTACAAGAAGGCTCGCCTCTATTTCTGCTTGATCTACGGGGGCCACCAATCCTGCACTGCATCTTCTCTCCATTCTTCTCCACAGTCTTGTCTTTCTTCCTATCGGGTCTCTCATTCTCATCATCATCCACATCCTCATCAGCTGATGTGCCATAACCGAAGAATGTTGTGGAAGCTCTCAACTGTGTTTATTGGACAACAGCCATGCAAGAAGAGCTGAATGAATTTCTACGCAACTGTGTATGGGAGTTGGTAGAAAGACCAAATGGTGTTAAAGTTATTGGATTAAAGTGGATTTTCAAGAACAAGAGAGACGCCATTGGATTCATCGTGAAACAAGGCAAGGTTGGTAGCTCAGGGATATTGCCAACAAGAAGGAATTGATTTCGAGGATTCCTTCGCGCCTGTTGCAAGGTTGGAAGCCATCAGAATATTACTAGCATATGCCGCATTTCACAAATTCAAGGTTTATCAGATGGATGTGAAGTGTGTCTTCCTCAACGGTGATATCAAGAAAGATGTTTATGTTGAACAGCCTCCCGGTTTTGAGACTGGTGATGGAAGAGTGTATAAGTTGAAGAAAGCTATCTATGGCTTGAAGCAAGCACCTAGGGCATGGTATGACACTCTCTGTGGTTTTCTTCTGAACTCGGGGTTCAAACGAGGGTCAGTTGACAAAACACTGTTCACCATAAAAGTTGGAGAAGACATACTTGTTGTGCAAATCTATGTTGACGACATCATATTCGGTTCCAAGTCGGAGGAGCTGTGCGAGAAATTCTCAACTCTCATGAAGGAGAAATTCGAGATGTCGATGATGGGGCGAGATGAACTATTTTCTTGAGCTACAGGTGAAGCAGTCATCAAAAGGGATTTTTATTAATCAGTCCAAATATACAAAGGAGCTCATCGCAAAGTTCGGTTTGCAGTCAAGTAAAACCACAAAGATCCCGATGAATACTAACTGGAAGATTGAACCCGGATCTAAGGAAAAACTCGTGGATGCCAGTAAGTATAGAGGGATTATTGGTTCTTTGCTATATCTAACTGCCAGTCGGCCAGATATATCTTACGCGGTTGGAGTGTGTGCTCGGTTCCAAGTTCAGCCAAGGGAAGCACACATGTTGGCAGCAAAGAACATTATTAAGTATCTGAAGGGTACTGTTAATGTTGGATATTTTTCGAGAACGTTTCTTCACCATGTCTATGTGGATGGACGTCGTGGGCTCAGTAAGTCCTAACCCAGCAAGAAACTGAACCTCTTCCTCCGATGGCACAATAGGCACCGGTTGTATGCCACAAGAAGAAATGAAGAACCTAGCACCAAGGTCCTCAAAGCGGTAGGCATTTTCCACATTCCATCTCACCATCCTCGGCAGGCTATGTTCGCTATTTGGAACACGAGAACCAACAGTCTCTCCTAAACTTGGAATCACATCGTATCCCCATGCTTGTAGAGCATAAACGAAACCATGCACCTCGCAAGTGATAGTCTGATTACCTCCCTTATGTCTAATTACATTATCTCTTACATTATACAAACTACTTACCAAGAAACTGTAAGCCACGCGACCCCAAGGGAAATTTTTAAATCTATTCATATCATCAATCAAGTGAAAATAACGCATGTCGATCCCTTTGGATGTAAGATCCTTAATCAACAGAAGAGAGTACAAAAGATACAAATGTGCCAATTTTACTGCATTTTTTTACCTACTCCGACACTCGGATTTTAACTTCAAATAAATTTCATTAACTACAATTTTACGTTGGCCCTGAAAAAGTGTGTGATGTGCCTCACTAGATTTTGGAGGGGGGGGAGGGGGGTCAATTTCATTGAAGTTCAATCCAGTCATTTGCGCGAATTGAGTTGGACCAAACTCAACCAATTTGCCGTTAATATGGAAAACGAGAATACCGCGATCTCTAAATTTACTTTGCTGACATAATAACAAATGGTGGATCAACAGACCTTGAAATTGCATGTTCGAAAATTCATAGAACTGAGCAAAACAAGACGACCGCATTTCATTCAAATCATCTAGAGACAAAAGCTTCTTTACCTTCTCTACAAACCATATATGGGCCCGAGTTGATATATGGCCATCTTCAAATTACAAACAAAATTAAAAACTAAAACTAAAAATAAAATACATACGACCAATGATTATGTGTTCAAACCCTAATTATGCTACTTCCCTAATTTCCCCAATTGGAATTTACAAAAACAAAGGAAATAGAAATTACCTTTACGGACCTTCGTAGCCCCCTTCTTCGATTGCTACCTAGGCTTATTCCTACCATTCCCACTCTGCGGTTTTTTTTGTGTAATAACGTTTCATCTGGGATGAGTCGCTTTCGGATTCGGAGGGGTTTCGACGGGGGATTCGCTGAACTGGTGTTGGGAGTTCATATGAAAGGGTACTATTATGGCGTCGTTGCTCATTTCTAGTAGAGTTTTTCGTGCCCTGAGTCCCTGATTTTCGCAAATCTTTCCCTTCCCGCTCCTGCTACTCTTCTTCTTCTTCTTCTTCTTCTTCTCTACAACTTTCCTTTGCTTTCCTCTTCTTCTTCTTCTTCTTCTTCTTCTTCTTCTTCTTCTTCTTCTCTACAACTTTCCTTTGCTTTCCTCTTCTTCTTCTTCTTCTTCTTCTTCTTCTTCTTCTTCTTCTTCTTCTTCTTCTTCTCTACAACTTTCCTTTGCTCTCCTCTGGTTGATTCTTTTACTTTTTTACTGTCGAGGAACACTTGAGTAAACAAAATTAAAAAAAAAAAGGGAAAGTTCAACAGTTTGTTCACTTAATTAGTTAATTAAATCAATTAGGGTTACGATTTGGGCAAAGTAAGGGATAATAAGTGTGGCCCCTCGTTCCAATTTTTCAAAATAAAAAATATTCATTCTGGCACTTCCATTAAATTATTTTCAAAATAAAAACTCTCTCTCTCTCAACTTTCGCTCTGATAAATCAATTTTTTTTGGAGAAGATGAGATATCAATTAGGTCGATGTCTTAGTTAGTTTATAATGATATAAGGATCACAATAAGTTTTTCGGCGATATAAAAATGTTGATGAAATATAATTGTTGCCCATGGCGATACCGGTGGCGACGAAAATGACTTTTTAATCCAACTTTCAAGAGAATACCGCTAGTGGTTTACACGTGGCGGCCATCTAAGGAATCGACTTTTTATGGTCGATCTAGCGCGGAAATTCCACACACACACATAATATATAAGTGTGTAATTGCGTGACATTTCGGTCAATTTCACTATTTCAGATTGTTGACGATAAAAATAAATAGAAATATGTAGTATATCACTAGAAATGTTAGAGCCATAATCTTTTAGGGTACTTTCAATTGACGAGTGAATATCGTAGAGCACTTACAGCGGGTGTCTAGTAAGACCTAGGTCTAAGCACTGGGAAGCGTGATTTTAATGATTGGTGGTGTTGAGTTAGACATAGGTTGATTTCTCGACATCAATGGGGTTGAGTAAGACCTTGGTCTAAGCACTGGGAAACGTGATTTTAATGATTGAATAGATTTTATTTTGTTGTTTTTTTTATTTGTAATAAATTTTATAAAAATTAACTTAATTAAATTCAGAAATTAATAAATGACAATTTTATTGAATTTAAAAAAAACTACAACATACACTAATTAAAAAAAATACAATAACAAAAAACTACTTCATTACAATAATTTAAAAAAAAAAAAAAGACAACTACTCCTCCCAATTGAATTCCCTTGCAAGTTTGCGGCGAACATTTTCGTAATTGAAAGAATGAAATTTTTTTGGGAGAAGAATGGATGGAGAAATTAGGTTGTGTGGAGAATGAATGAGATGAATGGGTATATATAGGGAAAAAATGGGATATAGACGTTGGAGATGGAAATGTATACGTTGCGTAATTGAAAAAATTAACGTTTTTTTTTTAATTTTTAACGAAAAAAAAAAAAAATAAGAGACCAATGGGGACACGACAAGTGTCCCCATATATCGCTGTCATGAGGTCGAGTGGAGAGTCGAGTGAACGACACCACCATCGACACACCCCTCGACATAGGGGTGTGTCGATCCCCCACAGTCGTTCGACTTAGGGGTGAGTCGAGTGGGGGGGTGTGTCGATCCACTCGACATACCCTTCGACACCCCCCCCCCCCCCCCTCGACACTGGATGTAAATGCTCGTACAATGGAGTATATATAGATTAGGTTTGAATTTGACACAAAAGTTGGTGCAGGATAGGTTAGGTTTCTTATTTTTCATAATATTGCCAAAACTTGTGGAATTTCATATCATCTATGTTAGCAGTAATTGGTCAAAATAGTATTGCGACAACGTGGGCTTCAACAATTTTGGAACAAGTCTATTGTTTTCCATTTTGTGAATCTCGTAAGCAACAAAAGACCCACTGTTTGGGCTGCTAATCCACATGCTAACCCAATCCATAATCCCTGCACCAATAAATTCAAACGTTTTTTATCCAATCTATTAATGAAACTAGATATAAAACAATAAATCGTAAGGGTACATATATTATTCATAACTCGACTTATGGACTTATTATTAAAATTATCAATTTGATACGTGACACGTCATTTTGAGATGACTTTCCAGGTACACCATAATTAATAAAAATTCAAGGATATATTGCGATAAATTTGGCAATAAGTCCAAAGCTGGAGTTACAAATTAAAAAAATAAAAAGAAGAGTAAATTAGTAAGTAGTAGTACCTTGGCATGTAGTTGAAACTTAAAACCAAGGATAGTAGCAATAGGCATGCCAATCAAGTAGAAACTCCCGACGTTAATATATACAACCAGATGCTGCCACCCACATCCCCTAGCTACCCCTGCACCAATTCCAACACAATTTTATTAATTACTACTACTATTATTACGTAACTCTACTCTTCTCTCTCAATTTATTACTAGTATGAGAGAGAGAGAGAGAGAGAGAGAGAGAGAGAGAGAGAGAGAGAGAGACCTGAGAGAATTCCTTGAACAAAGTCGCACAATACGGTAAGGAGGAGCAGTGGAATCATGGAGGCGAAGGCGTTCAATATAAGAGGGCTGTTGCTGAAGGAGGCAGCCCATAGATTATGCCCAAAAAACAGCGCCGAAACCACACCAAGTGCAAGCAATACCGTAAGCTTAAGGGCCACGCGCGTTGCGTGCGTGGCTCCATCACCATTCCCACCTCCTAACTCATTAGATACTCTTGTGCTGCCACCACCCGGCCCCGGAAGAAATATTTAAAAACAAAAAAAAGCCTCCAATACTAAATAATAAATATATAATGCTGCATCAATTATATACTACTCTACCTTATTGCAGCACTAAGACCATACGCGATCATGTAGCAAATCGTCTCTGCATTCACACTGATCAACAAGCTCAAAATTTAATCAAAAATCAAGCATATGTTACTACTTAAATATTAATAATTTGACAAATCCACATTATATGATCACTTACCACATTGCAATTAGGGAAGTAGTGAGTTGTGAATCAGGCATCAATCCAGCCAACAACACAAGAATCTCGAAAGCCCAATACTCCAAACTAATATTCAAAAAATATTAAAATTAATCACCGCCCAAGCTTAAACTTAAAAAAAGAGCAATCAGAGAGAAAACACACACACAGAGAGTGACAGAGACAGACCAAACCATAGCTGCAGAAGGCAAGGCGAGCTTCAAATAGGTAAACACGTGGGTGAAGCAGTCCCAAGTAAACCCGCGCCACGTCTGCTCCAATTTCTCCGCCTTCACCACATACACCCCCAGCATCACCGCCGATATCCACAGCGAAACCGACGCCGCCAGCGGCGCCCCCCTGAACCCCAACGCCGTCCAATTCACCAGCGCGTACGCGATCCCCACGTGCAGCACCAGCGGCACGGCGGCGCACACCACCAGCGGCGATACCACCGACTGCGTCTGCAGAAATCGCAGCATGTGCTGCAGAAATCCCTGCGCGAATAGGCCGGGAATCAGATACTTGAGATAGACCGCCGCCGATCTCGCGATCTGAGGATCCTGGTGCAGCGCCACCAGCACGATCTCGGAGTTCCACCACAGAATCGATACGAGAGCGGAGAAAAGTGCGGAGATGATGCAGGATGCTTGGAGGTAAACCCCCATCACTCCGTACATTTTCCCGCCAAATCCCTGCCCGCACAATGTCTCGAGCGCGCCGCTCAATCCGACCTAGATCGAGTCGACGGAAATTAATTACTTAATTAACGTTGGTATTATTTAGTTTGAGAAATAATTAACTAATATTATACTGTGTACGTACCATGAGATCGAAACCGGAGGCGGCGGCCATGGAATTGGCGAGGTTGGAGGCGGCGAGGGGGAGTTGGCCGAGGTGGCCGGCGAACATGACTGAGACAAGAGGGATGAAGAAGTAGACGAGGTTGGTGAGAATCATAGGCAGAGCCAAATATATCTGGTTCTTCGCCTCCGCCGTGTCGATGAACTTGTTCAGCCACCCATGCGCCGTCGCAGCCGCTCTTTTTTCCAGCAGGGGGGTCTTCATCTTCGCATTCACTGCCTCTGCGCCGCGTCCCAAATCCATTTGCACCTACCCACTAACTGCCCCCACCCCACCCCACCCCACCTCGATATAAATAAGAGTTATTATTAGACGGCAACAACAACACCCACATCACACAGACAGTGACACAGGTAATTAATTACTAATTACTACTACTAATTTATTACTAATATATATTCCGCTCATTTTGTCTCCCTTTCCTTAAATGGACGGCCCACTCATTTTGTCTACATCCAATTATAGACATAATGAGTGGTTATAAAAGTTTCTCTCTCATCTCTTTCCAATCTCATCCACTAATTTATTAAACAAACAACTTTCCTTAATCTCCGTGCCCAATAATAAGAAGACAAAATAAGCGGGACGGAGAGAGTACTACTATAACAATACTATACTATCACAAGATTTATGTGTTAGGCGTGTGACATACATGTAAACGAAATGAGTCACGTGGCTTAGGAGCTTAACGCTAAATAGGGCAACCGGTTTTAGACCTTTTGCAAAAAAGGTACTCTTTGTTCCCTGTTTAAACATAAGATATTACTGTCTCTACTCCATCTTGACTTATACTATTTCTTAAGAAAAAGAATAATTAGGTATAAAGTATCATTGTGTATAATATAGTGTTATACAATATTTTATTCTTGCCAATAAAGTGCTTTTTACTATATTCGATTTTGAGTGCACCCTAATTTTGTCCATAAAATATAATTTGTCAAGATGAATTGGACGCACAAAAAAATACAAGCCAAGATAAACATGATGGAATAAATACATTTTAACCGCAAAATAATTAAAAAGTAAAATCAAATTTATTCGAACTATTTCTAAGTACATGCCTTGTTCAAAGTCGAGTCTGAATTTTATATGTAACGTCACATAATGCCCTAATCAACCTTTAACAACAAACCTCAAAATCATTTTCCCCAATTTCTATATCCATTTTTTTTTTTGCTAGCTATCATTTGAGTCAATAATTACTTATTAAGATTGATTATATAGTAATTTAAGTATATATAATACTTTTAATTTTTACTAACTTTTAGTATTCATGATTATGATTTTATTGTGCCGTGTTATATATAATTTAATTTCTACAAAAAATATTACAGTACTAAAATAATTAATGGAGACGAGCTTCATGGTTTATAACTATGCATTACAGTTTGATTAGTTATTTGTTAAATACTACTTATGTTAGGAGCAACATACGGAAAAACGATGACTATTGAGTGCCTGGCTAGGATTTTAATACATCGATCTAGGATCTTTTGTTATGTTCTTATTATGGGAGTTAAAATTAATATGAAAATTAGGATTTTGTTCTTCTCATGTATTCATCTTTAAATCAAATCTTATTGGCATAGCTCGCATTTTAATTGGTGTACGTATGTTCGCAATCGCAATAGTAAATTAAATAGTTCAACATAAGTGGATGATGAGAGTATGACACGTAAGCTGAACTATACTCCATTCCATTTCAAACATTACATTAGTCCTCGATCGTGGTTTTGAAACTCTCCTATTTGTGTACTACATTATTTTGTATATGGATAATTAATGTGAGATGATAATTAAGAAATGGATTCAAATGTTTGTAATCGAGAAAGAGGAAGGCCGGCCACGTGAAAATGCATCTTTCTTAGTACCAATTTTTTATATTGGTGGCGGTTGGTCTGAGTTTATCAAATACGTACACAACTTAATTAATTAACATTAAATTATTTGTCTTAATCTTATTTATGTACTTATTATTTGGACAATTTATCCTAACTAGTTAGTTTGCTTAGAATTCATCATCAATTTTTGTCCGTGTTTAGTTTTTTCAGCCGACATTTTATTTTATTTTTATCTAAATATAGAAATTTAATATTTGTTGTATTTTTTCCACAATTGACTAATCCGTCAAAATTCGTCATACTGTTGGAATTGTTCACACGAACATACTATCCAAGCAGCATGGGCAATTTTATTTTATTTTTTTAAATCTATTGTTGATGTTCTTTTTTTCCCACATGCACAGAACTACCAAATCTTTACTCTGAATTTGACTCAAAGTATATGTGTACATGGGTCGGATGAATTTCAACTCGTTGGGTTGTAAAATTGCGAGGAATCATTTACAGTAAATATAAAATTTGTGAATTTAGAAGAAAAAAAAGTTAATTAGAAGTTCGTAGAAGAAATCGAGGACGGACACAAATTTCTGCGGTTTAAGCAAATTAACCATTCTATCTTTTCTTTATTTTTTAGACAACGACTACTGAGATGAGATTTTTGGATTCTAATAGTTAATTATTGGTCAATGCATGTTAGCATCTACTAATTTGTTAGTAGATTCATAGAAAATAGGAGTATTTAAAAATTACTTCTAAGATGTCGGCTTAAAGCATTATCAAATCTAGAAAGCGATTTTGCTTCACCACTCACCAGATTAAGAGGGTGTTTGGCTAAGCTTAAAAGTTTCTTAAAAGAGCTTCTAAGATCTTAAATCTTTAGTAATGAACAATTTTTAAGCTGTTTTAAAGAGCTTAAAAACTTAGCCAAACACCCTCTAAATTTAGTTTGGTTTTAACATTTCTGGATCGGATCGGACCGACTTAATTTTTCTTAAAAGGAAAATTTTAGTACTATTTATTTAGGTTATCTAAGTGCACTGAAATACTAGCTGTCGCGATCCAAATTAGATTTACGTTGCCACATTACAAATCATGATATAACAAATACACGCACAATATTATCATCGTGCTAACAAACTAGTAATACACATTATTAAGATTGAACCGTAAATCTTTTACTAAAAGAGACTTATGGGCCTCAATTTATCACTTGAATTAGGATTCATAGACACTTTGTTTCTTATTTCTACTAAACATTGTGAGTTATCTCATTCTCATATCGACCATAGAATACAATTATCTTAAAACAAAAGGTAAAATTTTGCTATTTGCAAAATTAATGAAGCTGCCCATCTGATTTCAACCGGAGAAACAACTAGCCCTTTAGGCTTTAGGCTAGTCCCAATAAAAGTGATCACATGTATCTTACATTAACGATCATTTGGTTTCATTTAAAATGATACGTTTTTCTATTTTTAATTTTAGGATTTAACCCATATAAAATGATACACATTCAAAATAAAAATAAAAACATCTCATAAAACTTATTGACACTATCACTTCACTTAAATTATACAATTCTCCTTAATACTCGTACTGAAAAATAATGTGTCATCTTGAATGAGACGGAAAATATTAAGTAAACCTATTTATTATAGTAAGTGATAAGTTTTTTTAAAAATGAAAATAATTATTTACTTAAAAATTATGAATCATACCACTTGAATTATTTTATACTACTAATATTATTTTCCTTTTAACACTCATGCCGGGAAGAAATAGACCTCTTCGAGTGGGACATAGATAGTACACGGAATAAAATGGAAGTAAATGAATTTTTACAATTTTCATAATATTTACAGTTACGAATCATCAATTTTATTGCACGTGAAAGTTGTCGGATGTGTGTAACTTTAGGAGTTTGTACGATAGAATGAAATAACGTAGAAATGGAATGAAGTTAAGAATGAAATGAAATGTGTAAATTGATTCATATGCTTGGTTATGCATAATAAGGAATAAGTGAAGAAATGTAATCGGCATTCTTTGATGGATTGTGTATATATATGTGTGTGTGCCAGTGTGTGTTTATGTGTGTGTATATATATGTGCTTATGTGTGTGTGTGTGTGTGTGCAGTGTGTGTATATAAAAGTGTGTGCAATGTGTGTATATAAATTAGAATTGATGGAAATAATTATTTGGTTTAATTTACGTAAAATTGACAAAATCGTAAAATATATGAGGACAAAATAAAAGTACAAAATTAGGCTATCCACAACCCTTAGAGCACCCTTAGGGTGCTCTAAGGGGTGCTCTAGCATTAAAGCACCCTTAGAGCACTCTACCCCTGCAACGCAAGGGTGCTCTAAGGGTGCTCTATCTTTAATATTAAAAAATTCCTCATTTTCATTTATTAAATTAATTCATCTATTTGTAAATAAATTAAAATACACTGATAAATAAATAATACGAATTTTCCATTAATATTTGAAAATTGGAAAATTACATGCCGTTGAAAATAAAAAAAAAACACTACATAATTAAAAAAAAAATACATAAAACTAAAAATTACTTAAAAAAACTACGCCCACCCCCGACGTGCCTTCACCTCCTCCACCATTTTCCGGTGAACTTCCTGCTGCTCCGGCGTCATATATCTCGTGTCCCTGGAGACAATATCCAGGTCCATCTGATCACGTCGCTGCTGAAGATACTCGGACTTGAGGCGTGCACTTTCCATCTTCGCCCGAGCTGATTCCCGCATCGCCACCGCGATCTCATGCTTGGCCTCGGCGAACTGGCTAAGTCGGGAGCTAACTCGATCCATGACGGAATCGTACTGGGACGACCCTTCGACCGGCTTCTTTCCTTTGCCCCTTGCCCTGGCCCTTGCCGCATCTCGACCCTCCGGTCGGGAAGGCGCACTTTCTCCTTCGGTGGACTGGGCCTCCTCTGCCGACGGCTGGGATTGAGAGGATGTGTAGTTGCCCTCCGCCGTAGTCTTCGTCCTCTTCATGGACTGTACGTCTGGGAAATTGGCTAGGTGGAACTTGGGGTTTTCCCTGAGGATCTCCCACGCCGTGAAATAGCGGAAGGCAGGCGCCTGAGCATTTGCCTGGTAGATCTGTTGGGCCTGGTTTTTTACAACCTCGTCATCGACGCCGCTTGGCCGGCGAGCATTTGCCTGCTGCCAAGCCGACATCCAGTGTTTCACGGCGGTCTGGATGCGGCCGAAGAAGCTCCTCACGGCTTTCTTGTTGAGAGCCAAGTTGAACCTCCGGTTGAAGCGCTCTTGGATAGCGCCCCAATATCTCTCGCCGGACTGGTCGCATCCGACGATAGAGTTGTTGGTCTCCTCCACCCAAATCTGTGCAATGTAGGTGGCTTGCTCGTCCGTGTAGTTGTGTCGCTTGGACCGGACGGGTTCCTCGTCATCTTCGGCGGCAGCGGCGGCAGAGGTGTCAACGACTTTGCCCTTCCCCTTCTTCTTCCTTCCTCTGGCAGCGGGCTGGGACGGCGGCGGGGCCAAAATGATGCGATCCTCGGTGTTTGTCGCCGGACTGTCGGAGTCCGGGGAGAACGACGGGTAGGATTCGGCGGAGGCGGCGGTGTTGAGGTTGATTGAATCAAGCCCCGCCCCCGTGTAGAAATTCGCGTCGTCGGACATGTCGGGATACCACGTCGACGAATATGGGTTGTTGGGATCCATAATTATTTTTTGAGAAGGTTTGCTTGAAGAATTGTGGAAGAGGAAAGATTGTGGAGATCAAAATATAATGAGAGGTGTGAAAATGAGAGAGGTGAAGATAGTATTTATAGGTGGTAAAATGGAAAAAAAAAAAAAAAATGGCTGTAATCTAGCCGTTGCCGGCTTCAAAATCAACCGTTGGATTTTTAATTTTTTTTAACGTTGGCGCGTGCAATGCACGCGCCTGACGTTTTTTTTTTTTTTTTTTTTTTTAAATCGTAAGCGCGTGTGCAACACGCGCGTGCTCGAGCTGTGCTCGAGCTCGTCTCCTCCGCCACGCAATGGTCTCAAGCACCCCCCTGCTCGAAATCGGCTCGAGCACCCTTGCTCGAGCCGCGATGTGGACAGCCTTAGGAACATTAGGAACGTCTAATATTATGTGTTGAGGAAGGAATGACTAATTCCATTGAGAATGAAATAGTGATTTCAAACGGAATGACGATTTTAAATCATAAAACAAACCAAACAAAGAAATGGAATGAAGATGGTAATGATCATTCCATTCTCCATTCCATCATACCAATCACCTCCTTAAAGCAATCTAATTATATTTTCCAAGCAAAAAAGAAAAAAAAAAAGAAAAAAAAAGAAAAGAAATGTCTCATTTTAGTGATGAAACGAGTCAAACGACGACGGATTATAGTTAAGAGACGGAAATTGAAAAATGGTTTTGGGATTGTTTTACTACCAAGTACAAGTTGGATTGGAAAATGGTTTAGTACTATACTTTTGTTTATTTGTGGTTAGGCGATTTCTGCTGTTCCATAGATCGTAACTGGAACGTTTTTCTTACATATAGCATCAATGGTGTGGTATAAACTACTAAAACTGCTGTTTGTTTCATTTTGTTTAACATTCTATTATTATTAATTGACACCCATCATTAAATCTATAATCTGGAGTATTGAGATTCTTTTTATCACAATCATTCAACAGCTCCTTCAGCAATAGCCAATTATAATTGATGCACTCGCAAATCCGATCTCTCTATTGTACCAGGTGTGTAGTATTGATACATAACAATTCAAAGTGAATATAACTATTTCCCGGACCCAAATTGCGATATGCCCATTTCAGCCTCCTCGTTTTTTTTTCTAAACAACATTATAGCAAATTTGAAAGACGGATGATGGTGAATTTGAACACGTGACATTATTCATTTTATCACTAGGCTAACACACACATTTCTCCTTCGTTATAAACTTACATCTGCTATTTCGATTGGCCGCCCAACATTACTCTAAAGTGAAATGAGGTGTCCTAATAAAAAAATGAGTATTATGAGATGTGACCGATGGAGTAGTAATTAAGTTTTGAAAAATAGAGTGGTGCAAAGTGACACGATGAGCTCTAAATTTAATGCTAATACAATCTAAAACAAAAAAATTAAATTAAGGGATAGTAGCTTATTTTA
Source organism: Schizonepeta tenuifolia (assembly GCA_029490685.1). Taxonomy (NCBI): domain Eukaryota; kingdom Viridiplantae; phylum Streptophyta; class Magnoliopsida; order Lamiales; family Lamiaceae; genus Schizonepeta; species Schizonepeta tenuifolia. The sequence continues at coordinate 106,639,606 of CM055956.1, forward strand.
TATTTTATAAGAAAAAATTGAAATTTTGCAATAGATACTTTATTTTGTTTAAATTTGACGACTGGGGAGGCCAGTAAATATTAGACCTTGCAGTTTCCCATTGTTTTTTTAATATCATGGGAACCCGCAGCCGCTACTTTTGGTGCGCAATGGATAAACCCCCATTCCTTATGTAGTAACTTGCAAACCACACAGAATAGATAAACCACATTTTACGAGTGCAGTTTCCCATTTTGTGGACATAATAAGACTGGTTGATGTTGTGATCGAATTTGGGCCTATACAAGGTTTATTTGAGCCCAAGTTCAAAATATGCATTTGTTAGAACTGGGTTTCTTTGGGATCAAGTTTAAAATTAGATTACAATCCAAAACTTTTTTATTGAATTACTTGCACTTAGGGGTGAACATAGCTGCCCCGAAACTGCCGAACCGCCCCGAACCGCTCGGCGGCAGTAGGTCGGCCTCGGCTTCAGAGAGGCGTCGGTGCGGCGGCGGTTTAAAAAATTAGGAAAAGTCGGTTTTGGCAGTCGGTGGCGGTTTCCGTTTCTCCCAAACCGCAACCGACCATACCGACCGCCGTATATATATTTTTATATATATATATATATAATTAAAAATATATATATTTGATTTTTGAATAATGTTAATAGGATAGGAACCCAACCCTAAATCTCGTCCAGTGACTCCACATCTCCCTCACTCTCCGCCGCTCCCAACTCCAGTTCCCATTTCCGCATTTCGCACTCTCTCTTTCTCTCCTCTCACTGGCTCCCGACTGCACCACCACCGTCTCCTCACCCCTCGCCGGCGGCGCGGCGCTGTGACTCTCGCTTCCTCCCACCACCACCGATGTCTCAACCAAATTCTGGTGAGTGGTGATTCGATGATACATTTTAAGTTACATTTTGCAATTTGGATGGCAACGGAAAAGCTGCAAAGAAAGGTGAAGAAATGAGCACAACAACTGTTTGTTTAATTTCCTGATAGAGAGATTATCATGCCTGAGACGAAGCAGCAACCCCAGCAACTAGATAAACTATTTTTGGTCAAAATGGCGGTTTGGGCCGCCCTGAAACCGCAACCGACCGCCAGGTTTCGGTTGGTGATGGTTCGGCCCGAAAACCTAGGCGGGGCGGTGCGGTGCAGTTTGCAGCCGAACCGCACCGCTGCTCACCCCTACTTGCACTTGAGAAACAACACCACAAAGCAAGTGTTTTTTACGATCAAATCTATAACTATACTGAAACAAAGTTGCTAAGAAAAATTTTCTGCCCAAAATATCATCTTCATATTTTTTATGTATAATTATTTTCTAATTCAATTCTAAAAAGTTGTAGAGTTATATTTTCCAATGTTATCTCTATGAGTCTACATTTTACAATACCATCTAAACTTGCAAATTATTGCATAAAATATATAGTAGTAATGTTAATATAATTTTTATTTATTTTTAAGATATTAACACACATTTATTGTATTATATAAATTGAGAAGCACTTGTGTGCAACCTGCCGCCTAGGCAGCGACCGGATCCAGGTTGGGTCTGACCCGTTGACCCGGTAATTTTTTTTCGATTTTTTTTTAATTTCAGTTTTTTTCCCGGCTCTACCTTTGCTCCGATTACTAATACAAGGGTAATCGGCGGGCAACAATTTGGACTTTTTCGGCTCGCTCCGAGGCCTTCGGCTCCCCTCGCTGGAATCTTGACCAAAGAAGAAGCGGCAAACAAAAAAATAAAGAGATAAACAAAAAAAATGAAAAAAAAGTAGAATTTAAAAAAATAATGAAATAAAAGCTAAAAAAAAAAGGAAACAGAAAAAAGGTTAAGACAGAAAACAGGAAATTTAAAAAAAAAATCGGAAATTAAATATATATATATATATGGCGCGTGCACCCCAAGCACTCCATGTGCAATTGCATGGGGTACGGCAGATCGCATATAAGTTATTGTGATATAAATTATAGAGAATATGTTTGATGATATATAGATGCTTCTCTAATTATTAAACACTTTACTATACAAAACCAGAAAATTAATTGATTTTTAATATTAAAGTTTGAATCTCAAATGTTTATGTCTATCTCATACCAAAACCCATATCATTTTATTATCTTTTTTTAAGGAACATAACTATTTACCATATGTCTTTAGCCTTTTAAATAATCGCATATTTTAGAGATTTGCTTATGTGTTTTTACCCTTTTAAATAGTTGTTTTTGATAAATTGATTTTGAAATTATTTGTTATGAAAAATGGGCTATAAGAATTGCGTACTTTAATAAATTTTATTTAAAGTTCGATTGTTGTTGGAGCATGCAATATCTATCTAATAGCATTATTGTAATTTAACTATTCTTGTTTAATTATTTGTTAATATTAGTTTTTCTTAGATATATAGACCGATCCCGTGCAACACGGAGGTACAATACTAGTATTACATAAAAAATCATACATAAGTTACATTCCGAAATTCTTGAGCACTTCAATTACTGACTAAATACTTCTCAGATACAACTTCAATTACTGTCTTGTCCATGCATATATTGAGTGGTCTGATAACAAGCACGAAGTAAATCTGAGTGTTAAATAAGGGTGTATGCAACACAAACACGATATTTTGTTGACTTGTTGATCACCCGATGCAAAGTAGATTCGTATAGGCCACTTGTCAAGATTTGCAATCAGTGATATCTAGAGTTCAATTAAACACTATTATTTCTTCATAAATTTATTGTATTAGCAATAATTAAACACTACTTTGACGATATTTTAAAATTATAATCTTTTTTCCTTGTATCGAAAAAAATGAAAAAAATAATTAGTATCATATGCAAAGCACGTGCGTTTCTGCTAGTTACTATAAAAATACAAGTAAATAATATAAGAAACAATTACTATTAAATAAATACATATCATTCTCTTTAAGTGGTAGAATCCAATCTTGCAAGTACTAATGCTTCAACGGCATCTGAACTCAACTTAGAACGAGCCCCGTCTATGATACGACCACCTAAACTGAACGAAGACTCTGAGGCAATGTGGTAGCTGGAATAGCTAATATGTCACGCGCTGTCTTTGCCAACATAGGCAATCTCATAGCATTGTTGCTCCACCAGTTCAAAATGTTGAACTTATCATCTTGAGAAATTTTAAGTTCATTCATATAGGTTTCCAACTCCGACTGGTGTAAAGTTGAAGCATGAGACTTATCATACCAACTATCAAAACCACGCCTCTGCGCCCCAGCAGATGAACTACCAGAAGCAACCCGACAAGATGGTACAAGACTACCCCCATACAAAACATATAGGTCTTCCAATACTTTCTGAACCCTACTCATATATCGAGCTGCAACATCCTCACCATAGATCTGTGTGTAGAAGTATTCGACAATATGAATCTTGCAAGTAGGATCAAACACAACTGCAACAGCTAATACAAGATTGCACTCTTCCCAATACTTGTCAAATTTTCTTTTCATAGGAATACACATATTCCCAAGGCACTCATGCTCACTTTTCTCCCATTCAATCAACTTCAAATGTATATCACACACAGCTGGAAAGAATACATTTGAAGTTGGATACTTGTTACCACTGAAGAGGTTGGTAGCTTCATAGAAAGTCCTCAAGTACCCAACAACAAATGCAGCAGTTTCCCACTCTTGTGCTGAAGGATTGTGAAGATAACCCTGATCAATCTGCCCTAGTCGGACAAATGCTTCCCTCAAAGGCAGTGCTGTCTCGAGTAACTCAAATGTTGAGTTCCATCTAATTGGCACATCAATAGCCACTGCCTTTTTATCTTGAAGCTTGCATTGCTGCTTGGCCCTTTCAAACTTTTGCATTGCCTAAGGAGTTCTTTCCAAGTATCGGACAGTTTTTCGAAGATCATCTATAATATTCTAATTTCCCCAAGCCCATCTAGTACAATCAAGTTTAGGATGTGTGCACTACAACGCACATGCAACAAATCTCCAGAAAGAGGAACTGATGAAGAAGAAACAAGCCACAACTTGAGCTTATTTATCATGGAATAATTGGTAGAAGCATTGTCAACAACAATTGAACTCACCTTTCTATCTAAATTCCACTCAAGAATCCTAACCTTCATGAAGTTAAACAACTTATCTCCATCATGTGAATACTCAAACAACTTAAATGCTAGGATCTTTTTGTGCAACTCCCAAGAATCATCAATAAAGTGAGCAGCCATGCAACAATAAACTTTATTAGAATGCTCTGAAGTCAAAATATCTGTAGTTAATGATACTTTGCAGCCGAGATTATCTAATAAAGTGTAGATTTTCTTTTTTTCTTCCTCAAAGATATCAATCACATCAGCTCTAATGGTATTTCTAGAGGGTAACTTAAAATCAGGATTCAAACCATTAAAAAATGCTTCAAAATAGTCATGCTCACCTATATTGAATGGGTAATTGTGTTTAATGCATGCCACTGCCAAATCTCTTCTACTTTTCAGTTGATCAAACTTGTATTCACTTCTAGGACTTCGATAACAACTAGTAGAAGAATCATCAAGCCTAAAATTCAGGCAAGGGCCTATAAGATATTTCCCTAAGCTAGAAGTACCTGACGTGTTACTCCAATTCAGTACTGTCTTACTACAATGATCACATGTTGCATCTTTGAATACTCCGGAGTTGATTTCAACTTTAGTGAAATGCTTCCAAACCAATGACTTTTTTTCTTTTGGGGCCACTTTTATTTGATGTTGCTGTAGTGGGTACGGGAGATTCTTTGTCGCCAACAGTTTCAATAGGAGTTTCCATAGGTTCTCTAGGTTGAGAACCTTCACTTCTTTGAGACATTTACCTAACAAATAACAATGTATCAAGTTATCAACACTCAACAATCTCAACTATAAAATACTTTCTCCCAACAGAAACCAATACATAGAATGAAGAATCATGAATTAAATAAGATTGTTGCCAAAATTCAATAAGCAGATGTATACAGAAAAGCAATGACAAACAAAAAATCTACACGAAATACCAAAAATACAATAGAAGAGATTGACACATTGTGTTTGCCTTGCAATAAATTCTGTCCCGGTTTCACTTCTTTGTAGCATTATTTGCAGAATTAGTGATACAACATAGACAAAAATAGTAGTATCAAATTTTAGTAACTACATGACATATCCATCATATTATCTACAAGATCATATCGTCAATTACAGCAGCCACTACTATAACAATATATCCTATAACAAAGAAAGTTGGTTGTAATTAAATTAGGGGTAATTATGAGGTAATTAGGGGAAGTAAGTAGGAGCAATGAGGGCCGGGTACTAGAAGGTGCAATTATGATTTATTAATTTACTACTTCAAAAGCAAAGTGTTGCTGAAAAAGAGCAAACTACTCTCTCTAATCGAAAATGTGTCGAGATATACTGTACTCCATTTTTGTTTAACAATACAATTCGGAAACCCATGCCCCGTCTCCATCAAACACTATATAATTTATTAACATGATAAGAATAATAACAAAAAAAATCTTATGCAAAATTTCACAGAAAAGAAGAAGAAGAAAATGATAAAAGAAGCACCCGCAGGCCGCTTCTCTACAAGCCTGTCGAACAACTCCCGCAACTACTGCTTCATCTCAAGTTGGGTTGGGATGGATCCTCCCAAATCCCAATTGCATATCTCAACTAATTAACTAATTAATAGATCTGTTATGTGAAAATTAGTTAATGCATTACCTATCAAAGGGACTGAAGATAATGTATTGCTTTAATTTGGGAGATAATATATAGCAGGTAGCTGTTGATGAATTAATTAATTTATTGCAGAAGCAGGAGGCGAGTGATCTATGACTACGAGTATTTGCTTTGGTCTGCAGAAACAGATGCATGCATGCAGGCATTAAATTTAAAATGAAGTGAGTCTGAGTGGTGGACTGGAAACAAATCGGAATTGGTAAGCTTATATTATTAGCTGTAATTTGCTTCTTTTTTTGTAATTTGAAACGAATTAAATACACACTTGCTTCTTTTTTCCAAATTCCAGAAAATCCTTTGATTTCTTTTACAGATCAGATCCATCTATTTGGTTTGGTATTGCTGTGAACTGTAAATTATTTCTTTTGCTGATTCCAGGAAATTGTAACTAACCCTTTTTTTTTTTTTTTTAATTTAATTGAAGGGAAAATTGAACTTCTATTAATTAGTTAACTCGATTAGAGACAATATTCATAAACCAAGACGAACATTAATTGTTACACCATGATGCTCAATGTCCAATTGATAAAAATTAACTTTCACTCAAGATTTTAACGATAAAATAAAAACTTGCATACCTAACATAGGCAAGGATAATAGGTATAATGTACTCGGTTTGCGTCATAATTTAATCTTTTTACAGTGATATTAGTTCAATTTTCAAATTGTACGATATCTTAAGCCCCATCAATTGAATTGGTGAAAGCAAACAGCTACTACTGCTCTTTCATAAATAAATCTCTCTCTCTCTCTCTCTCTCTCTCTCTCTCTCTCTCTCGTGTTTGAAGTCTGATGGCTCGACCTCATAGTATGCAACACAAACACAATATTTGCAGACTTGATTCGTATAGGTCATTTGTCAAGATCTTGATATTCGTATATACGGTCATTTGTCAAATATTGTGGACATGGAAATTAATCTTACCGATCTTGACGAATGACCTATACGAATCAATCTTACATGGATTGGTTCATCAACAAGTCTGTAAAAAATTGTGTTTGTGTCGCATACTTGTATGAGCTCAATTCTCGTTGCGATATTGATGTGGGGGTGTTCTTAATATATATTTCTCTTAATTATATGTAAATCTCGATTTACTCGAAGCTTGTCATCGCACAGAACTATATTTCATTGATGCTGCCTTTGAACCACTCCATCTGTCAATGCGTAGCATTTGGTCAGTAACAATTTTGGGAATAGAATTTATGTTGATAGTAGTTTCATACTATTAAATTTGCATTAATTTATGCTAAAGATGTTCATATTTAATCATCAACATATTTTAATTGATGTGAAATTGGAAAAATTTATAAGTTTAAGAACAGGAAAGCTAAATCAGTAAATCTCAACATCATGAATTATGAGTGAGTAAACATCAAACATAAGAATACTATGAAAATTAAAGCTTGCACTTGTCAGTTGACGTCACATTTTCACGTATAAGATGTTGGTGAAATTAGGTCTCGAAACAACACTATAGTTATTTCAAAAAAACAAATATGGTAGTATATTATTGAATATTTCCTCACAGTTCATTTCATTTAGGCATAATAAGCTCGGAAAGTTTTCCTTCGTATAGAAATTCTATTGATAGTATTGCTCATATAAATTTTGACCTTGTTCAACCTCACAGAGACATAGAATCCACTTCATTCTTTCATATTTCATTTAATGTGCAACACTTTTTCAAATTTCTTTCTTTCATTTTGTTCCCATCAATTTAATTTTTTTGTGTCTGAGTAGGTAAAATTAACTTTTCAGCAATATTTTTTAGTTTTATTAGTTACTAATAATTAGGACTAGTCACATTCAATCTTTTTTAATAAGTAGTAGGAGTATTAATTAAGTTTATTACGTTGTGATTATTTTTGTATTTGTATAAATAGTAAAATAAGAAATTTAAGTCAGGAAACTGCCATCTTACATACGATAAAATGGTTGGATTTTCTCAAATATAATGTGTTGTGCATCTTTCATCTTGGTGTTGATAATTGACAATCAAAAATCAAAAATCAAAAATCAAAATCAACGACGTATCATCTCGAAATCTCATACATTGGCTGATTCGGCAGTCTTGACCGGAGAATCTTGGGCCATCATCTCTATCCGTTTCCAATTAGTAAACTTTGAGAGCAGAGCAAGGCCTATTGTCTGGGCTGCTAGACCACATATCAGCCCAATCCATAATCCCTGTGCCAATCGAAAACAATTTATGTATATAATCAATCTTACATCATTCTATAAGCAGCAATACTAACAAAATACCAACTTGTGCGAAACCAGTCCAAAATTCGAATCCAAACCCATCCCAATGAAACATTTGTAGTTAAGCCATTGGATACAAAAAATTTGAATTTGCATGTGTGATGTGTATACTGTATTTATAGATTACCTTGGCATGAAGTGCAGTCTTGAATGCAAGAAGAGCAGCAACAGTCATGCCAATGAAGTAGAATGTTCCCAAATTTATGAACACAACCAAATGCTGCCAACCACAACCTCTTGCTACCCCTGCAAATAACCAATTTCAATCTAGGATTTGTTAAAATCATTACATTTAATGGTTCATTTATGTTAATATCCACCAACCTGATAGTATTCCCTGAACAAAATCGCATGATATCGACACGACAAGAAGGGGTGTCATTGAGGCGAATGCATCAATTATAACCGGGCTATTGCTGAAGGATATGGCCCACAGATTGTGACCGAAAAACAGTGCTGAAACAACAGCAAGTGCAAGTACTACAGTTATTTTAAGAGTGACACCCATGGCATGCCTCGCTCGATCAGGATGTCCAGCGCCTAACTCGTTAGACACCCTCGTGCTGCAAAAGAGCAGGAGACCAGATTTAGATGGCATGAAACATAGAAATTTGGGAACGGTTTACTCTGCCGTATTCTTACCTTGCTGCAGCACTGAGGCCGTAAGCAATCATATAGGCAATCGCTTCTGTGTTAACGCTGAGTATGTAGTTTTGAGATCATTAGAATATTCACTAACAAATCGAAAATCAAATTAGATGAACTAACGACATTTACCACTACAATACTCACCACATTGCTATGAGGGAAGTAGTGATCTCAGAGTTTGGCATCACTCCAGCCAATAAAACAAGGATCTCGAAAGCCCAATACTCGAGACTGATTTAAGAGTTTGATAGCGTGAATAATAAGAGACAGGTTAAAAAGACAATGAAGCAAGCACCAAATTCTAGCAATTTATAAAGAATTGCTCACCACACCATTGCTGCAGAAGGCAAAGCAAGCTTCAAGCATATGAATACATGACTAAACGACTCCGAAGTAAATCCATCCCACGTCCGTTCAAATTTCTTCGCCCTGAGCAAGTACACGCCTAACATGACAACTGAGATCCATAACGACATTGAAGCAGCCAACGGAGCTCCCAGAAATCCCAGAGCGGACCAATTAACCAAAGCATACGCTATGCCCACATGTAGGACGAGAGGAACTATCGAGCAAACTACCAGTGGCATAACAACTGATTGTGTCTGAAGAAATCTCAACATATTTTGCAAGACTCCATACGCAAAAAGCCCGGGAATCAAATATTTGAGATACAGACCAGCTGAGTCTGCTATTCGAGGTTCTTGATGTAGTAAAGTCAAGACAATATCGGAATACCACCAGAGAACAGATATAGCAATAGTGAAGACAAGCGATATAATGCACGATGTCTGGAGATATACTCCCATTATCCTATACATTTTCGCGCCGAATCCTTGGCCACATAAGGTCTCAAGTGAACCACTCAACCCAACCTAGAGCGACAATCAAAATAACAAATCAACTGCCAATCTATAAAGCAGAAGCTCTAGACAGGACACCAAGCCATTTTCCACTTTATTTGTAATCAACAAATCTATAAGTTTAATCTAAGATCTCAATGATTGCAAGAGTTAAGGTGTTTATTACTAAATGGAATGATCGAATAAACGAATTTGTTCACACATCGGAATAGTGTGATCATGCTACCTGAGACCTTTTTGTACATAAGAACACATTACAACAAGCTGCAATTTTATTTTATTTAATTTCTTTTCCAAAATTTCCTCTGTTATTTTAGAAATTTCAGTAGAACTACCACAAATAGAAAGCAGTAACACTAACAGAGTTTATTAGGCATATACATCTACATGCTTAAATAAGTGATTGCAAGCCACAACAAAACACCAACGGAGAAGGGTTGGAAAAAAAACGCAGATAACACACAGTGAAGGTGAGAGTGAAATTGAGTTTACCATGAGAGAGAAACCGGTGACAGCAGCCCATGAATTGGCGAGATTAGCGGCAGCGAGTTGGAGCTCTCCGAGGTGGCCGGCGAACATGACGGAGACGAGAGGGATAAAGTAGTAGGCGGCGTTTGTCAAAATCATGGGCAGCGCGAACACCATCTGCTCCTTCGCCTCCGCCACATCGATCAGCTTGTTAAGCAGCGACGCCGGCGGCGGCTTCCTCTGGAGAAGCGGAGTCGTAGCAGAATCGGAATCCATGGCCACCTACCACAGCAGATCCCTTTTGGCAACTTAAATAATAATAAAAAATGATGTTGAAGGGAAGGGAAGGGAAGGGAAGGGAAGGGAAGGGAGATGGTGGAATCCACGAATGCGACAATTTAGGTGAGGTGAGAAACCACTTATTAAGTCAGCTTAAGGAATTAGTACTAGTACCAGTATTAGTATCATTGTCAATTTGTCATTACGTGATGTGACTACTATTTTTTGTTTTCTTAGATTTAATTAAATACAGATAGTCTATATCTTTTTAATATACCATCATTCATGCATGTCTTATTTTGTGAATATAGCAATAAAACATGACGCTACCATCCAAATTGCCATTGGAAACAAATGGGAATACACACTTTTATGATGAGGCAATCTACTGGGCTTTACTTGATGACACTTGCAGCAAATTAAATTAGACAAAATACGGGTCCAAAAAAAACAAATCCAATCCTCTATTGTCTTTTCATGTAATATTTTTTATTATTTTAACAAGAAAATTATCCGTGATATAATTAATAATTTAAAATTTTTAAAAATATATATGAATAATATATACCTTAAATTTTGAATTCTTAGTCATGCTACATATCATATCATTACTAAAGTAATAGAAAATATCACATGAAAAAGCAATAAAGGATTCCGTTTAGAAAAATAGTCACTATTGTAAGGAACCAAAATTGAATATTTTCTTTTTTAGAAAAAATAAATGCGAAAGTAAATTAAAATAATTGGCTACCCAACGTTTAAGGAATTCAGGAACCGGTAAGTTTATATCAATTGAGTATAGCTTACGATACGGCAATGCATACAATTTCTTTCTTTTTCTTTATTTTTTTTAGAACTACGGCATACAAATTTACTTTTTTACTAGAACGGTATGTTTATTTTTTTTTCTTAAATATCATTATTATATCCCGACCCTATAACACTTCATTTTTATTATTAGACCCTATAACAATTCTATCAAATCTATCACTACTTTTACACAAATACTATAACATAGTACTATTTAGATTTTTTACTCAAATTTATCATTCAAACAAATTTCGGTGTCTGAAAAAATGACTAGGCGACACCAAAATTCTATAAATATTATTGTGGAAATTAAAAATTCACATCTATATCTTTAAAAAGGAAAAATAAAAAATAAAAAATCAAATTCAATTAGACCAACTTTTACCGGTGGTTCTTCCGAATCTTCACCAACCTTCAAGTCCTTTAACCCAACCACAAAAATCCCAACAACACTAAACTCCAAATCGAAGATTCTTATCAATTTAGAACAGTAACTGCAGACATAGAGGTGTTTAGCGGGCCACTTTGTATATTTTTAAATGAAATATAAGTATTGTTGAAACGAATGAGGAGGAAGAGTGCAAGAAAACTAGTAATTGAAGGGTGTATCACAAGCTTATAAATTTCAACGAGTTGGGTCTCATTAAAATCTCTATACTGCTCATATGGTAATGCATAAATTGCTTCAATAGTGTGAGAGGGAAACAAAGATTTAATTGCAGAAAATAAATTAGTATTTTTTAAATTTAATTATATCTTTTGGGAATTTATAGTTCAATGCTTAAAACTTTTTAACGAAAAAGTCGTGATCTAGACAATTATGTTTAAATATTTTTTTTATATATTTATTAGATGAAAAGTAGTGCAAAATCTTTTTTTTTTTTTGAAAGAATTACAAAGTATATATAGCGTCCAATAAAGCACTATATTATTACATAGTTGGGACCATAATACCGCACAAATGCAGTTTTACTAGTCTACACCACCATACAAGTTAGTAATATATTATACCATACACAGGCGGAATTGAACCCAATACTTCTCACTGACGAGACATTTGTGATACCTCAGTCAGCTACTTGAGCTAGACAAGTAGTAAAAATTATTATATACTACTATATCAAAGTTAATTTTTATTTACTTGTTTCTTTTAAAACTAAAATAGAAGTTTCAGTTAAAGCTGATCTTACTATCTTATGTTTGCATCTTTTCATATGAATTTATATGTTCGTTAATTACTATTATCGTTTTTGTTGTTGATGTTATTTAATTTAAGAAAAGTGGAAAGACACGTTGCATCAATAAACCACCACTGACGTAACGTGCTATCATTTTCTTGAACAGATAATAACGTGATATTACTATCACTTTTCATAGTGGAGGATCGCTAATTTTTGATTTGTTATGCTCATGTACATTAACATGCAAATTAGACAAACGATATGTTTATTACAAATAGTACATTAGATTTTTTTATAATCAATATGATTTTTCTTATTGGATTTGTAACATCAATTTTAATTTGTCACAGGATCGTGTGAAAGTTTTAAAAATATACATTTATATTAAATTTTAAAAGTTGTGTGCAATAATCAATTTAAAGTTTTGTGTATTTTGAGTAAAGGGTAATGATATTCGGCCACACTGTGGCCAGCCACACGCGTAAATAATAGAAAGTTGACTGTAAAAATAGAAATAATCACATTTCCCTCTTAGGATATATTTCCATTTTCAAAACCTATATTACCATTTTTAGCTTGTGTGGTCGGCCACAGTGTGGCCGAACATCATTACTCTTGAATAAATTATCCGAATTTCATATACATATTTGTCCAGGGGGTTCAATTTCTTTTAGATTCGGGGCGTTTGCTCGGTCGTACCGTAGGACTGCCGTATGGGAGAAAAAGTGCACCATAAATAAGAAAACATACCTACAAATTCTTTCCGATTGCAAAAAAAAAAAAAAAAAAAAAAAAAAATTAAGACAACAATGTACTAATCTTTAATCCCCTACTGTAAAGAAGGAAGCAAACCAGATGTTGAAACTTCCTGAGCACAAAATCTAACCACAAAACTTCAAACTGTATTTTCTTACGATGTTTGAAAAAACTCATACAAACTCTGAAACCCTCGGAATAAACCATCACCGTTCTCTGAACCCTGAATCCTGAACCTTGAGTGAAACCTCTAGCAACCAACCTTGCTTTGTATCTGACCTGCTCTGTCCCTGCAAACTCCACCTTTCTCTTGAAAATCCATTTGCAGCTGACTAACTTCTTCTTTTCAGGTCTTGCCACAAGAATCCAAGTGTCATTCTTCTCTAAAGATTCCATCTCTTATTTCATGGCCAGTAACCATTGCTCTCTTTTTGAGCTTCTCATTGCTTGTGAATAATCCTTTGGTTCTTCAACCTCAAGCTCTTCTGCTATAGTTAAAGCATGGTGCACCATTTCTGCATGACCATATCTCTGAGGTGGATTTATTTCCCTCCTTGTTCTATCTCTGGCCAGCATATAATCTCCAAGACCACTGCTGCTTGAAGAACTCTCACCAATTTGTAGAGATTCAACTTGTTCTTTCTCTTCACTATCTGTAGAACTATTTTGATGACCCCCACCAAAATGCTCCACCTGAATTGTAGAAATCTCATCATCAGTAGCAACTTGATCTCCATTAGTTCCTGCATTCTGCAAATATGGCATCACATTCTCATTAAAGATCACATCCCTGCTTATCACCACTTTACTCATTCCAGGCTCAGTACACCACAAATTGTAACCCTTCACTCCATCTGGATATACTAGCATTACACACTTCAATGCTCTAGGCTCAAGCTTGTCTTGCATGATATGTGCATAAGCCCTGCATCCAAAGATCCTTAAATGAGAATAATCTGAGAGTTTGCCATACCTGATGCAATCCAAGATTGAAGATCTGAAGATTTTATTTATTTTATTTTAATTTTCATTTTTTATTATTGTAGGTCAAAAATAAGGCTTTATTTTAGTTATTTTGATAATATTATATTTGATTAGGATAAAGATTGATTTCCTTATTAGATTAGTATTTGTTTCCTTACTAGATTAGGAATTGTTTCTTTTTATTCAAGGAATTGTTTTTCCTTATTAGAATAGGACTCTATTGTATTCCACCCCTATAAATAGGTCTAGTAGGGCATGGATTATATAACGATTTGATGAATAATATTTTGTGAGTTTATCTCCTTCAGTTCGTTCACCGGACTAGCGGATTGGCGGCATGCCACCGTGATATTCATATCGACGTATCGGCGAGTCAATCATCCCTCGTTGTGTGTCATTCATCGTCCCCGAGTTGTTGTATCGTCCTATCGTTAGGTTTTAGGGATTCAATCGCCTAATTCACTTGTGAGAAACAGATACAGAGGTTTTGGGATTTCCATCTTATCCATCATTCATCGTCCTCGAGTTGCTGTGTCGTCTTATCGTTGGGTTTTAGGAAACATCCGTACGCCTAATTCACTTCGAGAAACTAATTCAGAGGTTTTGGGATATTCCATCTTATCCAGTTTGGTTCAGATTTGGTCTTGGGTGTATACTATTCACGTCGGCGTCTGCAACTCCGGCGAGGATTGTATCATTTAGTATCAGAGCCTGATATGAACCTTTATCTTTTATTTGGTTTTGTCTTAGAAAAAAAAAGAAAAAAAAAAGGAAAAAGGAAAGAAAAGGAAATATTGTTCTTTGATGCAGGTTTGAAGCTTTGAATTTGAGGACAAATTCCTTTCATGAGGAGGGGAATAATGCAATCCAAGATTGAAGATCTGAAGATTTTATTTATTTTATTTTAATTTTCGTTTTTTATTATTGTAGGTCAAAAATAAGGCTTTATTTTAGTTATTTTGATAATATTATATTTGACTAGGATAAAGATTGATTTCCTTATTAGATTAGGATTTGTTTCCTTATTGTTCAAGGAATTGTTTCCTTACTAGATTAGGATTTGTTTCTTTTTATTCAAGGAATTGTTTTTCCTTATTAGAATAGGACTCTATTGTATTCCACCCCTATAAATAGGTCTAGTAGGGCATGGATTAAATAACGATTTGATGAATAATATTTTGTGAGTTTATCTCCTTGAGTTCGTTCACCGGACTAGCGGATTGGCGGCATGCCACCGTGATGTTCATATCGACGTATCGGCGAGTCAATCATCCCTCATTGTGTGTCATTCATCGTCTCCGAGTTGCTGTATCGTCCTATCGTTGGGTTTTAGGGATTCAATCGCCTAATTCACTTGTGAGAAACAGATACAGAGGTTTTGGGATTTCCATCTTATCCATCATTCATCGTCCTCAAGTTGCTGTGTCGTCTTATCGTTGGGTTTTAGGAAACATCCGTACGCCTAATTCACTTCGAGAAACTGATCCAGAGGTTTTGGGATATTCCATCTTATCCAGTTCGGTTCAGATTTGGTCTTGGGTGTATACTATTCACGTAGGCGTCTGCAACTCTGGCGAGGATCGTATCATTTTGGTATCAGAGCCACGTTTCGTATCCAGGTTCTTCGTGTTCCTTGAATCTTGTTTTTCGTATTTTTTTTTCTGTCTTCGTCTTCGTCTTCTGTCCTGTCGCGTCATCGTCTTTATCGTTTTTGTTGGTCGTGTTCTTCGTGTCGTCGTCAACCAACAAAAAAAAAATCGTTCGATCCGTTTAGTGTCTCATCCGTGTCCAGTTCTTGTTGTTTCCTTATTTTGTCTCCATAACTTACCATATAGAGTCAACCATATCTTACCGTATCAATATCTTTCCATATCTCTCATACATATCTTTCCATCTATTGTATCTTGTTCAAGTCTTCCGCGTGCGTGTGCCGAGGTTCACATCAATACCACTACTCATGTGGTGTCTTGAAATCAACTATAGGAGATGGTGATTTGTTTATCAAACAAACAGATGTGACAACTATACGGATATATCTCACATCTTTCAGAATTCTCAAAGAACCATCATGAAGCTCTAACTTGATGCTGCCAATCCCTTTTACAGCACATGCTTGATCGTATCCCAGCAGACAAATTCACCACCATCCATGTCCAAATCAAGAAACCAATCCTTGTGTGGACACATATGAAATGAACAAGCAGAATCGAGTACCCATTTATCACTGATGTGTGTATTCACCACATTCAAGGCCTCTGCTATATCACATTGTTCTTGTGCATCCTTGTGATCTTTCTTCTGAAGCCTCAACTGTTTTTTTTTCTTCATATGTTGCAGTCCTTCTTCCAGCGACCTGGTTTCTTACAATGATAGCATTTGTTATCATCATCATCTACAACAGCTTCCTTTGTTTCTTTACCCTTATTCTGCCATGATTTCTTGAAGCTCTGCGCTGACTTCTTGAATTTGCCTTTGCCAAATTTCTGTTGCTTTACATTCAACCTCTCTTCAACAGATTCTTGCTTGACATTTGAGGATTTCTAAAACTCCTTGGCCTTGAGAGCAGACTGGACTTCTTCAACAATTATATCCGTTTCTCTGTCATACAACATGGCATCTTTCAAATGGTCATACACCTTTGGCAATGCATTTAGGAGAATTATTGCATGATCTTCATCCTTTACTTCGACATCCACGTTACCAAGATCATCAACAATCTTGTTGAATGCTTCAAGCTGATCATCCATGGGTTTATCCTCCAACAATTTGAAAGAATAGAGGCGCTGCTTCATGTAGAGTCTACTCGCCAGAGACTTAGTCATATAGAGTGACTCCAATTTCAGCCACACCGTCGATGTCGTCTTCTCCTTCGCAACCTCTTTCAAAACCTTGTCGCCCAAACACAGGAGAATTGTGTTGTGTGCCATTTCTTGGATCTCTGCTTTCTTAGCCTCGATCTCTGCGCGAGCAGTTGCTTTCTTTTCGTCAGTTTCCCCCTCCACCATTGAAGAAGAGCTGGCTTCTTCATTCTTGAGAGCTAACGCTAATCCTTGTTGCGTAAGCAGCACACGCATCTTAATGCACCACAATCCAAAATCGTTTCTGCCGGTGAACTTCTAGGCGTCAAATTTCGCTGCCGTTGTCATCGTGTTACCGATCGAACTCCTCCGATTAACTTCGTTTCCCTGGGACGGGGCCACTTGTTATGAATTGATCTTTAGATCACAATGAACACACAAAAGAACTCACAAAACTAAACACAGAAAACAACACAAGAATTACGTGGTTCAGCCGAAGCCTACATCCACGGGACACAGAGCGGTGATGGTTTATTCCGACGAGAATTCAAGCGATTACAACGTACATAAATTAGAGAATCAATCTCACAGAACCTATCTTTGAATCTGCAGATCTACTTCCTCACTTCTCTCTCTTGTTCTATACTTCTCGCTCTAATTCTCACAACAACAGAATAAATGAATACAATAGCTAAGAGCAATCAGTTATAACTAACTCTCTCAACTCTCAATCCTAGCCACTCAACAATTAACGGCTTGGATCAGTTCATTTAAGAACTCAGCTGCTAGAACCTTCCGCCCCAAGCTTCCTGCAGCCACGTCACTCATTCCTCCACGTGTGCATGTGATTGTGCAGCCAATATAACAAATATTATAGGAAAACAAAAAAAAAATATCTTGAAATTCACCAAAGAAAATTAAAAAAAATTAAACGAATAATAAGAACCACATAATAATTGAATAAAGTAAGCTAAAAGTTTAATTAGTTGTCTACATTTTAATTCAAATAAGAGAGAAGTAGAATACAAAATCCGGAAAGCAGTATGACAAAACTTCTAACATTTTACTTTTTAATTTATTTATAAAATTATGAAAATAGCCCTAATTCTTTTCTTTTTAAACATTCCGGAGGGTCCGATGACCGCCCACTCCAATAATTTATCTACAATTATCTTTCTTTGGACTATATCGACCGCAGTTTGAGCAATTAATTTTGCTGATTTTCGACCAGTACATCATCTACATGGCAAATCAAATCAAATTCCCTATTTGTTTTGTAACAACCCATAAAATTTTATTTTTCCTAAAATATTTATTTATATTTTTTCTTAACAATTAATGTTAAATCTTATAAATCACGCTTAGAATTTTGCATTATTAGGAGTATTTACTATTTACTTTTACATTAAAATCTAAACACTTCTCTTATATTTATATTAAAGCCCATTATCACATTCTTTCACAATTCACCGCCCATTTCATTAGGGGCCTATTTTCAATTACAAATCTAATATGTCTAAATTCATTTTCCTAGCCCAACTAAAAGTCCAATTGCACTAAACCCAATCGCTTTGGTTGCTGCATTCAATCGCCTCCTTCCTGCTGCAAGTATGAACTTATTGCCTTAACTTTCCATACCAGGTTCAACAATCAAACAAGATTTCACTCTCAATTAATTCGAGTTTTAGAAAGATTTTCCTTGATTTAATCTTCAATCCAAAATGAATTCTCAAAATTGTGTATAAATAGAGTATTCTTGCACCTCTCTTCTCACACTTAAAAACAAGCTCGACACCTAATCTATCGAGGTATCATCTCTCCCATTTTCCTTTATTTTTGTGCGTAAAAAGATGGCAAGGGCAGTAGCCTCGCCGGCGACGAACAGTTACTGTCTCCGCCAAATAGAATTCGAACCATGTCATCTTTTTATTCTCTCTCCTTTTCGCCTCTACTGCTATCATGCGTCTCCTCTTATTTGCTTTCTTTCTTGAAGTTTCTGTCGAAAGAAGGTTTGTGAATTTGATTTATTTAAAGTGTCGGCTTTGCCTTATAAGTTAGCATTTCCCTCTTTTGTATACACGTATATAAATTCATGGCCACGCTCTGCTCACTTTAAATTATACAAACCTTTAATTATTCATTAATTACCTATGTTTTGGAACCCATCCTTTTATCTTAATTATTTGTCAGGATGTGTTGCTCAATTCCTATATCCATTTTCCATATACATATGATAGTGTCATCAGTTATCATCTTCTCTTTTAATACCCAAAACCCACCATTATTAGATACAAAATATTTATATATATCTATATCTATAGCTATTATAAAAGAGTGAATTTTTAAAAAAATTGATTTGCCTAATATATCCTTTTTATTATACTTATATTAAGAACAATAATGTAAATTTTATTATTAAAGAATCCTAATTATATTAGAAGTCTACCCATAATTGTTTTAATAATAAAAATATTAGTTTATATTCATTAATTTAGCAATAGTTTAAATAAATTATTTTCCGCATATAATACACGATAGCATAGTTTAATACTTGAAGGTGATAATTCTTTTGGCTTTTTCGATCTTTTAACTTATCTGCCATTCAGATTATCATAATAAATAATTATCATAATTGAAAATTAATTAATTTAATATTGATAAACCTATATTTTCTTATATTTGAACCAACTTAATATGATACATAGATATGTTTAACAAAATTAGAAATATTAGAAAATTTAGAAAAATAGAACTAGAGGGATTCATTTTGAGCAATACGTATAAACTCGTATCTTTTCCTGATTACATTCTGCTACACATTACTCTCTATAAATTAAAAGCTCCATACACATATGCATGTAATTTACTTACCAATGAATAGATTGGGAAAGAAAGTAGTCGGACTTTAAGAGGTTATTTTTTTATCGTATTATTATTTGTATAAAATAACTTTTCGAAATATAAACGAGAAAAGGGGGTTTGAGCTGGTAGTCACATCGGGTTATATTGGTGATGGTGGTTGTGAGAGAGAGGGAGAAGGAGGAGGGGGTGGTGGGTTGTGTTTTAATTTCAAAAATCATGTGTAGAATACTGGTAAATGTCACGTATTTTTCGATAATTAATGTCATAGTAATTGAAGGTATCATAGTAATTACCTTTAAAATTTAAAGAATAGAGTATAAACTAAGATAATAGTAATTTAACAACATTAATATTGAAAATATACACTAATATGTATGTTGCTTTTTCACAGGTCACTTAAATATTAGAGATCATTCTTTTTTTTTTGTTTTTGGAGTTTTCCCACTAGGTAGAATTTCATACATAGAAATTTTATGAGAGGTATAATAAGCTTGTTATATTTAGAATTTAGGTTCTGGAACTCTCCGTTCTTTTTGTTTTTTCTATATACATGCATTCATAATAGATTATTATTATGAGCTTTGTATATATGATATAAGAAATTTGGTTTCATTTTTTTTCTACTCTTTACACAAACTTAATATTTTGTTGACATAAATATATAATCAATAATTAATAATTTTATAACTTTACAAATATTATATCGAACATAATTTATTTATAATAAATTAATCATGTTAGATGAGAGGTTATACGTGCAATGCACGTAATCTCCTACTATATATATATATATATAGGGAGTGATTCCCATGCAAACTCCCCTTAAAGTGAGAAATATGAATTAATCTCCACCATTGATCTTATCTACATGAAGGGTCAAGATTTAGCTTGGTCAAAGCGGGTCAAACCCGGGTCAACCCGTTGACTTTTTTTTTAATTTTCGATTTTTTTTTTAATTTTTAATTTTTTAATTTTTTAATTTTTTTTATAAACTGTCATACAAGATGCACAAATTCACATATTCAGATGCATAAATTCACATATTCGGATGCACAACTAAGTGTATTGAGATGCACAAGATTTTATGTTTTTTTTTTCGTTTTTTTTAAGGTTAGGTCATATGCACCACATCATGTATTCATATGCACCACACTATATAATGAGATGCACCACTAAGTGCATTAAGATGCACTAATTTTGTTTTCGTTTTTTTTATTTTCGTAAAACATTGTGCATCTAGTTACACTATGTGGTGCATCTAGTTACGCATTGTGGTGCATCCAATTTTTTTTTAATTTTTTTTTTACAAATTCGGTGCATCTCACTACACATAGTGGTGCATCTCATTATGTATAGTGGTACATCCGAATATGTGAAATGGTGCATCTTGGGTGATTGTTTTAAAAAAAAAATTGGAAAAAAAAAACTGAAAATCTTGTGCATCTAAATGCACTTAGTGGTACATCTAGTTATATAGAGTGGTGCATCCGAATATGTAAAGTTGTGCATCTTGGGTGACAGTTTATTAAAAAAAAATTGAAAAAAAAAACTTGAAAATCTTGTGCATCTAAATGCACTTAGTGGTGCATCTAGTTATGTAGAGTGGTGCATCCGAATATGTGAACTTGTGCATCTTGGGTGACAGTTAAAAAAAAATTGAAAAAAAAAAGTCAACGGGTTGACCCGGATTGACCCGGGTTTAACCCGCTTTAACTTGGCCAAATCTTGACCCTCTATCACCAATAGATCTATGGTGAAGATCTATTCTCATTTCTTAGAATAATATTTATTCTCATATGATCTATCTCATATATATATATATATATATATATATATATATATACTTTAGTAAAATCAAAAGTCTATACGAATAATTGTTATATGAATATACACGTATTTATTCATCAGTCGATTTACAAAAATCCATTAGTAGTATTAAGCCTAAAATATATGAGCATCAAGAAAAGTGTACAACTTTTAATATATTATTTCACAATTATTTGTAGGATCGGCGCGCAAAATTTAATTATTTAATTGTGAGTACTCGAATCAAGTGAATAAAGTTTAAGGTGGGGTTATTTTTACCGTTGCATTATTCATTTATCCTTATTATATGTTTTGCTCAAATTATATGTGTGAGATGCAGTTAAGCTTAGCCTTCGGGCTATGGAACAGTAAAACTTAGCCTTCGGGCTATGGAATAGTAAAGCCTAACCTTCGGGCTATGGAATGATAAAGCTTAACTCTCGGGCTATGAGGCAGATTTATTGCACTTATATTTTGTTGTGATTCATATAATTTGGATAAATGCATCTCTACTGAGTCATTAGCACTCACCCCAAAGTTATTTATCATTTTAGGTTGATGCTCGGGCGATGTGCAGCGAAGCGAGTGATGATGGTCAAGGAGTCTAAATATATTTTATTTTCAATAAATGTTATTTATTTTAATCTTCCGTTGTAAAGTAATGATTATTGTCATTTAAGAAAGAAGAATAACGTCTCCTTTTTATTTACGAAAATTGGGGCGTTACATGTTTTTACAATAACTAGCACGTAGCCCGTCGAAAATCGACGAGATATTATTATTCAATAAAATTATAATAAAAATATTGTTCATTAATTATTTTTGAGTTTTTCACTTGTCGTAAACTTTTTGTTGTGTGAGTTTTGTGGGCCAGATTGGAATCGACTCGTCTACCCCCACAGTTTAAGGTCGGAATCCTCCCGTCGACCACGATTCTGAAAAAGTTCAACCATCGGTTTGGAATCGGCTCGTCTACCCTCACGGTTCTAAATCGGAATTCTCCCGTTAAGTTGAACTGCCGTAACTAAATTGGCTCGTCTACCCTCACGTTTCCAGTCAGAATCAGTCCGTTGACCATAATTTTAAATTTTATGAACAATAGAATAAAATGATCAAAAAGCCACGACATGTAGAAAATAATAGTAGTTTATATAATAGGACTTAAATTTTTTAATAAAAATTAAAACTATTTATTTGACCAGCTGATTAATTGAGCCCTATTTTTATAGATAATTTATAAAGTTATCTTACTTTTCAAAATCAATGTGGGATAAAAATATATTTATCTCTCAAATAGATTGCCTACGTCGATTTTATATGCGAATACTTTCAATTCGCGGAGGTCAATGATTAACAATTTAATGTTGACTAAAATAAATATTAGTCAAATTAAATACCGGAATAAAATTATTTATTTAGCCAATTAATAAATTGAACAAATAAAAATGGTTGCAAATGATGAGAAAACATATAATGATTTTAAGTATTACTAACCCGTCGAAAATCGACGGGAAATCTCATTATACCATTATTTATAAGTATATAACTGTAAAACTAATACTCCAATATTATCTATATGCATGAGATTAATATTATTTCAACAATTCACTATAAAAAGTCTTACAAAAGTATAATGAAATTATAATAAAAGTTATCAACAATAATGTTTCATTGATTTTATTTTGCATCTCTTATCTACAAGAAAAATTAATAAGTAGTAGGCACGATATTAAATATGTCAATTATTTTGTGTATATTTTTCATAAATTTCAAAATATCATTATTAACTATTTTGTATATATTTCTCATAAATTTCAAAATCTCATCATTAGCTTCATCAGCCTCTGCAGCTAAAGTAACTCAATGCGTTAAAGATTTCATCATATATGATGTTAATTTTTCTTAATTATTGTGTAAGTCTAATCATCTTGGTATAAATCAAAATTTTAAGACCTCTTTGATATATCAATGTGCTTAGCTTTGATCATCTCGTCTCACATTAATTGTTGAAATACTTGTAGAAAACTTATTTATGTGGTTAAGATTAAATTTTTTAAGAAGCTATTGCTAATTTTATACAAGTTCTCCGATTAGTGAAAACTGCTAAAAATTTCATGGGTGATCGTAATTTTCCTTATATCTTATAGATTATAGTATGGTAGACAGACGAAACATAAAATTTTGTATATATACAGATAATCTATATTCAATACATGCTCAAACTCAAAATTAGTATAACTAGTTATTCTGATATAAAACCTAGATTTTCAATAAAAATTATTATAGTATATAGTTAAAAGTTTATTAAATTCAAAGTTATATATACGTGTAAGTGTATACTAATAATTTATCTACCTAAACAAATTGATTTTAGCAATTTAATAATGGCTAAATTAATTTTTACAATAAAAATAAATTTATTTGTTTAACCAACTAATTCATTGGGCAAATTAAATTGATTGTGCAAAATAATTGCATGATAGAAAAAAAAAAAAGAAGTATTTATCTTGAAAATATTTAGGAATGTCCCAATAATTGAGTCTTATTAAAAACCAAAGTGAAATATAAATTTCTATATTAAATTAATATAATATATGAATGAAAAATATATAAATTCTAAATTTAATATAAATAAGATGGAAAGCCCGCCACATAGGATTTTAAGTCAAGTAGAGGGTTGATCAGGTAATCATTTAGTATATGGATAGATGGATAGATTTATCCTATAGCTTGTTAGTCATCATCATCACGATTATAGTTATTATTAATTTTCTTCTTTCATTGAGATACATAAAGATATAAAGAGGATTTGTTTGTTGCATGTAGTACGTGTAGTGTTTGAAGTTAAGCATAACTATCCCAAGGATCTATAATCATTCGTAGCTATATATGTAACACATTGATTATTTTTCTATTTCTTTTTATTTAATTGTTTCTGTGTCAGAGGGATAAAAAGAAAATAGAAATACTTGTCAAAGCATCATCTCATGTCAACCATAAATTCTCCCTTTGGAAGAACAATTCTATGTGAATTTAACTTTTAAATATTAAGAATGACAGAAAAAATAAATTAAAGAGAAAAAAAATGAACTTATAAATTAACTTAACTTATTATCTTTAGTGCATGCGCGTGGAGTAATGATCTCACCTTTGTGTGATATAGAGATTTCATTTATATGGTGATGCATGTAAAAATTTATTTGATTATATATAAACCTTGTTGTAAAATAAAAAATTTATTGTCTTTATTGACAACCTAATGAATAGTTAAATTAATAATATACCACTGACAACTTATCTACAATATATTGGTACATCAAGGAACATAATAATATAAAAAGATAATTAATAATAAAGAGTAAAAATTCAAAATACCCACTTTGGAGGTAATGTGTACTCTCCATACCCACCAAGATAATTATCTACACCATATATCCACTTGGTCCACTTCTTTTAACTTTTCAAATTTAAAGAGAATCTCTCTCTTTCAGATTCTCCTTTGACCGACTTTCTCTCTCCTAGGCCCCCACTTTCTATCAGTTTTTTATTCTTTAAAACCCTGATCCCCACTTTCAATTTCTGCATGTATGTAACGTAAAAAAAGTGCTGAAACACGTACGATTAACCCCCACCCACCTCACAGAGAATTTATTCTCCCACTAAATGATGAAACGGTAAAAAATAAAACAACCTCCTTCCCCTATAAAATTCATACAGATTACTCCTTCCCATACACATCCATACAGAACATTCTTCCCCATACACATTCATACAGACTACTCCTTCCCCCTCCCCTGTATCAAATTTTACGTTTAAAAATATCCCTCAAATCCTTCAACAAATTATGGCTTCGTCATCACATCCGCAAGGAAAAAAATCAAAAAGCAGTGAAGAACCAAGAAAACTGGATAAGAAACATCTCGAAGAGGTCAGTTTCTATACAGCTCGTGCCCAAATTATACAACTCGTTCATATATTTTTCACATGATTGTCCACCCTGTATAGTTTTATACCGATCTGTATGCTTTGTTTTTTTCTTATACATTAGGTAATTTAGTTTAAGAACTTATGATGATGATTTCGTATATTATGATTCCTTATAATGTTAATTCGTGGTATGTGGAGGCTTTTAGTTAGTTTAATGATATATTAATTGAATAATTAATATATTAAATTTTATTTAATATAATTATTATGTTTAATCATAATATAGTTCGAATTAGATAAATTCCAGTTATACAAAACTGTACAGATTCGTGGTATATGTTCTATAAACTTATTAGGATGATTTGTGAAAATTACAATTGCTTAATATTTGTTTACTTAATCTCTATAAACTTATTAGGATGATTTGTGAAAATTAGACTCCATATTATGTTAATTTGTGGTATATGTTCTATAATTAGTTAGTTTAATTATAATGTGATCGAATAATTAATATAGTTATTAATTTAATAAAATTATTGAACTTAATCGTATTATAGATTGAAATTAGATAGATTATCACTTAAAAAAAATTATACAGATGGCTAAAAAACCATACAATGTATAAAATCCAATATGAGATATGTATGGTTTTTCTTTTAAGATCTGTACAGTTTTTGCTTAATTAATAATTTTTTATGCTATGATTATAATTTAAATTAGTATCTGGAATTGATTTAAATATTTAATGATGTCTGATCGATCTATTATAGTTAGATGTATAATTTGTCACGTTTAAAAAGAATTTGTTACGTTTTTTTTATTTTTTTTAATTATGTTTTATAATTTTTTTTTTATTCTATTTCAGCATGGTTGGTGCTGGGTACGTAAAACGTTACAAGATGTGACTTGCGTTGTGAACACTTACAACAAGATCAACATGTTGGAACCGGTACAGAAACGACTATTCGAAGTTGGGTGTGCAGAGCTCGTTAGAACATTCTCTGTTGGTGCTTTAGGGCATTCTTGAGATGAAATGAGGGTAAAGCGTGCGGGAAAGCGCTTCAAATGGTCGTCACTAGAGAGGTTATTGTGGCTGGTGCTAATCCGATGGACATATAGTTTTGTATTGGTGGAAGAAATTTGAGATTTTCACCTCGTGAATACGCTCTTGTTTCGGGACTTGTTTTTTGAGTGTCTTCATTTGATCCACACAGACCAGATTTGTCGACGGATAATGTAGAAGTTTGTGAGAAGTTTGTTAGAAGCTTTGTGGGGACCACCTAGAAGTCAAGGACGTGTTGCTTCAAGTTTTGACGGTGGATGGTCTAGATGCACAGTTGTATCTTCGAGAAGCCAATGTGTTGGTCGCCTATGCAATGTGCTTAGGTGGCGATCAGAGAAATAAGATAAACTGTTGGCTTTGGGTATTGGTGGATGATCTCGACCGATGGAATCAATTTCCTTGGGACGGATATACATTCCAGGTTTTGAAGAACTATATCTCAGCGGTAGTGAAGGACAAAAAGGATGTGCGAAAGGGATTGAGGTATAACATTTTCGAGCCGGAATGGGCACTGCAGATGTGGATGAATGAGGCTATACCTTTTTTGGCTGCGATGACTGCCAGCAGAGAATCCGAATCTACCCTTTCTCGTTGTTTGAGATGGAGGCTGGATCCGACTTTGCAGCGTAAATTGGAACGGGCTTTTCTCGACAGGGTGAATTGTAGAGATTTCCTGGACCCTGAAGAAGAAGAAGAAGAAGAAGAAGAAGAAGAAGAAGAAGGGACGTTTTATTGGTTGTCATTCGTAAATGTTGAAAACCCGCTCGCAGTGAATTATGTCAAGCCCGACAACTTGCTCTCCGAGAGACAACAACCTCAACGCCGTGTCCCAGTTTAGCGGCCTTCTAAGAACCCTGCAGTGTCGGAGCCTGGTGTCGAGCCCAACGTATATGATCTGAGAGACAGGCCCCCACCTACAAATGTGACGAAAGCTAAGAAAGGTAAAGAAAAACGTGCTCGCGTAGTACAGTCATCATCATCAAGCAACAGCACCGACACCGGCAGTCGGAGAGAAGGGAGAAGAAACAAGTTCATGGAGGAATTGTGAGGCCTGGTGAGAACTTAATTGACTACACAGTGGAGATAAGTATTTTTTTTTTCGAAGATCAAGTCTTTTTTCACACTTGTTTAAGAAGAGTGGCCGACGTTCTAGCCCGAGTCGATTTTCACCACCGGCCAGTGCCTCAGCCCACAACAGTCCAGTAAGACAACAACCCTTCGTGCTAGCACGTCATTCAGCGCCGCAGTGCACCATTCCCGAATGGGTACGAAAGGGTGGTCTTTAGTATGCTTATGAACACGATGATCCCCTCATTCAGGCCTAACCCATAGCCGCTAGGGGTCCCGATGGGATCCCTCAGGATGTGTTGTACAATCCCACTGCATATGCTGCGTTTTCTAGAAAGTCGCTCTCGCAGACACGACCGGATGAGGTAGGAACAGGGAAGAGTATTGCCGCAGAAGATGTCTAAGGTCAACACCGAGATAAGAGACTACTTCCGCCAGGAGAGGAAGTTACTCCTGCCGAGCTTCACGACAAGGACAAATGAGATAGATATGAGCTATTTATGGGAAACAAAGACTCATTCGTCTATGTGGAAGTAATTGAAAGGGCAGTTGACTACTTTCGCCGAATTGAACCCTAAACCCTAAACCCTAATAATACTAATAATAATTATTATTAGTATTATTAGTATTATAATAATAATAATGATAATAATAATAATAGAGAATAATAATAATAATCATAATAATAATAATAATAATAATAGAGGTCGACATAATAATAAGTATAAGAATCACGATTTTAAAATAAAATGTACAGATCGACATAATTCTGTACAGGTCGGCTAAAACGTAAAGCCGACCTGTACATAATTCTGTCGATCTGTACATTTTGCTTTTCTAAAATTGTTATTCTTATTATTCTCTATTATTATTATTATTATTATTATTATTATTCTCTATTATTATTACTATTATTATTAATTAGTGTTATTATTATTATTATTAGTATTAGTATTATTATTATTACTCTCTATTATTATTATTATTATTATTATTATTATTATTATTATTATTATTATTATTATTATTATTATTATTATTATTATTATTCTTCTTCTTCTTCTTCTTTTTCTTCTTCTTCTTTTTCTTCTTATTCTTCTCTATGAGAACCCATTTGTGTCTCGCCAAACCAATTGCATGAAGCCATACGTGCAAGGGAATCGTCGTACTGCGAGTACTGAGACGGATACACATCATCATAGACAAATTGCGAAGAAGCATTCAAATCAAAGCTAGGTCTATACATAGAATCTGTATACCCGATATACAACATAGGCTAAGACTCAGTAGCACACAATCGACGAAGTTGATCATCATTACTCAAATTATATTTTTCGACACCGAATTGAGACGTTGAAAAATAAAATATTTCAAAACTAAAACTTAACAATCTAGACATCATTATGAAATTTATTTGTTCCTTAATGTTGGAAAAACTTATCATATCCAACGGAAGATAGAAAGTGCGCTCTTCTCCGCCATTATAAACATAATCGTCCCAAACACGTTTGAATTTAACGCGGAACATCTTGCATTCCATCTGAAATCATTAAAAACAACTATTAATATATTAATATACATATATATCATTTAATTAATTTAATAAAACACATAATTCCGTACATATCGCCAAAATATTATACAGGTCGCACTATAACGTGCATCGACCTGTATATTATTTTTTGATCTGTATTATTTTTTATTTTTTTAAAAATTAAATCAATTTGTTTAACACTCAACTTTGAGAATTTTACATGACAATAATGTTGAATTAATCCACGTTTTTCAAATGCATTTATAAAAGATTTTCAATTCAAATTATATTTTTGAAAACCCCAAACAATAATGTTATAAATAAAATTAAATAAATATTGTCACTGTTAATATAAATTTTTTAAATAAATAAATGTACAGATTTCAATAATATTGTACATGTCAATATGTCTATTTTGACTGACCTGTACAGGTTTTTATTGAACTGTAAGATTTTTATTTTAAAAATATTAATATTTGTGTTTAAGAAGTACCTTTTGTAATTTTCAAATTGAATACATAATGGTAAATTGTCTTCTAGTCTGTATCAACTCGTTTCAAAAATCTCTTCATATAAAAAATTAATTTCGGACCTAATTTTTGCAAAATACAAGAAATAATATTAGAAATATAACAAAAATAAATATTGTCAAATTTCTGTAAATAAAAAAATATATAGCCGAACAAATTCTGTAGAGATGGTATAGTATTACTGTCCATCTGTACATAATTTTAGCGAGCTGTATGGTTTTTTTTTGTTTAAAAAATTGTAAATAGTGTATTTTGTTCACCTCTTTAGTATTGAATAACGATAATGACTAATGTAATTTCTTTGATCTAATATTCACTGTTTCTTTTCTCTCAATTTCTTTTCCTTATGTTAGCATACAGGAGTGAGCAAAATTCGGTTAGAACCGAAAAATCGAGCCGAACCTAACCGAAATACTAATTCGGTCCAGTTAATTTAGTTTTCGGTTTGGTTTTAGTTTTGAATTTTGAACTTTTCGATTTTTCGGTTTGGATATGGTTTTTGAAAAAAAAAACATTTGATTAACCGAAAATCGAACCGAATTAATAATTAATTTAATAATTTATTAATTTTTATATATATTTAAAAATTAAAATGATTATTATTAATTTTTATATATGTTTTGGAATTTTGGTTATATTTTGTTTAAGATGTTTGGAATTTTGGACCCGCAACATCAACAAACATCACTGATTTATTTATGTTTGGTTAAAGATGTTTTAGAATTTGGATTATTACTTTTTGCGGATTTGGAATCTTGAATATTGAATGTTACGACTTATTTAAAATGTAGAAAATATATTATGTATTTATTTCGATTTATTTGGTTTTAACCGAAACCGAACCGAAATATTTCGATTCAGTTTTGTTCGATTTTAGCCATGTTCGGTTTGAATTTGGTTATTTATTATATAAATCGGTTTTAATTTAGTTTTTGCAATTCGGTTCGGTTCAGTGACCGAATAACCGAATGCTCACCCCCACACAGATCAATGAAAGTGTGTGAATCATATATGGGCTGAAGAATTCCAATTCAATAATGCATTCAATATAGTACCTATCCGCATACAAAATTACTGTTAAAAATGGTACAATTTTTGCATGCATAATAGGCTTTATTCACGTGAAACACATCTGTCATCCAACACATTTTGGCCTTATTCAAAAAAGTATTCAAACTGATCATGATTCAATAATGAGTCATCTCGGTAAATACGAGGTGGAGTTGACAATTGAGACAATTTTGTACGAGGTAAAATTAAAGAAAAAACCTTAAACAAATGGTAGAAAGTACTTTTTGTGGGCCAAGTGGGTATGAGAAGTAGATACTTATCTAAGTGAGTATATGGAGTACATATTATCTTCAAAGTGGGTATGCATGGTTATTTTCTCAATAATAAATATTATATCAATAATTCTATCTGAACACATGATATAATCATTATATGAAAAACTTTGTTTAAAACTTATGAACTCTGTCAATGGAATAAAAATCAATGGCGAAAACACCACAATAATCTGAATATGAAATAACCAACCTTCTCAATCCAAAACTATGCTAAGCAAAATTTTAAATTAAGAACTATGGATCTACTTCTTCAAATGCTTGGTTGATGACAATTGGAAGTAATCACCATCATTCAGATCACAACCATCACCATTGCGACTACATTTATGAGGAGTTATATTGGTGTTCTCTGAATTTTGACATATTTCTTCATCTTATGGAATATGATTATGTAATAGTAATAAAGGTAGAGATATAACTAAAATATCGACATAATTAAATAGTAGAATTAGAAGGAAAATTTTAGAAATTTGATAATTTCTTTCGAGATATTTGAACTAATCTATTTGTTACCAGTTTCCTCAATAAAACTACATTTAGATAATCTTCCTGACATAACAAAAATATATTATTAAAATAAATTCAGCGACTAATTAAAGTCCAGAACAATAATTTGCCTATTTACTAAATCATATAACTGAAAACTCAACAATACTCAAACATGCAATGTGAAAATACATCTAATAATCTTAATTCTTCAGTTGCGAAAATTCTTGTGCGTATGTGATGAACCCATATTTGTGTCCATCTTTTCTTATATTTTTCTTGTTCTTTTTAGTCTTTATCGAGTCAAAGTCACAAAGTCGAGAGATGGTGTGCAGGGAAGAACAGGTGGGATCTTGGGCAAATTCAGTGAAAATTCTGTTGTTGAAATGCTGAGATGGCGATAAAATGCAAATGGGCATAGGGCTGGAAGCTTGTAGCTGGGCAACAACGTTCTACACAATCTAAAAGTCAGGAAGTACCTCCCCATATCCTTGAAGCCAACAGACAGAGTACTCGGAGGAGCCAGGATCTTGGTCAGTATAGGAAGTGATACAGGATGCAGACATCGAAGTCAAGATGTAAGTCGGAGCAGCTGCAGATTTCTTTTTCTCCAAGGAAGAGGATAAGGATCGAAGATTTTTTTCCTTATCTTAGCTAAACTTAATCAATGAAGATATCTACCACGAAAGGGAAGTAATATCGCAGCCGGATAGACAAGGAAAGAGGCAGATAAGGATTGAAAGAGTCCTTAACCAACAAGGATTCTAACCTAACCCTAATTCCATCGCCTATATATGGCCGACTTTATATTGTAAGGTGTGCGAGTTTTAGTTCGAGTTTAGAGAGTTCTTTTAGCTTAGTTCTGCATTTTAGATAGAGTGAAAGTAAGGAAGAAACAAGTCGTACGGGTGAATTACTTTTATATTTCGTTTCCAGTTTTTCTGCATTAGTTTTCAGTTGTTGACTTGAAGTCAAGACCTTAGTTGTTGACTTACGCTTTTGAGCAGCAACTGTTTCCAGTTCAATTTCAGTTATGATTTCCCTTATATGTTTTGTGTTTTCGTTTAATAATATGTCTAGCTAAATTTATTGTTTGGGTTGGATAAAAATGATGTGATCTTAAATACTCGTTCTAAACTCGTGAGGTCGAATTGTGTGAGTTCGTTATTTGATTTTATTTCCGAAATACTTAGGAATTATTCTAGACTTAATTGATATTGACATATGCTTGATCACCATTTTGATATTGAGATTAAGTCATTAACAGGATTTGGGATCAATTCGAGAGTGTCTCTCGTGCCCAAGAAGGTAAAGAGTGTTGGAGAGCAGTCGGTATTGACCTACCTCTTAGCTGTCTTGGGTCTGTTTATTCTTAATGCCTTTTGGGCAGCATCGTTACTGAAGTGTCTTCGTCACTTTGTTGATCAAAGGAGGAGATCTTGTCTTCTGGTCAAAATCTGTAAAATTGGATAGACATAAGCTTGGTGTATTTATATCGTGACTTCGTGACCATTAGGGTATAAACTAATCTTTGTCTTAAACCAAGTAATGAGATCAAGTAATTGAATATCTTTGCACCAATGAACGAATAATGAGTAATTAGGATCATTGATTTGAAACCCTAACCCAAACTTCTTTGTTATTTGATATTTTACTTGTTGAGTTACAGGATATTGAGAAATATCTAGACCAAAAGATCTTTTGTTGAGCACTACCTGAAGAGCAGATCTACGCCAAGTCCCTTAGGTTCGACCCCACTTGCCATTAACTACTACCTTGTTGGGCAAGAGGTGTTTATAAATTTATTTGTGCGAAGAGTGTAACGACAACGCTTCGTCAAATTGGCGCCGTTGCCAGGGACTTGGTTTTAAGCTTGGTTGCTTTTCTAGCTTGAGTTGAGCACGGTTTATGCCCAAGCCACATCTACGGAGTGACGGAGATCCACAAGACCACGGTGTTTGTCCGGAGGTGATAGCTAGGAGAAATCGAGCAGAATAATGCAAGAAGAACAAAGATCTGGAGGAAGGTGTCAACGAACCTTCGGAGTCTCAGAGCTTGACAGACGACCAGGATATCGAGCAAGAAGACGATTCTTGCTCAACAGCGAGTACAGACGTATTGGTCAGGGTGGGAGATATTCTGTTCCCAGCCGATTTCTATGTTCTTGACATGGGAAAGAAAGCAACCAAGAATCCAGTGATCTTGCTCGGGAGGCCCTTCTTGAGGACGACATACACTAAAATCGATTGTGATATTGGAAAGTTGACGGTCCAGGTAGCTGGAGAAGTAGTAGAGTTCGATACTTATAAGTAAAATCAAGATGATGCCATGGAGCACCTCAACACCCTCAATGCACGTGGTGAACAAGTGGAGACGTTGAATAGTTTAAGCTGTCTATTTGAAGACAACAAAGATGCAATCCAGGCGGATCTCGATCACATTTAATATCTTGACCTGGATCTCGACCAGTATGAGGATGATGAGGCAGCGGGTGCCACAATAGAGTTTTCTGAAGACGATGAGTATGAAAGTGATAAAGATTTCTGGGAAGAGTCAGTCCATGGGCATAGTTTCGACTACTCCACCGACGAAGACTACTTCAAGGATGATGAGTTGGAGGAGTGCAAAACTCCTAATAATTTATTTGGAAATGAAGATGATGATCAAAATGAAGGTGAGCAAAAGCCCTTCAACGAGTTTGATGAGGAACTCGAGGAACTACCCCATGATGAGACCGAGGAGATAGTGGAGGAATTCTGGCAACAGACAGTTCTTGAGCAGGATGCCAGCTTGCAGACAGAAGAGGATCTTGCCTAGAACGATGAACCAGCAGATGTGGAGGAATGCAGCTATGCCGGGATTTCGGGCAACATGCAACCTCAGGGGTTTGAACCACTCAATATCCCTGAGTTGAAGCCCGAGGACAGGTTGGTGCCATCACTGCAAAAGGCACCTACTTTGGAGCTGAAACCTTTGCCCAAACACCTGAAGTACATATATTTTGGCAAGAACGAGACTTTGCACGTGATCATATCTTCCGAGCTATCGAGCATGGAGGAGGTCCGAGTTGGTGAGGTGCTGAGCAAATACAAGGAGGCAATAGGGTGGACATTGGCCGACATCTAAGGCATTAACCCTATGGATTATGTTCATCATATTTTGCTTGAGGAGGATGATGTTCCCGTGAGAGATCCACAAAGGCGATTGAATCCCACCATGAAAGAAGTGGTGATGAAGGAGATACTTAAGCTTCTTGACTTGGGGATCATCTATCCTGTGTCTGACAGCCGGTGGGTGAGCCTTGTGCACATGGTGCCCAAGAAGTCGGGAATCCAAGTTGTTGAGAACGAGAAAAACGAGATGGTG
Source organism: Schizonepeta tenuifolia (assembly GCA_029490685.1). NCBI lineage: Eukaryota > Viridiplantae > Streptophyta > Magnoliopsida > Lamiales > Lamiaceae > Schizonepeta > Schizonepeta tenuifolia. The sequence goes on from CM055956.1 coordinate 106,674,392, forward strand.
GCTATGAGATTGTAAACCGGATGGCGAGTATGCATTGATTACCGAAAGCTTGAAGGCCAGCGGTTGAAGGCCTATTTTAGTCAAGAACAACTTGTTGATGAGGAACCATTTGGGTTCCCTGTCGAGGAGGACCTCTGACTTTAAAAGGAGGGGGGTGTCGTGCCCAAGACCTTAAACAGGGCGCTGTCCAGGAGGCAACCTGATTAGTATTTTCTATTTTATTTTTATTTTTAGTTATTCTTCTTTACTTTCTTAAAAACTATTGAAAAAAAAATTAGTTAGTTTTTGCTTAAAGTATTTTATTTTACAGTATTTTATTTTGAAGTATTTAATTCTAGATTAACCATAGGAAAGAATTTGTGTTTGGAGTATATTTGGTGTTTTGAAGTGTGCAGGAGATGTTGAGCAGATTCTGGGTGTAGGTCAGGAACCACGATGGAGGCCAAGAAGGTTGTGCCACCCCCTGGAGACATTGCTTGTCAGGAGCAATGGAAAGAGCTTGGGCAACGAAGCAAGATTTGAATGATATTCAAAACCGAGTGCACTACCATCAGCAGGGCCTTCATGCCCAGAATCATTGACAAGGGGCAAGAGGAAGGTTGCTACCTCTGTATTATAAGGGATCGAGGTCAGCAGCCTGGGCTAACTGAAGGGGCCTTCTTGCCCAGAATCATTGAGAAGGTTCAAGTGGAAGGCTGCTACCTTTGGACTGTAGGACATCGAGGTCAGCAGCCTGGGCTAACTGAAGGAGAATGATTTCGCACACTAGGAGTTCTTACTTGCTCAACATGTCACCAGAAGAGGGCAAGACATGCTTGCAAAAACTTTCTTTCGAAATCATTGGCGGTGGGCAGAATGTATACCTGCCTTACTTGAGTAACAAAGAGTTGCAAACCTTGAGATCTTAACCAACTGGAAGAAGTTGATGCAACACATAAGGAGACCTTCCAAGCCACTCATTTTGCCCTCAATGTGTTCTTTTCCCACAACACATCCAGGTGTTTTGTTATACCTTCCTCTTATATTTGTTTCATCCTTAGTCGTGTTTAGATTAGGTTGTTTTTAATTTTTGTCGTTTATATTTTCATATTTATTCTTTGTTATTGGTCAGACTTCACCCACTTTGCTCAAAAGCAAAGTGTATGGGTGGGATCGTTGTTGATCTAATTGTTGAGTCAGTTTTTTTTTTGTATGTCTGTTGTTGCCCAACATCATACTCACTTTGCCTAAGGCAAAGTGTGTGGGTGTTGGAATGTTGGTCTGTTTTGTGTGCTTTTAAATTTTGTTTTAGTTGTTGATCAACATGTTGGCATGATAGGTCAGAATAGGCATGTTGATATAAATGATGCCGTATGTAGATAGGTAGGATGGAATGAGATATTGGGCAAAAGACTGTGAAGTTTTGAGCTGTTGAATGCTATATACATGTGTAGCGTTTATTTCTTTCTTGTGTGATAATAACCAATTGAAACTTGTTGATCTAGAACTTGTCTGTATCTCTTATTGAAACTTCATATAACTTAGTCGAGTTGCTTAGATGAATTAGACGTTTTTGTTCGAATTAGCCATGGCCAAAATTCCCTACCTTGACATTTATCCTTTGCTAGCCCCTTTGAGCTTGTTGATAATTTTTTCGATTCACTTATAGTAGCTTGAATTTATAAGCCTTCCCGGTCAAGAACTCATGTCTAGAAGAAGAAATGATGGAAGGAAAATGTTGGGTAGCACTAGCTGGGCAATATCACCTATGTTAGAGGTGTTGAGTTAAGGACTTAAAAAAAAAGGGGAAAAAAAGTAAAATGAAAGAATATAAAGAAAATAGAAAAAAAAGAAAAAAAAAGAAAAAATAAGAAAATATAAGTCCTGAAAAATAAGTGTGCTAGGGGCCGATGTGGAGTTAAGGGCAACTGGTTGCCCAAGAACTGAGTCTTCTTGACATAGCCAAATTCCAAAATTATCCCACCTTTTGCCTTGAGCCACGTTACAACCCAATAAAGACCTAAGGATAAGTGATTTTGATTTTGTTCAAAGAAGTAGAGATATAGAGGGCAGGCAAGCCTATGGGGAAACATTGTTGAAATTGGTCAAGAGCGTATGCACTTAACCATATACACTTGAGAGTTGAGTGCTGGTGAGGATACCCTTGTTGCCCAATAACTCTATCTTAACCTATTTGATGGCAGTATCTGCTTACATATTTATATTCTGTTTTGACTGACATGTTGATGCGCTGATCTATTGAGTCTGTGTCTTGTTTTCTGTGTTTGAGTCTTTGGCAAAATCGCAATTGTACACTTGAGGGCAAGTGTAAATCAAGTGTGTGGGTGTGATGAACCCATATTTGTGTCCATCTTTTCTTGTATTTTTCTTGTTCTTTTTAGTCTTTATCTAGTTAAAGTGTGTCTGGGAGGACACAAAGTCAAGAGATGGCGTGCAGGGAAGAACAGGTGGGATCTTGGGCAAATCCGGTGAAAATTCTGTTGTTGAGATGCTGAAATGGCAATAAAATGCAAATGGGCATAGGGATGGAAGCTTGTAGCTGGGCAACAACGTTCTACACAATCTACAAGTCAGGAAGTACCTCCCCATATCCTTGAAGCCAACAGACCGAGTACTCGGAGGAGCCATGATCTTGGTCAGCATAGGAAGGGATACAAGATGCAGACATCGAAGTCAAGATGTAAGTCGGAGCAGCTGCAGATTTCTTTTTCTCCAAGGAAGAGGATAAGGATCGAAGATTTGTTTCTTTATCTTAGCTAAACCTAATCAATGAAGATATCTACCATGAAAGGGAAGTAAAATCGCAGCCGGATAGACAAGGAAAGAGGCGGATAAGGATGGAAAGAGTCCTTAACCAACAAGGATTCTAACCTAACCCTAATTCCATCGCCTATATATATGGCCGACTTCATATTGTAAGGTGTGCGAGTTTTAGTTCGAATTTAGAGAGTTCTTTTAGCTTAGTTCTGCATTTTAGATCGAATGAAAGTGAGGAAGAAACAAGTCCTACGGGCGAATTACTTTTATATTTCGTTTCCAGTTTTTCTGCATTAGTTTTCAGTTATTGACTTGATGTCAAGACCTTAGTTGCTGACTTACGCTTTTGAGCAGCAACCGTTTCCAGTTCAATTTCAGTTATGATTTCCCTTATATGTTTTGTGTTTTCGTTTAATAATATGTCTAGCTAAATTTATTGTTTGGGTTGGATGTAGATGATGTGATGTTAAATACTCGTTCTAAACTCGTGAGGTCGAATTGTGTGAGTTCGTTATTTGATTTTATTCCCGAAACACTTAGGAATATTTCTAGACTTAATTGATATTGACATATGCTTGATCACCATTTAGATATTGAGATTAAGTATTTAACAGGATTTGGGATCAACTTGAGATGTCTCTCGTGCCCAAGAAGGTAAAGAGTGTTGGAGAGCAGTCGGTATTGACCTACCTCTTGGTTGTCTTGGGTCTGTTTATTCTTAATGCCTTTTGGGCAGCATCGTTACTGAAGTGTCTTCGTGACTTTGTTGATCAAAGGAGGAGATCTTGCCTTCTGGTCAAGATCTGCAAAATTGGATAGACATAGACTTGGTGTGTTTATATCGTGACTTCGTCATCATTAGGGTATAAACTAATCTTTGTCTTAAACCAAGTAATGAGATCAGGTAATTGAATATCTTTGCACCAATGAACGAGTAATGAGTAATTAGGATCATGGATTCGAAACCCTAACCCAAACTTCTTTGTTATTTGATATTTTACTTGTTGAGTTACAGGATATTGAGAAACATCTAGACCAAAACATCTTTTGTTGAGCACTACCTGAAGAGCAGATCTACGCCAAGTCCCTTGAGTTCGACCCCACTTGCCATTAACTACTACCTTGTTGGGCAAGATGTGTTTATAAATTTATTTGTGCGAAGAATGTAACGACAACGCTTCATCAGTATGCTAAAATTCATATATAATGAAAAAAACAAAAGAAATACACAGATTTGAATTACACGAATGAAGAAAAACATAAGAACTACACATGTAACACTTCCATCATTGTAACTTTTGAATTTATGAATTTGATTAAACATGATTGAGTACACAAAAGCTGAGAGAATTTACCTCTTAGATTCAATTAACGATTCCTACAATCAAAATTTGGATTGATTGTGCACAATTGATTTATGCTTATAAAGAAGAAGACAACCGTATTAATTTTGGAACTTATCACGTATTCTTATATTTCATATATTAGTATTATTTATTTTTTGTGATACTATTAACATTAACGTACAATAATAATATAATCTAAAGATTTCCTACCGCGTGCACAATTAATTTATGCTTATATAGAAGAAGACATCTATATTAATTTGGAACTTACCGTGTATTCTTATATTTCATGTATTAGTATTATTTAATTTTTTTGTGATAGTATTAACATTAACATACAATAATAATAGAATCTAAAAGATTTCCTACAGTATATACATATAAATAGATTCAAATATATGATGGCTCATACATAATGGGCTCTGTCAAGGAAATTCATTATGGAGAGAGATGACTCGAATTTTACCAAATTAATTAATACTCCCTTCGTCCATGAAATAGTTGTCACATTGTGGACGACACGAATTTTAAGAAAATGGTAGTTAATAGTGAATTATAGTGAGTATTGTTGTGAGTGGAGTAAGGGTCACACAATAAATGTGAGTGAAGTAGCAAAAGTGGCAATCATTTCGTGGACAAACTTAAGTAGCAAAAGTGACAACCATTTCCTGGACGGAGGGAGTATTATATTCTTGGATCATAATAAAGGCAAGATGGCTCGGATATTCTATTTTCTGTATATTTTTTGCAGTTTAAATCTAATTCACCCTATTTTTATAAATAATTTTCAAAACTCTCTATTTTCTCAAAATCGATGTTGGGATAAAAATTATTTATCTCTCAAAGAGATTGTACTATGTCGATTTTGTATGAGAATTAAGATAGTTCTTTTTTATAGCAAATATCTCTTTGTGTCACATTGATTTAACAAAAAAAATAACAACGTTGATAAGAATGAAGGTGAATCTAAATATCCTTAATTTTACGTGTTCAACATAAAATTATGAAAAAATAAAAGTTGCGCCGGTACTCAATCAACCCCTCTACACGCATATTTTTTAGTCGGAAACTGGCCTGTTAACAAATCTTTAGTAGTTTTTCATGCCAATTTTTCTAAACATTTGACGTGTTTCAAAAGAGACGATTAATCAAACAATTTGAAACGATGTATTTATGATTATTCAAACATGTTTGAAATTTATATATACATACTTCTTTTAAATCCGATTAAAAAAATTAGTCATATGTATTCCTTTCTAAAAAAAAATCTGTACAACAATATTTTTCGGTTGAAAATTGACCCGTCTACCGCCAGGATTTCAGGTCGAAATCGGCCTGTTGACCACAGTTTTAATTTATAAGTGCGTAATTTACGAAACTTATTTAGAATTTATAGTTCTTAACAGTATAGTAATATTCACTAATTACAATTGTGAATTATGTGAAGTTGGAAACCCAACTACAAATAATATAAATATTCATTCATGGATGATATTTAGGTATTTATAGACTTCTCAGTAGGTGAAGTTTCATTAAAAAATAATGTGTGATTAAAGGGAATTTGAGGGGTGCCAAGTAGGGCAAATGCAAAGTTAGAATTATCTCTCAAATTGATAATAAGTAAATACAAATTTATAATAAATAAATAAAAATAAACATACTTATAATTACATTAAGCAATGAAGAAATTGAATGAAAAGATATCAACCTAATATAATAGTGATATAGAAAAAATAAAATAAAAATAACGTTTAAGATGAAGGGTTTTTCCCAAGGAACTTAATCAATTCCCGACGTAGACGTCGGAAACTGCAATAAACAACGACAATAATACCACGTCGTTTTGTTTTGAAGCCTAATACCACGTCGTTTTGATATGATGAAAAAATGGCGTCGTTTCATCTACTCCATAGAACGACGTCGTTTTTTTAACAAATTAGTATTAATAATTACAGATCAGCATTTCATGCGATATGTCAGCAAGAAATTAGGGAACCCCGCCGGAGAAACTTGATTGAGACAAAATTAAAATGCTCGTAATTTAGCGATAAATTAAAAAGGTCATTCTTAAAATACGAATTCGGTATAAAGTCAGTAATTTCTATGCAATTTGGCCATTAACATATTATAAAACGTGAATTGCCACTGTCACCGTCTTTCGGCCGCTCCGCCGCCACCATCGTAGCCGCTGCCGCCATTTCCGGCGGTGGTCACACAAAAAATTTTGTGACTCACCAGACCGACCCAAAAAAAAAAGAAATCGCCGCTCCACCGCCACCATCGCCGCCGTCGCCGGTGGTGGTCACACAAAAAAACTTGTGACTCACAAAAAAAAGTGACCGATCCAAAAAAAAGAAATCACCGCTTTGCCGCCGTCGCCGGCGGTGGCCACAAAAAAAAATTGTGACTCACCAAAAAAAAAATATGACCGACCAAAAAAAAAGAAACCGCCGCTCCGCCGCCACAATCGCCGCCGCCGCCGGCGGTGGTCACAAAATAAATTTTGTGACTCACAAAAAATTTGGGTTAGTCACAAATTTTTTTTTTTGTGAGTCACAATTTTTTTTGTGACCACCGCCGGCGGCAGCGGTTTCTTTATTTTTTGGATTGGTCACATTTTTTTTTGGTGAGTCACAATTTTTTTTTGTGACCACCATCGGCGATGGCGGCGGAGCGGCGGTTTCTGTTTCTTTTTTTTGGGCCAGTCACATTTTTTTTTGGTGAGTCAACAAATTTTTTATGTGACCACTGCCGGCGACGACGGCGGAGGCGGCAGTTTCTTTTTTTTGGGTTGGTCACATTTTTTTTTTGGTGAGTCATAAAATTTTTTGTGTAACCACCCCCGGCGACGGTGACGGCGACGGCGACGGCAGGGATGGTAGCGGCGGAGTGGTGGTTTCCTTTTTTTGGATCAGTCACATTTTTTTTGGGTGAGTAACAAAATATTTTTTGTGACGACCATCGGCGATGGTGGCAGCGAAGTGGCGGTTTTTTTTTTGGGTCGGTCACATTTTCTTTTTTGGTAAATCACAAATTTTTTTGTGTGACCACCGCCTGTAACATTAGTGGCGCGACCTCCGAAAGGCGGTGGAAAGGTTTGAGTTTAGAGTAGAGAAATTTGAAAATCTACTAAATCAACAAATAGTCTTTGTTACTTTGGTATTTTGGTGATTTGCACTTAAGATGAAGGGTAAAAAAGTCACAAAGTGCTATAATTATAACAAATTATAAAAGGTGCTATAATTTAAAAGTGATGAAGGAAAGGTGCTATTTCAACTATCCTTTCATAATTTTATGCATCTTTTAATCAAAGATACATGATAGTCGTGAGTTTCATTTTTTTTTAATTACTAATTATTTTATTATATTTGCTATTATTATTCTTGGTGATAAGTACAGTACGTAGTATTAATTTTAAGTCTTTATAGATTTTTATTTAAGACATGTGTATACTTAGGAATAAGTTTGAAGATTGATCTTGTTAATCTATATCATATATATATATATATATATATATATATATTAATATAATAAAATATGATATGATATATATTGATTTTGAAGATTTGATTTTGCTGAGATTTGTTTCCATATCATATATAATATGTAGAATATAAATATGAATAATATTGATTTTAAATTCAGAAAATTTAAGAATTTAGATATATGATTTTTTTACGAAGAGTTGTTTTTATTTATATAATAATAGATAGATTCTATTAGAATATACTGTGACTGGTCACACGCGTAAAAAAAGAAAATTTAATTATAAAATTAGAAACAATCGTCTTTCCCCTTGGAGTTTAGATTCCCCGATTAGAATATATATTCTTTTTTCAAGACCTATATTACTTTTTTAGTTAGTGTAATTGATTAAAGTGTGTCAAAATAGTACTACCCTTATTTTTATACTTCATTTCCTAATGTATCCGTTATATTTATGACATGTGGCGATTTCATAATAGTTATGTACCCTAATTGAATGGAATAAAGCCTACATACCATACTAATTATAAAATTTTCACATGTGGTAAATTCAACAAATGTAATAAAAGATGAAATACAATTAGGTGATGGTTGATATACTGGAATGGAATGAGCATGGAATGGTCATAACTGCCTATATTTCTAATCTCACGGTTGGTATATTTTTTTCGTAAGAAATAATCGTTTCTTAAGGAATGACTAATCCCACGAGTATGGGTTTAACTATTCCTTCCCTCCCCCTGGTATTAGTTATTATACATCTGCAGAAATGAACTTTATTATTATTATTATTACAAAATAATTATAATAATTATAATTAATAATATTAAATAATATTATTATTTAATTATAATTTTAATATTATTATACTAATTAACTATTAAGGGTATTATAATAATATTACTCTCTCCGTCCACGATATAAATACCTACTTACCACAAAATATTTGTCCACAAAAAAATTACCTATTTTACCTTTTACAATCAAATCAACATTTTATACAATCAAATCAAGTGGAACCTTACTCTATTTACAACTAAATCTACTTTCATTTTACGTTTTCCAACTCAATATAAGTGGGCTCTTCATTCTACTTACAACAACTTTAACTTCATTTCACTTTTTTCACTCACAATAAATGAGACCCTTATTTCCCTCACAATAATTTTAACTCCAATCCAGTTTAGCACTCTCAACAAGTGGGACCTCAATTCCACTCACAACAACTTTACCAACTTTCTTAATCTCCGTGTCCAACCCCAAATAAATATTTATATCATGGACGGATAGAGTAATATTTATTATTTCATTATTATATATTATTATTGTTATTATTGCAGTTAGTATAAAAATTATTATTATTACTATTATTATGATTAATTTTATTATACATATCCATTATTAAAATAATAGTTTATTATTATTTATTTAATATTATAATTATTATTAAACTAATTATATTAATTGTGAAAAAATAGTTAAAAGAATTCATTTCATTACTTTTGTATACTAGCTATAAGACTATAATTCTTCATTACATTTCATTCCTATCTTCATTCTATTATCAAGGTCATTACATTTCGATTTCATTCCAATCATAGTATCAATTATCACCTAGAGAATAGAGAATCTCATTTGGGTTTAGTTCACCCAATTAGGATAGTTAATTATCTACAAATGTACACCTAACATTTAATCCTAGGGATGCAATACACGACGTCATACAAATATGCAATAATAGACAAGTAAGTTCTTTTACTAGTGCCAAGGATCGGGTGCACAAATTGGATCAAATAGATCCGAAATCGCATTTGTACAAATGACTAGACAGGCTGACCCGGCCCAACTGCACTCAATATCCGGTCGGGCTTTAATCACAAATCCCATCTAAATTTGATTGAACTTGTATTTATTTATAAGAGTCATGGTCCAACAAATATGCGGTTATTGTACCTCCTCCAACTCCTCCTCTTTTAGTTTGTTGGCTTTTCGCCATTTAAATAGTACTACTATTAATTAATGAAAGGCACTCGATCAATGCAAATCATGAAATCAGCACTCACCGAATAAGCAAGAAAAATGAGAATTAAAGAAGATGATATACTAATACATGTAGGCAATTACTAATTAATTTGCACAGGCAGCAATTTAGTACATCTTGATCGATCGAGATCTGCTTGCTACTGCTAAACTGAACCTCATGTCTTCCAAAATTACGGAACTGTCCATGATTCCACACAAAACACTTTACTACATCAAGTATATCATACATTATAAATTTTTTTATTTAAAATTCCCAACATTTTACAGGACTCGAACAATAATGATAGAGAGAAGGGTAAGGTGGTCAAGAAACATTAATACTAGTACTAAATTTGACAAATAAGTGCATTAATTTAACGATGAATGAAAGCGCCTCCCTCACCTTGAGAATAATTTGTTGCAATAAATCACATAAATATTAGTAATTCATTCAGCCTTAACTTCTTTGGCTTCTTTGCTTTCTTTGGCTTCTTTGGCTTCTTTGACTTCTTTGGCTTCTTTGACTGGTTTGACTTGTTTCTCCTTTGGTAGTACTCCTTTTTTGGGCTTGAGGAAGCAGAAACATGAGCAGCAAGGACACTGGAACAAGAACTTCATCTCTCTCTCTCTCTCTCTCTCTCTCTCTCTCTCTTACTGTCTGAACTTCAAAACCCTCCCTACACCAACTAAATGTGTGTAGTAGAAAACTAAAGCCTCTTCTTTATATTCTTTTCTCTGCTCATTTTAAATAATATTTTCTTCACTTTTATTATGGGATTCCGTTTCAGTCATTTTCACTGTTAAAAACTTTTTCTTACAAGATAGACAGACATGGGGTGGTGGTTCTTGGTGTGCTATGTTTAGGCTATAATAATTGATTACATTCACATGAGAGCTCCATGATTTCGTAGACTATAAACAGGCAAATAGTAGTATATATATGATTATCTTTGAAAAAATTAGTTATTGAAGACATATATACTTTATTCGACTCGTATCATTCGTTCGAATTCTGAGCACCTTAAATTGGTGTGCATGCAATAGAATAATTATCATTGGACCTAATATATCTAGCACAATACCTATGTTAGCTCAACAATCCATACTAGTTCTATTAATTTCAATTTTCACGCGATACTTAAAATTCAGTCTCATACCAAATTTTATCAATTCCAACAATGTGACGTACTCCATCCGATTTATTGATATTGTCATGTTACTGTTCGATACGAAAATTAAAAATAAGAGTAAAGAAATATAAAATGGGTAAATTCCATCAGTGGTGGAGTCAGACTTTTTACGGTGGTGGTCCAACTTTATTAATAAGTTTTTTATTGAAAGAAACTTTAATTATAACTTTATAAATTAGTAAAAAAAAGTTAAAAATAAAATTAGAAATAAATAAGTACAAATTAAATTACATCACAACGTTAAAATAAAAGTTACCAACATATACAACGACCACTCTAATCTAAACCACTCATATAGTTGATTTAAACCAAAGCATACAAATTCACTCGATGATTATATTTTTTCCCCTAATTCTAATTAAAATTTGTTAAATTATATATATACCCTCACTAATTTTAAAAATTGTTGGGGGGGGGGGTCCTTGGATCCCTCATGCCCCATGTTTTGAAAGATTTTAAAAGGTAAAAATTTCTTTATTTGAAAGATGATAATATGAGTGGACACATAATTAAAGAAATAATAACAATATAAGTAGACAGAGGAGTATCAAATTTGGTTGGTTTGGCCCCCTTACGAGCACTTAACAAAAGGTAAGATTAATAGGTCCCATTGATATTTTTCCAAAATTTTGGATAATTTCCATTACGAAGGAAATGTTAGAATTAGACATTTGTCGTATACAAAAATGATATCTATGTAATTCATTATTTATTTCCTCTTATTCAAGTGTGGTATATATAGTTAATGAATATGTGATACATTAATCAAACTAAAAGTAGTACGATAATGTAATGTATATTTGTGGGACATGAAAATGGGTATAAAGTTGAAATATTTGATTGAATTATTTGTCTTAAGCCAAAAGGTTTTGTAATTGTAACCAGGCTGGCAAGCATGAGGAATAGGAATGGGGTTGAAACTGCGAGTCCAGGGGCTTTTACTTTTATGCCCCTACGAGAAAGGAAATTGATGTTGTTCAAGATTGTGAATTTGATTTGTGGGCCAAATAAAAGGGGGCAAAACCATGTTCCAAATTAAATATGGGACAACTATATATATCAATCGGATGTCACCACTGTCTGTGTCTGCACACCACTCGTTCCGCATCATCATAGGTAAATTAATAAGTGAAACTGTAAATTTGATGTAGTGGATATTATTTGTACGACACGTGCCTATTTATTTTATTTTATTTTTAATTTTTGATATTTTTTAAATTTTTTCTCACTTATTAGGATACTTTCAAATAAGTGTTTTTCAGCGTTTTTGTTTGTGTCACAACATCTAATTATTTTTTCAGTTTTTTTTTTTTAATTTCTAGATTTTTTTTCTCTTGTTTTTTGTTTATCTCTTCGTTTTTTTGTTTGCCGCTTCTTATTTTGTCAAGATGCGAGCGAGGGAAGCCGAAGACCTCGGAGCGAGCCGAAAAAATTTAAATTATTGTCCGACGATTATCTTTATATTAGTAATTAGAATGAAGGCGGAGCCAGAAAAAAAAATGAAATTAAAAATAAGAAAAAAAAAAGGAAATTCTTTTTGACCGGGTCAACACGACCCGGATCCGATCGCTTGCCATGCAGCAAGTAGCATGCACGTCTTTTTTCCTGTTATATACATATATTGATTAAAAAACACATAGAAATATGTAATTCTATTATTCAAATATATATGAACATTAATGTTTCACGTGCACGTACTTCATTCATTACTCCATCAAGATGATTTTACCAACAAAATATGTACACTTTAACAAGAGGGTAAAACGAAAATTGTCGGATCGGATCTTATCATACCAATATAACTCAATAAAGGAAAATAGGCTCAACTTGCAATAAGTTTTGATTTTTGGGGTGCACACCAACCTTCTTCCACCAAATATATGTAACCACGATGACAGTAATAAACATGTGAAAAAAATAAAAAAAAATTAATAATATTTACTTTTCATAATATTTCATCAAAATAAACGCACATAAGCGAAAAATCCTCAATGGAATCCACTCATCTTTTTCGAGCTTTTTGGACAAGAAAAATGCTGACAAGTCTTGCAACGTCAACGAGCGAATGTCGTGGTAAATTTTAACAACATAGCTTTCAAGTGATAAAGTGAATGTTTTACCAATTTGGGGCGGCTAAATCTTGAGAAATTAGTGTGACATTCGAATATTTTAAGAGCATATAGGGAATATTAAGGCAATTATAGTTTATTAATTTTAACAAAAAGTTATTAATTCTAGCTAAGATTTTATAATTTATTAATCTCAGCTACAGTTTATTAATCCTTAGATCTATTAATCCCAGTAACAATGTAGTATTAATAAACAATTTAATTTCATTAAATATTAAATAAATTAATTTTTCATTTATATAAATTACTACTACTTATTACTAATAAAAAAGTAAATTTATTAAAAACTAAAGAATAAGAGGGAGTGGGTCTAATAAGTGGACCGCGGCGTCCAAGCGTTTCTTTGTTTTTAGGATGAAATGCAATAATGCAAAAACTCATAAATCATATTCATGCTAATCTATAATCTCTGTTTTCACTCTATAATATTCGTCAAATTGATTCGAAATGGCGAAATGCCTCCAGATTCTCAATATTTGTTCTTTACAATTATTAGGTCATAACCAAAAATTAATTCGGAACAAAACCTAGGTAGAAGTCTGTTGCTGCTAAATTTAAACAAGTGTCTTATCAAAATTGTGACCGCAGATTTAATTCTCACAAAATTGAGAAGAAAGTAAACCACAACAATATTATTAACTCAATCTAATACACTTTAATACGCAATAAGTTACTTTCAAGTTTATCTATAAGCCACTATAATTTCAATTTTTGTAATTACACTACATATATGATAGTATTCTAATTAAATACAGTTTTCTTTACAGTAAATAAGCAAAAACAATGAATGTGTGTTTATATTACATGTAAAGATTATTTTTAGCGGAAGAAGCAGATCTATAAATAAGACATTAATCTTTTTATTTTCTTTTTGTTTTTTCTATAAAGATATATAGACTTCTAAATGAAGGATAATTCTAAACATATTCCCCAAATTTCTTTTTAATAGTCACCCTATTTAACAAAATAATAAAATAATTATGAAAGTACAATTTCTCCCTATTACCCCAAATTATATTCTTAACACATTACTAGCTTAATTATTATTGTAATACTCGGCTTTTCTTTTCCGACGAGAAAATAAAAATTTTCTAAGAAATTAAGGCTTTGCATCTCTAAGTTGATGAAATTTAGTTATAGGAATAACGGCGAAGTCCATTTCTGAAAATAAGTTGCAGAAGTCGTTCAACCGACTACTGTATTAGAGTTTCGGCGACCGATAAAATTTCCGTTAGAGACCTCAGATCAATATAGCGTGACTTTACATTCACTTATTTTGCGTTACGAGTCTAATGGTAAAAGTCAGTTTTATTTATTTTTCCGGGCGAAATTTGGACTGTCACGTTTCGACTTTTTGAAGTTTTTTGGGAAACGAATCGTCCTTTCCGACTAAGTAAAATATTCCGGAACTAATGGTCGTATCCATTTTTTGTCAAAAATGTGTCCGTCTAATAAAGTAATTGTTCGTTTCTAATTTACAGTATTAAATCCGGAAAATTAGATTTTTTGTAGAGAAAAAGGTGTACAATTTGATTTTCTCTTCTTCTATATAAATATCACCATAATATCTCTTTCCCTCTCACTCCCAAACAACCATCCCCCCCCCCCCCCCCTTTCTCTCTTATCTCTCTTGTTCTTCATGTGTTCTTCATATCTTCAAGTTCTTCAAGCTTCTAAGTTCCATAACTTGTTCGATTCTCGATTAAAGTCAATTCCGATTGCATATTTGATAAGGTAAGAGCTTCCTCTTCATTCCTAACCAAACAAAAATCCATCTCTTTAATTTCTAGTAAATTTCGAAAATTTAGAGGTGTTAGGATTTAATGTTTCAAGTTCTAATTCATGATTTTAGATATATAGGAATGATGCACTACAAGAAAAATGGTTATAGACGACGGGCATTTCGCGTCATCTATAAGAAAAAATCCTGTCGTCTATAGCCTCGTAGTCTATATGCCTTATAGACGACGGGAAATGCCCGTCGTCTATAAGGCATATAGACGACGGGAAATTCCCGTCGTCTATATGCTTTATAGACAACGGTAAATCACCTATAAAGACGACGGTAAATTCCCGTCGTCTATATATCTTATAGACAACGGTAAATCCCCGTCGTCTATAACCACATTTTCCGTTGTCATTTTTATATTATAGACTACAGTTTTTCTAATATAGACAACGCTATTTACCGTCGTCTATAATGTTAACAGATATCGATTTTTTTCTGTTGTCTATTGTATTACTATGTCCTATTGTCTATTAAAATACATTAATATTTTCCAATTAAATGATAATATCATAAACATCACAAATCATAAAATCAAATATATTGTTTTAAACTCAAAGTCATACAATCACTTTCATTACGTGTTCTAAAACTAGCCTTAAAACAATAACATTGTCTCCAAATAGTCTTAAATACAAAAATATAAATATTTATATTGTCTTACTCTCTAAAACAATAACAATGTCTCCAAGAATTCCGTTGTAAACTCAACCAAGCCATCCATCCATTAATGCATCCAAGTGTCTTCCATCTACATGATTTAAATGAAAATCACTACTTCATTTTCATATCTCTAAATTTAAATCTAATGTGAGGACTCAAACATAAAAAGACACATACATGTATTCCAAATTCCAAAAAACGTGGAATTTGAGGAGTCTTGCTGCGTTTCCATAGTAATCGAGCTTCACATAGAGATTCATGACCTTTTCCTTTGGAGCAATCTCCATCGACATAGTGCATGTTCTCATCCCATTTCCCAAACAATGTTGCCACTGTCTTTCCACTCTTGTCTTGGACAACTCCCTGCACCTGCAATCTCAAAGTTGCTTTAATGGAGAAGTACTTAAAAATAATGCTCCAGAAGCATACTTAAATGAAAGCATCACTTTGTCCAGTTTTAAGATAAATTATTAGAACCTTTATTAACCAGATATATTGTGCCAAAGCACATCCTAACTAGAGGAATTGACAGTTCTATTTGGTACGTCAATAAAAAGTCTGTATAAGAGAACATTTAAGAATAGCATACCAATTACCAAGCCATGTCAATCTCATAATCTATATGCATATAACTAATTTATCAACTTTAGATAGGTATAAAAGATATTTATGGAATGAGAAAGCACCTGATGATGATCCCGGTCTATAATGGACTGCTCCTTGAATTTTAATCTACATGAGAATTTGTGGTTTCCTTGTATTCGCATAGTACCATAGTGGTCACAATACAGTTTTCCCAAAATGAGATTATATATTAGATGTTGTTACCTGTCAAATTTAAGGAAATTATTTATCAATGAAATAAAATTGGAGAAAAAAAAAGTTCCAAAGATTTGTGAGATACCTTACTCCATTGAAATACTTCTCCATCATCAAATTCAATAGTTAGAATACCAACTGGATCGAGCTGAATGGACCGACCCCAGAATTTGCTTTTCAGATTACTATCACCATAAAATCTCCAGCCAGTGCCCTCGCAATGACAAGCTACAATCGTGGGGTGATGACTCACCTAATTCAAAGGAAAATTGGCCACTTATTTATTGGAAAAAAATCATTTTTCACCTGTCACTCAGTTTAGATCAGAAAGTGGTAAATCTTTGTTTGAGCTATTGTGCAGTAATCAAAATTTCACACAAATTACAAGATTGTAGCTGGTCAAAGATCTTTCGAGAAGTAAAGCCTACAAAAAGTTATGCAAGTAGCAACCCAAAAATGTTTGCTCCCGTAACAAGCAGATACCTTCTCTGAGAAAAACCGCAGGCCTTTATCTGGATAATCAGCTTCATAAGTTTCTCCTAACAATGGATTAAAAGGTTTGCAGTTTCTTCCTTCTGTAGAAGCATAACCAGATACTGCAAATGCAGCTACATTTAGAATCCTCATAAGGCTGTTACCCTAAAAGAATATAATAAATTACGAGTCAGTTGCTAAAGGGTGACAAAGAAGCATCTTGCAAGAAGAGCATCTACAATACATCAACTTCTAGAACTAGATTAATATGTTAAGAACAATGAAAAGACAAAAACAGCCACGATAAGATATAACTAGATTGATGAAGAGGTCAATGAAACTAACAGAGCAGGATCAGGAGAAGGAACTGGAGCAGGAGAAGATTCGGGTGCTGATTGCAGACTGCAATTTAAAAATAAAAATAAGAATAAGTCCTAGATAAGACACTTAAAGATGATTTTTTTTAATTACACGCAGCTTGAAACTAGAGCAGTAAAATGAACTCACGGAGCAAGAGTTGGTGCAGACGAAGGAGCTGCTGTTACAGGTACTGTTGGCTGAGACGTATTACTAGCAGGTGGTGGCTAAGAGAAGAGGTAATAACAAAAACCAACCAATGACATCAGTAAATGGTTTGAACTATTTAGTACAAACAGATGTTGCCAGTCATATACAAAAGCACACGCACACATATAAATATATACTTTTAATCATGGGCCAGTGAAACCAACTCTGCGGAAAATTAGTGATTTAAAAGAATCAACTCTGCAGTTTAGCTTACTGTATTCGATGGTGCAGCAGGTGCAGTTACTCCACTTGATGAAGCCTTGGTCTGCAAAATCACAAAGTGCAGATGCAATCATAATATCAGATGTAATTTTATAATTGTGTGTTTGTGTTGTCTAGGGATATGCGAGCCTCCATATGGGTATGACATACTGAAATAATGGAGACATATCACCACC
Organism: Schizonepeta tenuifolia; assembly: GCA_029490685.1. Lineage (NCBI taxonomy): Eukaryota > Viridiplantae > Streptophyta > Magnoliopsida > Lamiales > Lamiaceae > Schizonepeta > Schizonepeta tenuifolia. Next base: position 106,692,029 of record CM055956.1, read on the forward strand.
AATTCCAAAATCAAGAGGTTTAGAATTAATCTCATCATAAAGTTCTGTAAGTGAAGAAGATGAAACAGGGGCAGAAAACGGTGGAGGAGAGAGAGCAGGATTTATAGAGATGGGGAGAATAATTGGAAGATGAGAGAGCATATGCTTAAAACTGGAACTAGATTGTTATAAAAGAACTACCTTCTTAACTAGATGAGAGGCGGGCTGGTGGTGGCGGATGAGAGGCGGGCTGGTGGTGGAGATGAGGCTGGCGGCGGCGGAGTTGTCGAACTAGAGGTAGGGGGAGGAGGAGGAGAGGGTGCGCGGCTGAGGAGGGGGTGCACGGCGGAGGAAGAACACTTTCTGAGATGGCTGCGGTGGCGGGAGGCGGCGGTGGTGATGGGAGGCGGCGGTGGCAGGCGGTTTGCCTGAGGAAGAAGAAGAAAGACGAGCGGAGTTGAAGAAGAGGCATACTTTCATCATCAATCATCAATAATACTAAAGCTCAACAAAAATTTGAGCTCCAATATATTCATGTTGAGCTAGGACAAAAGACGGTCTTTCAATTCAATCCACCACAATCAGCATGCTCAAAAATAAGTTTCCAATAGCCATATTTCCTTATAGGTGCATACAATACTCATACAAAAAAAGTTGGCGTCTGAAACAATCAATTCCTTTTTGACTAATAAAACTGATAGCATCAATAGCACATTTGAATCCTCCTCAGCATTAAGAAAAACCATCCTCATGATTGTTTCCTCCACAAAAACTAGTTGTAATCAGAATAGCAATAAATAAAGAAAACTATATGAAATGCTCAACTACGAAAATAACCTCACGACGCTCAATCTTCAGGAACTTCGACGTCGCCGTCGGTAATCTTCTGCTGCAAATCCTTCGGATCCTTCCCGTCGACCGTACAGCCAACAGAGATGCACGTGCCTAAGATCTCCTTCACAATGCCAGCCAAACCCTTGGCCATGGACCGGGGACTCATCACCTTCGCGATCTCGATGACGTCATCGAGAGATATATTGCCATTATGCTTAATATTTTTGGTCTTCTTGCGGTCGCGCTCCGGCTCCTTGAGCACCTTGATGACGAGCGCAGCGGCGGAAGGGACGACGCTGACCTTCGCCTGCCGGTTCTACACGGTGAGCTTCACGGTGACGCGGAGGCCCTTCCAATCCTTGGCGGTCTCTTTTGCTATGTCTTCACCGATCTTCTTCGGTGAGAGACCCAGGGGACCGATCTTCGGAGCTAGGGAACTGGCAGCGCTGACCTCTCCACCGGTGACTCGGACATAGACGTCGACCACCTGTGAGGGATCAAATTTCGGCGGCGAAGACGGTTTAGTGATTGTGTGAGTTGAAGAAGAGGCGACCGAGCTGGAGTTAGAATTAGGGATTTGGTTTTCAATTTTTTCAGTTAAAAAAAAAAAAGAAAAATTAGAAAGTGGTTAAACGACGTCGTACGAATTTTATATATATATAATTTTTTTAAGTGCGGTAATAGACGACGGGCCTCAAAATCGCGTCGTCTATAACCGAGGTAAAGTAGACAACGGGAAATGTACCGTCGTCTATTACATAAAAAGACGACGGGAAAACTGTCGCGTCATCTATAACCGTACGAATGCGGTAATAGACGACGGGAAATCTGTTCCGTCGTCTATTTAACTGCTAATAGACGACGTCATATGCATCTCCCGTCGTCTATTTCCTTATAGACAACGCGAATAAATTGCCCGTCGTCTATATCGCGTAGTCTATTACCATTTTTCTTGTAGTGATGTTCTAAGATTAATGCATGTTTGAAACATGTTAGAATTTAGGCAAAATTAGATAAAAATACCCGACTTTATACCAAAATTTGATTTTTTGACAAATCTTTTAACTGTAGCAAAAAAATATATCAACCTTCCAATTTGTTGCAATGTCTGTCCGGTGACAATTTCCGGCTAAATCGATGCTGATGTGGATCTCCGAAAAGTTGAGATGGCAAGAAAAATTAGATAAAAATATCCAACCTTATACCGAAATCTGGTTTTTTGACAAACCTTTTAATTGTAGCAAAAAATATAGCGACCTTTCAATTTGTTGCAATGTCCGTCCGAATTCAATTTGGGAAAAAAAAATAATGGTGACGTGTACAATTCATAATGACGTGACATTCAAAACGATGTCGTTTTAACTTAAACGACGTCGTTTTGATTAAGAATTTTTAAAAAAAGTGGGGATGGAGGTGGGATTTAAGGCGGCGTAGTTGCACTCGTTGCCGGTGACGCCGTTGATTGAGGTCATGGTGGAGAAGGATGAATGGATGGATGACTGTGGGAATGGTGTATGCGGCGGAGAAAAGGCAAGGGGTTGGGTGAGAGAGATAAAGGGTAATATTTTTAAATGATGTGTAATATTTTTAAATGAGGTGAAATTCTGATGTGTAACATATATATTTTTTTTGTTTTTTAATTCTTATCAAAATGACATCGTTTTGAATGCCATGTCATTATGAATTGTACACGTCACCATTAATTTTTCTCCTAAATTGAATTCGAACGGATATTGCAACAAATTGACAACTATATGTACTTAATGTGATTTTCTTAGATTTTATAAAAATGTTTGAAAAAATCGACAACGATGTTCGTTGCTCGATAAAAATGAAGTATATGTTAAATATGAATGAGTATTGATTGATTGGAGTATGATGTTAGTTAAGGAGCATTTGTTTAGTTGATGATCATAGCATGAGATGATTGAAATAAAAGTTAAGAAGTTGTTTGTGATTTGAAATTGAAAAGGAATTGCTAAGTAGGAATGTTAGTTGAAAAGACGAGATTGCTCGTCGTGTATTGATCAAGAAACCTAAGGGGTTTTCATGTTGATGATTGTGTGGTTTGATTGTTTAAAGATTGGTTGAAATTTCGTGCATAAAGGTTGTATAGCATTGATCGAACCTAGGGAAGTGTGCGTCGAGTTTTTAAAACGTCTAGGGTTTCTCGGCCAATTTTGCCACCCTTCACAGAAACGGCCATAACTCTCTGCTCGTTTAACGAAATCGAGATCCATAAATTGAAAAGTAAAGTAGACTTCCGTATCTTTCTTTTGGTACCAAGAACCTCCCCTGTTTCTCATCAGTCTGTTCTGCGTGAGCTTTTGAATCTTCAACAATTGAGCAGATTCTTCTGCAGCTCTATTTCTTAAGTGAAATCTTTTCTTAACTTGAATTCTTTGGAACACCTAAGTCATTTAGAGTTATTGACTTCCGTTATGATGTTCTAAGTGTCGAGTAAAGAACCAAGTTAGTTTTTAGCGAGATGTGTTCGAGTCTCGTTTCGTTTAGTAAAAGACTAGTTAAAGTGCAAAGGCCTAAAACTTGTTTAATCGTTATCAAGTCCGTTTCTCTTAAACCGCCTCGACCGATTTACTAAAGTTTGATTGTTTGCGATAAAAGGAGGAAGTCGTGACTAGAAGAAAGGACGGAAGACAGAAGGTTAAAGTAGTTCTGTAATTCGTATAAGGTGGGTTTTCTATATATTAAAATAACGTGAGCTTTCTATCTATAAAAAAAAATTGTTTACTTATTGCTTTATAAGTGTGATTTCTAAATGATTATCAGTGCATAAAAGAATTTGTTTTTGTGAGTTCTCTTGTGCCATTCTGAGTTAGCCAAAAGGGTACTGACTAATCGATCGGACTTTGAGTTAGCCAAAAGAGTGCTTTCCAGAGTTAGTGTACACGGTAGCCGATGGGTGTGGAATCCCTGTTGAGGGGATGAGCCAACCTCGGTGAGGAGCGTTCGTGGAAGAAGAAAAGGCTTCTTTCCCGGCGTTGAAACAGAAGTTGGGCAATATGAACAAAATAACGGGAAAAAAATACTCGCGCGAGTGATTTATGAAAAGAGAAAAATGTTTAGTAAGCACGGGATTGTTTTAAAAGGGAAAACCCCCGTTGTGTTACTGTTTAGATGCCTGATGAATCTATATAAAATCTACGATATGATTTCGGCAAAGTGCCCACTAAGTGCTTTTTGAATAGGTCGTACTTAAGGAATGAAGTTTAGTTGAGCCTCGATTTCACATCTGAAAATGTGTTATCACTCTACGTTTTATTCCGCTGCAAAATACTTCTTTTTGATGAATAATCTTTCCGGTTTAAGTTTTCATACTTGAAACCTAGTCAACTCTGAATATAACTTTGTCGAGCGATCCTTCAAGATTGACTCCCTTTTGTTTAATGGAAGTAGTTCTTAGTTATTATCTTGTTTTTTTTAATGTCAGTTTATTCATTTATTCAGTTATTCTCCCTTCTTCTCCGCCTCTTTAATCCAACCCCTAGTCGCACCCTGGCTTTACCGTCCCTCAGGATTTGGGGCTGTGACAACTATAGCCCCAAAAAAACATGCTTAAAATATATAGCCCATGCTTCTCCACCGCCACAGACTCGCCGGAGAAATCTGCAACTGGGAAGATCGTTCCATATTTCAAGCAAGGACCTCATTGTTGAGGGGTGTAACCACGCTGCTAGTTTGCCGAAAACAAACTTACGACAATATTAATATTGATATGAACTGCAAGATATGGAGATGAGGAAAGTCACCGACGTTGGCAATTTGGTTCTGCCAATAAACAAATTATAATTATCAGATAAAAGAATTTCAATGCCTTATTAGTCTTCTCCCTAACCAACTTCATTAAAACAAACACAATTAATTATTATTTTATCGGTTAAACATTACAAATTGAGAAGATGAATTGATCTATTTTTTTAGTTTTAAGCTTGTCAAATTTCTTGCTCTGCATGTGTGTAGACAGAGTTGCGCAACGCAGAGGTGAGAAGACACTTTGCATGCTTGGACATGAATTTTGGCGTCTCCTCCCATCCCAGTCACTTTGTATGCTTGGAGTGTTGGAAATATGGTTTTGCGAAACCATTTTCTGACTTCTGAGTAATAATTATTTCACTAAATAGTATTTGCATTTAACTAAAACAATTATTCAGTACATTGCGACTAGATGAATGGAGTATATTTGTAATCTCAAAACTAATAAGGTATTGTAAGTCGAAGAATTTTACTAATTAAAAGAAGTTTTTCAGAAAGAGAAAGAGAAAGAGAAAGAGTGATGAGAGAAACTAAAAGCTTAAGACGATTTGCGTTGTTTTATTATTTAGATTTTCTACGTCAAATTCAAATATCTAAGACTTTCTCGAAACTTATCCAATGCCGGATTGCCACGTCCGCGCTGCACAGAATGTAAGTGTATTTCATTTATTGAATTAGTTGTGCTCAAGCTCAAATATTTGGCTGACCACATGGACGACTAGGGAATATAATATCATCAAGTGAATCAATCGTATGCTTGGTTTATTAACAAAGTCCAAGTCACCTAAACCTAAAGGGATGATTGCATAGTGGTAGGCTAGGCTTGGGGCCAAGGACTTGGATTTAGCCCATTACTACTATAACCTAAGGTAATTTGGGCTTTCTTAATTAGACTTAGTTCTCTTTTGGCCCAATCCACAATCTGGACAACACATACATTAACCACCCTTCATGGCTATTGGCTCCACCAATCTTTAATCCTCCCATGCAGATAGCACCTATAAAAGGGAGCCTAAACCTATGTCATTGCATCTGCACTCTCTCATCTTATACGTACGAAAATAGCATAACATTCATTCTTCATCAATTCAGTACTCCTCCTCGTCCACTTCGTTGCGATATTGCTATTGTTAAGACATGAAGTCGTTTACCTTTGGGGATGAGCCGTCAATCCATAAACACTATCGGGACGTTTCTAGTCTTGCAGGTAGAAAAGTTCCTTGGGGCAGCTTCTAAATCTGAGTTTGTGATTAGCTTATGTAATTTCAGTTTTATTTCCGCATCGTTCTTTGTTCTACTTCAGTTTCTCATATTTTTCCTTGTAATTCACACGTACAAGTAACCTGGTTCTTGCATGCTCAACAAGAGTGTTGAAGATAATCTATACTACTCCCTCCGTACTTGAAAGATGCCACATTTACCATATTTCAAATATACACTATCAAATGTTCTGTTTCACTTTATGGACTTATATATCCTAAAGAATCTCATTTATTTACACTTATTTGTCATTGATGGATCAACCTTTCAACAACTTTATCACTACCTTTTGTCATTACCATTACCTTTTTGTCAATATCATTACCCCCACTATTTAACTTTTACTCTACTCACAACAACTTTACCAACTTTCTTAAATCCCGTGCTGAATAGTAAATAGGGCATTATTTCAAGTAATGAGGAAGTATTTGAGAAAGAGAACAAGAAAATATGAAGGATTTTTCCGGTTGCAGATTTCTATGGAAGAGATGCAGTCCAACTCTCGAGTAAAAGGGCTACAAAATTCAAAGCCGAGTCTTTCTTTTTCTTTCTTAATTTGGGCCTTTAATAATTAAGCTATTATTTATGTAAATTTTAATTTTGGAGTTTATAGGATAAAATACTATTTTTATTACTATTTTTTATTATTATTTAAATAAAGAGACTATAGAGAATCATTTGATTATTGCAGGGCATATCTCATTTTAAGATTTGTTGACTGACTTAATCGGGAAGGACTATGTTTAGAATTACTCTAAACGAGTGTTTGTTATTAGTTTCACATAATTTTGCTACATCCAATTATATTAAAAAGAACTCATCAAAAATTCCTATGAAAAAAAAAACCCTACATAATCAACCTCATATTTCTAGATTTCAATGAGGCCTATATTTTAGATTTATGATAAAATGTATATTCTGGAATTTATACATTGAAGTGTGTGTTTGAGAGAGATATTTGAAGGGTTGTATATGAAAGCAAGACTTTTTGCTTATATATAATTGTTATTTATTTCACCATAATTTTTCTATCTGAAATGTTTATTATTGCATATTAAATATTTGTCCAATTATCTCAATATTAAAGATTATATAGTGTGTTGTAGATCACAGAAGATTATATAATCAACATCTTACGAGATATAAACTAATATTCATAATCGAGACAACTTGGACAAGTTGTTGATTTAGATTGTAGCATAATAGTATTAAATAGTTTATCTTGACTATTTATTTATGCTAGTACGATAATCGTATTGAAATTATCACAATGAGATTAATTCTTTGTTCTGACTTATTAAGAATTAAAGATCTCAGTGACTTAAATAGTCTTAACCTTAATTGGGCTTCAATATGAATACGTGTCTGACTATTGCTTTGATCTATCATAAATGAGAACTTAATAGTTGTTCGAATATTTCGTATTTTGGGCAATGACAGTTTTTATTTGATATTGATGAAGCTGCAATAAGGATCTGTGTCCTATGAATAATGGGATGATGATATCCTCTCGAGGAACTTAATAAGTTTATTATACCAAACTCTGCAGGTGAAACTAGTTCCGGTATAATATAAGTTTAAGTGGTAGCACTCGAGATAATTATTTATTAGTAAATAATTAATTGATTGATTAAATACTGTTAGAAGTATTTTAATTAATTAATGGATATTCAATAATCTTAATTACAAAGATTAATTAAGTCTAATACTAGCCCCGACTCAACTAAATAAATAAGAGGGTAAGTGATAAACACTCATTTTGTAGCAACTAAACGTGTTTCTACCACTAATTGCCTTGCTTTACCTTCTATGTGACATGTTTTGAATGATTTCAATATTTTAGATTGGTTTCACGTTTTGTGGAGTTTGTGCATGTGTGTAGGTCTATCAAGGGATGCTAAGCTGGATTAAAAGGGCCATAGAAGAGCGGAATCGAAGAAACGGGACGGAAAAGTGAAAAACCGGAAGAAAATGAGCTAAAGTATGAAATCGGCGCCCAGAAAACAAAAATCGGCGGTTGACACTCGAAAACCGGCGGTTCACCGCTGGAAATTTCGGTATTCAAAGTCATGTTGAAAACCCAAATCAGCGGGTCATTCGGCGCTCGAGGTCCAGACCGCCGATTTTGGGGTCTGGACCGCCGGTTCGGCATTTTTCACCCAAATTTGGATAATTTTGCCCTTTTCGCGATATTAATCTCCTCTAGCACTTCTTCCTCCCTATATATACAAGAGCTCAACCCCAAAACGTGTATCATTCATCCCTTAGCTTAGTTTTCCCTTTCCAAAGTTTCCTCTTAGGGCTAAATTCACATTTTAATCATTGTATTAGTTGAACAAGGTTGGATTTGAAGACTAATTGAAGATTTCTCCATTGAGTTCTTAGTTTTTCAATTATGCAATTAAATCTTCTTTGTTTTGCTTTAATTTCATTCATGTCTAGCTAAATTTCTTTGTTGGTTTTGGGGATTTGAGATGATTTGATGATAGAATGATCATAACTTGTTAATTCTTATTGCCTTCTTCTAATTGAATGTGGATTTGGAGCTTATTTTCATGTGGGAATTGTTGATCACCTTTCTTGCATGCCAAATGTTTGTAGAAATTCTTAATAGGTTTTTTACATGTATGGAAATAAAATTGCACATCATGTATTGCTTTTGAGATTTAGGAGGTGAAATTGCATGCATGGAAACTTGAGTCCTATGATCTTTTTGGAGTTAATTCGTCGTCTCGAGTCTTAGCCGAGAGAGTCGTCGGGTTGATCTACTTTTGCTATTTGTCGAGAGAGAATAGTGAATGGTTTTGTGATTGCTTCTCAATTAGGAGATTAAAATTTTGTTGCATGAATCAGGAAGTTTCGATCAAACCATCTAGAATCGGATTGAATCCTCATAACCAACTTTATTTCCAATTTGTCTCTTGTTCGTTTATTAATCGTTTGTTACTTGAATTTGCTTATTTGCTTGCTTATTTGTTTTGTTCTTATGTTTAAGTGTTTTAATTAATCAATATTCATGATGGTTGCAAAGCTTGAATAGTAGAAAGGTGCATAAACTTCATTTTCAATATAAATTCGATCTAATAGTCCTTGAGGATACGATACTCATTACTAGTGCTACAATAGCCCGTTAAAAGTGCGGAAATTATTGCTTAGTCAAACTAGTGATCAGTAAGTCAATATTAATTCTTTAGTGGAATGAATTAATATTTATATCCGATTTATATTCTGGGTTGAATTGATTAGATTGGATATTATCGGGCTAATCTTATTTAAACTAGTAGATCCCTGAACTGGCCCAATGGTCTGTGTTTCTTGGTGGGCAAGACGCCTATTCTCCTACGGCCCATTAGGGTTGTCTAGGTTTGATGAATGTAAGCAGTTATTTATCTATAAATACAAGGCTCATAAGATTCATTACTTACTTGCAATCTAAGCAATTAAAACCCTAGAGTGAGAGAGAGTAGCCGCCGCCTCCTGTGAGAAAAAGAGAGTTCATAGTTCGATCTCATCCATCGACGAACTCTAGCCGGGAACAATTCAGAAGATTACTCTGGAGTCGTTGTGCATCAAATTTGCAAGTATTCTGAACAAACATCCTACGATTGTATTTAAACATATAGGAGTATGCTAAGTGTGGATTTTGTATGTGTTTTTTAGATATCCATAATAGATCCTCGGACAAAACTGAATCGATTTTCAATAATCGGTTCCAACATCTAGTACCAGAGCTCTAGTATGTGCATTATGGCTCTGTCAGATTAACGAGCAATAAATCCATATAAAATAAAATCTAAAATTTTATTTATGATTATATGCATGTATGTTTGTTATTATCGTTGTCTCGTCGTGGATTTATTTTATTTCTGTTGGTTTGTCGTTTTGGCCATTTTTACCATGAGAAAATCCGTAGTTAGATTAGATTTCAGTTGTATTTTGTTATTTTGATTTTTAATCTATTGTACGGGTCGAAAAACAGAGCAATTGGATAGAACGGCGGTTACAAGGTGGCGCACAATGGTGCGTCTTTTTTTTCACGCGTAGGGTTTAGCCCTTGCCATGGCACTCGATAGAATAAAATCCGATTCATTAAGAGCTTAGCTCTGATGTCTATGGTTTTCGGTTCGTGGTCATGATGGGGCGATAACACACATGAAGACGGGGCACCGGACGTCTATGGCGGCACGTGTTCAACACGTGTAGGGCGTCGTGGCGTTGGAGGCATTTTGATGCATCTCCACTGGTGTTGCTGGCTTCGATCGAAGCTTGAGGGTCTGACCCTTGGGTTCGGTGTGATCGGAGCAGTGGGAGCATAGGGTTTCACCACCCTTAATGCTCCATACCATAGAGGACGACTCTTCTTCTCCGGCGTTGAATGGCGGGCAGAACAACAACAATGAATCAACAGCAGCAGCAGCACGGCGAGGAGCAAAAGAGGAGGTCGAGACGACAGCGGTGGCGAGCACTGCAATGGCTTCAAGCCGTGTGGCTCGTCGCGGTGTCATCACGAGCTCGACGTCGGTGGAAGGCGGAGCAGCACGGTAGCAATGATGTTGCTGAGTTACTGACCTCGCTGCTGCGCAGCAGGAGGTCGGTGGCGATGATTGCAGTGGTGGCGAGGTGTTGGGTGGCTCCGGTCGCGATTCCGACACCGGTGCCATGCAGTGATGCCGCGATTGAGTCCTAGGGTTTATACCCTAGGGTGTGGCTCGTGTGGCAGCAGTACAGTGAGGCCTAGCGGGTCGGGTCGTGACGAAAAACGAAGATTTTCAATAAATCTCATTTCCTTTTTGGATGATCCTTCAAGACGACGAATATAGAAAGACTTGAAGACTTGAAGATTTGTTGTAATAGATATATTACTTTCCTATTTTATTTTTTTAATAATTTAGGCTGGTACCAAATATCCATGATGGGATGACAATTTATTTATTTTATTGTAAATTGCATGTCGTGGGATTTAATCATCGTTAAGGTGTTATTATTATTTCTAAAAGCATGTTATAATTTGCAATTATTTGAAATTATTTGCGTTTAGAAATTGCATGCTAGGAATTTATCGTATTATTCTAAGCATGTTATGAATTCAAGCGATCATGATTTATTATGTGAGTTCTAGAAAAGCATATTTAATGATTCCGTATTTTACATGATTTGCATGCGAAAACCTTTTGAATTGAAAAGGACTAAGCATGTTAAATTGATTTTAATAATTAAATTAGACCTCCAAAATTAGTTTTAGACCAATTAAGTTATTAGGCTCGTGTAAACGTCCACACAATCGTGGCTTGCACGTGTTCTATTAACTTATAGAATTTGTCGAGTAAAACTTCTCAAAGTATTTTAGTCTCGTGAATAGTGGGAGTTTTGCGTGTAAACGTCCACACTATCGTGGCTTGCCTGTATTAATTCTCATATATTATTCTAGGGGATATTAGAATAAAATAATTAATGAAATTGTTTACAAGGCTATATCGTTCGAGTAATTGCATAATATGTAGGACAATTTTGGATTAGTTAAATTGTGGTTTGTGCTTAGATACTGTCTTGAATACAACTCCCCATCGGAGTCCCTTTTCGAGATAATATGGTCTAGTAAGGTTCATTTATTAGTTTTATTTGTCATAAGGTACCTTGGCATGAGATAAAATTAAAAACTGGATGTTTGGTTGAGTGGTGCGCACGTAAACGTCCACACTACGTGTAAATCACTTGGGCTAATGAAGGTTTCATTTTATATTGTTTTATCAAAAGGTTACAATATAAATGTTACGAATGTTTTATGCAATAATTGTGACTTATGTGCGTTTTAAATGTTTAAATTTTTTCCGATATGACCGTTACTCCATTGTTGAATGTGCTTACTGCTAAGCCGCTTACCGGTCTAAATTTTTTGGAATGGAAGCGCAATTTGGGATATGTCCTAGATTCCGAAGAGTACCACTTTGTACTCACTACTCCTGCGCCTGCAGCTCTCACTGTAGACTTCACCGATGCTAAAAAAGAAGAGTCTAAGAGGTGGCATAAGGCCAATTATATGGCGAAAGCCTACATGATGACCACTATGACCTCTGGGTTGCAGCAGCAGCATCAGGTTTTGGACACAGCTGCTGCAATCATGACTAACCTCGAGGAGCTGTTTGGTGAGAGTGACCATTCCACTCGATTCGAGATCATAAGGTAAATTATGAGCTCGAAGATGATGGAGGGTGCATCTGTGCGCGAGCATGTGCTCGGAATGAGCAATCATTTCAATGAGCTGGACATGCTCGGTGAGGTATTATGGATGAAGCTAAGGTCGACATGATACTCCACACTCTTCCCAAGTCCTATGAGAACTTCCGTCTTAATGAAATAATTAGCAAGAAAGTGTTCACTCTCAATGAACTGCTCAATGAACTTGTTGCTATGGAAGGGGTTATGGGAAAGAGTCCGCAAGCTCTTGCCTTTTCTTCAAAGTGTTTCCATGTTTCACTGAAAGTGGAAAGAAGTGGAAGGGCCTGGCGAAAAGCAAGAAAGGTGTTGGAAGTAGTGGGAGCAAGAAGTTAGGCCCTACCGAAGGTATTAAAAAGCTAAAGGAAAAGGGTGGTAAATGCTTCAAGTGCAAGAAATCGGGACATTGGAAGGCTAACTTTTCCCCTATTGAAGAAGGCTCAAGGTATGTCTTCTGCTCTTGTTAACGAAATATGTCTAAGTTCGAGTTCTATCCATAAGTGGGTAGTAGATACGGGCACAACTGACCATATTTGTTATTCCTTGTAGGGGTTCCTGCGGACAAGGGAGGTGAGTAGAGGAGAGTTGAGCGTCACTATGGGAACGGAAGCACGAGCGGACATTGCGGCCATAGGCGATGTTCATTTATCTTTTGAGAATTCAATTTTAGTTTTGAAAGATGTTATATATGTGCCAGACTTTCGGCGGATCTTGATTTCTATGGTTAAGTTGTGGAAAGACGGATATTCTATACTTTTTTAGGGTCATGCGACTTTTATGAAAGATGATAAGATTATTGGTTATGCACATGTTGTTGATTCTCTTTATACTATTTACTGTTCACATGCTATGAGCTCTTCAAGTATTGCTTTAACTGTTAACCAAAACAAAAGATCGAATTCTTCTCAAGAGAATCAAACTCTTCTTTGGCACCTAAGATTGGGTCACATCAGTCTATGGAGGATCCAAAGATTGGTTTCCGATGGTGTCTTGGATTCTTTCCAAGTCGAATCCATCCCAATCTGCGAATCCTGCATAGAGGGAAATATGACGACTCGACCCTTTAAGGCCAAGGGTTATAGAGCCAAAGAAGTGTTGGAATTGATTCATTCCGACTTATGTGGACCTACGTCTACTCAAGCTCGTGGAGGTTATGAGTACTTTATCACTTTCATTGACGATTACTCAAGATATGAGTACATCTACCTATTGTGCTACAAGTTCGAATGCTGTGTAAAGTTCAAACTATTCAAAGCGGAAGTAGAGAAGCGACATGGCAAAAGTATCAAGTCGTTGCGATTTGACCTCAGCGGCGAATACCCCAAAAACGAGTTTAAGGAATACTTGTTGAAAAGTGAGATTATATCCCAATTGACTATACCTGGAACACTCCAACAGAATGGTGTGTCAGAGAGAAGAAATCGAACACTTCTAGAGATGGTTCGATCTATGATGAGTTATGCATCTATTTCATTTTTGAGGATATGCTTTGCAAATAGCGGCTCACATGCTAAACTTGGTTCCCTCAAAGTCAGTACCTAAGACCCCGTCTGAATTTGGGATAGTCCGGCACTTGTTTTGAACAAAGAGGCTGAAAAGTTGAGTCCGAGAACCAAGGTGATGATGTTTGTAGGGTATCCTAGAGGTACGAAAGGTGGCAATTTTCTACTGTCCTAAGGATCAAAAAGTCGTTATTAGCACTAACGCGAGATTCTTGGAAGAGGACTATGTGATTGGTGACATTGGTCATAGGAAGAGAATTGACGTCATACTTCAAGAAGTTAGAGGAGAGTAGGTGATTAGTACACCAGTTGTGAAAGACGAGCAATCATCGGAACCTGCACAAACCATTAATACTGAATCTGATATAGAGCTTCGTTGTAGTGGGAGGGTAACTCAAAGAAAGTTGCCTAGTCGATACACTCTACTTAATGAATCCAAAGATTCATTGGAATTAGCAGTGATTGATAAAGATCCCTGGACTTACTCTGAAGCGTTAGCAGATCCTGATACTCTTGAGTGGGAGTCATGTATGATTTTCGAGTGGGAGTCCATTACTGCCATGGATGTATACGAGAAATGCGAGCTTCCTGAGGGCTGTGAAGCCATAGGATGCAAGTGGGTATACAAGAGAAAGAGAGGACCGGATGGAAAGGTTATGGCCTTTAAGGCAAGACTAGTGGCGAAAAGTTTCACCCAAAGAGAGGGAATCGATTACGATGACACATTTTCGCCAGTAGACATGCTTAAGTCTATCTAAACTCTTATGGCAGTGGCTGCTCACATGAATCTCGAGGTCTGGCAAATGGATGTCAAAACTGCATTTCTAAATGGGTATCTTGAAAAAGATAGAGACATCTATATGCTGCAGCCGGAAGGGTGCATAAAGAAAGGTGAAGAGCATCTTGTGTGGAAGCTAAAGAAGTCTATTTATGGACTTAAGCAGGCTTCACGTTTCTGGAACAAATGTTTCAATGATGTTGTTCAGAGCTATGGCTTTGAACAATGTGCAAATGAAGGTTGTGTTTACATGATATGTATTGATGGGAGTCTAGTGTTTCTAGTGCTTTATGTCGATGTCATTATCGAAGATTAAGGCATGGTGTCTAGATATTAGGCTAATCCTGGTAAGGGTCATTGGATTGTTGTAAAGTACATACTCAAGCACCTTAAACAGACTAGAGAGTATGGGCTGGTATATCAATCTGGTGATCTGGTTCTGGTAGGTTACGTAGATACTGATTATCAAGCTGATAAGAATCAGCGGTATTCTATGTCAGGCTATGTGTTTAAGCTAGGAGGTGGAACCATTGTGTGGAGAAGTGTGAAGCAGAAATGCATTGCATTATCTACAATGGAAGCCGAATATGTGGCGGCCTGTGAGGCTACTAAGGAGGTTGTTTAGCTTAGAAACTTCTTGGTGGAGCTTGATAGTGGTATTACGATTTATTATGATAACTAGGCTGCAATTGCAAATTGGAAGGAGTCTAGATTTTATCAGTCGACTAAGCATATTGATGCAAGGTATCACTATATTCATAAGCTTGTCTAACATGGCAATGTGGATGTGCACAAAGTGGCAAGAGTTGATAATGTGGCTGATCTATTTACAAAGAGTCTGCTGGCTGTTGTCTTTAACAGACATGTTGAAAGCATAGAACTGTGTTTCCTCCCACACTAAGTTAAACTTTGAGTATAAGTGGGAGAAGTTGTAATAGATTTCTAGATGAATATTAGTCTCACTGTAGACTAAAAGTTTGTTTTAGTATAAGTGGGAGAACTAAAGGGTTGTATACGAAAGCAAGACTTTTTGCTTATATACAATTGTTATTTATTTCACTATAATTCTTTTATCTGAAATGGTTATTATTGCATATTAAATATTTGTTCACTATAATTCTTTTATCTCAATATTAAAGATTATATTGTGTGTTGTAGATCACAGAAGATTATATAATCAACATCTTACGAGATATAAACTAATATTCACAATCGAGACAACTTGGACAAGTTGTTGGTTTAGATTGTAGCATAATAGTATTGAATAGTTTATCTTGACTATTTATTTATGCTAGTACGATAATCGTATTGAAAGGATCACAGTGAGATTAATTCTTTGTTCTGACTTAATAATAATTAAAGATCTCGGTCACCTAAATAGTCTTAACCTTAATTGGGCTTATCAGTATTAATAAGTGTTTGACTATTGCTTTAATCTATCATAAATGAGAACTTAATAGTTGTTTGAATATTTCGTATTTTGGGCAATGACAGTTCTTATTTGATATTGATAAAGCTGCAATAAGGATCCGTGGCCTATGAATAATGGGATGATGATATCCTCTCGAGGAACTTAATAAGTTTATTATACCAAACCCTGCAGGTGAAATTAGTTCCGGTATAATAATAAGTTTAAGTGGTAGCACTCGAGATAATTATTTATTAGTAAATAATTAATTGATTGATTAAATACTGTCAGAAGTATTTTAATTAATTAATGGATATTCGATAATCTTAAATACGGAGATTAATTAAGTCTAATACTAGCCCCAACTCAACTAAATAAATAAGAGGGTAAGTCAGTATTAATTGTTTAGTGGAATGAATTAATATTTATATCCAATTTATATTCTGGGCTGAATTGATTAAATTGGATATTATCGGACCAATCTTATTTAAGCTAGTAGATGCTTGAACTGGCCCAATGGCCTGTGTTTCTTTGTTGGCAAGGCGTCTATTCTCCTACGGCCCATTAGGGTTGTCTAGGTTCGATGAATGTGAGTAGTTATTTATCTATAAATATGAGGCTCATAAGATTCATTACTTACTTGCAATCTAAGCAATTAAAACCCTAGAGTGAGAGAGAGTAGCCGCCGCCCCCTGTGAGAAAGAGAGTTCGTAGTTCGATCTCATCCATCGACGAACTCTAGTAGGGAACAGTTCAGAAGATCACTCTGAAGTCGTTCTGCATCAAATTTGCAGGTATTCCGAACAAACATTCTACGATTGTATTTAAATATATAGGAGTATGCTAGGTGTGGATTTTGTATGTGTTCGTGAGATATCCATAATAGATCCTCGGGCAAAACCGAATCGGTTTACATTAATCGGTTCCAACAATATTATGGGTGAGCATTGGATTAGGGATTAAATTTTTGTTCAATTCCACTCGATCTGAAAATTCGAATTTTTAAAAAAATGAATCCGATCCTATTCAAAATTCAAAAAAAAAACAAACTGAAAAAATCAGAAATTTTAACTTTGAATTTGATCAGATCTGAAAATTCAAAATTCTCCAAAAAGTGCCAAAAATTTAAAATAATATAATTATTCTTTTATTTTCATCTCATTTGGCTTTAAAACGAAAAAAAAATAGCAAACATAATCCCAATCAATAAATTGCAATATTGAACATTCATAAAAGGCAAAATTGCATAAAAATACCCGACCTTTTTCCGAGTTCTAGACTCATTACAAACTTTTTAATTTCAGCAAAAAAATAGCAATCTTTTAATTCGTTGCACACTCCGTCTGAATCCAATTTGGGAAAAAAAATGATGATGACGTGTGCAATTCAAATCGACGTGGCGTTCAAAACGACGTCGTTTTAATTAAAATGACGTCGTTTTGATTAAGAATTAAAAAAAAAAACAAATTACATGTCATTTTAAAATTTCAACATCATCTTGCCCGGCCCCTCCTCCTCTCCTCCTCTCTTCCGCTGTACACACACTCAATCACGACGCACACACACACTCAAACTGTTCTCTCTCTGTGCTTCACCGGCCGCCGTCACCGCCTTCACATTGTCACGGCCTTCACATCACTGTCGTCTCCACTATCGTCACATCCACTCTCTCTCGACTCTATCTCTCTGAAACAAGAAAGCCCCAAATTCAGAATCCTAGCCCCCAATCGAAACTCTCCTTCGAAATCCGGCGAGTTCGCCGCCGCGCAGATCCGACACCTCTAACGCCTTCCGCCCATTCCCCAGAATTTCATCCCCAATTCGAGTAGGGTGATGGCGAGGAGGCGGCGGGCGACGGAGATGAGGGTGGGGGAGGAGCGCTGAGTGCACTTGGCGGGGATGAGGCGGCCGCTGAAGACGCCGCGGAGGGGGCCGATCTTGGAGAGGGGGTCGGCGTGGAGCTGGAGATGGAGCTGGCGATGGCCTTGTGGAAGAGAGCGAGGTCATCGAGCTCGTCGGGAAGGGGAGATGGCGATTTGGCGATGGGGGAGAAAGTGAGGGGCGAGGAACAAGTAGAGGAGGGGGAGGGAGATGAGGAGGGTCAAGGCAAGGACCACGGCGGAGGCAGAGGAGATGAGAGTAGAGATTGGGGTGTATGCAACTGCGGAGGAGAGGAGGAGGGTTTGGGCGAGAGGGGGAGACCGGGAGAGAGAGAGATAAAGGTGAAGGGGATGATGATGTGGAATGATGTGTAATTTTTTCCCCAAATTGAATTTGGACGGACATCAAGAAAAATTAAAAGTTTGCTATTTTTTTGCTGAAATTAAAAGATTTGTAATAAGTTCAGAATTTGGAAAAAGGTCGGGTATTTTTATACAATTTTGCCTTCATAAAAACCCAAGAAATAGAACAAATATTAAATTTTAAATTTTTTAGGGTTTAGAAGAGATTAAGTTATTACTATTAAACTATATATATGTATAATTTGGATTTCGGATTTATTCTAATTTTTTAAAACCCCGATCCGATCCGAAATCTGAAAAAAACCGAACTAAATTTCAAATTTTGGTTGGTTAAGTTCGGATTTTGGTTATTTTACTCATCCTGGGGGTTACTATTTCTAGAATAAAAATTATTAACATTATATTTCAAACTGCTAATTTACTTATTTGGCCTGATTGCTTAAAAAAAATGTCAAAC
Organism: Schizonepeta tenuifolia; assembly: GCA_029490685.1. Taxonomy (NCBI): domain Eukaryota; kingdom Viridiplantae; phylum Streptophyta; class Magnoliopsida; order Lamiales; family Lamiaceae; genus Schizonepeta; species Schizonepeta tenuifolia. The sequence continues at coordinate 106,710,477 of CM055956.1, forward strand.
AGTGTCCATGACTATAAGTTTAATTGACTTTCAATAATCTCTGAAGTAATAGACAAAATATTTCTCTAAAAAAATATGGATATAATAGACAAAATATTTCTCTTATTCTAATTTTGTTAAATTATCATTTCACACCAAGATTTGCAGAGATTAAATACTTCAATTTCTGTTTCGAAGGAAAATACTTCAATTTCTGAACAGAAGGAAAACACTTCACTTTCTGAACAATTGTATTCTTTTTTTTTTAAAGCGAACAACTGTATGTGATTGATTGGTTTCACTAATTTTTGTGAGGCCCAATAATATTAATGGGCTTACTATCAAACGAATTATCACAAATTTGTTTAGAAGAACTCATCATAATTATATCAGATGAAATATTTCCCATATGATCGGCCGCTATTTTCTACATCCCTGTAAAGGCCCACAACATATGGAATCGTCCGAAATGCATCCTACACATTGCACCAACGGTGAAGATTTAAAGTAGTAGTTTGATTTTTGTTTTGATTTTTCATTTAATTTTAATCCCTAAAATCTGAATTTTGATTTTCTTTTTTTTCCTTTTTCCAACTATGGTTGGGAACTATTCCCTTGTCTTTTTCTTCTACTAACAATTTGTACTTTTGTCCTTTTTCTTCTCCAAATCTTCTATTTTATATTTTAGTATTGTACTTTTTTTTTAATTACTTTGACTATATTATTGAACTCTTTAATTATATTTAGGTTAATTATTGTTATATCTTAATGTTTAATTATTGTTGACATAGTCCACACTATAACAATGTTTATTATGAACTCGTTATTTTAATTTTTTTTGTTACTTTGCTTATTTTTGTTATTTTCGTTATTTTTGTTTATTTAATGTAAAGGTTTTTATAATTGTTTAGTGTATTAATATTCATTAATGTTAATTGTTTTGAATTATTTAAATAATTTAATGAAAACAATAATTGTATAATGTTATAATATTATAATAAAAAAAATTGGGCGAATTAGGATTTTGTCGCCATGGCTTTCATTATTGGTTAGTGATTTTACCAAAATAATTAAGTAATTATTTCATGGCCAATAGTTTATAAGACTTATAGCATGGCAACTAAAATTATAACATATAAGGCTAACTTTAATTAAATTCTTATATAATTAATTAAATTAATGATGATTAATTTTGGACCATGTATTTATTTTGGAGACAATACAATTGATTAAAAAAATAGGGTAATAATTTTGGTCAACCCCATTAACTTTTTTCTTCTCACAATGCATCCGAAATAAAAATCTTTTTTAGAGAGAGAGAGGCAAGGGAAGAGAGAGAGGGAAGGGAAGAGAGAGGGAAGACAAAGAAGTTGGAGCGGCGGACGGCGACGATTTTCACGAGGAGTTCCTTTCCCTCCGTCGCCGACGACAGCGAGAAGACAACAGAGGTGGTGAGTCGCCGAGGAAAAACGTGGTTTTTTTCATTTTAGTTCCATTGTTGTGAGCGATATGTAGACTCGAAGAGAGATGGGTGTGAGCGGTGGTGGAGAAGTGTAGTCGGCAATGATTTTGACGACGAAGAGACTCATTCCGGTGACGAAGAGAAGGAGAAGGAGAAAAGAGACGACGTGGGTGGGTTATTGAAGCATCCAATTAGAATTTATTTTGTGATTCTTGGCCGATTTTGGTAGCATGCCTTCGGAAGGTACATTTTCGCATTTTTTCAATTTTTTTTTTGTGAATGGTAGATGACATTGTGAGTTCTCGAGTTTTTTCTTGTTTTTGTGCTATATTCCTTGAGTTTTAGTGTTGTAGGGTTTGTTGGATCTAGTTGTATTCTCCGTGCGTATAATGTGTGAGGTTGATGCAATTTTTTGACTTCAAATCTGCGTTTGAGACGTTATGTTATGTAGATGATTCAATTTTTGGACTTGAAACTGCATTTCATACGTTAAGTTATCTAGAAAATGTGAATGATTTTGAGCATCACTGGAACAATGTGGTTTCTCGGTTTGGAATCGGTTTAGATATTGACATTTTCTCTTATACAGCATCTTGGCCATTTTGTTATCTTCGTAAGTTCTTATTAGCTTGTTCTGTGGCCCCTTTATATTCCAAATCATTGGAGTCAGTGTTGAGGAATATTATAAGCGTGCGTTCATTTGGTTGTTGTGGCTTCGTAGATCGTTTAATATGTCGTGGATCTGTTGCTTTGTTTGTTTTTAATATTGATGTCGTGTGCTATAGTGCGTTGGTTTCTATTTTTGTTAATATTAATGTTGGTTAAGTTGAGGCATGTTGGAATTGATATTAGATAATTATTGTGTAGGTGCTAACGTGGCTGCCCGATGCCATTCTGAGGTTGTCATTAAATTGATAAGTGACAGCCTTGACGAAGTAAATTTTGATAAGTTTAGAGATGGGCCATTTGGGCATTTACTCGATCTACAACATTCTCCCCAAAATTTTCAATGTTAGTTATTCTACCATTGCATGAAATTGTTGAACCGGTCGAAGTGCCGCAAAAGAATATTGGTGTTTAATTTCAATAACTCAGAGATAGTTTTCGATCCTAGGGACTTTTACTTGATTTTCGGCTTGAACTTTGGTCCTTTTGAAGAATTTTCCACTACCTCTACACTATGGGAAAATTCTTTGAACAAGGTTAAAACACTGACTTTTAGGGTCATTAAGGATGCTTTGAAACAAGCCGTTTAAGACAGTGAAGGTGGAGCTGGGGGTGGGGACACTTGCTTGAAGCTGGCTCATGCGTTATTCATCTACGGGGTTTTGTTTCCCCGCGACACTGAGGCAAAGAAGCTGGATATGAGATTCTTGCATGTCTGTGATGACTTGCAAACAGTGAAGGTATTTATTTGGGGTTTGTTTAGCTACAAGTACTTTGTGGACGAGTTTGAGAAGGCTTGCGATAGGATGAGGCGATTAGTGAAGAAACCGGGCACTGGGAAACCCAATTTCGAGATCTTTGGCTTCCTATTTGTGTTCCAATGTTGGATCTACGAGATTTTTCCTTCAGTCGGGGCTGCCTGCACTTCTATTCTCCACGGTTGGGAGAATTTGTATCCACGAGTGCTCCGCTGGAAGACAGCTTTGGGTCAACGGACATATAAGAATGTGCAGGCGCTCCTTGACGGGGCAAAGTTAGTGGTACAGATTTCTTGAACCCTTGATTATAACTTCTTTTGCTTCTTTATATTTTTAATTTGATGCATTGTAATGGTTGTTTTTGCAGCACCCTCTTGTCGCCTCGAATGAAGAGTAGGTCCGGTTATCCAAGATTGAGACATATCTTGATGAGCAAGCAGTGTTGGAGGTGGAGGAGGAGTTGGAGTCGGAGGAGGGGAAGCATGTCTGTGATAATGGTATCCAGCAGCATGTTGTGGATGCGGAAGCCGAGCCTACAGAGAGGAAATCAGTGAAAAGGAAGCTGATTCTAGAGGCTGCAGAATGCTCTATGAAGCGTCGTCCCGGCTTGCGGTCTGCCTCAGTTGGTGTAGGTCAAAACGCGCCTCGTAATGCAAAAGACGATCGCCGTCCTGCTCAGTCGTTCCCCTCCGTTTCAACACCAGAAGAAAAGGTGAGATTTGGTCATAATAATATATTTATATTTGATTTGTGTTGGAGTTGATTGGTGTTGAATTTCATTGGTTTTTTGTATCTTGAATTTGATTGGGGTTTGACATTGATTGGTGTGGAATTTGAATTTGATTGGGGTTTTCATCCACAGGAAAGGCAGTTCATGCATACTATAAGTGTTAGGATGGATAGATTGGAAGCCTCTTATAGGGAGATGAATCAGAAGTGGGGTTCTATGAATGAAAAGATGGGTATAATGAATGAAAATATTCACATTATATTAGAGTTTATTGAGGGTTTTTGTAAGAATCCAAACATGGGTAGCAGTAGGAATTTTGGGATGAAGAAAATGCGGTGTGGGTTGGATAGTGTAGAAGATGAAGGCAGGGTTTTTGCAGAAGGTGAATGTGCACAGAAAGTTGGTGATGACAATGTTAATGGTTGCATTGTAGATGATGAGACACTAATGAACTGTCATGTTCATGAGATATCATCCAAGCATGCACTTTCTTTGGATGAATTGTGTGCTTCATTTGTTAGGCATACGAGGGATGATTTGGAGGATAACTGTATGGATGAGAATGGACAAATTACAATGGTCCATGATGATGATGTTGATGCTACTGATGGTGTAGAGGTTGATAATGATGTCGTAGATGATGACGTAGAGGATGATCATGCGGATAGAGTAGAGGATGGAGAGGATGGAGTGTGGAGTATGATGCTGATCCACGAAATGATGATGATGCTGCACTACACGGTGATGGGGCAGTTGGCGATGATGTAAAAGATGCAGGTTTTGAGAAATTGGTGATGGAAGATGATGGAGCACAAGAGGTGAAAGTGGATGAGCAAAAGCTTGCCAATTTAGTCGATGACTTGACCTATGATATCTTAGGCACAAAGAGACCACTCGGGGCTGAGGTGCATGTTGAAGATGTGGAGTTTGTTGGTTCAAAGATTAACACTGTGGTTCAAGATGTTGTGGAAGAGGAGCAGGGATTGCCGAAGGTTGTAGAGAAGAAGAAGAAGAGATACAACACTCAGTCAAACCCACTTACCATATCCTCGAGTAGTGAAGGTTCATTGTCAGTGAAGCCTAAGAAGAGTGGCCTGAAACAGAGGACGTCGAAGACGGTTGCTACCCGGTTTGGTCCGGCTGGTGAAATGTTTGATCCTCTGAAACAATATGACGATTCATTCCTGGAGAAATTTTTGACATGGTATCCTAAACCACCTAAGCAAGAGAGGTACATTTTGTTTTATTTTTTGTCATTTTAATCTTATCATCTAATTGCCGTCACATTCATTGGTTCTTTTATTGTGTTGTCTCAGCTCTTTCAAGCTACGTAGTGTTTGCCCGTATAAGGTTGGCCAATAGTTTTTTGAGACAATGACATCGAAAACCGCATGGCTTTCCACTACGGTATTTTTTGTATTTTGTAGTATTTGTATTCACGCAAATAATGTTAGTTTGTTGCAATTTATTTTCCATGGCCTCATTTTAAAATTATTGCAGAATTGTGATGCCTTGCTGAACTTATTGCTTTACAAAGCAAACCTCCAACCGCAATTATTCCAAGAATGATGGGCCGTAGTTGAAAACTGGTTTTGGGTACTATTTTGCTCTGAAATTGTCATTTGTTTCATTTTTTAGTAACATACTCCCCATTAATTTGTATCTGTGATGTTGTATCTGCAACTGTATATGAGGCAACTTGATGTCACACCATATCACACTTATTTGATGACATATGCCAACGGTAGGAAGCCTGATCTTCTTGGGAAACCGTGGAGAGATGTAGATCGTGTATTTGGTATTGGACATGTCTTTGACAATACGTTGCCTACGAGATACGCATCCTAGATCAGGAGATTGTTGTGTATGACTCCATGTGCGAAACTCAACGGAGGTGGCAGGCAGTGAAGGATGAGTTTGAACTTATGTCTTTTCAGTTGAATTGGTTGTGTGGTGCGGCCGGTGTGACCCACTTTATAGGCCAGAAGAAGGACGTCTGGGATGTCGTTCAAAATCCAAACACTCCCCAACAGCCCAACGGTCATGATTGTGGAATCTATTCGATGAAATTCATCGAGTGTTTAGCTATGGGGCGCCCGCTGTCCTACCTGTCCTCTGAAGCATTTAGTTCGAGGATGTGCCAGGATTTCTACTATTCCGAGTTCTTCAACTCTAGGGTGAAGAAATGAATGGAGATGACGATGTATGGATCGGTATTTTGACATAATGTAGTGTAGGTTGCTACTTGTAAACAATATTAACTAGTAGCATTTTTAGGCTAGTTTGTTGTGTTATTCATGAACACTCTTTTGACGAACACGTTAGAAATCTTTTGTATGCAATTGGTGGGTGACATGAAGAGCTTAATGAACCATTGAATTGCTCCTCTTAGAAAATTAAGCTGTAAAAAATAATTACAAGCTTAATGCTAGCTTATTTGGTTGTTGCTAAAATAAATCCAACACGAGCTAATTATTTGAAGTTGCTTAATTTTTTTTTATCCCTCGATCGATCGAATTTCATCATACTTTGCGTTGAAATCCCGGAATATGTGTAAAATACAAGCTTTTAAACCCTCATTACTTAGACTTCGTAAGACAAGACTACAAATGATGTAGATGAGATGCCAATCGTTGTGATGCTTTTCATATAGGACATCTAACAAACACCTTGCATGTGCCACAAATCCACACTAAAATGATGATTATTTTCTGCCATTGATGATATTTGTTTCATATAGGACATTTGACAAGCATGTTGCATGCGTTAAAAAGCCCACCAAAATCTTTGATGATTAATAGATACAATTTATGGTAGAGGTTGCATACAAGACTTTTGACAAACACGTTGCATGCCTTAAAAACTCCAACAAAATCTGGCCTGATTAATAGCCATTAATGGTAGAGGTTGCATACAAGACATTTCACATACACGTTGCATGCATTAAACTGTCGACTACAAACACCTTGCTTACATTCAAAATTTACGTTGAATTTCCATTGCAAACATATCGAGTAGATCCACTAACCTAGATAGAAAGCCTACCCTACATCAATCGACCTACTTGCCTTCCACTGGACCGGCACACATTTTCTGTTCTCGAGAAGAAGAAAAATGTCGTCAAGATCACAAGAAGACCGAAAAGAACTCGCACACAGACCTTCAATCTCTTCGTCATTCTTTCGAAGTGAGCCGTCTCCGCCATGAGATTAGCAACGCATTTTCTCTGGTATGGATGCATCTCCGGATCTATAAACTTTTTAAATCCACAAAACGGGCACAACAAGTACCGGCGGAAGGGATTTTTTGGTGTTTTTGAACGAACGATGTTTAGCTCGCCGTCGTGGGTTATGCACCGTGTCGGTTGTCCCTGTAAACACAAAATATGTATTTATTCAAATAAATATAAGTTTGAATACAATTATAAGAATATCGAATATGCGCAGGCTCAATCTCTATTTGATCCTCCGATTCTTCTCTTCAAGTTGATCCTCGAACGGTCTTCAAGCAGCCCTTGAGATTTGATGGAGAAGTATGCCTCCTTGGACTTGATAGCCTTTGAGATTTGATAAGAAGTATGTCTCCTTGATCTCTTTGGACTTTATCTTCAAGCTTTATAATGTTCACGTAGATGACTTTCGCCTTGCTTCCTAAGTAAACGTTGAGCTTTGACTTGATCTTTGACTTGATGACGTTGACTTGAGCTTTGTGATTGGTGGTGTTGATGCGGTGGACTTTTGTCTTGTTTTCGAAGTAACGTTGAGCGTCGAGCTTTATAACGTTGACTTGGAGGACTCTCGTCTTGTTTCCGGATCAAACGCCACTTGAGATATTTCCGCTGAAGAACTCGTTGCTTCCCACGAAGAACGCCTTGAATCTCGCCGGAACACCTTGAATATTGAAAGAGAAATCTTGGAGAATTTCTCTTCTTCAATTCTTGAGCTCTTGAAGATGATTTTTAGGTGTGATTTAAAGTTGTGTAGAGACCCCTATTTATAGTTGTAGGAAGAGAGAAGTTGAGTGGGCTTTGGACTCCATCATGGACTTGAGGGATGAGGTGGCGCAATCTCATTGGCTCTTGAATATTGATGCATATCCTTTACTTGTTGCCAAAGAAATAGATATTTATCAATTAAATAACTTACTTTAATATGGATATGATAAGATTCCATAATAAAATAAGATATTAAAATTAATAAAATATTCCTTTAAATTTTCGATATCTACAGTCCCGTTGAAGGCCAAGTGCTCGTCGCATTCGATGAAGAAGACATATTAGACTTCCCTTCGAAGAGGGCTTGATGCCAACATGAAATGGATCTGTTATTTAAAGTAAATATATTTGAAAGAAATTTTCCCTCTAAAAAATTGGCCATTGCCACCTTTTTCCCCCTTTCTATTGCAACTACCACATCATTCTAAAATTAAGATGGCACCGTCAATTTGTGTATGTTTCCAATAATTGTGTTCAATTATATAATATTCAATTGTAATTAGAACTATAAATATTATTTGTCCGATGCGGCCACGTAAAATTCCTTTGTAATGTATAGAGGCCAATGTGATGAAATCAACAAGAGAGAATTCGAGAATTTGGCCACTATTAATTCATACCAGTTTAACAATGGCGTTTATTTTTTGGAACGGAAAATATTCATTAGAAGTAATATTTTGGCCAACGGTCAACCAATCTATTGCAATTATTATGAAATAGTGTCGATGTCTAGGCTCTCGTAAATGTTTTTTTATGAGGCCTCAATTGGGCTGAAATTGGGATGTAAGTGTAATTTTATATTTGTTTTGTACTTATTCTAAGGATTCATTAGCCATTTTATATCTGCCATCATTGATTAGCACCAATTTGTCAGTAGCCAAAAAAAAAAGTGTTTCTCTCTCTAGAAAGTTTTCTCTCTAGAGTGCCCACCCTTGCTGCTGCTCTTCCTGGCCAGAAATCCCTTCGTTCAGCCTTTTTTCCGTTCATTTTTGCTGCCATTAATGGACATTTAACCGTGCATTGATTGCAGCTCACCTTCCTCCATATACTTCCTGCATTTAATCCATCTTTCACTTGCATTTACTTCATCTACCATCCAAGTTCATCTCATTTTTCCCGCTGCTGCTGACTATAAAATCCCTGCGGTCAGTCCTTCAAAGCCATCCCGCCTGTGGGTCTTGGGGAAGACTCCCCTTCTCCCAAAGGTCACGTATCTGCTGCGCTCAACGGCTGGAGGTTCTGTGTTCCAGCAGCGTCGTGCAGCTCTGCTCTTTTCGCCTCCCAAACTAGTTCCAGCCTAGTTTTCGAAGTTTTACCTGGCACCATTGCTTGCCTGAGTTGCACAGGGCTCCCAGCACCCGTTCCCGTCATTCTGAGAGCCCAGCGCAGTCCCAGCAATTTTCCGGTGAAGTTCTGGCCGGAATCTGATCTCCAGCAGTTGCTGAAGTGGTCAAAGGGGTTGGTGGGCAGTCACTCTCCCATTTCCATTTCCGAACCTGCAGCAGTTCTGCCCTCCGGAAAGGTGCCTGCTGACTTTCCAATTTTTTCCATCTTTGTGCTCACAATTTCCTGCAGCCCCAAAGGTAGTCTGGAATCTTTCCACACTTAGGATTCTGTCTCTGGCCCAAATCTGAGCAACTCACATGGGCAAAAGCAGGTCCAAGACCAGCTTTAGCAAGCTGGACCTTAACCCACATTGCTCAGAAAGTTATGTCTCCGAGTCACGTGACTCCTCAATCCGTTCGCCAGAACTCTCCCCGACAACTCCACCTCATGCAGCAAGGAAGCCGGCGAATCAACCCTGCAGCCATGGTGATGGTGATGGATCTTCTACGACCTCTTTCTCCTTTGGCCAAGACCAGCACACCCATATCAGTGCAGACAGTCAAGTCTCATCTCCTGTCTTATGGCTGACGGGACAGACTGAGGTGCAAAATAAATTCCCGGCCAACCTGACTGAAGCATCCCCAAAGCAAAAGCAATCATTTGCCCAAGCCCTCAGTACATTCCCAGTGCTTGAGAGGAACCTGACCCAAGTTCCTTGCTCCGACTCAGCCATCTCCTTCGAAGATGATGAACTTTACCACATCAAAGAGGATTGGGGCCACTGCCTTCTCAGCCTCTTTGTCGGGAAATTCCCAGGATTCCGTGCAATTTCGAATATCATGGACCAATGGAAGGCCGACTGCCAAGTCATGACGCACCCTTCTGGTTGGTTGGTGTTCAAATTTGATCGGGAGGAGGACATGAATCGGGTGCTTGCAAGCAGGCCCTCAAGTGCCTTTGGAAGAGCGCTGCTCCTCCGAACACTGCCACCATGTTTCACCTTCGACGACATGGAAATCACTGATGTCCCGGTCTGGATCCGACTCAACGGGCTGCCGCTAGAGTGTTGGCACTCAAGGGCCTTCAGCAAGATTGCAAGTAGGGTCGGGAAGCCAATCTGCACTGACACCAACACATCTGAGCGACGCCGGATTGCCCATGCTCGGGTGCTGGTTGAAATTGATGCAACAAAGGCACCTATCACTGAAGTTCCAATCAAGCTTCCCAATGGTGCCCTCTTGATGCAGAAGATTGAATACGAGCACATTCCAAAACATTGTCGGGGTTGCAAGCGTTTTGGCCACTACTCTGACTCCTGCCCAGGTGAGGCCATCGCTGCACCTCGACCCAACCGAAGCCGGTCCAGAACCCGGAACAGAAGCAAGTCCCCAACAGGCCGACCTGAGGCTAGACCCAATTCCCCTCCGTTGGACTCTCAGTACCAACCATCCAATTCTGCCCCACAGGAAGGCACTCAACCTGCCCCGACTGCTACAAGTCAAGGGCAGCTCAACACCTCCCCCCCCGGGCATCTCCCAATGCTAAGGTACCAAGAAGCATCCCAACTACAACAATTACCAAGGAAACAATCACTGCTGATCCAAAACTGCCGGCCACGAGGAAAATCGGGAGATCAAAGTCTCCAACCCACGCAAATCAGAAAAGCCGGAAATCTGTCTCCCCCTCAGGCATGGGCAAACCACCAAATTCAGAGCCATCTATTCTAGAGACGACTGAGCCATCATCTAGCACGGGCAATCCATCTAACCCTGCACCATCTCCTCAGGAGATGATGGCACGTACCGAAGAAGGCAAAATCAGGAAACGCAAGGACAAAGACTTGGGAGCCAAGGCTTCCAAGGAGCAATGAAGATCGCCTTCTGGAACATCCGGGGCTTTAACCAGTCCCGGAAACAACGGGGGGTCTCCACCCTCGTTCGGAACTCCAACCTGGTGCTCCTTTGCCTTTTGGAGACGAAATTTGGAACAACTGCGCTCAACAACTTCATTCGAGCCTTCTTTCCGACATGGAAACAAATTAATAATTTTGCATATGGAGGAGATGGACGTATTTCCATCATTTGGGACACCAACCGAATCCACCTTCAAGTGCTCGACTTCCATCCACAAGTCATCCACTGCAAGGTAACTTCTCTTGTGTCACAAAACTCTTTCCTTTGCTCATTTGTCTATGCCTTCTATTCCCCTGCTATTCGGAATCATCTTTGGGCATCTCTTTGCTCTTTTACTGCCCGTTACCCGGGCCCGTGGATTGTTATGGGGGACTTCAATTGTGTGCTACAGCCTGGGGAAAAAGTTAACGGCAATGTTCCCACAGCTTACCAAATGAATGGTCTCCGAGACTGCTGCGTTTCGTGTGGACTAGCAGACTGCCCATCAACAGGTTGTTTTTTCACTTGGAGCAACGGCACCGTGTGCTGCAAACTTGATCGGGTGCTTACAAATAACAATTGGCAGCTCTCCTGCACTACCAACTTCTTGCCCCCGGGTCACTTATCGGATCATTCTCCAGCCATCATTGACCTCTCTCAGCCTGGCCAACCGGTGGGACACAAGCCATTCCGTTTTTTCAACATGTGGAGTGCCCATCCCAACTTTACCGACATAATCGAAAGCAATTGGAACTTTCACATTGCTGGCACTAGGCAGTTTGGGCTCACGTGCAAACTCAGAGCGCTTAAGGCGCCGTTGAAATCACTCAACGAGGAACATTTCAGCCACATCTCCAACCGATCAAAGACGGCCAATGATGAACTTAGAACTGCCCAACTCCGTATGGATGCAAACCCGACGAATAGGGAGCTACGAGAGGCAGTCTCCAGCCTTCAGAACAGAGCAGCCTTCCTTGCCGAAGCTGAGCGACAATTCCTGTCTCAAAAAGCAAAAACCAAGCATCTCAATCTAGCCGACCGGGGAACCAAATTTTTCCATGATCTTATCAAGAGAAATCAGAGGCGGAATTTCATTGCCTCAGTTTTACGGACCGATGGTAGTCTGACCACTTCCACTTCAGAGGTGGCGAGGGCTTTTGTTGACTTCTTCCAGAATCTTTTCGGCATTGCTAGCCAGAATGAACCGCCCGACCCACAATTTATTTGAAGTTGGACCACTGGTATCTCATGAGGATGGGCAATCCCTCTGCCGACCGGTTTTGGACCAAGAAATCAAAGATGCAATCTTTGCCATACCGGATGATAAAGCGTCCGGGCCAGACGAATTTACTTTTGCCTTCTTCAAAAAGTCATGGGGCACGGTCGGGTCTGATTTCTGCTCAGCCATTCAAGAATTCTTTCGGACGGGCAGGCTGCTTCGACAAATCAACCATACTTCTATCTCGCTAATTCCCAAATCTGAGAATGCAGCTTCCCCAGCAGACTTCCGTCCCATTGCCTGCTGCAACGTCTCTTACAAGGTGATCACGAAGATCATCACGAACCGGCTCAAGCTAAACATGCCAAAGCTAATTGATGGAGCTCAATCATCATTCATTCAAGGATGGAGCATTACGGACAATATTTTCTTAGCGCAAGAACTTATCCGTCACTATACCCGAAAGCGTATCTCTCCCCGATGCATGTTGAAGATCGACCTCCGTAAAGCTTATAACACGGTCTCATGGGACTTCCTCCGGGAGGTCTTAATCGGGCATCAGTTCCCTTCCACACTCATCCGATGGGTCATGGAGTGTGTTACCTCTCCTTCTTTCTTAGTCTTACTCAACGGGGGGCTACACGGATTCTTTCGAGGTCTCTTAAAAACGGAGACTGAGACAGGGCGACCCAATGTCCCCATTCCTCTTTGTGCTCTGCCTTGAATACCTCTCGAGGTCTCTTAAAAGCAGGACAAGATGTGGAGACTTCAACTTTCACCCGAAATGCGAGGAACTGAAAATCTCACACCTTGCCTTCGCCGACGATCTTATGCTCTTCTGCAGAGGTGACCTTCCCTCGGTAGCCACTCTTATGAACGCACTTGGGGACTTCCACCGGAAATCGGGGCTTGAAGTCAACACAATGAAATCAAGCCTTTTCACAGCCGGGATCTTTGCCAACGACCTTGAAGAAATTCGAGCACTTGTCGGGTGCCGTCAAGGCAGCCTGTCTGTCCGTTACTTGGGCATCCCTCTCCATGCACAAAAACTCAACGTGGTGCACTACGCCCCACTATTCGATCGGATCTCTGCATATATCAATGCATGGACAGTCAACTCCCTCTCCTATGCTGGGAGAGTCGAGTTAATCAAATCGGTTGCCCAAGGAATTGAATGCTTCTGGCTCCAAATCTTCCCTCTCCCACATGCCGTAATCGAAAGGATCGAAAGACTATGCAAGGCATTTCTTTGGGGGTCCAAACAACCGTTGGTTGGATGGAGGCAGATCTGCCTCCCAAAGAGCGAAGGAGGGTTGGGACTGCGAGATGGCATCATTTGGAATGAGGCCCTCCTAGCCCGTATCCTATGGAACATACACTCGAAGCCGGACTCTCTTTGGATCAAATGGATCCATAGTGTTTACATCAAGAATAGCTGCATTTGGGAGTGGCAACCCATGAAAACAAACTCGCCCCTTTTAAAAAAGATAGCCGGAATTCGGGACAGGCTTCTCGATGTGTACGGGAACCAACGGCAGGCAGTTAACAAACTCACTTTGCTATGCAACCAACAGGGGCTCAGGACTGCAGCAATCTATGAGCTGCTGCGTGCCAAAGGGATAATACAACCGTGGAAAAAAGCAATCTGGAAGACCTTCATTCCCCCGAAGTACTCATTCATAACTTGGTTGGCTTTTTCGGGCAAGCTACGAACAAAGGACAAGCTTGAACGCTTTGGCCTTGCCGAGGATCAAACGTGCACTTTCTGCACGAGCTAGGAGACAGCCACGCATCTCTTCTTTCACTGTGGGTTTTCAGAGAGTGTGTGGATCGCTCTCCGTCAGTGGCTCCACCTTCCACATCGATCCACCACTCTCTTGGCAGTAGCAAAATGGATCAAGAAAGATGGACAAGCACCAACAGTGTTGAAAAAAGCAAGATAGATCGCCCTTTGCTGCTCGGTGCATTATTTATGGAAGAGTAGGAACGAAGCCATCTTTGAGGCCCGACGACTGACTCCGGACGAACTCTTCCACAAAATCAAGGTACACGTCTACATGATTCTTCACTCTATTTTCCCCCCGGATCTTATCCAAGTTCTTGAGACCCCGCCCGCCCGACCGAGGGCGCGTGCCGTGGCCATTGCGCGCCACTGACCATTCCTTCACCCCTGACCAGCCCGCCCAAGTTTGGGCGTGCGCCGTGGCCATTGCGCGCCACCCCATTTCACTATCTCAGTTCCGCCCACCCACTTTTGGGTGTGTGCCATGGCCACTTTGCGCTGTCGATTTTTTCCCATCTTTTTCACCCAACAGCTCCGCCCACTCGACAGAGAGTGCGTGCCACGGCTATTCTGCGCCGACCCAGCCTTGTCTATCTAAGCACCACCCGCTCAACAGCGAGCGCGTGCCTTGGTCATAGCACCATCAAATCTATCTTTTCCGCTCGCCAATTTTGGGCGTGTGCCATGGCCATTGTGCGCCATCGACTTTCATTCGAGCTCCGCCCGTCTTTCCATAGGCGCGCGCCACGACCATTACGCGCCGTCAAAAAAATCCCATCCGCCCGCCCTTTTTGAGTATGCGCCCAGGCTTTGACGCCATGCCTCCGTCATCATGTATTGCTCAACCCGGACCTGCACCACCCGCTCTTCAAAGAGCGCATGCCGCGGTCGAGCACCGTCATGTCCACCCGCCCTTTTTGGGCGTGTGCCATGGCCATTGCGACCTATTCCACCACCTCCGCCCGCCCACTTTGGGCGTGCGCTATGCCAATACGCACCATCATTTTCCGCCCATGCTTTTCTTGAGCAAGTCACGTTGAAAATTCGCCCACTGCCGGAGTTTTCAAAACTCGGAAATTTGTCGGAACGGTGGGGGCACCACTGCCCCACTTTAGTCGGGTCATCCCTCGATCCCATCCATGTCCTGCCGAGCCTTGGTTCGGCAGGTGGTGCCATGCCCTTCATAGCACCTCGCCCCCTATAGTAGTTAAAACAAAAAATTCCCTGGGGGCAGTAGCAGATACTGAATGGGCTATGGGGCGACATGTTTTGGGTTGAAGCCCTCCTTGGCCAAAACTCGATGAGTGCACCAGTTGGAAAGCCTCACAGCGCCTGTCCAAGACTCAACAATTGCTTGCGCCGGAGAGATGGAAATCGGTTACAGAGCGCCTCCCGATCGCCAAACCCCACAAGGCTCCAGCCTTCATCTTCTGTAATTTTTGCTT
The DNA here is from genome assembly GCA_029490685.1 of Schizonepeta tenuifolia. Taxonomy (NCBI): domain Eukaryota; kingdom Viridiplantae; phylum Streptophyta; class Magnoliopsida; order Lamiales; family Lamiaceae; genus Schizonepeta; species Schizonepeta tenuifolia. The sequence continues at coordinate 106,725,731 of CM055956.1, forward strand.
TTAGTTTGTCTTCTTTTATTTCTTGCTAATTGATGGTATTGGTATCCTTTCTAAGGATCTTGGTGCCATCAATTTCGCCTTGGTATTAGGCTTACATTTTTTGTCTTTGACTCTCCATTAGGCCTCGATTACATTGCTTGTATTTTCCTTTGGCATTCCGTTTGGATTGCACGAACTGTAGCAGCGTGGCTGCATGTATCTTTTATTTCTGTCATATATATACAAGTTTATTTACCAAAAAAAAAAAATATCAACGAAGACATTGGCCAGTACCAATTGTTTGTCAATTGACAATGGCGATCCAATTTTTCCGAGTGTAGTTCTTAGCTAGAGCTGATTATTGCAGGTATTTTTAGAAAATTATGAAATACATGCAAACAATTGTACGAAATTCACACTGTGGGGTGAAGTTTGAGTGGATGATTTGATAATTCAACTACAACTTTTGGAGAAGCTCGTCTTCATATGAGAACATTTATTTATAATCCGAGATATACCCCAAAATTTTAAGTCAACATATTAAAATAGTAATATAAACGATAAACCACATTGCCATGGTCAATTAAAAAAAATGGATTGTAGCCAAAATGATCAGTCATGATATTTATGTCAATTAGATGGCAAGCAATAATTGTAGGGTCCACTAAATTGGCCACATTATAATTAACAATTGTAGTACTCAATATAGGTGTCTCTTCTATAAGATAGATCCTCTAGCATTCATAGTGTTTACTACATCCATTATTAGTCGACTGCGAAAACCATGATGACAATTGTTCCAAAAAAGCAACTGTCGAAACGAACATTGTAACTAAGTATAAAGAAAACAAGATAATAGTGAGTGTGGTGAGAAGAATGGCTTAACGCCAACACACAATTTTGGCAATTTCATTTACACCTTTAAGAATTCAACTACCACAATTGTCATTGGCACGGCGATTGTCATCTATCCAATTAATTATATTGGCCACACTATAACAATGTTTATATGTGTATAATGATTACATCCATGGAAAAGAAAATCACAATGTACACTTATAACAAATTGTGATCTACTATGTTAGTATCCTCCAATGTTCAAGTACATTGTTCAATGTTGTAAGTCTTTCATCCCTTGATATTCAAGAAGTCGTATGTTGATATATCTGAAATGTACATTGCAATCTTACTATTGCCACTAATTACAACTTTTCCACTTAGAAACTCAGATTGCCATGGTCGATTTAATTAAAATTGAATGTGGCCAATATGAAATTTCCTAATTATAGAAAAAACTCCATGGCTAGTTAAAATTCAATACTCCACTAAATTGGCCTCATATTATTTCCCAAATGTAATATGGACTATGTGGTTTTTCATCATATACAGTTGAGGAGATTTGTGGCTATTTCCATTATTGTGACCCCTTACCGTATTCGTTATAGTAGTGGTGTCTAGTATATTATGAGAGAATAAATTACAAATTGGACTTGTATCATAGCATAAAAAAGAATATTTGCCACTAAAAAATTTGAAGGCCATCAGTAATTGTCACAACATTATGAACGGCCTTTGTCAAATTGTATTGGTACTCATCTTTTGATACATGGCCGACTTCCAAACTCCATGACCTATTGCAATTTTGACTATTTAATTTGCCATCTATTGGAAATATGCAACACAAACTCGGATGGGCCCACCCAATAGTCACACCCTTTGAATATTGATCGCATGGTTGTCTCCCATTATGGTTGGGACTTTAATTTAGATTTTTTAATTAATTAAATATGTGGTTATCCTATTTTGGGTATAAATGTGGGTTAACCTAACCCTAAACTACAAAGTAAGAAGGGAAGGAGGAGAAGATGGCGACGGCTGCGGAAGGAGGAGAAGTGTTCGACTAAATTTATCCTAAAGTCGCCCGCAATTAAACGAGATCATAGTAGTATAAATTAATCAACCCAAGTCGTATCTCTCGAGGAATACTTAACAGGGCAATGTTTGTATTGTGAAAAGAAACAGAAAATAAAAAGAAAACAATAAAGATTGATTGGGATTTTGATGTTCTAATCCTAATTAATTAAAAGACAAATTAATCTAGGCAGAATTATAAACCCTAGTTCTAAGAACAAAATAAATCATAAACATAATTAAGATGCAAAGAAAGAACTCACAATAATTAATCCGCAGTGGAAGTCTCTCACAAAATCCGTATGAATTGAAAACAATAAATCTATCTAGAACTTGGAAGAAAAATAGATGAAGAACAGTACTGGAAAGAAAAAAAAAAATCTCATGTTCTAGTCTCTAGGCGGCGGAAGGAAAAAAAAGGTAAAAATAATACGCGTGTAACAATAATTCCAAATCCAAGTATATATAGGGTTAACGCACGCCGCCTCAACCCCGACGCTCGTCGGACACTGACGAGCATCCGACTCTCCGCGATCCAACCTCCCGGACAAGCGCTGGAGCCCGGCGATCGTCGGAGGGTGCTCTCTGTAGTTTGCTCGGCTTCATTCCACACGCCGGACGATCGTTGGCATGCATGGGCGAGCGCCCGAAGTAGGCGATCGTTGGAAATATAGTTCATGAGGAAGCCAAGGCAGGCCCGACGCACGTCGGGAGAAGCCGGCGATCGTCGGAAGAGGCTTCGCGCGCCCTTCTTGTTTCGATCATATCTCTCTCGTCCGAACTCCGATTTGCGCATGGTTTTCGCCTACGAACTTGTGTCGAGACATACTTCAATCCTATGAAGTTCAACTCCTTAAATAATTGTCACATAATTTCTCATTTTTGTCCATCTCTCGTCTATTCTCGCGCAATTCTTGCAAAACCAACACGTTAGCGAGATTAACTAGAACCAATGAATTTAACAATAAAATCGGACAAAATAGTGATGAGAAAGATCACTTGACACATAATTATACATCAAAATAGAGCACAAAATGAGGTGAAACACCCCTCCACACACAAAACCTTGCTTGTCCTCAAGCAAATCTCATTTCAAATCAAGATGGAAAAGTAATAAATTGAACTAAACAATTCATACTCCAATAAGCTCTCAATTTCAAGACAAATTCATCATTCATCAACCAAATATAATCATCACAAAACAATGAGTTGCCTTTCACACAAGACTCAATCAACTCAACATCCAACTGCAAGATCTAGGTGAGAAAACTTGAACAACAAAAAGTATCCCAAATTCATGTCATTTCTTAAATTATAGATATTAAGTAAATTCCGGACAATATTCACTAAGTTTACTCACGGAGAATTCCGGCCGCCTAGCGTGGTTTTCCATACCTATTTCTCGTATAATATATTCAACATTGAACAGACAAGAAAGAGGGGTAGAGCCCATCAAATCACAACCATTTTAAACAAAGACGACACATTAAATTCTCAAGTCAAGTCGGGTTATATGGCTAAAATTCATGAGGTGTGAACATTTAGAGATCATCTAAAGTATCCTCATGTGGTTTCCCATGCTCATGGTTCCCAGAAGAGCAGAAGCCTCCCAACTTGACTCAACAAATTAGACATTTAAAGGCTCATTATTCGGAATACGCTTCTTAAAACACATAATTTCTCACCCTTCACCCACACTCAAACATCAAGCTTCATTCATCCAAGCATGAAATGCCCCACAATTGAAATGCAACAACCATATCAATCAAATCATGACAAAATATCCCGATCAATTAAGCAAATCAAAGCATGAACTATAAACTTCAATTCCTACTTCCGCAAGTCAATTGTGAAATAAAATAAACCAAAGACAAACAAGATAGACAATCAAGAGAAACACACCTCCCCCACGAGAAAAATTAAACAATGTCCCCATTATCACAATAATAATTAAGAGATAGGGTTATAGGGTGATACAGATGGTCAAACCGGAGAGTAGTCGAGGGCATAGAATCCACAACTTCAAACAACCAAAACAAGAGGCAAAACCAAAGACACACAAAAGACCTAAAGAAAAAAAAAAATAAACAGCATCCACTACAAAATAAAAATAATGATTACCAAACTGTGGGTTGCCTCCCACGCAGCACTAAGTTTTAACGTCGCCAGCCAACGGAAACCGGTGTTATCCAAATTCCTTCTCGAGTTTGAGCCATTCCATTGCTTGGATTCGCTCATCTTCATCCCGCACTTCTACTGAACCTACCAGTAGATAGTCCTCACAGTCTCCCTGCAAGAAACGACCATCAACCACTGTGTCAGTAGTATCAAGGAAAGAACAATTCTGAAGGAATGAATCAGATGATATGAAATAAAAATCTGAATAAGAGAAAAATTTGGCAATAATCTTGGGAAACCCGAACACCGGCAAATATTCTTCTCCATTCCCTTTTCCATCCATCAGATTCGAAAAGCATAGCTCATCTGCACATTCTACCACAACAGGCTTAACCAGATACTCAGTCTCATCGTTCACTCCTTGATCGCATAGTTCTTCTACATCCTCCAACAATATGGGCTCAATCAGATAGTCATCTTCATCCAATACCTCTGTACTCGTTAACTCCTCATGATCACAGTCATCAGAATTCATGCTCTTTTGAAAGGTAGTGTCCTCGTGTGCATCCACTCATCGCTCTCGACGTCACTAAGATAAGTGTCGGTATGAGCCTGATGAGACTGCCACGGAAGTTGCTCTGTCGGATTCTATTGCATCATCACACTCACTGCCTCAACCATCTGCTCCACTTGTGTGGTGAGGCGCTCAAGTGCATCCCCTTGTGACTCCCTCGCTTATTTGCTTTCCAGGATAAAAGCATTCATTGTATCCTCCAAAGAGGATTGTCGAGGAGGAATATATTGAAATTGTTCAAGTTGAGATTGGAACTGAGCTTGTTGCACCGAGTATGACATCTGTGGAGACGAGTATTGTGGAGGAAAGTATTGTTGTTGAGGAGTAAAATACTACTGCTGAGGCAAGTACAGTATTTGCTGCTCATAAGATGGCCCGAATTGATATGCTGAACCCGAACTCTGCCATTGGTTTTGATTCCACGCAGAGCTCACCTTGCATATTCTCCTGATCCCAGCAACCCTAAGAATGTCCCCCAATATCTCTAGACAATTTCCATAGTTGCTGCGTACACAAAAACAAGAAAACACATCACACGCAACTGGGGGAGAAAAAGAAAATCAACAAGAAAAATAAAAATAAAGTTGCAACACAAAAATTGCCTAAAGTCTTCCCCGGCAATGGCGCCAAATTTGTTCGACTAAATTTATCCTAAAGTCGCCCGCAATTAAACGAGATCATAGTAGTATAAATTAATCAACCCAAGTCGTATCTCTCGAGAAAGACTTAACAGGGCAATGTTTGTATTGCGAAAAGAAACAGAAAATAAAAAGAAAACAATAAAGATTGATTGGGATTTTGATGTTCTAATTCTAATTAATTAAAAGACAAATTAATCTAGACAGAATTATAAACCCTAGTTCTAAGAACAAAATAAATCATAAACATAATTAAGATGTAAAGAAAGAACTAACAATAATTAATCCGCAGTGGAAGTCTGTCACAAAATCCGTACGAATTGAAAGCAATAAATCTATCTAGAACTTGGAAGAAAAATAGATGAAGAACAGTACTGGAAAGAAAAAAAAAAATCTCGTGTTCTAGTCTCCAGACGGCGGAAGGAAAAAAAAGGTATAAATAATACGCGTGTAACAATAATTCCAAATCCAAGTATATATAGGGTTAACGCACGCCGCCTCAACCCCAATGCTCGTCAGACACGGACGAGCGTCCGACTCTCCGCGATCCAACCTCCCGGACGAGCGCTGGAGCCCGGCGATCGTCGGAGGGTGCTCTCTGTAGTTTGCTCGGCTTCATTCCACACGCCGGACGATCGTTGGCATGCATGGGTGAGCGCCCGAAGTAGGCGATCGTTGGAAATATAGTTCATGAGGAAGCCAAGGTATGCCCGGCGCTCGTCGGGAGAAGCCGGCGCTCGTCGGGAGAGGCTTCGCGCGCCCTTCTTGTTTCGATCATATCTCTCTCGTCCGAACTCCGATTTGCGCACGGTTTTCGCCTACGAACTTGTATCGAGACATACTTCAATCCTATGAAGTTCAACTCCTTAAATAATTGTCACATCATTTCTCATTTTTGTCCATCTCTCGTCTATTCTCGCGCAATTCTTGCAAAACCAACACGTTAGCGAGATTAACTAGAACCAATGAATTTAACAATAAAATCGGACAAAATAGTGATGAGAAAGATCACTTGACACATAATTATACATCAAAATAGAGCACAAAATGAGGTGAAACAAGAAGTACCGCAAATTCCACGGCGGGTCCCCATCAAGGTCATTTGTGTAGTGAGTTTTTAATTTTTTTCTCCTCAATTTTGTTTCCATTTGGCACATTTGCTCGACGGGAAAGCCTCTTTTCCTTGATTATGAATTGCATTCGTCCATACCACATTTTTTTCCTCACATATTTAAATTGTAGATTTGTATGTTTGTCCATATTTATTTATAAGCGTGAATTTCCAGAAAATATGGTGCGAAATTTTGCATTAATTATTGCATAGAGGTTAATGAAGATTGTTCTCATTTTTTTTTGTTAACAGTTAATTTACGTCACTTTCTTTGTAGGGCGAGGATGACGGCGATACGTACTTTAATATTGGAAGGCATGTTCAGTTTAAGAAGCTTTTTACTTTCATAGGGTTAAGGAGAAGCCCCTTCATTACTACCGCTTTCTTTTTTGTGGCCACCAATTGTTGCCCGACAAGACACCCTGTGAGGTTGGCATGGATCAGCCCGATGCCTACGATTCCGATAACGAGGAAGGGTTCATCAAGGTGACAAGAATCAGCGTGGTTTGGAGGAGAAATTGTAATAATTGGTGAATGTGTTCTTCGTAGTGTTTCCATATTTAATCTCGTTTCGGCATTGGCCATATTAACTACGTAGCGACTTATTTTTTCGCCGAACTATTCAGCCGGTGTGTATTAAGTTGATTATGATTTCCCGTTTTAATGCCAAGTATCGAATTTTCACCAACCTTGTGTACGTGTATGAAGAAATAATGGCTCTCGCTAATTAATTATGACAATTCACATTCCCAAAAATTTTTGTACACACTATACAGACTATTGATAGCAGTCACTATTTATGATATAACAAGACAATGCAAAGTAAATAGTGGAGATTCTGTGAAAATGGAAATGGACAGAGAGCTAAGACGAAAATAGTGCACAAACATTCAAAATAGGTGTGCTCTAGGCGTGTAAGTTTGCAGCATGCTTGTGTTCCCTACGTGTACAACAATTTTGGCGCCTAGTGTGAGATGAAAATTATTTATTTGTTGGATGAATAAAGCATCCACAGACAAAATAGCTGCAATAGAGGGTTAGGGAATAATGGATAACGAATTAGAACAAAATTTGTGTGAGATTATCCCTGTTTCTCATACGCCTTCACCGATGCTTAACACCGGCTGCCCGCGCCTCAATGCGAGCTTTCATGGAGACATTCCGTGCGGTATGATCACTGAAATAGTTGGTGAAAGCGGTATGGGGAAGACTCAATTTGCCCTACAATTGTTACTGAATGTGCAACTTCCGGTGAATCAGGGTGGTCTCCAAGGTTCGGGTCTTTAATTACACACTGAGATGCCTTTCCCATTGCGGCGTCTTCACCAATTAGCGTTCCAACGAGGACATAACAGCGACAAGGTGTTCGACCAAATTTTTATTGAATCACTTGCAGGTATCGAAACCCTTGAAGATATACTACCACGACTTGAAGGTAACATTCCTAGTTCAAATATACGTCTCATAATAATTGACTCTATTGCTTCGTTTTTTAAAGAAGTGTTCGATAACAATTCAAAGAGGTTGAAGGAGAGAATGCATTTATTCTTCAAAATATCTGCTAAGCTAAGGGAAATGGCCTACAAGTTTCGAGTAGCTGTCGTTGTTACAAATCAAGTGATAGACGTTATTCCAAATTTCAATGTATTCCGCATTGGTGAATGGTTAATGACGTCGGGAAGACATGTGCAAGCTACATTGGGTATTTCTTGGGCAAATTGTGTGAACACGCGATTGTTCATGAGCTTTGTACAAAAAAATATTGCAGATAGTAAAGGAAAAAATGCGGGAACGAAAATAACTCGTCGCATCCAAGTTGTATTTGCACCCCATCTTCCAAGTCTTTCGTTAGAATTTGAAATTAATGTAGCCGGTGTGTACGGTGTAGCATAACGCATTTTAGTATGCATGTATTAGTGGCAATTGATTTTCCAGATTTATGTTGTAGCTTTTGCACAAATCATTTCATGTTGGAAATGATTCCCATGATGGAACTGACATCACTGTTGTGTATGATTCCATGTTGGAAATGTAATAAATAAAATATGCATGCAAAAAGGACTATTTGGGGGGCCCATGCTTGTCACATGTTGAATAGTCATTTTTTTTCCAATGGGTTCTTACATTATAAATAGCCTCAACTCGTGTACATTAGTAGATATTGGAAAAATATGAGTGGCATAAATTATTGTAAGCAATGGCGGGGGTCTTTCGGCGACGACAATGGGCTATGGACAAAGGAGGTTGAGGCATATTTCCTTCAATTGTTGAAAGAGCAGTGGCTTCAAGGTTTCTGGATTCAAGGGTGCAACAATAACCGCACCGGAATTCAAAGGGTCCAACAAATCATACTTCGAGAAACTGGATAAGGGTTCCCCATTCCTTCATTGTGGCGGAAAGTCGAGGAGTTTAGATTAAGGTACAATATATTTACTTATTTGATGACTCACAACAACATCAACTACAACAACATCACTGGAAAGGTAACATCGAAAAATATAATGGAGTGGCAGCAAATATTGAATGTAAGTTATACACATGTCATCATTATTTAAAAATCGAACATGTTCTTCAAAATTAATAATATATTTTTTCATATATCTCAGGAGTGGCCAGTTGCAACGATCTATAAAAATCGATCGGAGCCATTCTACGATGATTTGAGGTTGCTGTTTCGACCATATGGAGGATAAAATTTACCCGAGCATTGTGTAATATTTAACTTTGGCCATGACTAAAATTATTGTACTCGTGTCATTGTCAAATGATGTATCGTCTGGCCATGAATAAATCATCTTCATTGGTGTCAAGTATTGCAGAATATCCATTTGGCCATAGTAAAAACTTAGAATTTAAGATGGGTAAAGTGAATTCGTCATAGCCACAAAAATATTGCAGCTTTCAATGCCTTTGATGAAAACAAAAATCATTTAATTATGTGGAGCTATAAATATGAAAGGATGTATGCCAACTATCTCCACTTTTCATTTCTTCACAAAAAATGGCACCCATAAGACCAATCTCACAAGACGAAGTCTTCTACACGGGTGTGTGGTCACGACACGTGGAGGAGATCGCGCTAGGTGCTCTTCATTTGGTATGGATTCAAGGTCATACCGGAGAGGAGATGCTCCATGGAGTAAAACACTCAATCGATTACTCGGGGCCAGTCATCTCCATTGGAGAATGGCGTCGTAAGCTCGGAGAGTGGGAAAAAACGTTACAATAATTTCAACAATATTTGGAAAAGGGAGGATGTCACCCATGTTCAATATGGATTGGTCTGGAAAGTCGAAGCCTCAAAAGCTGTATGGAAAAAAATCGCAAGGGCAAAATACTATACCGTTTATATTAAAGGGAGGTATATGTAGTCGAATTAATATTTTGTTTAAATTCCGGTGTAGGAAAACCCAGAATTAATGTGTTACCGTCAATAAGGAGAGGCGAATTGGCTCTACTTGAGCCGCATCTTCACCGAGTGGAAACCGCCAAGCCCAACACCGTCGCCAGATTCAGATATCGAAGCACAAGTATTTGCTTTAGGGTGCCCAACAATCGATGATGAGGGTATGAATTACTCGGACTAATTAATGACGAGAAAATTTAAGGCATGTAATAAGGATCTCCGCACTCATATTGTGCGGTGGGAGAGACTTAAAATTTCAGGATTTTATGCAATTGCTTAATGTAATGTTATGTATTTCGCAATTAATATAAATGCATTTTATCGAACATTTTCCGTGCACCAAGAACTACTATGAAGGCATGAAACATGTATATTCAATAAAATGGTACAATGTGCATTTCATCGAACAACATGCATGCATAAACAAATAAACAATACAAAACACCTATGCTTATGGCATTTTATCGAACACCATGCGTGCACAATTTCTAAAAAAAAAAACGGAGGGACTCACCATGTATGGAACAACCACACCACAACGAATATACATGAAATACTCAAGCAATCCAAAAATCTCATGCCCACCAATGACAAAAAATGCAAATCACACCAAACCTAGTTCAATAAAAAAAAAATGTCTTCAAATCCGTTAATGGATACAAACTTTCATCCTAAATAAATAGCTACGTCAAAGTGATAAGTGGAAAAAATCGTTATCATAGTATTCAATATTAGAATCACCGCCCTTCTCCCTCTCAGTTTTGTCCTCAGTGCTTTGTGGCATGAAGTCTTGGGTTTTCAGTGGCGAGGTCGGATCCAATCTTGCTTTCCTTGCTGCCATAAGGAAAAAAAGATATACAATCAAAGACATAGATTATATTATTAAGTAACAAAACAAAAGCAACAAAAATTACTCGGTCCGTCTTTTAGAGTTGATTTGCAACACCTCTTTCGATCCTTCGATTGGAAAGGATGTGGCTTTCTAACATTAGCAAAACCATGGGGGCAAATCTTTCTCAGATCGCGAAAGAGAGGAACTGTAATAGGGGGTTGCTTCACCGGAGCCTTATCGCCAACATGACTCCAGACCAAGTTTTTGAATTCTTCAGTCACTTCCTTCATTCTTGCTTCGAATTGCAACCGTAGAGGCTCGGTATTTAGCCCGATAGAAACGAGTTCGGACATGTTTCTCAGAAACTCATTACCAACGGTCATGTTTCTAATGATTGCACTATCTTGCACAATGTTTTCTTGGTTAAAGATGTTAAGATCTTTGGCTCTTTTCGTCCACCTGCGGTAAATTATACAATTAGGAATGTCATTAACATTTTAAATGACGAATATCCGCAAGATGTGCCGACAAATCAGACCCTCAGTCTCCCACTTCCCGCAGTCACAGGTGGTAACGTGGGTTACGGAATTAAAAACCACCATCCGGTCGTAATCAGCTATTTCTCGGCATCCAGCTGTGTACTTGTTGTTGTAGTCGGGTAGGGCAACTACAACTTTCACATCAACAACCACGGTGATGCAATTCGCAAGGTCATGCTCAAACTGCTTGTAAATTGTACGAGTGAATACTCGAGCAGCTTTTCTAAGAAGTCCACAGTGGGTGATGGCCTGACCAGGCTCCCAAATCCCAAATCCATCTTCAGTATGCTCCGTGCTTCACCATGTCTTCAAAATTTCTTCATATTGTTTAACAAACTCGATCAAAGCGACAGTGTGGCGCACAACATGTTTCAAAACTTTGTTCGTCAGCTCGCTCCGGGAGGTGGCAAGGTGGCCAGCAGTAAAAATGCCTCGTGAGAAACAGGAGGCCCACCATTCATGGATACTATGCATTCCATCAAACCAGCTTCGGTTGGGAATTTGATAGTTCTCCATCATCTCAGTCCATGCAGAGTCGAAATCTTCCACGCTCTCAACTATGTTCATGCATTTGTACCATAACGACTTGAAGGATGAAATCCCATGCAGCTTACCAAAATTAGATGCACAATTCTTCATTATGTACCACTGACACAGACGGTGTTTGGAGTTCGGGAATACAACATCGATGGCATTCATCATGGCCCTACACTAATCAGAAAAAATTACCTTTGGATGCTTTCCATGCATTGACTGCAAGAAGGATTCAAACAGCCACTTGAATGTCACGGTAGTCTCGTCCGACAACAGAGTCATACCAAACATCACGTTGCGTGTGTGATGGTTAATCCCTACAAACGGCATGCACATCAGATTGTATTTATTAGTCCGGTACATGGTGTCGATGGAAAAGACATCACCAAAGGCATTGTAGTCAACATCACATCGATTATCCCGGAAAAAAAAATATTCATCAACCTCCCATCATCGTCAATCTGATACTTGCAGAAAAAAAGGATCTGAATTGGATTTTTCACTGAAATAGTCATACAACTACCTGGCATCTCCATCCTCAACCTTCGTTTGCAATCGCGCATGATCCATGTGATTATATGCATCTCTCTTTGTGAATCCAACATTCTGCACGCCTCCACATTCTTTCTCCATGAAATTGAACACAATGGTAACACCAATACGAGCCGAGTTCAGAGCTTCCATTACGGATTTCTTTGCATAGCTCATGTGACGACTAGAACGCAACATAAATGTCTGATCTAAGTCTACGAGCTCGTGATTGTGCTCCTTCTCAAACTGAGCAACAATAAATTCACCCAAATCATCCCTTGAAACACGTATCCTCGCTTTGCAGTTCGTGCGGACCACAAGCTTCTTGTACATACCTAGCTTGTGCTTCACACTTTGATAATTAGGAAAGCCAGTGCATGAACAGATAAAGTCCTTTAGATCTAATATTGGTGGTCGTGCCGAAATACCGTTGTTCTCCTTTCCGAACACTAAAACCTTTCGAACGGGCGTATTCACAGTACAACAAATACACTTTCTCCAAATCTAGAAAAGAAGTGCCGATCTTTAATTTCTCCTCAAGATCAATACAAGTTCTAGCAGCAGCCAATTGAACATTAATTCCACCACAGTCTGTTTCTTCTACTTTTACATGAGGTTCCTCTTTTTTCGGGGGCTGTAATGGAACTTCCCTCTCCCTCTGATTATTGTCATCATCATATTCTTCTGTTGTCAACTCCTTCATTGAAAAAGCCTCCTTATCATTATCAATAACTGCTTCTTCTTTTCTTTTTGACTCCTTGATGGATTAACATTCTGACCAAAGGATCCTTCTTTCATTTTTGGCACCTTCAAAGGATCCTTCGATGGAATAACATTCTGACCAACAACTCCTTCTTCCATTTTTGGCACCTTCTTCAAAGGATTCTCACTTACATGAACATCACGACCTGCTTCTACAGCATTCTTCAATGGAATTGGAAGCTTACTCGATGTGGCACAGACAATAGCACAATCTGACTCTTCATCGCCATGCGATTGAACATTAAAAACAAACTTAGGCCAATTACCAACAAACTTAGGCCTCACCACTGTATCTGATTCCTCAGCATCATCAAATTTTGATGAGAAAACTGCAAAGATAAAACCAGGAGGGGGGTTTATTAAACACAACGCCACTTTCAACTCGTTCACTTCACTCTCCCTCTGATTATTGTCTTCGATTTTCAACTCCTTCATTGAACAAGCCTCCTTATCATTATCAACAACTGCTTCTTCTTTTCTTTTTTACTCCTTCGATGGAATAACATTCTGACCTACAACTCCTTCTTCCGTTTTTGACACCTTCGTCAAGGGATTCTCACTTACATGAACATCACGACCTGTTTCTGCAGCATTCTTCAATGGAATTGGAAGCTTACTCGATGTGGCACCCATAATAGCACAATCTGACTCTTCTTCGCCATGCGATTGAACATTAAAAACAGACTTAGGCCAATTACCAATAAACTTAGGCCTCACCACTCTATCTGATTCCTCATCATCATCAACTTTCGACGAGAAAACCGCAAAGTTAAAATCGGGAGGGGGGTCTATTAAACCCAACGCCACATTCAAATCAACTTCCCCATTGTCCATAACCAAGCCCCCAAAATTAATTAACACAAAAATGTCACCACCTACAAATGAATAAACAAAACGACATAAATACATAAACTAATATGTAGCCTCTGTCTTTATGAAGCATAAACTTCCCCATCTTCTTCATTAATTTGCTTCGAACTAAGATACAGTTCAACATTATGTGTTTCTATAAAAACTAACTTCTCCATCAACAAATGAATTACAGATAACAAAAACACAATTGAAGTACCCAATTACACCTACAACATCCAAAAATAAAGATACCCATTCATGCAAAAAATTGGAAAAATTATTCAAACAAGCATACTTACTTGGCTGAGGTCGTCGACGATTTTCCGGCCAAAAGATCAGCTGCCTCGTCTTCAGAAACACAATGCAAAGAAAGACACATCCACCCACGGTAGAGAGATAGAGACTCGAATTAAGAGCGAGCCTCAAATGTCGTCGGCGCCGGAAGTATATGCTCGAAATTGCCGGTCACACCCAACGTATAGGAAGTAGAGAGCTAGCCTCAAACTCCGTCGGAATTGGAAGTAAATGCTCGAAATCACCGGTCACACCCACCATATATGAAATACAAACCTCGTAATCGCCGGTCACACCCACCATGAAGGAAATACAGAGCTCGGCGCTGGAAATAAGTGCTCGTAACCGCCGGTCACCTTTGCTCACAAGAATAAAATTGAATGAAGGGATTCGATTGAATGAAGGTGCAAAGAGAATATTCAAAATTGATTTCAACAAAGGACAACAAATATGTATTTCGTTTTGCTTCGATCCACACGTAAATCGGAAACTTTTGTTTTGGCCATCGACAAAAATACAGAACTTCATCCTAAATAATACCGATCCACTAATCGCCATACATAATTTTCATCGTTCGAATACGTTCCGGGCAAACTACTCGTAGATGGCCATGAAGTTCAAAATTCGGCCATGAAGACAGATGTGGGGACCACTCAATGTTTGACTAACAAATTAATTTTGACTCAAACTAAACTCAAGTTGGTAAATTAACCCATGATTAAAATATTATATTAATTTTTAATATAAATAAAACTTTATTTTTAAAAATAAATCTTAACCCACAAAGATGAGGTGTCACAATCTTATTGAGTGTTGCATTGTGTATGTTGCACCATATAGGCTTCCCACAGCATATCAACCACTCTATTTTTAGATTTATATTTATTATATTTTTATTAAAATACTATCTCAAATTGGTACAGTTGAAGGGTATATATATAGTGTGTGTGTGTGTCTGTGTCTGTGAGTGGGAGGACTATAGATTCTAGAATAAAAATAATTGCCAAAGTATATTTCATATTTTAATTGTGAATTATATCTATTTGGCATGATACCTAAAAAAATGTCAATCATTTCTGATTCTTTATCTAAAAGTTCATAATATGGGCAATCCTTTTGAAATGTCAATCTAACCATTAAATAGCGAACAATAGTAAATTTTTATCAACTTGAAATGTTAGTCAAAATAAGATAATGTGACATGCATATGGATCTTGTCTCAATTGCAAAATTTCCTTTTTAGTTTAATTTAACGGGTCATGCTATTTTGTGGTATCTTTATTTTCATGTTTCATCCAAATAAGAAGTATGCGCAACGCTCATCATTTTGTTTTGATAATTCTAACTTTTGTCTTAGGTGAGCGAGTGGACCATTTTCAGTGAAGTGATCACTAATGATACTAAAGGTAAAATGAATACTCAATGTGTGTGAGAGAGAGAGAGAGAGAGAGAGAGAGAGAGATTAATGAGAGTGGTAGTGAGTTGCTCTCTTTATCAAAAGTTTGGTTATTCAACATTTTGACAAGCCTTTCAAAGCCACACAAAGCATATATATATATGATTGTGTCTTTCCCATTTGCATTAGTATGACTTCTTTTTTCCTTTTTCACTCCACTTGCATCTTTTAAAAACTTCACAATGAAGATTAATCTCTTTATTATGTCCATTTCTCGTTTTTACATGAAGGATGTGATCAATTAGAAAAATCATGTTAATACTTAAATGTGGCATACAAATATCTAATATTCCGTCCCATGTCCCAGGTTAGTATGTAAGTTTTAACATTTTATACCTCATCAAAAATCTACTTTTGTACGGACTAATTCGGAACGGAGAGAATAATCGTTAACGACGACTACTTTTCTCGACATCTGATCTAAGCAACAAATGTTAGCAATTGCTCGAGTGAATGTCACATAATTTGGAAGAGTTTTAGTTGCAACAAAAATAATTCAAATGCTGATTATGTTTTAAAAATCATATATATCTAAATATTAGTGATGATCAAGATAGTAATTTATATGATAATTATGGTTTTTTTTTTTTTCTGAAAAGAATCTTTAGTGAGTATGATTTTAATAGTCACGTTATTATTAGATACTCTACATAACAAAACTAACTAATCATATGGTCATATTACAAAGTATGAATATGAAATATATAGCCAGGATACGGGGAAACTTTTTCCATAAACATAAAAATATAGTTATATTGACCACTTTATGTGTGAAATAACTAACATTTACATTAAAAAAAATTATTCTAAAAGACATGCTTACCGTCTAGAGTTGTCAAATTAAGCTTGGCCATAGATGAGCCACAATTTTTCTAACTTCAACGAAATTTTGGGTCTCATCCGCCCGTTCGAAAAAAATATGAGTGTATGATGAGAACAAGGATAAAGGAAATTAATTATAATAATATTTTCATTTATGAGGAACTAGCGTATAACCCGTCGAAAATCGACGGAAAATTATAAAAATTAATAAAATTATTAAATAATACTAATATGTGATAGATTAAAAAAAATATTCTTTGTTAATTATTTTAGCGTTAAATAATTCGATTATGCAATCTACTAAACTCGCTAAGAATTTATATCCTTTGAACACATTTAAAATTCAATTAAAAAGTAATTTTACCACATATCTACGTCTCAAACCCATATAGTTATGTTTGTTAAAAATTATAACTAATATATTCTCTTTACTTTCGATAATTGTTAAAGCTCTGTTCTTCTACAAAATCGATGTGGGCAAAAATATATTTCTCTCTCAAATGAAAGCGACTCTTAAGCTGAATTTTTTAGCTTTTTAATAAAGAAAAAGAGGTAAGGGAAGGAGCGGGTAGTGAGAGAAAGAGAAGAGATATATAGATAGCGAATAATACTATAGATGTTAAGATTGTCTATAAGATGAATGTGACCCTAAATGCCCCACATTATGAAACAACACAAGATTAAGAAAAAAAAAATAAGTTAAACCACCGCTTCACAATCATCCCGTCTACCCCGACGGTTCCGACCTGGAACCGGCCTATTAACTACAATACTGATTTTAAATTATATAAATAACCATCTTCCAAATATATTCACAAAAAAATTAATGCTGACATTTGTTTTCTTTTTACCTGAAATTAATATTTAATTATATACAAAACTATATTCCAGAAATATTCACACAATATTTAATAAATAAAAATTTAATTATAAATTGTAGTATTATATAAATAATCATCTTCCAAATATATACATAGAAAATAAAAGGCAAAAATGCATAAAAAATCTCGACCTTTTTTCCAAATTCTTGTTTAAAACTAATCTTTTTCAAATTCTCAAATATAACTATCACATTTCAATTTAACGCAATTGACTCTCGCGATTGATTTTCCCCCAATTTTTTGCTGATTTGGAAGCCATAAATTCCTATATACACACATGGAATGCCCATTAATTCTCATATTCTACATGTCCAAGTGCGCCATGTAGGAATTTTCGGCTTCGAAGTCAGCAAAAAATTGAGGAAAAATCAATCTTGGGAGTCAATTGCGTCAAATTGAAAGGTGATAGTTATATTTGAGAATTTGAAAAAAATTGGTTTTAAACCAAAATTTGGAGAAAGGTCGGGGATTTTTTATGCATTTTCCCCAAAAATAAATGTTGACATTCATTTTCTTTTTTACCAGCTTCGAGAATAACTTTTTTAATTGAGAATAGAACTTCAAGAATTGTTTCACTATGTACTTCGTAGTTTTTCTTTTTTACAAAATTTTATGTGGAATGATTGTAATTCATAAAATTCTTTAGTCAATGATATAAGATAAAAGTTGACCATAAATATTCTTAGTTTTATGAGTTCAAAATTATATAATATATTAAAAAAAAAAGTTGTCCCGCAAGTATTGAATTGGCCCATCTACGCGCACGATTATTGGTCGGAATTGACTCGTTGATAAATCGTTAGTAATCTTTCTGTCAATTTCCTACATATTCTACGTTTTCCAACGGAGACGATTAATCAAACAATTTGAGATGATGTGTTTAGGATTATTCAAAATTGTTTGAAATTTATATACTCGTACTTGTTTAAAATCCAATTAAAAAATTAGTCATTTGTGTTCCTTTCTGAAAAGTCCGTATATTAGTCTACCGTCACAGTTCTGCGTCGGAACTGGCCCGTTGACCACGACTCTGATATATAAGTGCGTAATCTATAAAATTTATTTAGAATTTATATATATCCAAAAATTTACTAAAAATTATGATTGTACTATTCGTTATTGTCCTTAATCGTATAGTAATATTCGTTAATTAAAATAATAAATTATGCAAAGCTGGAAACCCAACTACAAATAACGTAAAAATTATTTCATGGATGACGATTATAGATTTTAGAAAATACATGGGAAAAAAGCATAAAATGAAAAATTTCTCGAGTGTCGGTTGGGAATTGGCTCGTCTACCCGTTGACCACGATTTTGATTTATAAATGCACAATTTATGACGATTCTAGATTTTAGAAAATAAACTAAAAAAATGAATAAAATGAAGATTTTAAAATTAATAAGAATAAAGAATGAAAATGTATCACGTGGGATCCCGAGTTGAGGTACCCGTTAGTTGGAAATTGACCCGTCTACCTAATTAATTGACAAATTAGAAATTACTTATTTTTTTATCAAATTAAGTAAAAAAAATATTAGACTATTTCCAAATTTAATTCGGTCAACCAATAAATTATCTAAACTATTTTGAAATCATTTATTCTGTCAACTAATAAATTGGTTCCCTAATAAAAATAATTATCTATTCGACCAATTAATAAATTGACCAAATTAAATTAAATTAAACTATAAAAATATAGCAGTTATTTATTCGGCCGATTAATAAATAAATTGGTCAAATAAAACTCCTATAAGAAATAATTATCTATTCGGCCAATTAATAAATTGACCAAATTAAATTAAATTAAACTATAAAATATAGTTATTTATTCGGCCGATTAATAAATAAATTGACCAAATAAAACTGGTGGAGCAAAAGATGAGAAAATATACATTGATTCTAGGTATTTATAGGCTTTTCAATAGGTGAAGTTTCATTGAGAAACCGATGTGGGACACAAGATTTTAGTATGGATATTTAAAATCTATTATTTTATATTTAAAAATTCAAAAATTTGAGAATTTAGATAAATATGAATGGAGGAATATAAAGGGTACTACGTAGGATTTTTTCAAAGCAAGAATCATTTTCCTTTTAGTAATATAATGATTCTATTGTTAGTAAAATTTTATTCTTTTAGGACTCGTGTTAAACTGATATTGTGGATAAGAAATTATATTTGAAAATAAAAATAGGCATTTCAAAATTTAGAGAGGAGATGGAAGGGTTTGAATTTAAAATTATTCTAATTAATCACTGACAAAATTTATTTATTAAGAGTGTATTTAGTTTGGTTGTTAAATTTATCATGTGAAAAGGAAGGAAATCAAAATTTTCATCTTTCAAATATCTTTTTCTTTTTTTGTTGGTTAAATAGAGATTTTATTTAAACCAAGTGCAGAAAATAGAGTACAATCCTGAAAACCTGAGAACACAGTATCACGAGGATCCAAATTTCTTACTAATTACTACACATGAACTGAGCTAGTTTCCTATCTTTCCTGCAACATGCAATTGGCATTGTTTGACAATCATATCCACCGTGGCCTCCTTAATTTCCTTGAAATTTTCTTGTGTTCCTTTCACGCCAAATGAAATTTTCTTGCTGTTTTCATTGAGTACAAAGGAAAACTTTCTCGATCTTGTTCCCACCCTTGTCTGCATCCTTGAATCTTGCACCTGGCTGTGGGGGTTTTCCAAACTTGTGCCGAAAAATCACATTCAAAAAATAGGTGATCTATGCTCTCACCCATGTTTCCACAAAGGCTACAGGTCTGATCACATTGGAATTATCACACGAAGCAAGTCTCCCTAGCAGAGCCAACCAAACAATAAAGATACATTTAGGGGCTGCCAAGTTATTGCAGATCATCCTCATTCAAGACACTCTTACAATCTCACCTTGCATTTCCTTATAAACTCTTCTTGTGGAAAATTATTGCTCGTGAAGCATTGCCATTTCTGTCCTTGTACTCTCCAAGTATTTTCTAGCTTCCAGAATTTTTTCAATCACCCAAGAGGCTTGCTGTGGTATCTCATTGTAGTGAGTTCTTGACCTTTAATATAATAGTCATGCACCCATTTGATCCACACCTTATCTTGTTTTTTAGCTAAACTCCATAACAACTTGCATATTGCTGCCTTGTTCCACATATGCATCTGTATAATGTTCCAACCTCCAGCTGCTTTAGGTTGACATATATAGGTTAAAATCTCTTTTTTTTTTCCATCATCTTTTATATAAGAGAATTTCAACATATATTCTTCCTCCTTTTCACTCCAGGTAGAGATAAAATTATACACATAAATACTTCATGATAATATTTTTCTTTCTTTGTAGACTAATTGTAGTGAAAAAGAGGAAGGATAGGATGAAATTCTACGTAAAATGACAAAAAAGAAATAAAAGATTTAGAGCATCTCTAATCTTGCTCTACTATAGAGAAATGAGTAGTATTGCTCTACTAGTAGAGCAAGACTATTCATTGCTCTATAATTTTTTTTTTGTTTTTCCTATTCTTTTATTACACTTATACTCCCTCCGTCCAAATTATGTCTACCTATTTGGGGTGTGACACGGGTTTTAAGAAAGCTAATAAAGTGGTAGTTGATGGAATAAAAGTGTATTTGAAGGGTACTGAGATAATGATAAAAAAATAGTGGTAATGACAAAAAAAAAGTGGTATTGACCAAAAAGCAAGAATAAAGTTGTTGAGATGATAAAAAAGTAGAAATAAAGTTGATGTGGGATGGGGTCATCAATGGCAAAGGGTAGTAAATAGGGAAAAGGAATGAGGGTATAGATGTAAAATTCTTAAACTAGGTAAACATAAAATGAACAATTTTTTTGTGGTAAGTAGGTAGACATAAACTGGACGGATGGAGTATTTCTTTATTCGTAATATTCAATTATACTTTATACATTAGATTATATAGAATACTAAAATCACATCTTAGGTTGTGGGCAGCGGCGCGCTCGCTGCCCTAGCGAGCTCCTCCTTCAAGCTCGCAAGCCATTGGCGAGCGCGACGCTAGCGACATAGCCGTTGCGATCGCCAACGGTCATCATTCAATTTTTTTTTTTAATTTCAATTTACCACTATATATATGTTCCTACCCACCCACAAAGCACACACTACACTCTCTATTCTCTCTACTCCACACTCTTCTCTGTCAAATTTCCTCCCAAAACCGGCGGTCACCTTCTCCGGCCATGCCCTCCGACGGTCATATTTTTCTTCAAAAAAAAAAAATAGATCCCAATGCCAATTTCAACTCCAATTGGCCATAGCCGACGATGTCGATCCAAATAGCTCCAACCCATCTCGTCCATCCCCTCGACAAAATTTTTATTCTCAAATACCCAACGAGATTTATTCTCGTCGCCTCAAGCTTTCGTCCCACAGTTTCCTATGAAAGGAGCTTACGTTCCTCACTTTCCGGCGGGTGTCTTTGTACCGTTTCAAGGGTTCGGAGCCGCCAATGCCACTGCCCCTGCGAGCACCGGCTACCCTATGCACCCCGCACTCGCCCGATGATATCGCCTTGGCGGTGAATTTGGACACCGAGGCCGACGAGGTCCAAGTCACGTCGCCGACAAAGAGGAAGGGGAAGAAGGCGGCGACCTCCGGCATTGGTCACCGTGGTGGAGGTTGTGGCAGCTGTGGTGACGGAGTTGGTGGATTCGTCTTC
The DNA here is from genome assembly GCA_029490685.1 of Schizonepeta tenuifolia. Lineage (NCBI taxonomy): Eukaryota > Viridiplantae > Streptophyta > Magnoliopsida > Lamiales > Lamiaceae > Schizonepeta > Schizonepeta tenuifolia. The sequence goes on from CM055956.1 coordinate 106,747,667, forward strand.
CGAAGGTGAGGACGGGCCGGCGGGATACACCGAGGCCAAGATCGAAGTCTTAGCTCGGTGTTGGATCGACATTAACCAAGATCCCATCGTCGCCAACGGAAAGATTCGCATTGGCGCCGCATTTTGCACTGTTACCGCGAGCTCCGTCCCAAAAACTCATCGAAGAGGAACGTGGCAAAGCTCCGCAACCGTTGGGATCGAGTGAAGACGGGCGAAGATGTGAGCTACACCACTTCGGCGCAGGATTCGGCGGTGGGGAGCAATCCGAGCAGGAGCATACCGCGGTCCACCACTCCACTTTCCGGAAGCGAATTTGGGTCGGAGCACTCTAGTCGGGTTGAAGGGCTGATGGGTAGAGACAAGGCAAAGGCAGCGGCAAGAGAAAAGGGGAAGGCCGGCTCGAGCTCGGGAAGCAGTTCGGCATCGGGAAGTATACGAGAGGAATTTGTTCAAGCGGCCACGAGAATGTCGCAGCAAATAGAAGAATTTACGAGGCAACAAGACTATCATATCATCACGAGAAGCACCGTCGGTATGGCACTGGCCCAGAAGGAGTTCCATGATGATTGGGTCAAGAAGCTTAAATTAAAATATGGGTGGCCCGTTGATGATGAGTAATTTATTTTTTTATTTTTTTATGTTT